>JAHLJS010000007.1:90273237-90965083 GCA_038502445.1 Eremochloa ophiuroides | reverse complement strand
AATTCTACTTTTACTCTTTGAAAATGATTCACTCTCCTTTGTAACTTGGAGGAATACATGGGCTATCTTTATTATCTTTCTTTCTCTCTCTTTTCTTTTTTTAGATCATTCGGGAGGCGGGCATCTAGTACCTATTGTTTTAATGCTGGGACACTTGTCTATCTTTTACTCTATTTTATATTTTTGCAAAGCCACATGTATCCTTTGAATAAATAACTGGAGAGATAATAATAAGAACTTTGAGCAATTATAATAGGGCTGTCCTACGGGGTTTATATGTTTTGGTGTTCACTCCTAGTGTAGGAGAAAACATTTTCATGATGAACATTGATGAAAGTGGAAATGGTTGCGATTACTCCCAAGGTAGGAATAATGTATATGTGCTGAAGTGTGTACGTGATCTTGGTTTTAAAAGCATGACAAGACTCTCATATGGTATTCAACAAAGGTTGACTAAACTCAATGTAAATCAAGTAGTATAAATGTGCAAAAGGTTTCCTATCTAGATGTATCATATATGGCTTTGACAGGAATTCACATTTTGTCATACAAGAGCTCATCATGTAAATTTTAAGTTTTCGAAATAAATCTCCAGAACTTAGTATTGTTAGGAATAAGATAAATAGTAGCTCAACTTTCATGAATCATTTCAATCAATTACCTAGACTTAGCTCAAACATATGCCTCCACTAGTTTCAGGTTCAGAGTAAATTCTTAAGTTAAAACAGCAATATCTAAAACTCAGGAGAATTTATGTTTGACAACTAGGCTTTGAAAAGTATTGTGACAGAGCAACTATTCATCATCTCCAAGATAAAATTTTAATGATCATCAATTTTTAATTTAGTTCTAGCCTAGACTTACTCTAAACAAACTCTAATATATATATATATATATATATATATATATATATATATATATATATATATAGATATTTATTTGGTTTTCAGATTTTATTTTACTAGCTAACTCACGTGAAAAAAAACGATATACTAATAATGATAGGATAGGAAACTTATAATTAGCTGGATTTTAATTGGAGGGTGCCCTCCCCCAAGCTTGACGTTTGACAGGGTCTCTGATGTTGCAGATTGAGTGATCCTTCTGAGCTATGTATTGGTAGTGTAGAGATGTCGGGTTGATTAGCTCCATGATCTTGTATTTTACTATGAAACTCAATTGCCAATAAAAAATACCAGATCTTATGGAGAGGGGTTAGGTTTAATAACACTCCATGGTAAGTAATTGATTTTATATTTCTAGCAGAAGTTTAAGCTCCCTTACCCAATTAGGAAACTTCTCTAAGAGTGTGGACTTTCATGTGTCCACATATTTTTGGTATTTTTTTTTAAAGGTGTGGACCTTCATGTGCGATATATTTTTGGTATTTTGTGCTTGTATAAAATAGACTCGATAATCGCATAGGTATAATTACATGATAACTAGGGGATGCTCCTCCCCCAAGCTTGATGTTTGCAATACTTGGCGCTTGAATGATCTTCAGGGCGAGTTGGTCAGTAGCAGTCCTGGTGGGTGCCACTAATAAACTCTCTCCTTAGTCATAATATTTTTCCTGCATAATTATATTCCAACAAGAAAACCAAAACTCGAGGCTCGAAGTATCAAAGGGTTAGCGGTCAGCCAATGAGCACTTCGATTATTCTTTGAGTTGATTTTAATTAATAGATTTTAGCAGGATTCTAACAAGATTCTCTTTTAGGATTTTCTAATTTTTTTATGTAGCAATAAAAAAATGTATGCATGCTAATAATAATTTTTATGCCATCACAGGAAATATTTATTTTCATGGGGCTTAAGATTTTTATAATGCAACAAAGAAACTATAAATACTACTACCGTCTATAAATTATTTTTATTTTTATGCCACCACGGTAAATATGCCTATAGGGTTACCATAGGTTCATTCACATGGGGCTTTGATGTTTATAATGTTGTAAATATTTTTGTTGGTTTAATATTTTTGCAAAAATGATTGTACTAGTAAATATGCTAAGCAAAATTACTAATGAATGCTAACTTAATTAGATAACTACCATTCTAACCTTATGACTAGGGTACGGAATTTAAAGTCTACCGACACGACTTAGATAGAGGAGAGTACTTACTCAGTAGGTTCATTGTCTGAGGTCACCTCAGTCAATTCCCTATTTTGCGGTGGTGTAGCAGGTGATTATTCCTTCTCCTTCCATCTCTTTTCTGTCTCTTCTGCTTCTCTCTTTTCTAGCTCCAGCTCTTCCTTGTAAGGTTTTCTTGATTCTTCATCTCTCTTTATCCATTCTTCTACTTGTGCCTGGATCTTTTCTCTCTGCTTTAGCAATCTGGTTCATCCTCTCAGCTTTCGCTTCCCACTCATTCTAGCGTGGTGCTTGTACGGCTTCTTCTTGCTTCTTGTAGTAGTCTTCATACTTCACAATCCTACCAGAGAACTCCTCTCATCCACAGTGAGGCTGGGCAGCCTGACGGCGGACTTGGCGTTTCCTTTTGTTGCGTTGCTTCCTGATCTGCTCATTGTTAAGATGTGTTTTAAATTGAGAGCGTACCTTTCTGGTGGGTAGGTTGAAGTGGATCTGTCCAGACCCGATGTAGATGATAGCATTGGCAGTGTAGACGAACGGTCTTCCCAAAAGAATAGGCGATTCATCGTCTCCCTGCGTATCAAGAACTAGAAAATCTGCGGATATATATTTATTTTGAATTCTTACCATTACGTCCTTGACTACGCCTTCAGGGAATCTCAATGATTGGTCTGCCATCTGCAACTGAATATATGTTGGGTATATTGTATATCATTAAATAATTCATCATATACCTTTTGACATACGTTGACGGCCTGATCCAGTGTCGCAGATGGTGTCGAAAAAAGTGATGTCTCTGATTGTGCATTCAATGATTGGTACAACCTGTGTCACCTTCTTTGTTGGAAATGGTTGTGGGAGCATATGATCATTTTTCTGTGTTGATAGCATTGATTAGATGAGCGGTTTTCTTCAGGTACATGCTGGGGCTTGTTCTTCCTCCATCTTCTAATGTTCTTCTTGTTGGGGTTGTTCGTTGTTGTTTCTTCTTCTTGTTGATGGAATTGCTTTGGGGACTATAGGATTCTTGAGGATGCGGTTCTTGAATGAAAATCTCTCCTTCGTGTCTTTGGTGGAGATGACAATCTGGCGTGTTCCGCATAGATTATGGCTTTGGTTGTGCATAAGAATTGGTCGTCCCAAGATAATGGTGCCTTCTTATCTCCTCCGGTATCCATGATCACAAGTTCAAATGGGACATATGATTGCCCCACTCTGATAACAGCTTCTTCTAGTACTCCCCTCAGGGTAGCAAATGGACTGATCTGCAAGCTGTAAACGCATATCTGTGTACAACAAAGGATCACCTAAAATTTTCTCATATATTACCTTTGGCATTATGTTGACACTTGCGCCGAAATCGCAGATACCGCTGGAAAGTTGTGACATCCTATAGAGATAGGAATCACAGGTCTTCATAGGGTCTCCCATCTTCTCAGGTAGTGAGTGTTCTATCCACTGTATATCTGCAGGCTTAATTTGGTATTGTGTTGCATTATGAATATCAACAAGGGTTAGCAGTTTCTAAAATCCTCCGGCTGGCCCGAAATTTTACCTTTCTCAAATGGAGGGACAGCAGCAGCAAGCTGAGCTAATTGTGATTCTAACATTTTATTAAATCTATGCTGATTCTTATAGCGGAAGCAAAGGTATCCATTCTAGTATTTATATTTTCTAAAGCTTTATCAGTTGAGGCTACCTTTCTAGACATTTGATCTAACATTTAGATTGACCAGTAACTAAATCTCTTAAAGGCGAAAGATTGTAATTATTGTAATTATTACCTTGGTTGTTACCTTAGTAATTACCTTGTTCGAGGTTACTGATTCCATCCTTGGTTTTGCTGGTTCCATCCTTGATTTTGCTGAGGACGACAGTAGGTGTTGTTGTTGATGAAGTTCACATCCTACTTGCAATGTAGGGGCAGTTGACAGTTGAATGCCCGTAATCGTACACATTCTTCACAGGTCATGCGGGAATCATTGATATGCATGACTTCCTTCTTCCTCTATGTTGAGCTTCTTCATAATGAGTTCTAGCTTGGCAGTGACTATATCAGTTTCCTTCAGATGATTGATGCCTCCTCCTCTCTTGTGAGGTTGAGTACGTTCTTCATTACAGCTTGAATTTGAGGCCATCTTCTCACAAGTGCTTGAGCTTCTAGAAGCTTAAGTGACAGGAAAGCTCCTCCAGCTGCAGCATCTATAGACTCACGGGTGCTTGAGATAAGCCTGTGGCAGAAGGTCTGCAATAGTAGCCAATCCTCTATCCCATGATGAGGACAGTCTTCAATGTAATCTTGGAATCTATCCCATGCTTCTGTGAATGATTTGTCATGTTGCTGTTGAAAACTTAAGATTTTTCCACGCAAGAGCATTTATCTTGCCTGTACGAAAGAATTTTGCTAGGAAAACAGTTGAGCATCGGTCCCATGTAGTGTCCTTGTCTTTGTTGGCGTAGAATCACTGCTTGGCTTTTCCCAAAAGTGAAAATGGAAAAAGACGGAGTAAAATAGCATTTCTTGGTACTCCTCTAATCGTGAAGGTGCTGCAGATCTCTAAAAAGTGTTGTAAGTGTGCACTTGCATCTTCATGAGCTTTTCCACAAAACTGGCTGGTTTGAACCATGGTGATAAGAGCAGGCTTGAGCTCGAATCCATTCTCCCCCGTGTTGACTGTTGGTGCCAGTCCGGATGTTTTCTGTTGTTGGGGGCAGAGAACTCGCGCAGCGTCTTCTCAGCCATGTCTTCAAACACAGGAGATAAATCTTCCCCTAAGTGTTCTTCTTCCAATGTTGGAGCTGGCTCCTTTGATAAACTAGCTCGAAAAACGATGGGTGTTTTTTATAGTGATTCGGGATCTTCCCACGTCTCTACAAACTTCTTTTCTTCTCAGGAGTTTTTCTGGATCGTCAATATAATTATTTGGAAGAGAAAAACCATTCATTCATCACCCTGCATAAGATAAGCAAATGATAAAAAAAACAAGGGTGTACCTGTTTGAGTTAGAAATCAATCTGTAATACAATCTTATCCATTATGTATACATATGCTATCAATATTTCCTAAGTTTATGTGCCTTCCCCGGCAACAGCACCAAAATGTTTGTTGACATCAACTAACGTTGCCAAATATAACTATATAACTTTTAATGCGAGAGGCGAGATTAGAAGATGAATGGTAATTAATTAACTTGTCATTAGCAACTAGCCACTTTTCTATTACCAACATTCTTATGCAAGAGCAAGGTTGTCATCCCTAATTAATAATGCTAAGAATAAATAAAGGTTTCATATATTAATCTATGTGACTAGGCAGAAATAATATAAATAATATAAACTAAGATCAGTTCTGCAAGCGGACAAATAATTATACCATTGTAACATTTTAACTAGGGAGTTCTACTAGGTTGTCGATTTATATTTATATCACTAGGAAGGACTAGGATAAACTTTAATCTATTATATTGATAGTGATGGTATACAATGGATAAGTGACATTACCGATATCATTTACTCTACTCATAACAGGTAGAGGTCACAAGATAAATAAAGATAAAGGTGATAAGTATGATCAAGTATCATAAATAAAAGATAATCATCAGAGCACTTCTCTAGTCATAGTAGTAGCCAGCCAATGGATAAACTAAGGAATTAATATCAAAGGTAATTCTATAACTACATCAATGAATAACTCCAATTAGTGTAATTACATCTAGCAATCATTGTTAGACTAATCCTATATCATGATCACATGCAAAGGGCATCATCTAGGAAGGATGTGAAACAGAGTCATCATCCAACTTCGCGACCGTGCCTCCTAGCCTACATACGGGGGGTGGACTACAGAGGACTCAACACAGCTGTCACCTACACGATCTACCACACGACCCGGCACATCAGGGTGCACTCGCAGATAAACAAAATAGCTAGACACCACATCTACATATCGTTCATCATCTATCCATCGTACGCATGAATAAACGCTATACGAGCAATTACATGAATTCAATAAGATCAAACCAACTATACTAGACATATAATCAAAGTAGACAAAGACTATTGTAATCAAGAACATATGAACTATTAAGAACAATGTTTCCCTAATCATAATGAAGAAAAAAATATTAAAGAAAGAATTAGAATTATACCGAACTCCAGGCTCTAGAGAGACGCTGGGGCTCCAGATCCGCCGAAGAACTAGAACTCCTCTACTCTCTAATCTAACTAGGCTAGAACTATGAACTAGGAGGCTCTTGATGGCTTGAGGACTTGATGCCTTTAATGAATGATGGGTTGATCCCTCCAGGGGATCTGCCCCTTTATTTATAGCTCGGTGGGATGCACGTGCGCCGTAGGATCAAACCAACTTGAAATAAGGGCCGAGATGACTCCACAAAGGCGGCATAAGAAGACTCCAGAAGGTGGGCCGAAACCCTAGCAGGGGGCGCCTGCCAGCCCCACCTTGGCGCCGGCTGGCCCCACCCTATTGGGTCTCGGGCCCCGGTGCTTCAGGTGTGTTCTAGATGCTTCTAGTGTTCTCGTGATGATGTTTCCATGCCGATTAAGTTACGTGGTAATCATGCTTTTTAACCCTTCTTTTATGCTTTTCTAGAATAGCCCCTGGAAAATACAGAACATACAAACCTCGTGGAAACTGTCAGTTAAAACCCTAAACTAGTGTGTATTCATGTATCCCTTGGTGTCTAAAGTTCTAATAAAAGTTGACGTTATCCATCGTCAACATTCATGAACGAACACCTCCATATTCGCCTCAATCTAATGGGGTTGCCGAAAGAAAGAACCGAACGTTGATGGCCTTAGTGAATGCCATGTTAGGAACATCCGGTATGGCTAAGGCATGGTGGGGGAGGCTGTTTTGATAGCACGTCATGTTCTAAATAGAGTTCCCACTAAAAATAGTGATGTGACTCCGTACGAAGGATGAAACGGGAGGAAACCATCTCTCCACTACTTGCGCACATCAGTCTGTTTGGCCATGGTTAGTATACCAATTAATAAGAAGCACAAGCTCGGACCAAAGACAGTTGATTGTATTCTTTTGGGATACGCGCACCACAGCACAACGTATAAGTTCTTAGTGATAAAATCAGAAACGCCTGATATTTTAGTTGATTTACTTTTGGAGTCACGGGATGTTACCTTCCTTGAAAATATATTCCCAATGAATGATGTTTACGCTTTGCCCAGTTCATCAAATGAATTTATTCCTGAGCCAATGCCCAAAGTTGAACCTATTATAACTCCACATGTTGACGAAGAGGATGACAGTGTTGTAGCTCCTAGACGGAGTAAGAGACAAAGGGTTGCAAAATCCTTTGGTGGTGAAGACTTCACTGTGTATCTTGTCGATGATACTCCTACTACCATTGCAGAGGCATATGCATCACCCGATGCGAAATATTAGAAGGATGCCGTCCGTAGTGAAATGGACTCAATTACTGCAAATGGTACATGGGAAGTAATAGATAGACCTATGGGTTGCACGGCGATTGGCTGTAAATGGGTATTTAAGAAGAGGTTTAGGCCTGATGGTATTATTAAAAAGTACAAGGCCAGGCTTGTTGCTAAAGGTTATACACAAAAGGAAGGCAGGGATTATTTTGATACATACTCACCGGTTGCTAGATTAACTACAATCTGAGTGCTATTATCCTTGGCTGCTTCCCATGGTCTTCTCATTCATCAGATGGACATGAAGATGGCTTTTCTTCATGGAGAGTTAGAGGAAGAAATTTATATGGATTAGCCCGATGGATCTATAACATAAGGACAAGAGGGCAAGGTGTGCAGGTTACTCAAATCCTTATACGGCTTAAAGCAGGCACCCAAGCAATGGCATGAGAAGTTTGATAAGACTCTGACCTCTGCTGGGTTTACAGTAAATGAAGCCGACACTTGTGTGTACTACCGCTACGGTGGGGGCAAAGAAGTAATCTTGTGCTTGTATATTGATGACATACTAATTTTTGGGACAAGTATCGATGAGATTAATGATGTAAAGTCATTCTCATCCTAAAATTTTGACATAAAAGATTTTGGGGAAGTGGATGTGATTCTCAACATTAAACTTAATAAGGGTGAGAATGTGATTACTCTTTTGCAATCTCATTATGTGGAAAAGGTATTGAGCCGTTTTGGCCACATGGATAGCAAACCTTGCCCAACACCTTATGATCCTAGCCTAATACTTTGAAAGAATAAGAGGCTAGGGAAGGATCATTTGAGATACTCCCAAATTATTGGCTCTTTGATGTACCTAGCTAGTGCAACCCGCCCTGATATCTCATTTGCTGTAAGCAAGTTGAGTAGATTTTCCTCTAATCCAGAAACTGATCATTGGTGTGGTATTGACCGAGTAATGCGCTATCTAATGGGTACTATGAGTTATGCAATTCAATATTTTGGGTACCCGGGGGTAGTCGAAGGATATAGTGATTCAAATTGGATTATAGAAGCTGATGAGCTTAAGGCCACCAGTGGATACATATCCACTTTGGGTGGTGGCACTGTCTCTTGGAGGTCTTGTAAGCAGACAATACTTACAAAGTCTACAATGGAGGCAGAGCTCACAGCTCTGGATACAGCTTCTACTGAAGCTGAATGGTTACGAGAACTGTTGATGGACTTACCTGTGGTTGAGAAACCAATTCCTGCTATTTTCATAAATTGTGATAATCAAACTATGATCACGAAGGTGAAGTGTATCAGGATAATGCGAAGTCCAGCAAACATGTAAAGAGTAGATTGAAGTCTGTCAGGAAATTGAGTAGCTCCAGAGTAATAGCTGTGGATTATATCCAAACAGCTAAGAACCTCGCAGATCCCTTTACTAAGGGTGTCGACGGAATACCGGCGATAGTCTACCGAGGGGTATGCCCAAGGTAGTAGATTGATCGGTGAAGGTGCGCCCAAGACGAGCAAGAGTTACGCTGGAGGCGCGAGACACGAGATTTATACAGGTTCAGGCTGCCGCGAGGCGTAGTACCCTACTTCCTGTGTGTTGGTGGATTGTATTGCTATGAGATGAGATTGGATCTGAGTTGTGGGATCTATCCCTGCCCCTCCTTATATAGTCTGAAGGGATAAGGTTACAAGTAAACTATCTAAGTTGGTACAATAACCGTGCGGTGCAGTGTCTTGCGCCGCACGTCTTTGTATTCTGAGCCGGGCTAGCTTTGATGGTGCGGTCCATGTCTTGTCTTGTGGTACTGGGGGTTTATATCACCACAGCTAGTCCCCGAGCACCTTGCATTCGTCGGGAGGTGCAAACCTTCGGAGTTGCTTGACTAGACGGATGTAAGGAGCTCACAAAAAATTTGAAAAGAGTCTTCTCTTTGGTGAAGTGTATCCACTTTTGGTTCTTCAGAATCAATTCCTTCACCGTTAGGTGAAGTGTATCCACTTAGTCCCCGAGCCTGATAGTAGGTGACGTAGTCACGTGCTGTCAGGGTCAAAATCTTTATCCTTACTGATCATGTGAAGTGTCGACGAAGCCCCCGAACACAGCAAGTGATCGGGAAAAATCTTCCAAGCAGCCGTGGCGACGATGAAGTCCCCGAGCATAGCAAGTGAACGGGAAAAAAATCTTCCGAACAGCCGAGACGACGACGAAGTTCCCGAGCACAGCAAGCGATTGGGAAAAAAAATCTCCGAGCGGGCGATCGACGACGAAGTCCCCGAGCACAGTAAGTGATCAGAAAAAAATCTTCCGAACAGGCGATGACGAAGTCCCCGAGCACAGTAAGTGATCGGGAAACTCTTCCAAGCAGGCGAGGCGCATATCGAGACCCCCGATGTGCTGCCTAAGAACAGCACCCTGATCCGAATAGCGTGGAGTGTCCTGATAGCTCGGCGACGAGACCCGAACGTTGTCGGTGTGGACGAGGAGCGACGACGAGGACGGCGAGTAGCGACGACGAGTCCCCAGCGTGGTCGGAGACGGGTTCCAGCGGGAGGTCAGCGAGTAGTGACGACGTGTCCCAGCATGGTCGGAGATGATATCCGAGCAGCGCGAGGACGGTGAGGAGCGGCGACGAGTCCCCAGCCTGGTCGGAGGCGTAGTCCGAGCAGTTTGAGGACGGCGAGAAACGATGACGAGTCCGGCGACGAGTCCCTAGCGTGGTCAGAGATGGTGTCCAAGCAGCGCGAGGACGGCGACGAGTCCCCCGACTGGTCAAAGATGATGTCCGAGCAGCACGAGGACTGCGAGAAGCAGCGACGAGTCCCCAGCGTGGTCGGAGGTGGTGTCTGAGCAGCGCGAGGACAACGAGGAGCGACGACGAGGACGGCGACGAGTCCTCAGCGTGATCGAAAATGGCGTCCGAGCAGTGCGAGGACGGCGAGGAGCGACGAGAGCTCGGCGGTGAGTTCCTGCAAAATAAATATGTACATTAGGTAGTACATGATATATGTTTTGAAGCAGATTCCAATATTATACAATGCATGATAAGATTGTCCGTTTCTTGCTCTTGTCAGGTCACGTAATTTTCCCTGTTAGTTGGCCTGTTACGTTTAAGCGCCTGACCTAATATCTGGTTCAAAGGTTTCTTAACATGACCATGTGTGTGACATCTTACGGGGCGTAGACAGGTTTCACGGATTAAGGCGTGTGCTATCAAGATACGTTAAGCAACCCTTAAGATAAGAAAACGAAGAGATACTTAGTATCTCGTCGGCGGAGAAATCTTCTGAGTGCCCGAACGTTGTCGGGGTTTACAGAGAAATTGTCAGCGAATGACCGAGCTTTGTCGGGGCTTTTGGAGAGGTCGGGCGAAGAACCATAAAGATAATTTTCGGAGATATATGGAGGTTGAAGAATATATAGAAGAATATTAAAAGTATCACTTAGTTTGATTGACATCGAGCGGAGTGGTCGGCGTGTCAAGAAGTTGCTTGGCGTGACTCGTATGATGGTTCGACGTGGCTCGCTTGACGTTTTGAGGTAGCGTGTGCAATTGCTCGCTTAGTGGCTTGGTGAGCCTGATCTTCGGCTTGACAACTCGGACGGCTCGCTTTCTTCTTTGGATGTGATCTTAGTTATCAGGTCCAACTCCGACGCAAGCATGACGACGACTCCCAGCGACGTTTGCTTCTCTCTTGATTACTGCCGTGAGCGTGACGATGAACGGGAGCTGATATGGGTTGCCGCCGTGTGTCGACGGCGAGGAGTGCAATTACGTTCCTGCCATCAATAGCCAAGTGTACACATGCAAATATCCAGATTTAATTAAATAAAAATAAAAGATAATACTTAGCTTTTTGATCGATGATGCTGGAGCCATATCACGAGAGGAGGAAAAACATGTCGTATATGCGTGTCTGACGCATATGTGGACATGAACATTGAGAGCTTAGGTTCTTCTGCTCGGAGGATCAGATCGGATCTGTTACATACTGAAGCGGTTAGTTACCAGGGCTCTTTTTCTCGGAGGCAGATCGGATCAGATCGGAAGGTGCAGGAGAGCCGGAGCTTGATTGGTCGGTGGTAGCGCTATGCGCTCAGCGACGCAGGTTAGTTGTCCGACTCCAAAACGAAACGCGAAGCATGTCGGCGGCTGCCTCTGGTTACTCCGAGGTGCGTTGAATGACGTGGAAGAGTTCACCGTCGCCGGATGTCGTTGCCGATGTGCACAGATGCAATCGTAAGAAGCCGGATTGCGACAAGGTCACCACGGATAATGTTGATGAAGATGATTCTCATCTGGTTTGTCGTCGCCGAATGCCATGGTCGACGGCGACAAAAAATTCAGATCTGGTCCGCCGCCACCGAATGCCGTGGTCGACGACGATGGAAGAAATTTCCATCTTGCTCGCCACGGGATCAGGAAGCACACCCCTACCTGGCGCGCCAACTGTCGACGGAACATCGGCGATAGTTTACCGAGGGGTATGCCCAAGGTAGTAGATTGATCGGTGAAGGTGCGCCTGAGACGAGCAAGAGTTACGCTAGAGGCGTGAGACACGAGATTTACACAGGTTCAGGCCGCCGCTAGGCGTAATACCCTACGTCCTGTTTGTTGCTGTATTGTATTGATAGTAGATGAGATGAAATGAGGGGATCCCCTGCCCGCCTTATATAGTCCGAGGGGCAGGGTTACAAGTCAGTTTTACCATACATATCAGATTACAATCCTAACCGAATAAAGGAACTAATCGGCTAGATATCAGGAAAGATATTTCCTTACCCGCCAAGTCTTCGGCGGATACACATGATCTTCAGGAGATCATGTTGACGACGCGTACTTGGCAGTCCGGGCCTGATCGGACGATTCGGCCCATATTCTGCCATGCGGGTATACGGCTCTATACCCCCACAAAGGGACTATCACGTACCGTGATTGACAATGCATCAAAAGAGATGAGATTGAGACCCTAAGTGAGTTAACCTCAGTAGTAACCCAGCCTATGTGATCGGAGATCCCGTGAATTAGGATATGGGAAGAACAAGCTGTTGGTTGACAGGAGAGTACAATTCTAATATAACCCACTCCGCTGGAGATGCATTACTCTCATTTCTGTAAGGCTGGTTGACTTTGTCTTAATGTGTTCTGAGGCTTTATAGCGAGATACTGTCCTACAGAGTATCCCTGTAAAAACACACCTATGTGAGCCTAACTGTTAGTCACAGTTTATAAGAATTAGGAATTCTTTATGAAGCTCATGAAGTGAGATAGGGGTATGACTTATACGCTCCACTCGCGGGGTTGGCCATGGCAGCCTAGTATCAGTCAAGACTTTAAGAGAAGCCTATTCACACCAAACTGCCAATTCAAGTTCTAGTCCATTGTGCAGTTATGGGTGGGGTCTATCTTGTTGTTCTACGTGGATGTTCAACCTTAACCGATCTCCACTGAATAGCTGGTATATTAACAGTACTGTGGTACAGGGAGTATGACTCGCGTGCCCTTGCGATATGGTGGGGGATTGTTAGAAGTTTTGGGCTGTGACATAAATATCTCCATAGAAATTCTAAAGGCCCACTCATACCTTGCTAGTCTAGGAGGAGTGAGGCCAACTTAAAAGTGCGGGCTATCTCCAACTAATTGAAGCTATGTGAGAGAGAAAAAAGAAAGAAACACGCGCGCGCTCGCTCGCCTCGCCTCGCCGGGCCAGGCTGGGCCGGACGGGGCGGGGCGGGGCTAATGGGCGCACACGCATGACATGCGCGTGAATAGTCCGGCGATTTCCCACTCCAACCCTTGCGGGTGCACGGCTTTCTTTTGCCACTCGGAATTTTTGTATGCGTGGAGAAAATTACGCTGGCCTATTTTGGTAAGCAATTATTCTCGTATTATGGTAATTGTTGAAACGACAAGTTAATTATCATAATGTTTTGATTGAGCGGCTAATTGGTTTCCTTAGCTGAGACGCGTGTATAAATAAAGGACGAGACTTCGTATTCAACACACAGAGAATTGATCTCTTCCCGTTCCCCTGTGCTGCGCTGCCGCCGTCTTCCCCATGCTCCGAAGTCGGCGTCCTCTCGTGTCCCTGCACAGGGTAAGGGGCATATCAGATTTTTGGGAAGCATCATCGCGACTGCTCGCTGGACGTCTTCTTCCCTCTACGTCCGGTGTTCGTCGATCTCCATCGACGGTCTGCTTCGTCTTCCTTCGCGTCTACTAGCGCCGACAACCCCACTGTAAGGATATCCGCTCTCTCTCTATTGTTCGTTCTCGCATCCTTTCTGTTATTAGCACTAGAAGCCGCGGGTTTGTCTTAGATCGTAGTGTTAATGTTAAATCACAAATATATATTACATGCTGCTGGTCTTTTTCTTATTGTCAAAATTAATTTGTGTATCGCTAAATTACTATTATTTCCAACATATTATACCATCTCTTTCTGATAGCCTTCAGGTTCCCAGGAGATTCTGGATCACCGTCTTCATCTTCACCGCAACAAGGCACAATCACGTGTGCTAGTCCGCTGGTCTCGGACTCTGTCAATGGGCATGTCACAAGCTAGGCTCGATGCTTCCTGGAAACCCCTGGGCACAGGGCACTCTTCGAATCACTTTTGTCAAATCATTGGTGACCAACAGGACAATACAGTAATAATGACAATAATCTATACCTACACCTAATATTAAAGAGGCAAAGGCCGCCCATTCTATTCAACCCAACTACCGCACCCCGCTCGCTCGGTCTGTTCTGACTTCTCTTCCGCTCGGACACCCGCATAGAGTCCCGGTCGCGCGGGCCTCCTTTCTTCCGACCAATCGATCGGCTTTGTTCCACATAGAGTTCGTGGCCAACACGAGCCGAAGGAATAGAAATCAAATTTAAGCGGAGTTCGTGACCAACACGGACCGAAGGAATAGAAATCAAATTTGAGCGGAGAAAATACCTAGGTTTCCTACTGGACAGCACGCGGAGCCAAACAAAGGGCGGCGGCCATCAAGACGCGGAACTAGGCGTGGAGGAGCATGCGCGGACGCGCCAGTCGACGACATGCACCGCTAGGCCGTGGCTAGCTTGCCGCGAAGCGCCACAGGACTGTAGATGAGAAGGAGGCCCGGGAGGCGGCGGCGACGCCGTGAAGAGGAGCAGGATGGAGCCGGAGCACACTTTTTGGGTATGGTGATCTTTTCTTCTGCCCTGTCTAATGAAGAGTTTGTTCCAGACCGCCTCTGCCTCCGCTCACCCCCACCTCTAGCTGCTCCGCCGAAGCCGCAAGAGCCCCATGCGCCGTCGCGGATGTCGCCGGACCAACCCGCTCAAAGCTGCCTGTGCCGGAGTCGACCACCACCGAAGCCGAAGCTTCTGGCGCCGCTCACACTCCACCCCTGCTCTACTCCACAAGGGCGTCGCCGAGGACGAGCCGCCTGCTGCCGATCGACGCCCCTCCGCTCCCTCTTTCTTTACTGAACGCACAGAGCGCTGGGTCTCCCTCCCTGTCCGCACAACTGCGCAGGCAGGAGCACCACCACTGTCGGCGCTCTACGCCCCTGCTTTCCCCTTCTCTGCTCTCTCTCTCTCTCCATCTTCCTTCCTTTTCTTTTCTGGTTGAGTTTGACCGTGCGGTGGAAGGGATGAGGACGACGGCATCCAAAGCCAGCTTGGCCACGTAGCTCTATCCAACGAGAGCGTGCCACCACACCCCGTAGGCCCTTCCTCCATGCACCCGGTTCACACGGACCAAAGTGACTCAACAGCAGGTCCACAGAACAGTGCATAGGCTTGGTCCGCAGCATGGTACAGCAGGCAGAGCCCACAGTCCTGGCCCATGCGTCAATTTCTGCGCATGGAGGAAAAAAAAAAAATCCTACGTGCACCCAGCAGGAGGTGAGAAAACTATTTTCAATGCATAGAAAAAATACACACAAAAATTATAAATTAACTAGAGCCACTCTAGAGCCAACCAAACCTTTTCTATACAGTTTCAATCACCCAAAATTAGAATACGCGAGTTGTTCTAATTCATATGAGCACGAGTCATAAGTTCAAATTATTTAAAATCATAATCTATTAGTCGTCATTAGACACGGGTTGTTCTAATTCATATGAATATGGATTATAACAGAAGAAACTCACCATTGTTTCATACTTATGGAAAGTGGACTAAACAATGCGATGAAAATTCGGTTTCTTAATATTAGAATTAGATAGGTACATGTCAACATTTCCTATAAAGCACAAGAAAATAGAGGATGTAATGTCGGTTTTTCATCATTCAATTAAATAGGCAAAACACAAATATCTCTCTGCTATTAAACATTTTTATTCATGTTTTTCAAGCCAATTTGATAGCTTAAATATCCCTGTATCGATAGCCCATCCCCCGTTGCAACGTATATTTCCCATGATTTTATAAGTAACAGGGGGTGGTGGTCATGCTAAAAACAAATACACCAGGACTCCAGCCCAGTACGCCGTCGTTTCCTGAGTCCTGGTCCTCTTCTATCTTTAAGACTCACTCGGAAATAGAGTCCATAACAGGGACAGGCAGAGTCCGCCCTGCTTTTGATGCAATGAATTCCGTTACAAAATCCAATAGAACAAATCGTATACAATACAATGAGCAGATAAATTAAATATAAAGAGGAATCAAATAATATTAGAAACTCCAACTCGAACACAACACCTTCAACATATGGCCTATCCATCTCCAAACGAGACCGGCAACGGACCGAAACCAAATAAAAAAAAGAGATTGAGACAAGATGAGTACCAATATGAAATAGAACTAGATCAAGGTAACAACTGGATTGGAATTCAATCGAACTAAGACTGCAACTTTTATAAGGAAGAAGAACGAAGACTACAGGTCTTATACAGAAGGACGGGCCTGGACCTTTTGATCCTTCGCGTGCAATGAGGCTGGGCAGGTGCGACATGGATCGATGCAAAGCTCGGCCCCCGGCTACACAGGTACGGGCCGTAACAACGAGTTGGAGCTCGAGGGCAACGACGACGCGGAGCCCGCAGGCCGCGACCAAGACATATACCGATGGCGGCAAGGCAGAGCTTGGCCGCGGGCCACTTGCTGCATGGGCGAGGCGAAGCTTGGCTGTGAGGACAAGGTGGAGCTCGGCCAGAGGCCACGGGCCACAATGACGACATAGAACGTGGGCCCAGCAACAGCGGCGAGGCAGAGCTCAGCCACGGGCCACTGGCTACAAGGGCTAGGAAAAGCTCTGCAATGCCGGGGCAGAGCTCAGCCACAAGCCACGGGCCGTGAAGAAAGGCCGAGGGGAGCTCGATGCTGCGTAGCAGTGGTCGGTCTCCTGTGCATCGGAGCTCGTCGTCGTGGTATGCTGGCCGGGGCATGTCGCCTTCCAAGACAAGTGCGAACATACGGTCAGCGATGCGACCTGGAGCAGAACGCAGTTGCGCAAGACCATTGGCCTAGACCTGCTGCTGAGATTGTGAGAGGATCTGGACTGAAGCTCTGGAATTAAGAAGAGGAGGATGGTAAAATAAAGGTATACTCCTAAGCAATATCCACTGGTTGCTTTCCTTGACGACGAAAGGTCAAGATAAGGCTAGGTGACTCGGACCCGTTCATATGCAAGCGGCAGGTTCACAAAATGTTACAAGGCACGGAAGAAGAAAAAAACAGGTACGCCGAGACGCTACAAGAAAAAACAAAAACACTACAGAATTCTGTGTGTCAAAAGGATTTCACGTAAATTCGATGTGTCAAAAGGAATTCATTAGTCCAACAATATGCTTTCTTAAACAAAAAATAAATAAAATCAGGTTTCATATATTTAGTGGCATAAGTTTTGAATTTAAAGTCCGACAGGATTAAAAGAAACTCACACTATTATAACCTGATTTTGTGGATAGTCCAAAAAAATTCAAACTGTGAAAGTAGATCTTGAGTAGTATTTATCTATAATCTAATTAAATCTGCCTCTATACATATGCACCAATGCAACCACTAGTAATGGAATGATGTGAAAAATCAAGAGTGGTCTTCTATCATAATCATTAGGTAGAGTGGCTTTTTTTTTCTCCCGTTGCAACGCACGGGCCCGTTTGCTAGTAGTAGTAGTAATAATAATAATAATAATAATAATAATAATAATATTATTATTATTATTATTATTATTATTATTATTTTTGCTAATATAGCTAGCATTTGCTAGCTGTAATTAATTACACTTACACCGCACAGTCATCGTGCGGCCGATCACTAGAGCTCACGAAACGCAAGGCTTCCACAAGGACACTCGCCCATAGCCGCGACGCAAGGACAACTCTGAGGTATGTATGTCAGCGTTGTAACGTTCTGCCGCTGGCATCATCGGTGACTGACGTTTCAAACTACCTCAAACATAGAGACGACCGGGCGGCGGCCTGCTTTTGCACGAGAATCCGGCACCAATCCCCCACCTGTTTCCACGAATACACTGCCCACGGTTTGGAAAAGGCACACACTCGATGACGAGGGCGACAGAGACGACAGACGGAAATGCACGCGGATGAGCTAGTGCGTGGGTTATAGTATGATGATGATGCGTCGCAGTCGTAGTCCTAGTTTGGATTTATTTACTCGAGAATCGGGACCCGACAGCACTGCACCTGCCGCCGCGGGCTCTTTTCTATATACGAGACCTACTCCCCCCTCTCGCACGAAGAGTGTCGTTTTAAACTTTTTAGAAACTGTATTTAATTGTTCGTCTTACTTAAAAAATTTATACAAAATACAAAATCAATTAATAATTATTAAAGTACCTCTAGTGATAAAATAAATTATAATTAAATAAATAATATTTATACAAAATTTTTAAATAAGACGAATAGTCAAACGTGATATCTGAAAAGTCTAAAACAATAATTTTTTTTGGAAAGAGGGAGTAGCCTGGAACGAAGAGAAATTTTCTAATCAAATGGTACGTATCACAGGTCATCGCTTTACGATTTCATAAGTAGTTATCATCATCCAATAATACTAAAAACTTAAAATTCCCTGACCAACATCAGGTAAAACTAGAATTACCCTGTCGAGCTAGCCCTGATGGTAAGTGCACCGTGAGAGAATTTCATGACAATATTTTTATTTTTTATGACGATAACAACATTTTCATGATGATATTTTTATTTTCCCTGACGATGAGTGCACCGTTATGGAATTTCAAGTTTTCAGTACATGCATTCACAGATAATAAATTTGAGACCCACTAATTGTCACCATCCTTGCGTACACAAATCATTCACAATTAATAAATCTGAAATCCACTACTGTAGAACCAACTATCCAGTTGGCATACAACACTCAATCAGGTCTCACCATATCACAAATTACAATGAACAAAAACCTATGGAGTATATACAGACAGAAAGAAATAAACTCTTGTTGCATCTCTAAGGAAAAACTATTGTCGCCGCATGATTGAGATCAAGGCACGATTTGGCGACACAGAGAAACTCTGCCCCTAAGGGCTCACGCTCCCACGCATGCGGCCGTCGATGGTACTCCCAAAATGGGAGCCGATGTTTTTTACCCAGGCCCATATATATTCTCTATTTTTTAGGGACCAGCTCATATACACTGTGGATTACACATATGCTGCCTGTTCGCCTGAGCTTATTAGCCAAATTCAGCACTAATTCTTATCCATAGAAAAGTATTTTCCTCTCATAACAAATCAGTAGCAGCAACCGAAGATCGGCCAGCTAACACCGCCATCGCCTATCTCCATGAGGGCACCGAGGGTTCTGATAGCGCACAGGAGGCTTGATGTCGTGCCTCTCCATCGTGGTGCGCACAGGAGTCATCCATGTATCCTAAGAAATTAGCAATTAACAAATCAGTTTGGTCATGGTGCACCTTACCATAACATCAAATGGGATTGTTATGACAGTGCCACACTAGTTGTGGTATCTCATCTGAAATTATGATGACAACAACTAAGTTATGACAAATAGAAGCAGTTGCAGAAGCAAATTCAACTGAAAAGACACAAATATGTAACCTAAACATGGTCAAGAATGAACAGCCATATCTCCCAAACCACGATGTCTATGAACGCGATGTTTGCACCAAAATATTGGTATTCAAGTTTACTACATGAATATAATTTTTCTAGGATTTTAGGAATGCATAAAACAATCTTACATAGATTATAAACAATGATGGCCCCTTCTAAAAAGATAGCTGATACAAATTATGACAATAGAGGCCTAATCCCCTCCACTAAACTGTCAAAACAGCAGGGGTAAACAAGATCTTACCACCGCAACAACAACATCAAAGGTTAACAATGACTTCACCTTCCGATTTTCCTTCTTCCTCAATGGTTGTCAATCATGAAATCCTATCAAGATAGCCCGGGGAACGCGAAAAATTGGGCAAAACAAGTAGAGGAGAAGATGTCCAACTAGTTTTTGGCTAGGGGCAGCAAGAGAATGGTGACGGTAAAGCCCTAGTACCTCTCTTCTTCTCCCTTCTTTCCCTCTTATCTTTCTTCCTCCCTTACTTATGCGGCGGCAAGGGAGGTGCGGCCAGGGGAGAAGGCACAGTGACCTGGTCAACAATTATACAAAACTATGGGTGTTGTAGCATTTACTTTAATCTTTTTACCTTTCTACTAGCAAAGGATATAACTGCAAACACAAGGTTGATATGTGCCTTTATAGTTCGGGTTGTGACGAGTGATTGTCAATGTGTGTTGTGCAACATGTGTCTCGGCTTGTGGTGCATAGATATGAAGCTCGGAGATGGTGGTCGACAGCGAAGGTGAAGGTCAAGCGGGTTCGCATGCTGATGGACTGGAAGCGGTGAAAGACGGAAGCCGGGGCTTGGATCGAGGGGCCGTAGTGACTGACACATGGAGAAATCAATGATCGTGAGACTCAATTTGGGATAAGGCTGAATAAATAGGATAAGGCTGCCCACATCATCCCTTGTGGTTTCTGTTTATCTTCTATCTCTTAGGTAGACAGTGCTCTGTTGATGATTTCACCGGTGTAATCATTCATCTATGTAAGACTCAATTTCTTAGGAAGCGTGGCCGTAACCGTGGTGGTTCATCTGAGATTTGGAGCTCCAAATTCGTGAAAGTTTTTACTTGATGTTCTTCGCGTTCCGGCTTTTCTTCCCTCCTTTCCCGAAGGCCGATATCCCTCTCCGCTTAATCTTTCAGGGTCGCCAATTATCGATTCAAGTGATAGATAAAACACCCTTTATGCCACTTAATACAACTCCTATTTAACATTTTTGACATGTGCGATTTCCCCTACACAAAGCGTATTTGTTCTTTGTGTGTTCCGGATGTTACATGATTAAAAAAAATTGTATTGGCTGGTTGCTGTTTCTTGCCTTCTTGGTGCTTCCCCCTTGCATGATGGTCGTCAGTTGGTAATAAGTTGCCGATGTAAAGTCAGGTAGTAGCCAGCTGCTGGTGCACTGGAGCAGGTGAGGCCGTTAGGGCCCTCTGGCCACTAGGCGCCCAAAATTATTTTTGGCGGCCACGCAAATACTGAGAAACTTCGAGGGAGGAGCGTCGTTGGGCCTTCAACGGCAGGTACTCATGCATCTTTGTCAAAGTGGAAGATGACTCACTATTAAAGTGGTGGGCTTCTCTTAGTGTTTTTATTTAGTCCTAAAATACTACCACTAGTTATAGCACATGGGAATAATACTAGGAGACGTTTAGTAGAAAAAATTTATACTAAATTTTAAATGACAAAACATTAGGAGAAGCCTATTTCACTAGGAGAATTCTGAAATTCTTGTTGTGGCTAGACAAGAAGTAGATTCGTCTCGTGAATTTGTCTCCATTATATAATTAGCTTTGTAATTAGTCTATATTTACTCCTGTTTAGTAGGTAAACATTCAACGTGACAGGGACCGGAACCAGGAACCAAACACAGTAAGGCCAGAAATTTTCTATGTTGTTGTTAAAGAAAAATGGGGACGGACGAGTGGCACATGGGTGACACATTGAAACATTGTCGTGTCTCCTCTGCTTTACAGTATATTTATTAGTTTCATTTTCATTCGCACAGAGTGGACTCCGTGGTTGGAACTTGGAAGCAGAGCAGAGTGTGCTGATATTTGGCTAGCATCTCCACTTGAGAGGAAGTGAAGCGTCAGCACACAGCTTCCGTCGCAAATCTCAACTGCCTGGAAAAATTGGAGGATCAGGTCGGTAGGCGCGGTCTTATGAGGACGATCGGAGTCGATCAATCGAATAGCTACAATCTACAGGATTGATGGTTTGGTACGGTAGATCGATTCGACTACTTTCTTAATATTGTGCTATATTCTTAGTCAATTGTGTACTAAATATATCTGTTGATTGATTATCACTGTTACGCCTGAGATATATTAGACGATGCATCATGGATCCGATTCGATCGGCCAGTTCTGTCGCCGCCGCGTCCACTTATTAGTTCTTGTTCTCGTCTCAATCGACTATCATCTTGCAGAGACCGACCAGGCCGATCGATCCACTGCACTTTTGCTAGTTTGTACGGAGGAGCGACCACGCGCGTCGCAGACATGGTGGATGTGCTCGGCATCCTCAAGACCATCTATGGCCTGGCGACGGAGATCAAGAAACTGGTGGCGAAAATTCACGAGAACCACGAGGAGTGCAGCAAGCTGCTCAAGCTCATCGCTAGAGTGTCTGCCATCGTCAAGTGGCTACAGCAGCTGCTGCTGAAGCCCACGTCGTCGTCGTCCAGCTCCAGCACCACCCTGGAGGGCGATGACCACCCCATGAGCGGCGCGTTGATGGATCTGAAGGATGCCCTGAACCACGGCCAGTCTGTCGTCAAAAACTGCCAGGGGAAGAATGCCCCGATGCGCGCCCTCAACGCCAACGACATCGCCGCAAAGCTGCGCCGAGTCTGGGAGGATGTGTCGAGAAACCTGGATGTAGTGGTCTTCGCCGCCGTTGTGTACCATTCATCAGTGATGGCCAGAATGAATGCCCATTTCAAGGACCTTGTTAACGCTGTCCGTGCCAGGGACGCCTCCTCTGTCAGCCCAAAGCTGCCCAACCTTTCCAAACAAGTTCTTGACTTTCATCCCGGCGGTGGTCATGTGCCACCACAGGTATCGTCCGCGGGACAAGTACTAGCTAGCGCATTAAAATTATTTTATTTTTCTTTCTATCGATTCATTTCTTCTTGTTTCTTTCAGGTGGAGAAATCGGTGCTGACGTACTGCTCCTCAATTCAGAAGAATGTGAGCTCTCAGAGTAAAGACAAAAAGACAGCAAATAAAACAAAGCTTGACAGGTGATATATCTACCTATAGCTATTCCGGTCTCACCATCCTCCATATGAATGATATATAAGCCTAGTTGAAGCATTTGGAAAAAAAATATCAAATAATTACAAATTACATGCAATTTTAGTGTACAGGACTTGAATCAGTACATTTTAAGAATTTTATAATAAATAATTTATATATATAGGTATTGTTCAAATTAAATGCTATATAAGCCTTTTTCTACTTTTAATCTAACAAAAGCCAATTATATATAAATGCAGATGAATTAACCATTAGGCTATTTCTACCATGGATATTAAATTGTTGCGATGCAATTTTTTTAATGATTTGGTAGATTTCAATCTAAAGACCAGAGAGGGAGAGGGAGAGGGAGAGAGTGGTATCGGCAGCACGCATGCCGAGTAGTGGACACGGCATGCGAGCTTCTATCCACATATTTTAGTAATATAATTCCTAATCCATATATTTTCTTGTTTCGGATCCCATATTTCAGATTCTGGTCCACAACTTAAGTTTCTCTGCATTGGTTTTAATTTTATAGCCATAAGATCTATCTAAATGGATGGCTCATGTTTTCTCTAAACGTGGTAAAATTTCACATATGAACAGTATTGGATACAATGCATCGTACAAGTTGTTTCTATATCTCTACTTTTAAAAGAGTATTGGATATAACAACATGATAAAATGCAATAGGATCTAGTTTCACTTTTCATTCATCATATCCTAACATGGCATTTGATTTCGTTGCATGGATATTGGCAGGCCATCACGTGCTTCCTTATCAAATGGTAAGTTCGCTTCTCCGTTCCACGATACTCTACCAGTGTCATGTAGCCAACTTAATTAAATTGCCTTCTTACCCCCAATCCATGTCTGTATCTTGAATTATGGTTTGCCATGAGAAAAAATGTACTTGTCAATATTGGTATTGTCCATATGTTTTACTACTGACAAATATTTATAGAACAATTAGTGGCTAAAGTTGTGCAATTATGTTGGAGATCTTGACAGGGTCCACAGAGATAAATGAAAAGAAAGAAGGCCCACGCGTATATATCTTTTCATCTAATAAATTCTATCTTTGACGCATTCTTGGTTTGGTTGCCATGCCATGGCCAACTACGAACATAGTCCCATGGCATCACCATTATTTGTTGTTTACTGTTGATCTGCTGCTCCAAATTGACGCCACATGTATCTGTTGTTATTACAATAGGCTCAGCCAACAACTCTGCTTCAATGAAGAGTGTGGCTCCACAGGGTGGCCCTACTAGTATCGTCAAAAAGGTATTCTATATGATTAAAACATATGAACCATTCACGATATCATGGTTTTGTTGTTAATTTGAACACAATCGTTGCCATAGTTGGTCTGGTTTCTTATATATAAAAGGAGGATGCCTGATCAAGCTCCAATTGATTTTTTATATAGTATTAATATCAATGCTAAATATAGTAATTCGTCCTATGGTGATTGGTGGAAATATAATGGAAGTCTATTCATTGTATTTTGAAATTCAGTAATTATTCTCAACAAAGCGAGAGTTGAAGTTGACTGATTCCTTAACAAGAAGGAGCGTATGTAGCTTGTTTATTTCCTGTGAGATCTAAGTTGCGTCTTGATGATTTTTCATTTATTATACACGTAGAGGCTAGCAGTTCATCCTCCAAGTCTGTTGGGTGAGGTACAAGTATCCATTGTAGCCAATAATAATTCTGCTGCATTTCAGATCAGCAAGGTGCTCCATGTTTACCCGCTGGAGCTCAGCTTCCACTGGGACCCAAAGAAGAAAACTATGAAGCGTGCAGTGACCGTAACCAACACGACGGACTCGTACGTTGCTGTCTGGATTGACCCACCAAGAAATGAGCAATTTACTTACCGGAGGTCAACGATGGTGGAGCCCCGCTCCACGTTGGCTCTGTCTGTGACAATGAAGATGCATGAACGACCACGAGACAGGAGCAAGATTGAGGTGCTAATGATCGCCGTAAAGACCAAAGAAGACGTCGACAGATTGCAGTCAGCATCCGTCCGTGGAAAGTTGACTATGGACAGTGGCAACATGGCGCTAGTCAATGAGCTGCATGGTAAGGTGTATAGAGAGAGGCTGACGGCCATCACTTGTGAGCCAACAAGCTGCCACTGCCAGGTAAGGTTTGTACGTTCCTTCTAGTATCAATTTCGATGGAAAAAGATGGATACGTAGTCTCTCGAAGCAAATTAAACGTACGTACAGTGTACACGTACGTCATAGTAGATCAATCGTGTAATTATAATCTCATGTAGGCATCTCTACGAGTTAATTATTTGCTTTAATTATTAACTGGTTATATATAAATACCGTACCAGATCATACCTAGAATACGAACCATGGAGACTGAGACCCTGCTGACATCCGTCGACGTGCACCCCGCATTGGCATGGTGAGTCATCATATAATATTAGTACAACCCTTACATTAATTATTCCATGATTATATTTCCTCTTAATTATTGGCATCCACAGGGTTGTGACAACGAATGAGGTGGGAGGGTGTGTAATCTGGGACTACCAGAAGAAGGTATACGTCTACATACATACATATACATATACATACATACATACATACTCTGTCCCATAAAGATAGTCATTCTAGCCTTCGACGTTTGTCCCAGAAAGAATGTTGTTGGATCCCACGGCATATCCCCTGCCACCTCCATGTGCTCTGCTCCCTGCTCTGATCCCTTTTCCCGGCTCGCATCAATCCCCTCCCTTCTATCTCGCAGCGTGCGTCTCAATCAATCTTCTCTGTCGGTGGCCTCCTTCCCATCTCCACCGTGGGCGCCCCTCCTACTCTTATTCTCCACTGGCAAGGACATGCGTGGACCAGGATGGAGGTGCGCCCACGTTTGGAAGAGGTCGCCGCACCGGTGTGGAGGAGCGCTCCCGCGAGCATCCTGGCGCTAGGCTCAAGGGTGGCCTCCACGTACAGGAGTGTTGGCGCT
Organism: Eremochloa ophiuroides; assembly: GCA_038502445.1. Lineage (NCBI taxonomy): Eukaryota > Viridiplantae > Streptophyta > Magnoliopsida > Poales > Poaceae > Eremochloa > Eremochloa ophiuroides. The sequence continues at coordinate 90,939,280 of JAHLJS010000007.1, read as the reverse complement.
AGCTCTCTCAACCAATCCTGGCGAAAGATCACTCGCACTCAACACGGGTAGAAGCCCCCGCTCGAGTGCGGAGGCTCTGAGAAATCGCACAATGGTAGGTAGGGAATAAATGATCTCAGTTAATCATTTGCATTGTGGTTATACCGGTATTTATAGGCTACAGAACATGGATCTTAGGCATTTACACTGAGATCCTCTGATACGGGAGGTATATTCTAGGGATATCCTTCCCCCTAGCCATCCACTTCATGGGTAGTTAGGTTAATTCCTCTTCTCCCCTCAACCACCCACTTGCTTGTTGTGTAGCATATTCGATTTGCCTCCGCGGCGATGCTCTCCGTAGGATCCTCCTCAGGTCGCGAGCTTCCTCCCCTGAGGGATCTTCGGGGAACCTTCGCTCGGCTCAAGGGAGCCTCCGCTTCCCTAGCGGAGGCTCGGTTCGGCCCTCGCCCTTCTGGAGCCTTCGCCAGCTTTCGGGGGGGCCTCCGCTCCTCTAGCGGAGGCTCGACCTGCCTTTGGGTATGATGTACTGCAGCGGCGGAGGCTGACTCCTCCTTGCAGCCTCTGCGTCCCTGCAACTGTTCACAAGGTGGTTAGATATCACACAGGCGAGAATTATCAAGGCCGTTTCTGCCGGAGCCTCATAGCGGTCCGCCGCCTAATCTCCGCCCGTGTTACAACAGGGAGGTGGGCGGCAGGATGGGCAAGGCCCGCGCACTGACGAGGAGGCCTGCGGAACTGAAGTGGCCTGTGCGTCGACGAGGTGGCCGGCGGGATAGGTGTAACCTGCTCTCCTACGAGTTGGCCGGCGTCCTCCCTCCTCTTCTGACTCCGCTGCCGTGATCTTCGATTCGGGGCACTCACTCTTCTTTCCTCTACAGATGCCCCCCTTCTCTTTCTTCTCTGCCGGTCTACTTCTCTTATAATCACAGGGGCACTAAGGTCATTTGCCTTGAGCCTTGGTAGCTATGCCACCCCGCAGGATGACTTTTAATTAATCTAGGTAGGAGTGGGTACCTACATAGAGGGCCCGTGATTGTTAATGCAATAAATAGTATTTGAAACTGTTGCATTGAAACTCAATCTATTTGTCATTTAATGCAGATAAAAGTGATGGAATTGCAGTTTAAAAAGAAGGCAGGCACAGGCCTCAAACAAGTTTGTTCAGCTAAATTTATAGTTCACAAAGAATGGTTGGCAGTGGGGACTGGAGGCGGATTCATATATATCTACAGTTACACCGGCACCGAGCTTCGCGAGGTCGACAATTTCAAAGCTTCCGCTGACCAAGCCATCAACTCGTTGGCTGTCCACCCAACGAAGCCATACATTCTTTCGTCATCGGATTTAGGTCGCACGGTCATGCAATGGTACTTGAAGGATAACAAGTGGATCAAAACTCGAGAAATTGATGTGACCACTGTTGGCGTTCACAGTCTCAAGTTTAACCCATGGGATACCAACACTTTTGTCGTTGTTACCCATGTGAACACAGCAAGGGTTTGTTACCCTCTTCTTCAACAGTAAAGATGAATAAAACCTCTTTCATGCGGTCTTCATTTGTTACCGAAAATTTAATGGACCACTAATTCTGTTACAAGAGTCATTTCTTTATATATATATATATATATGGTGTCATAAGATGATATAAGATGACCTCTTCGTGTCTGGACCTTGTAGATCTATACCACTGAATTTTCCCATCATCCTCCCACCATACTGAAGGGGCCATCCAGCGCCGACTATTACCCTACTGACAGTACTCAGCACTTGATGGTTACTTGTCAAAATGCATCATCTAACTGCCAGGTGAAAAAGAATTCTTCCAAGCACTAATGATTGCTTTCAACAAATAGCAGCATATTGACAAGCTAGCTAGCACATATTGATAGCTATGAAGAAACATGCATTATTAATTAATGATTCCTTTATTGTTATAACAGTCCAATTGCTCTCATATAGCTACGGGGACTACAATTGGCCTATTGATGCTCTTTTCTAACTCTTTTGTTTGTCTAAAAAGCAGATACAGAATTTGGAGACAGGAAAAGTTGTGCACACACTTGAGGTGAGTGGGCGCAAAATGAAGCGCGTAGCTTGCCACACAACGAAACCAATATTAGCTACTTCCAACTTCATAGAAAATAAGGTATGAATGCCCAAAATTCATTTGAAATTAGAAGGCATTCTGTATTGCTCAACATCATCCAAGCACATGCCTTGCTTGTATCTATGAATATATATGCATATGCCTTTTAAACACCATGCCTTCGGTTGTAATTTTTTCTTCTCTTTCTTTGTTCCGTCATGATCTTTGTGCTGTCCCTTGTACTTTGTTTCTTATCGCTTTTTTAATAAAATCTCTGTAGGGGCTCCGACCCCTCCAGTTTCATAAATAAAAAATTACTAATGTAATTGGTACACAAAGTCAATGACATATAATGCTTGTCTTTCTAAACTATGCCTTATTTGGGAATTAACAGCCAAACTATTTAATGATGAGGGGCAAGTTAGTCTTTTGTTAGAGACTAAAATTGCTAAGATACTTCTTATTTCAGGACAGAGGGAGTACCACTTTAGAGGATGGGACTGTTTATTTGTGGGATGCCAATACCTATAGGTATTTGTTGATTCTACATGCCCAGTACTGTAGTACTCCCTTCCCCTTTATTAACATCCACAAGTATTCCATGATTCATACATAGTATAAGGTCATAATTGCTAGAGGTTCTCCAAACCGCTTCTCTGAAGATTCAGTGTTGTGGGAGCGACAAACATTTCTAGGATTATCGTAGAAACTAAAAAAAACAAGTTGAATATATAAGGGTATTAAACTTAGCAATTTTTAAACGCAGCAGAATTTGTTTACCTCTAGAAACATTTCTTAAACCAAGGAACGTAATCTATGCACAATAAGACCTAATTTCGACCAAAAAATAGTCATGATTTAGTTGTTTGTTTAAGTAGAGTAAACCTTCAGTTAATTCCCTACTTGGCCCTAAGACTCTGTTGCACCAAACATTTAATATGGGATTTAAAATTTATATTGGTTTTTAATCATTATTGAAAAAAAAAGGAAAAGCCCAATTAAAATCCAGCACAATTAAATTAGAAATTCTACAGTTGCTCGGATATTAGTACAACCTAAAGATTATCATGTAACCATGCGATAAATAGCGGTGGTTGGGTATAGTTGGTCTAATCCATCAAAAACACAAGCCATGTTGTTTAGCATTTTCTGTATTATTTTTTTTTGTGTGAATGCGGGAGGCTTGGCCAGCAGACTGCTCTTTTATTCCAGCGAGATGTACTATTTGTTCTTGAAAACTGCAGATATAACTAATGCTGGTATTCTAATTATACAGTCTTAAGCAAATGGTTCAAATTCCTGGCATGGGCAGCCGTCATTATACTGTATTCGCCAGGGACAAAAATGGTTTAACCAGGTACTCCTTAACATGAAAGTTACATATTATTATTAACTCCATGCTCGAGACAGATGTCTGTGAAATATGGCAACGTTGCTTGCCCTGAAGTTAATAGTAATCTAACTAAAATAATTACTTGAACTTTGACTCTTGGCTTAAGAAGCATACAATGGTGTCTGGTGAATTATGAATTACAAAGCTCAACTGAACTGTTGCCACATTTGTTTCTTCATATGTTAATAGTTACAATTCTTCGCAATTTCACACTGCTAAACTCTGATCATCAAATTTAATTACACAGGCTCTTTGTCATGTTTGGGAAGAAGATAGCAATTGTGGAAGTTAATTTGTGAGTGGCAAATACGAGCCAACGGACTGGTAATGCGTAACACGGTTTGACATCCCCTGGAGGCTACAAAGGCGATCATGGAGATTATCACTTCTAAGTTACTTGAACAATGCCATTTTATTTTGAACTGCAATTATTCATCTAGTAGGTGAACCTTACTGTGTTCATTATTAAGAGGTAACCTAAATGGTCCCTTATCTTTATGAACTTATGTGAAACAATAGGAACTTAGAGACCGATTGAAAAAAAAATGGGGAAACGTATCTGGCACTAACGTGTGTGGGGTGCTGTACAACAGCTGAAAGAGGGTAATCCCAACTTTGTGTAACACCCACCACACGTCCAAAACTGCTTATATATATTTTCGAAAGATCTGGGATATTCCGGCTTTCATTAATATGAAGAAATAGAATTCAGTATTTACAGGCAGTTGGCGTCAGTTTCACCCATGGCTACGGCATTGTAATGCCGGCCATGCACCCTTTCTATCTATGTATTTAAATTTACAGATTTAAGTTAGTCCCTACATCTGTCCGGCCGGCCGAGAGTATGAGTTGTTGCAAGCCTTTGTTTCCTGCACGAATCCAGTTTGTTGCTTCATCTTGTATCCTCCCGAGAACCTGTTCAGGTGATCGTCTTTGTCTGTTAAAAACACGGTTATTCCTTTCTTTCCAGAGCTCCCAAGTTGTTAGCATAATCAAGCTGCACATCCCCTGCCTCCTATCTCTCTCTGCTGACCGACCCAAGTCCCAGTACCACTGTCCCAGATCATTGTCCTGGGACCAGTTTACCGAGCTGATACCGGGTTGCATGACCCAGTTACTGACCTTTGCCCAAACAGTTCGAGGGAAGCAGCAATCCCTGAAGAGGCGGGCGACTGTTTCAAGGTTTCTCACACAGAATTGGCAGAAATATTCGTTAGGCCACTGTCGTAGCATTAGGCGTGCAGCTGTCCAAAGGCGATTTTGGAGTATCAGCCAGGTAAAAAATTTGCATCTTGGTGGCGCCCTTGTCTTCCAGTTGACTTCCGCTGTCAGCGAGATGGTCATGCCCAAGAACTGCATCTTGTAAGCCGAGCTGGTTGAGTACTATCCGTTCCATGAATGGAGCCAGCGGATACTATCTTGCTGTGTTCGGTTAAGGCTGATGGCTTGCAATCCAGCCTAGAGACTGGTCTGCCCGGACATAGCATGGTGCACATCCCTAATCCATGTGTCATTAGCTAGTGCTTCCTTTACTGTTCTATTCTTCCTTTCCAGAGCGTGCTTAAGAAACTGCTGATATGGTCCACTCCTCACGCAAAACGGGTCTGCATACGCGTAGCACCACACTTACACTTTCGTCTTCGCTTCATGTAAAAGGGTTAACCTAGAGGTGCAACATTTGGAACAACAAAGCTTATGAGCTGGCCCTCACCCTCCTAGACAACCAAGGTGATATGGAACCCACCAACACAACTTCACATGTGCTACTTGAGCCACATGGGCCAACTTCACAACTATTAATGGGGCGGACTCAGGTTCCTATATCTGTTTCAGTCAATTCCAATTCCGTTGCAAATTGTCGGGTATTATGTATTGTTCGTGTCCATTGTTCGCCCTTTCACCTTGTCTGATGGAGCCGAAGCCTTTGCAAGTGTAAACTTGTGCACATTATTGTTTTTTTTTTTTTGCGAATTACACAGTGCAGACACGGACGTTCATAACATACGCACACTTAGCCCTGTGAACACACGCACGCAAACCCTACCCCTATGAGCATCTCTGAAAAATTGCGCCAGTAGATCTCGAGATTGACGAAGTCACCACAGGCACATTATTGTTGAGAGTTTTATTTGCTCCCAGATCAATGGCTCGCTGCAATGCAAAAGTTCTAGACGTTATTCTTTACTGAATCATGGTCCTTCCCCCATTTTTTATTTTCATGGTCGAAATTTCATTCAGCAACCGCCGTGTCTAGAGTTTAAGCCAGATCGGAGAAATTACTATCTCTACAACTAATAAGACCAAAGAGTAGAATAGAATTTGGTGTGACATTTGATGGTCCTGTCCACCCAGCGCCTCGCGTGCGAAACCCGACGCCGGCAAGTGGGGCCTTCTCCCGAGCGACGCAAATTTCTCGCGAGGAAAGAATCATGTGCCCCGTTTCGTGCGACTCGGCACCCACCCACCAGCTGCCCGCCCACCTATGTGAGCCTAGTTTCTTCGTCTTTCTCCCCATCTCCTCCCTGTGGCGGCGCGAGGCGGCGAGGACGCCCACGGCTCCCCAGCTCAGCGGCGCAGTGCGATCGGTCCCAACTAACGCGATCGGCGTAGCTTCGTCCCCTCCCCTCGCGAGATACAGATCCCTCCCCATCGCACGCGCGCCGCAACGCATGCTCGCCCATGCCACCGCCGCATCCTCCCTCGCACCACGACACCTGCGCGCCTCTCCCTCGCCGCCGGGGGACGTCTTCCACCTGCGCGCGCGGGTATGTCTCCTATGGCAGCTGGATGCACGGCAAGGCGCCGTCCACCACGGAGTGGCTGCTCCAACCCGCCGGCGTTGACTGGCTCCCCTCCCACCGCGCCACTCCGGGTGGAAGATGAGCAGGAGACCCCACCTCCGAGCCCCCAGCAGCAGCGCCCCACCTCGACGTTAACCACGGCGACGGCTTCCTCCATGTTCCTCCATTGCAGTATTCCTGTGCCGCCGCGCCACCTCCCTCTACCGCCATGCCGCATCCCTCCGCCGCCCATCCTCTCCCCACTGGAACTCCCACCGCTCCATCCTCTGGCCGCCGGCCATGGAGCGCGACGCCCTCCGTACCGCAAGGGGCGTTTTCCTCTGGCCGCGCCGCCCTCTGCACCACCTAGGGCGGCTCCATCCGCTCGCCGCTGTCTGCGCTGCTTGGGGCGGCTTCCCTGAGCTCCATCCGGCCGCTCTGCACAGGGAGGAGCTGCGTCGTCGTGTGTGGGCTCAAAGGTCGTAGATCCCGTCTCCTTGCACAGGGAAGAGCCGCGCCACACCTGTTTTGCAAGAAATCAAGTAATTTTTTTCACATCCACATTTCTCCTCTCTCTTGATTTGGTAGGTGCCAGATGAAAGACTCATGGTATTCTTTGATGCCTTGCAGGGAGAGCTAGAGTACACATATCAACATAATGGTCTGTAGAACTTGCTATACTATTTTTTCATTCTTGGTCTGTTTGTGCCGAGCTGCTAAGAACATTACGAATGTTCTCCATCATGAAGGTTCTCCATTTTTCATTTACCAAGTTTTGACCCTTCTGCACTTGAGTATGTCAATAATAGGAAATTCAGGCTCTTCTGTGAAAACACAAAGTACCACATGTATCCATTTTCTCTTCATTCTTCATTCTTATGTACATGTGAAATAGTAACAACAGGATTGCACCATACTGTCATAAAAAGTACTCCTAATATAACCTGTTTTAAGATCCATTCCCATCAAAGGCTAACTCTGATCAGCAATACATAAAGAAGTTAGAAGTAGGTAGATTGACGACACAACTTTCATGTTATGAGTTTTTTCAAGTAAAGTTATTTTATAATATGTAATCGTTACTATTTTAACATTGTCAAAAGATTGAAGTAAAATTTCTGCCTTTTAGACAGTGTAAATGTCCGAGAATGCATATTTGTTTTAGGGAAAGGGAATTAGTACCTTTGGGGCCATACTGTCATTCTATGGCTTTGTCCTTAACCTTATGGATGGATTTATATTTGCTATTTTCAATATGCAAGACAAGATCTCAGTGCAATAAAATAATTCTATGTAATTTTGTTCTTATGACTATTGTTGGTATAAGATAACTCAAATAAATAAACACTAGCATTATCTGCAAGCGGACAGATACCGATGTAGCACTTCACCCGATAGTATTTCAAGATATCGTTATTTATATTTTACCATAGGAAAAACGGGATGACTAGAATCTAGACTTAACCCTTGAACTGCTATCAAGGACAGAGAAAATAGGTGATATAGGAGATTGCTAAGACTTCTTGTTCTAATTTTCACAAGATATGATATGATTGTTCTTAAAGGGGAATTACTATAGAAATACACCAGTAAATGGTAAATTCCTTAGCAAGAGAGACCTATGGTCCTACTGATGGGAGGTGGACGGTGTAAGACTCAACAAGACTAGGTCACCCTCGCGATCTACCACTGATCCGGACAGTATGGGGCATTTACGAGCAAATATAATCTAAGTACCACACTTAAACTATAAATCACTACTTCAATCAAGGAGCTACTAAGACTAAAACACTCAAAAGAATCATAAACCTTAAGAACAATAATAGCAATGTTACTCACTTGGATTAGAAATTGAACACCAAAGAAATCTTCAGAAATAAGCCCCAAAGAAGGACTTGAATCCGCGGGTACAAGTCGTAGAGCAGTCACCGACAGGCCGGCAACTCCTGCAACTATCTCCAGCTCTACTACCACACTACTTCTAGAACAAGAATAGCCCTAATCTGGAGAGACTACATGTAACAACCCTAAAAATCCACACAATCTAAAAATCCCAACCAATTAAAATTTTTCATTTATTTATTGTGAAAACCCATTTTTCTTGTGCAAGCATATAGGTTTCATTATGAAATTGGTAAATAAAGGAGTGTAGTTTGCATTTTAATTCCATTCACATAGAATAATAACTTATGCATTACATTTGGGATTTATTGCAATTTATGTTTGTATTTACTCAATATTTAAAATGGGCAATATATGTATATATACACTAAATTGAAAATAGAAAAGGAGAAAGAGAGTTAGGCCAGCCATTCGTTTCGGCCAGCCGGGTCGCTAAGTCAGCCCAAGCCCGCCCGACCTTCCTCTCCTCATCTCACCGCGCGCGGCCCACGTCGCGGCTCGGCAGCGCACGCGCACGACCGGCACACACGCGCTCGCGCTCGCGCTCGCTGCCAACCCGACCCCGCCTGTCAGCCGCTCTCGCCCTCCCCCCACTGTTCTTCTTCCTCACGAAGGCGACGCGCCTGCCGGGGGTGTCGCGCGAATGGCGTGACCCCGGTCCCACAGCCGACAGCATGGCAGAGCCCTGACCCCGCTGTCCCCCTCCTGTCCCCTCCTTTCTTGGCCGCCAAGCGAACCCGCGCCCATCCGGAGCCCTAGATCCACTCGAGCCACGGCCCTTCGATCGGTCGAGCGCAATCAGGACCGTTCGCCATTGGAGCTGGCCAAGCTCGCCTATAAATTGGAGCACCCCGAAGCCCTACCCTCATTTCCCCTCGCCGCCACCACAGCACCCCACCGCGTAGCCGAGAGAGAGGGAGAAGGGCGGAGCAGAGGAGGAGAAGCTGCCGGAGCGCCGCCGCCGCGGAGCACGCCGGAGCCGGACACGGAGGAGAAGCCCGAGCTGCGGACGAGGAGCGGCACGGCACTGCGATCGCTCTGCACGGCTCCGACTCGCCACTGCACCGCCATCCTAGCTTCACCGACACCACGGTGAGCCACCGCACGCCATGTCCGAACCTTGTCCTGCTTTTGCCATGTCCGACGCCGAATCACCCGTTCCGAGCAATCCGCCTAGCAACCGTATAGGTTAGAGCGTTGTGGAGCACCGCCACGACCCCCTCGAGCTAGCTACGCGGATCTAAGCGCTAGAGGAAGCCTGAATCGCCTTGGCCGCGTGCGCCGCGACCTTACCGGAGCGCCGCCTCGAGCCATTGACAAAAGAAGGTCATGTCATGGCTAAAGTTCGCCACCAGAGTGTTGTATGCTTCTCTGGCCTCACCAATTTGACAAGACCGCATTCGATTGAACCAATACTTGGTCGTAGCCGCGATGCCGCCTTCCGCCGTCGCGACGACATCGCCGCCGACAGGTTCCGCCTCGCCTAAATCCGTTCCGAGTACCCCCGGTCGCCTCGCGCTGCGGAGAAAGGCCGCCGAGGTTCGCCAAGTCTGCCTCGGCACCCGCTAGATAGCCGAACCCCGAATCACGACTGTCGCCTTGGCTACGTGCGCCTCCACCTCGTCGGAGAACCGCCGTATGCCGAGGGAGAGAAGGAGGCCATACCACGACTCTAACCCGCCACCATCTGGTCGGACGACTGCCTGAGCACGCCAATTGGAGAAAGCCGAGCCCTGTCTTGCCGAAATATGGCCATCGCCGCCCTGTCATCGTCCGCCGCACCGGAGAGACACCGCCGCCTTGAACAGACGCCCTGGAACCCTGCTAGCACCGAATCTCCGATTCGCCCGAGCCTCCCCGGTAGACCTCGGGAGAACGGCACCCTCGGGCGCACCAAATCTCCGATTCGCCCGAGCCTCCCCGGTAGACCTCGGGAGAACAGCACCCTCGGGCACCCAAATTTCCGATTCGCCCGAGCCTCACCAGGAGAGCTCGGGAGAACAGCACCCTCGGGCACCCAAATTTCCGATTCGCCCGAGCCTCACCAGGAGAGCTCGGGAGAGCAGCCCCCTCGGCACCCAAATGTCCGATTCGCCCGAGCCTCCGCAGGAGACCTCGGGAGAACGGCACCCTCGGGCACCCAAATTTCCGATTCGCCCGAGCCTCCGCGGGAGACCTCGGGAGAACGGCACCCTCGGGCGCACCAAATCTCCGATTCGCCCGAGCCTCCCCGGGAGAGCTCGGGAGAGCGGCACCCTCGGCGCCCCGAATCTCCGATTCGCCCGAGCCCCGCCGAGCTAAACCGAGCTACGCCGAGCTCCGCCGAGCTACCCCCGACCACCGCCGAGCTCCGCCGAGATACCCCCAACCACAGCCGAGCTACCACCGACCACCGCCGAGCCACGCCGAGCTACGCCAACTCCGGCAACTCTCTGGGAACCAGCATCCAACACCTGGTGGGCGACCATCGGGTCTGTGTTCTGTTGAGGCACCACTTGCCGCACTACTGGACCCGCGCGCCACGTGGACCAATCCCAAGCTGCCCCTGATTAACCGACCAGTTTTCCCATTTTCAGAAAATAGGATAATCTTCGGAAATTCATAACTTATTCATATGAAGTCCAAAAATTGCGCACCATATATCAAAATTCTCAGAAAAATGAGATCTACAATCTAAGACTGTGTTTGTGTGCATTTGGCTCTTTATTTTATTGGATTTTTCTGAAATACTCTATAGGAGTCGCTGACGCGACTATTTCGTGTTCGATTTCAGAGCCGGAGGAGGATCTGACTAAGGAAGACGACCACGAGTACTTCCAAGAGCTAGGAGACGACTACGAAGGTGCCACGTCCCACCAAATCCTTAGATCCTATTACGCATTGCAAATGACATTGTTGCTATTGCTTTATGATTATGTATGGATTGGTTGCATGGTAGTATATTTGAATTCCCTGCCTTGATAAGACTTTACCCTGCTGTCCGCTGCTAGGTTAGCTGCTGCTTAATTTACTGTTACTCTTCCACTAGTTTCTACTTGCTATATGCTATGTGGTGGAATTGGGACGGTGTATAACTGATTATAACCACTGGGAGAGAGTGCTGCGTGCGTCTTGGGTGCGTGGTAAGGGTTGATGTCGACCAAGTGGGATGTGAGACAAGCCCATGGGGCAAGTCGTGCCGGGGGTGCAACCTGGGCATCCCCACGCGAGATACCTGTGGCGGGTAAAGTTGTTGAGGAGGTTCCGGGTGGGATAGCCTTGGTGGTTTGAAGCCCGTGGACGGAGGTGCTGTGATAGCACGGGGAGAGTATCCCCTAAGTGGAGATGCCTGCTTGGTCAAACCTAGGATGGACTAGTTTCAGGTTCATGGGAATCCTTTTCTACTCACTCGCTTCTGATGGGCGGGAGACGGCTGGACTACTTGGTAGGACGGTGCCACTACTGCTAGGTTGAAAGGTGATAAGGGTGGGCGGAGACGGTCGATGGGTTCCCGTTCCGTTCTAGATGCACAGTACCACTGGTTGGGCCCGGTACTGTGTCTCCCAGTCTCAGCATAACGGTGTAGGATCCGGAATATCCCAGGGCTGAGTGGTAGGGTGGCATCGACCTAGGCAAGCAAGCACCCGGAATTCTGCCTAGGTGTTTGCGCAGCACCTATGATGGCTAATCTTGTGAGTAGTGAAACCTCTGCAGAGTGTATGGTTGATCGATCGATACATATGCCAACCTGTTGGCTATGGACCTTTCCTGTGAAGCTTCTACTAGTGTAGTGAGTGTTCTCTTCTCCCCCTGGATGACATTTTGCCGGCAGTGTACCCGTTGTGGTAGTGTGCCGCTGAGATAGGCCCGAGAGGGAGTTGGGCCTGTCGAATGAGAGTGAGGTGTGTGTAAGTGAGATGTGGTGATGGGAAAAGGGATGATGGTGTAAACTGGTGATGAAACTTGACTAATTAAACATTGATTACAGCTGCATAGGAAAACCTCAGCCTATAGGTCTGCTTGTATAGCCTTGCATCCACTTTCCACAAAGCAAATGCTGCATAGGTGGGCTCCGTGGCCAGTACAAATCGTACTGATAAATTTGCTGTCAGGTGACGAGAATGAGTACGACTTCGAGGGAGATGATGGCGAGGAATAGGGTCACGTGCTACACTCAAGTTGGCCATGAAGGATGAATCGCTTCCGCATCTTCTAAAGCTTCTCTGAATGTTGATTCCGCCAGTGTGGCGATGTAATAAATATTTATGTAAGACTTATTTATCGTTGTATGGATCCTGGTGTCAACTGAGATATGGGTAATTTCATGGATTGTCCCAAGCAATCTGTTGAATTACAATTCGAGCCTGTGGATTTCCCTTCATGGAAATCGAGGTCGTTTCAGTTGGTATCAGAGCCATACTTGACTGTAGGACGAGACCCATAGAAAATGGAAGTTAGAATAGGAAGCCAGACTATCTTTCGGTTATATTACCGACCTTGCATTCACTTTTTATGCAATGGCTTATCTAATACAAGGACCTGCTAATCCGTTTCTTGAAAAATTTGCAGATGACCAGCCTTGGACCACCACTTCGTCCACTGCACGATGGCACTATCGAGATCCCGATCAATGGGAGGAACCACGGCGGATTTGCCATGGTACTACGCCAGGTGCTGGAGGAGCTGGGAGCACCGTCTGACCAGATCCAGTACTTCAGCCGAGGGAAGCTTGTCGAGGCTGAGAGGTTTGAAGGACCTGTCACTACCAGAGTTGAGACACCCGTCAGCCTGACCCTTCTAGGAATGCCGGTTTTTACTGACTACACTGCTGGAGAGACTGTGGAGAACGGAGTACAGTCTGTCTCCCGCAAGGTACTACGCGCAGTTGTGTACACAGCATACGAGTACCTTAAGGGGACCCACTTCCGTCTGCTACCTCAGGCCTTGGAGCTGCACCCTGACCCCATCCAGAGGATTCTGTACACCGGCCAGATCGTTCAGGCCGAGACTGACCCTTGCCTACGCACAGTGGCACACCACCTCCAGGAGCAGGACGAGTTCATCAGCTCTTTGGAGCAAAGGAGGCGGCGTGACCGAGCACGCATGGCAGAGGTCGAGGACAGTTTGCAGAAAGGGACTCAGACCCTGGAGAGTTTGAGCAGAGCAGTCACTGACTTGCAGTTGGAGATGCAGCGCCGTGATGAGTTACACCGAGCCGAGATCGCCGACTTGCGAGACAAGATCGGAGATTTTGGGCTTCGCAATGACTACCTGAACAGCAGAGTGTTGGAATTACTGAGGAGGCTGGACGACAAGGAGAGAGCACTTGCTGAGAGGGAGCAGAGGAGCAGAGACAGAGTAGTTGAGATGATCACGTTGCGTTCCAGGAACAAGGAGTTGGAAAAGCAGTTGGAGAAAGCCGAGGACAAGTCCACCCGCAACCAAGGGATCCTGATCGACCGCGTGAAGATGGTGGAGTTCCTAAAGGACAAGCTACGGAGGACAGAGACAGCTTGGAAGCAGTCCGATGGCAGGAGAGCTATTGAGGTCCGGAAGGTACAGAGTTCGCTTCCCCCACTGGAGATGGTGAAGCCCCGGGAGGGAGACTTCCGCGTACCACCCACTACGCTCAACCTGAGAGCATGTCCGTCTCAAAGGATGCAGGAGATTGAGGCCACTCCAGAGCTAGCAGTAGCACTCGACTATGTCAAGCGCCTGACCATGACCGACGACGAGATCGAGGCAGAGGACAGCCGCATACCCGACGCCGTACTCGACCTTATGCACCAGTAGCTTATGGGACCCTGCGTGGCCCTTAGACTAGTGATACCATGAGTTGTCCTATCATTGGCTATCTGCGCATAGCACGATCTTCTTAGCAGCTAGGAACATCCTTTATGTAATAATAACCATGTGACGAGTGACATTTGGATCTTATGCTTCTTATGGTTCTCTATGCTTCTTTGGTTGAGTGTAGGATAGCATGAAAAATATTTTAATTTATTTAAACCGTTGAAAACATCTAACTCCTACTTAAACCACTACAAGATTATTACTGCACTGAGCACGTACCTAATAATTTCAGATGTCGATGAGACGTTCTGCGCGTTTGGAGAACCGCCAGCCCTCCCCCGCGCCTGCGCCAGGACGTGGGCGTGGTCGCAACCGTGGACGCCCAGCTGGCAGACGTGCTGGAGTTAACCTGGAAGAAGAGCTGCGCCGGGCAGAGGATGCACCGCCGGTGATCAATCCGCCACCACAAGGCGAGAACGTGCCTCCGCCACCACCGCCGCCGCCGCCACCAACGTTGGCGGAAGTGATGGCTCAGCAGACCCAGCTGCTGCATGCCATAGCTACTGGGATGAACAGGCACCACGGGCCACCCCAGAATGACTTCCAAAGGAAACTGGAGGGTTTCCTGAAGCTGAGGCCACCTACCTTCGACGGGACCGACAGCGATCCCCTCGCTGCCGATGATTGGCTTAAGGAGATGGAGAAGAAGCTGGACCTGACCACTTGCTCCGACGAGGAGTGTGTTGGGATTGCTAGCCACCAGCTGACCGGTGCTGCACGAGCATGGTGGGACAACTACACCAGCGCTCACGAGGACCCAGCCCACATTGACTGGGATGAGTTCACCGAGGCTTTCCGTGACCACCACATTCCTGAGGGAGTCTTGGAGGCCAAGGAGAACGAGTTTCGCAACATCTCCCAGGGAGCTGACCGGATCCACGAGTACACCACCCGCTTCAACTGCTTGCTCCGCTACGCACCTGCGTCTTGCGTGAGTTCCGAGAAGGAAATGATGTACTACTACAAGAAGGGACTTCAGACCAAGATCAGGTTGGCTCTGTCAGGGAACAAGAGCTACACTCTGCGAGAGCTGATTGACCGCTGTATTGAGATCGAGAAGGATCGCATGGAAGCACGACTGGAATTCGAGGCCCAGAACAAGGGAAAGAAGCGCCGCTCTGAGGGACCCGCTCGCGCTGCTCCACCCCAGAGACAGCGAACGGGAGCACCTCCGCCTTTCCGGACTCGCCAGGGACCCTCTTCGGGAACGAGCCGTGGTGGTACCAACAGCGGCAACTATCACCGCCCCGCTCAGACCTACCCTGCGCCGACTCGAGCTGTGCAGAACACACCCGCCCCCGCTACCAACACGCCAAGGACAAGCAATTGGAAGGCTCCTGCGACAGCCACAGCAGGCAGTGCGCCCTTCACTTGCTTTGGATGCGGAAAGCCTGGACACCGTGTGGTTGTGTGCCCCGACCTCAACCGTGCACCAGCAGCTGCACAGGGCACACCAAACCGGGGATCTGCTACCCGAGGAAGACTGAACCACATGACCGCTGAGGAAGCTGAAGCTGCACCTGATGCTGTGTACGGTACGTTCCTAGTTCAGGGTAACATGGCTACAGTTCTGTTCGATTCGGGAGCTACATGTTCATACATTTCATCTGCATATGCACGAAAGCATAACATAGCTGTAACCCCGAGAGCAAACCCCATCCTAACTAGCTCGCCCTTAGGAACCTTCAGAAGCGTTCACATATGTAGAGGAGTGATAATCACTATCGAGGGACTTGACTTTCGAGCTGACCTAACCCTACTACCCTCCAATAGCTTAGATGTCATCTTAGGCATGGACTGGCTAACCAAACACCGGGGAGTGATATCTTGTTCACCTAGATATGTTCAGGTAACCCACCCTTGGGGAACAGCTGTCCGATGTGTACCCCAAACCGAGAGAGTCCAAGCCCTCCTATGTGCCCTGGAGACTAAAGCAGATAAGACAGAGCTGACATTCAGAGATGTGCCAGTAGTCTGTGAGTTCAATGACGTATTTCCAGAGGAGTTGCCAGGAATGCCACCAGATAGAGATGTGGAGTTTGTTATAGAGCTGATGCCAGGGACTGCACCGATTGCCAAAAGACCCTACAGAATGTCAGCTGATGAGTTGAAGGAACTCAAGAAGCAGCTGGGAGAATTACTGGAGAAGGGCTTCATTAGGCCTAGTGCTTCGCCCTGGGGATCTCCCGTTTTGTTTGTCAAGAAGAAGGATGGCACGATGAGGATGTGCATTGACTACCGGAATCTGAATGCGGTTACAGTCAAGAATAAGTACCCATTGCCCCGCATCGATGATCTGTTAGATCAATTGAGTAAGGCCAAGTACTTCTCAAAGATCGACCTCCGATCAGGGTATCATCAGATGAAGATCAGGGAAGAAGATATCCCGAAGACTGCATTTGTCACTAGATATGGACAGTATGAGTGCACAGTAGTCTCATTTGGACTCACTAATGCTCCAGCATACTTCATGAACATGATGAACAAGATCTTCATGAATGAGCTAGACAAGTTTGTAGTGGTATTCATTGATGATATATTGGTTTATTCAGCCACAAAAGAGGAACATGAACATCATCTGAGGACCGTATTGGAGAGGTTGTCTCGCAACCAACTATACGCCAAATTCTCCAAGTGCGAATTCTGGCTTGAGGAAGTTGCTTTCCTTGGACACGTACTGTCAGGAGAAGGAGTCGCAGTAGACCCAGCCAAGATTGAAGCTGTGAAAGAGTGGGAACAACCCTGTAATGTGTCAGAAATCAGAAGCTTTTTGGGACTTGCAGGATACTATCGCAGATTTATTGAGAATTTCTCCAAGATTGCAAGACCCATGACCAACTTGCTGAAGAAAGAGAACAAGTTTATATGGACTCCTGAATGTGAGAAGAGTTTTCAGACCTTAAAGGAGAAGCTCACTACTACACCTGTACTAGCCCTGCCCGATATTCACAAGGATTTTGTTGTATATTGTGATGCCTCTCGGCAAGGTTTGGGCTGTGTACTAATGCAAGAAGGAAGAGTGATAGCTTATGCCTCAAGACAGTTGAAGGAACATGAGCAGCTATACCCGACTCATGACCTAGAACTTGCAGCCGTGGTACATGCACTCAAGATTTGGAGACACTACCTGATAAGCAACAAGTGCGACATCTACACTGACCACAAGAGCCTGAAGTACTTCTTCACACAGGAAGATCTGAATATGAGGCAGCGCAGATGGCTGGAACTCATCAAGGACTATGATCTTGAGATCCATTATCACCCAGGAAAGGCCAATGTTGTCGCTGATGCACTTAGCCGCAAAAGCTACTGCCATACCCTCATCACCAACTCTATGCCACCTGAGCTCAGGAGAGAGTTTGACGCGTTCCAGCTCGAGGTAATCTCCTATGGCATGCTAAATGAGCTTCGCGTCGAGTACAATCTCACCTCACGAATCCGTGAAGCGCAAAAGAACTGTCCTGAGATAGACTATATCCGTGGTTTGATGAAGCTGGGAAGAGGCCCCGAATACCGAGAAGATGAGCAGGGAACTGTATGGTACAAAGATAGAATCTGTGTACCGACGAATTCAGCGATACGAGAAGAGATTCTGTCAGAAGGGCATGACTCCAAATATTGCATTCACCCAGGGTCAGCCAAGATGTACCATGATCTAAGGAAGCACTTCTGGTGGGAGAATATGAAAACAGACATTGCAGGGCATGTAGCCCGATGTGATACATGCAATAGAATCAAGGCCGAACATCAGAGACCAGCAGGGTTGCTACAACCAGTTGAGATACCAGAATGGAAGTGGGAGTGCATATCCATGGACTTCATAATAGGACTGCCCCGATCCGAGCATGGATATGATTCTATATGGGTAATAGTGGACCGTCTAACCAAAGTTGCACATTTTATATCGGTCAAAAGGAAATATAGAGTCGAAAAGCTAGCAGATCTGTACGTATCAAACATTTTGAAGTTACATGGGGCGCCTCTGAGTATTATATCTGACCGAGGCTCACAGTTCGTATCACAGTTCTGGAAATCCTTGCACAAGTCCATCGGAACCAAGCTCGACTATAGCACCGCATACCACCCGCAAACGGATGGGCAAACAGAAAGAGTGAACCAGATTCTCGAGGACATGTTACGTGCTTG
Source organism: Eremochloa ophiuroides (assembly GCA_038502445.1). Lineage (NCBI taxonomy): Eukaryota > Viridiplantae > Streptophyta > Magnoliopsida > Poales > Poaceae > Eremochloa > Eremochloa ophiuroides. Next base: position 90,921,138 of record JAHLJS010000007.1, on the reverse strand, counting down.
CGTATTGAGGTACAAGGAAGGATGGGAGAGCTGTCTACCCCACGCCAAGTTCTCATACAACAACAGTTATCAAACAAGCATTAAGATGTCTCCATTTGAAGCGTTGTATGGAAGACCGTGCAGAACCCCGCTAATGTGGTCAGAACCAGGTGAGAGGACATTCTTCGGTCCTGCTAAGATTGTGGAAGCAGAAGAAGGTGTTGCCCAAGTAAGAGAGAATTTGAGGATTGCACAGAGTAGGCAAAAGAGCTATGCAGATAGAAGACGTAGAGAGCTTGAGTTCGAGGTTGGGGATTATGTCTACCTCAAGGTATCTCCACTTCGTGGCACTGTCAGATTCCACGTAAAAGGGAAATTGGCACCAAGATATGTTGGGCCATACAAGATCTGTAAAAGGGTTGGAAAGCTTGCTTACAAGCTGGAACTACCGGAGGAATTATCTGGAGTACACCCCGTGTTCCATGTCTCGCAATTAAGGAAGTGTTTGAAGCTTCCCGAGGAGCAAGTTCCTACGGATGCATTAGACCTGCAAGACACACTTGAATACAAGGAACATCCGATCAAGATCTTGGCACAGGATACAAAGGAGACTCGAAACAAAACCATTCCGATGTGCAAGGTACAGTGGAGCAATCACACTGAAAGGGAAGCTACGTGGGAGAAAGAATCAGACTTGCGGATTATGTTTCCTTACCTCTTCGAAGGGTACGTTATCCCTGAATCTCGAGGTCGAGATCCTAATGAGGGGGGAGGACTGTAACAACCCTAAAAATCCACACAATCTAAAAATCCCAACCAATTAAAATTTTTCATTTATTTATTGTGAAAACCCATTTTTCTTGTGCAAGCATATAGGTTTCATTATGAAATTGGTAAATAAAGGAGTGTAGTTTGCATTTTAATTCTATTCACATAGAATAATAACTTATGCATTACATTTGGGATTTATTGCAATTTATGTTTGTATTTACTCAATATTTAAAATGGGCAATATATGTATATATACACTAAATTGAAAATAGAAAAGGAGAAAGAGAGTTAGGCCAGCCATTCGTTTCGGCCAGCCGGGTCGCTAAGTCAGCCCAAGCCCGCCCGACCTTCCTCTCCTCATCTCACCGCGCGCGGCCCACGTCGCGGCTCGGCAGCGCACGCGCACGACCGGCACACATGCGCTCGCGCTCGCGCTCGCTGCCAACCCGACCCCGCCTGTCAGCCGCTCTCGCCCCCCCCCCACTGTTCTTCTTCCTCACGAAGGCGACGCGCCTGCCGGGGGTGTCGCGCGAATGGCGTGACCCCGGTCCCACAGCCGACAGCATGGCAGAGCCCTGACCCCGCTGTCCCCCTCCTGTCCCCTCCTTTCTTGGCCGCCAAGCGAACCCGCGCCCATCCGGAGCCCTAGATCCACTCGAGCCACGGCCCTTCGATCAGTCGAGCGCAATCAGGACCGTTCGCCATTGGAGCTGGCCAAGCTCGCCTATAAATTGGAGCACCCCGAAGCCCTACCCTCATTTCCCCTCGCCGCCACCACAGCACCCCACCGCGTAGCCGAGAGAGAGGGAGAAGGGCGGAGCAGAGGAGGAGAAGCTGCCGGAGCGCTGCCGCCGCGGAGCACGCCGGAGCCGGACACGGAGGAGAAGCCCGAGCTGCGGACGAGGAGCGGCACGGCACTGCGATCGCTCTGCACGGCTCCGACTCGCCACTGCACCGCCATCCTAGCTTCACCGACACCACGGTGAGCCACCGCACGCCATGTCCGAACCTTGCCCTGCTTTTGCCATGGCGTTCCACCCTCGGGACGCGCAGGCACGAGCCCTTACCGGCTCGGGAAGATCACCTGCACCATGCACTCATTCGACCGGCCGAAACCCCCAGACTACAAGCTTGCTAGACCGAGAACGCAGCACGACGCGTTCTCGGCGGAGCGCGTTCACCACCGACGCGTTCCGACGCCGAATCACCCGTTCCGAGCAATCCGCCTAGCAACCGTATAGGTTAGAGCGTTGTGGAGCACCGCCACGACCCCCTCGAGCTAGCTACGCGGATCTAAGCGCTAGAGGAAACCTGAATCGCCTTGGCCGCGTGCGCCGCGACCTTACCGGAGCGCCGCCTCGAGCCAAGTTCGCCACCAGAGTGTTGTATGCTTCTCTGGCCTCACCAATTTGACAAGACCGCATTCGATTGAACCAATACTTGGTCGTAGCCGCGATGCCGCCTTCCGCCGTCGCGACGACATCGCCGCCGACAGGTTCCGCCTCGCCTAAATCCGTTCCGAGTACCCCCGGTCGCCTCGCGCTGCGGAGAAAGGCCGCCGAGGTTCGCCAAGTCTGCCTCGGCACCGCCGCTAGATAGCCGAACCCCGAATCACGACTGTCGCCTTGGCTACGTGCGCCTCCACCTCGTCGGAGAACCGCCGTATGCCGAGGGAGAGAAGGAGGCCATACCACGACTCTAACCCGCCACCATCTGGTCGGACGACTGCCTGAGCACGCCAATTGGAGAAAGCCGAGCCCTGTCTTGCCGAAATATGGCCATCGCCGCCCTGTCATCGTCCGCCGCACCGGAGAGACACCGCCGCCTTGAACAGACGCCCTGGAACCCTGCTAGCACCGAATCTCCGATTCGCCCGAGCCTCCCCGGTAGACCTCGGGAGAACGGCACCCTCGGGCGCACCAAATCTCCGATTCGCCCGAGCCTCCCCGGTAGACCTCGGGAGAACAGCACCCTCGGGCACCCAAATTTCCGATTCGCCCGAGCCTCACCAGGAGAGCTCGGGAGAACAGCACCCTCGGGCACCCAAATTTCCGATTCGCCCGAGCCTCACCAGGAGAGCTCGGGAGAGCAGCCCCCTCGGCACCCAAATGTCCGATTCGCCCGAGCCTCCGCAGGAGACCTCGGGAGAACGGCACCCTCGGGCACCCAAATTTCCGATTCGCCCGAGCCTCCGCGGGAGACCTCGGGAGAACGGCACCCTCGGGCGCACCAAATCTCCGATTCGCCCGAGCCTCCCCGGGAGAGCTCGGGAGAGCGGCACCCTCGGCGCCCCGAATCTCCGATTCGCCCGAGCCCCGCCGAGCTAAACCGAGCTACGCCGAGCTCCGCCGAGCTACCCCCGACCACCGCCGAGCTCCGCCGAGATACCCCCAACCACAGCCGAGCTACCACCGACCACCGCTGAGCCACGCCGAGCTACGCCAACTCCGGCAACTCTCTGGGAACCAGCATCCAACACCTGGTGGGCGACCATCGGGTCTGTGTTCTGTTGAGGCACCACTTGCCGCACTACTGGACCCGCGCGCCACGTGGACCAATCCCAAGCTGCCCCTGATTAACCGACCAGTTTTCCCATTTTCAGAAAATAGGATAATCTTCGGAAATTCATAACTTATTCATATGAAGTCCAAAAATTGCGCACCATATATCAAAATTCTCAGAAAAATGAGATCTACAATCTAAGACTGTGTTTGTGTGCATTTGGCTCTTTATTTTATTGGATTTTTCTGAAATACTCTATAGGAGTCGCTGACGTGACTATTTCGTGTTCGATTTCAGAGCCGGAGGAGGATCTGACTAAGGAAGACGACCACGAGTACTTCCAAGAGCTAGGAGACGACTACGAAGGTGCCACGTCCCACCAAATCCTTAGATCCTATTACGCATTGCAAATGACATTGTTGCTATTGCTTTATGATTATGTATGGATTGGTTGCATGGTAGTATATTTGAATTCCCTGCCTTGATAAGACTTTACCCTGCTGTCCGCTGCTAGGTTAGCTGCTGCTTAATTTACTGTTACTCTTCCACTACTTTCTACTTGCTATATGCTATGTGGTGGAATTGGGACGGTGTATAACTGATTATAACCACTGGGAGAGAGTGCTGCGTGCGTCTTGGGTGCGTGGTAAGGGTTGATGTCGACCAAGTGGGATGTGAGACAAGCCCATGGGGCAAGTCGTGCCGGGGGTGCAACCTGGGCATCCCCAAGCGAGATACCTGTGGCGGGTAAAGTTGTTGAGGAGGTTCCGGGTGGGATAGCCTTGGTGGTTTGAAGCCCGTGGACGGAGGTGCTGTGATAGCACGGGGAGAGTATCCCCTAAGTGGAGATGCCTGCTTGGTCAAACCTAAGATGGACTAGTTTCAGGTTCATGGGAATCCTTTTCTACTCACTCGCTTCTGATGGGCGGGAGACGGCTAGACTACTTGGTAGGACGGTGCCACTACTGCTAGGTTGAAAGGTGATAAGGGTGGGCGGAGACGGTCGATGGGTTCCCGTTCCGTTCTAGATGCACAGTACCACTGGTTGGGCCCGGTACTGTGTCTCCCAGTCTCAGCATAACGGTGTAGGATCCGGAATATCCCAGGGCTGAGTGGTAGGGTGGCATCGACCTAGGCAAGCAAGCACCCGGAATTCTGCCTAGGTGTTTGCGCAGCACCTATGATGGCTAATCTTGTGAGTAGTGAAACCTCTGCAGAGTGTATGGTTGATCGATCGATACATATGCCAACCTGTTGGCTATGGACCTTTCCTGTGAAGCTTCTACTAGTGTAGTGAGTGTTCTCTTCTCCCCCTGGATGACATTTTTCCGGCAGTGTACCCGTTTTGGTAGTGTGCCGCTGAGATAGGCCCGAGAGGGAGTTGGGCCTGTCGAATGAGAGTGAGGTGTGTGTAAGTGAGATGTGGTGATGGGAAAAGGGATGATGGTGTAAACTGGTGATAAAACTTGACTAATTAAACATTGATTACAGCTGCATAGGAAAACCTCAGCCTATAGGTCTGCTTGTATAGCCTTGCATCCACTTTCCACAAAGCAAATGCTGCATAGGTGGGCTCCGTGGCCAGTACAAATCGTACTGATAAATTTGCTGTCAGGTGACGAGAATGAGTACGACTTCGAGGGAGATGATGGCGAGGAATAGGGTCACGTGCTACACTCAAGTTGGCCGTGAAGGATGAATCGCTTCCGCATCTTCTAAAGCTTCTCTGAATGTTGATTCCGCCAGTGTGGCGATGTAATAAATATTTATGTAAGACTTATTTATCGTTGTATGGATCCTGGTGTCAACTGAGATATGGGTAATTTCATGGATTGTCCCAAGCAATCTGTTGAATTACAATTCGAGCCTGTGGATTTCCCTTCGTGGAAATCGAGGTCGTTTCACTACAAGGCTAATCTTCTACTTGATGCTTGGCTCTAGATCCTATCTTGAGTTTCTACTCTACAATAGATATGTTGGTGGAATTCTGAAACCTTGGATTGATTTCTCTTTTGATCATATGAAACCCTGGGGGGTCTGGGGCTGCTTATATAGGCCGGTGGGATGAACCGTAGCCCGTGGATCAAACCGACTTCGACGGGAGGTGGAAATTGATCCTCAAAGGCGGTTGTGGGTCCACATCAAAATGCACGTGAAACGAACTCTGGGCTAGGTCGGCCGACCTGTCAGGGAGGTCGGCCGACCTCCCCTGGCCACCATGTGGGCCCTGCTTCGTCAGACGTGTCTCTGGTATCCTCTAGAATATTCTTGATCTCCTGTCGCGGTGGAATTCGGTATTTTTCTCTATGATGTGGGTCCTTCTTAGTTCTTTTCCTGTATAGTCCCTGAAAAACACAGATTCACCAAAACTCGTAGAATTCTATCAGTTTAAACCCTATTTTAGGTGTTGGCTCTCATTTATATCTTTTTTCATGATTGGTTGATGGGTAAAATCATACAATAACTACCGTCAACAACTATGTTATATGAAAGTCATTACCTAATACTTTTAGTTTGCAATATTTCCTTGCACATTAAGATTTCTAGAGAGTGATACTCTCCATTCTCTTCGGCAGGTCTACTTGTGTGAGAAACTATCTCTTACTAATGAGATGTACTTTGCCATCACCCTTGATAGGAAAACTGCTGCTCCGGTATGGCCAGTGACGAAGCCAGGAAAAAATTTAGGGGGGGCTGGACTAAACACTGAGGTAGGTCAACTTAACTTAAGTCCAAGTTAAGCACAAGACGCAATTATTGTCTTCTTCAACCTCTATATCGCGTTTTTAGCCTTTCCTACCCTTTAAAATATCTCCAGATCACATTTTCAGCCCCTTCCATCCTTAAAATATACTACAAATTTCATAAAAAATTCATAGGGATTCTATTGGTTCACCAGTGCTAGGGGGGCTAGAGCCTCACCCGCCCCACCGCTGGCTACGTCCCTGGGTATGGCATTTATCTCAGATATTACTTTGCTGTTCGTTTCAATATTTCTATTAGTGGGCTTTTCTTGTTCTTCAAATAAGTCAGTGCATTGTGGTGGCTGAATCAACGAAGTCTAAGTAACTTAATGCACATCGTCATTCGTCAGTCTCCTTTCTGAAATGGATGATATATTTTGTCAAATTCTTTTTTCTAATCCACGTTTCTGATTGTCCATTTCAGCTCATTATTGCCTGCAGCAAGGGAGGAACCAGTATTGAAGAACTTGCAGAGAACTATCCTGATATGATTATTAAGGTTAAGTTCCCTAATATCATTTGGGGTTCAGTTTATGGCTCTATTGTGTTTCATATTTACATGATACTTCTCCAAATTGTGTTGTCTATGTTATCTACGATTTATTGGAATCACAGATGAGGATGCAGCTAAAGTTGTCGGTGGTCTAGCTCTGAAGACAGCGGATAGGCAGTCTTCTATAGAATAGATTAAGAAGCTGTATGAACTTTTCTGCAAGAGTCACATTGCTGGAGGTATGCAGTGAGAAATGGTCCTCATTTTGGTGCTTTTATCTTATTATGCTATAATTTGTATTTTTAATGAGGTAGATAAATCCTCTGGCGGAGACAGCTGACAACAAGCTTGTTGCTACTGATGCAAAGTTGAACTTTGATGATAATGCTGCCTTTAGACAGAAAGAAATATTTGCACTGCGTGATACAACTCAGGAAGACCCCAGGGAGGTATAGAATTGCTTGTCTTTCCCACTGTTCATTCTCTCCTTGTCAAGTTCAATGGGAACATACTGATTAATTCCATTAATTCCTATGCATACGGCCTGTTTGGTCCAGGTTGCTCAGATTCATTCCAAGCTCAAGTGATTCTGAACTCTGATGGTTCCAGAAGCCGGTTTACCAGTGCAGTCATTTGTATTTTTCTTTTGGCCTCTCTTCCGCCTCCAATGCGCACCATTTGATAGGGATGCACGCACGATAACACAGAAGTAGCGGCAACTTTGCCTATAGGTATCTTTTCATCTTCGCTGCTATATGTTTGCATCGTTCAATGTTTGGGCCATTTTTTTTCTCAGTTTTCATAATTTCAATGATGCATCCCTAAAGTATACAGTACATCTGTCTGATTGTGCCTAGCAACAAAACATCTTCAAGTGAAATAAATATATGTTCACGACATTTATTTCAAGTAAAAAGTATTGATTTATTCGAGCTATGATGAAAAGTATTGAGTTTAATTAGTACATACACGTATACGTTTGATTCTGACGGTCCATGAAGTTGTCAATGCGGAGGAGGGATGGAAAGTGAGGGCGACGACTCGGCGGGCGACGAGCTGTCGTTCAGACACTCCGCGCCTACGAAGGTCGGCCCTGGTTGCCTGCAGCTGAACTTCGCTCGTGGTTGCGCTGGTTCGCGCTTCTGGGCCCTAGACGGCGAGCTAAGCTCGGATGAGGAGGACAGGGGCGTGGATGGGGAGGAGTTTGTGTCGTCTCGGGTCTTCGTGCAAGGGGCGCTGTCTGCGGGATTCTCAATCGATGAGATCCTGACGGCCGGCTCAGTTGGAGGCGGTCGCCGCGACTTCGCCGGAGGTACGTTCATGCTCTTCTTCTGCAGGTCACAGAGGTGGGCGGCTCGCTTCCAGGTTAGTCTCGGGAGTGGCGACGAGGCTTGAGAAAGGTTCCTATAAGCCGTGGAAGGGCCCGCTGCCGAAGCGGAGGATTTCCCCTGCGATGACGCTGGGGGACGCGATTGCGGGGGCTCGGCCAGACTCCGGCCGTCACGGTGGACGGAGGCCTTCGGCTCCGGCGGCGGCGGCAGGAGGTCAGACGGCGCCTAGGGCTGAGGGGTGGCAAGGTGGAGGCCGGCCCATGCAGCATGTTGGTGGTCGTGGGCCTATGGCGTGGGGTTCCTCTGGCCTTTTGGGCCGGCTGAGGTACGTGGCCCAACCGAAGGGGTTGGGACTTTTATTTTCTCGTACAGGAAGGCACAGATTTTCGAAGTCTTCGTTTCGTGTTCCCGGAGCCGACGCTTCTGCTCCCGCCGCACATGCCGCTTCCTCTTCGCCCTCTCTGTGTGTGGCGACCATGAATCCGAGCGGCAACAATTCTGGTGGAGGGAGGCGTGGTTGGGTGCGTGCCTCGGGCGCCCCCCTGCAGCCGCATCCTGGGGCGGCTGATGGCGCGTCCAGGGGTCCGCCTCGGCGGGACGGCTTGCCATCCGGTGGTGAAGGTGGCGATCGATGGCAGCCGGGCTTCCTTGCGGGGGCGCAGCGCTTTCACCCCGGTTCCGGGGGGTCTGGGCCGGCCAACAGCCGCGGTTGGCATCAGCGGGCTGGTTTCCGGTCTGATTGGGGCCGCGGTCCGCTGCAACGGCGGTCCAGGTTCGGTGGTGTGCCTGGTAGGCGTGGCCCCTCTTCGGCGGTGGCGCGGTCGCAGGCCGCGGGGCACGCTGATGGGGCGCCGGTGGTTGGCAGTGGACTGGATGCGGCTGGTGAGGCGCGTGCTGATCCTGGGTTGTCCTCTGCACTGGTTCCTGCTGGTGGCGGGGGCGTGGCCGCCGCCTCTGGGGGCCATGGCGTGGAAGGTGGGAAGGTGAGTAGGGTGATGTTGTGCAGCAGGTGTGGCCAAAAGGGTCACTTGGCGTCCGGCTGTGTGACTGAGGTCTACTGTGTTATCTGTGATGAACATGATCATGTCAACCACCGTTGTCCACTGTTGAGGCTCCCTAAGCCGGTAGCACATGCAGTGGGATACGCAGTGGCTGGGCTGGGTTTTTATCATATACCGCATGCTCCTCTACCGAGGAGGAAGGAATCGAAGAGTGCTCTTGTGAAGGTGGAAGGGGGCAGTGTTACTAGTGAGCAGCTTGTGCTGCAGCTTCAGAGGCTGGTGCCGGGGAAGTGGAAGTGGTTGCCTAAGCAGCTGGATGGTGATTCTTTTTCGGTTCAGTTCCCTTCGAAGGCTGAATTACAGCGGTCTATTGCTTATGGAGGTGCTGATGTTAAGGTTAATGGGGTGTCCACTGGTGCTCGTATTATTTTCCAAGAGTTGCAAGATAAGGGGGAGGGGTTTTTGTTGCCCAAGGTGTGGCTGCAGGTGTCGGGCATCCGTCCGGAGCTGCGGGAATATATGACCCTGTGGGCGGTCGGCACTCTATTTGGGTCCACACAGGTTGTTGATATGGTGACAACAAGGAAGTGTGATTATGGGAGGATCTTAGTGGCTGCTCTGGACCCGTCCCTAATTCCGGGGGAGTCCGACGTGGTTATCGGGGATCATTATTTTGAACTGGTTATCAAGAAGGAAAGGCTGGGATTTGATGAGAATGGCGAGGAGGTCGAGTTTGACTTCCTGGAGAAAGATGGCGCCGGGGGTGGTGGTGGCGGTGAGGATGATGCGGGCGCGAAGGATGGGGGCGCTTTCATGGAGGTGGATGCTGATCAGGCCAAGGAAAATGGGTTGGTGGATGGTTCTGGTGGGAATCAGCAGGTCTCAGATGAGAAACTAGCGGAGATGGCTAGTACCATAGTGGATGTGGCGGTTGGGGAGGTGCTCCTTGAGTGTGCTGGGGTGGTTTCGATGGAAAAGTCTAGGGGTAAAGGAGATGCGGAGGTGGTGGAGGCTGTTTCGGATGATGAGTATGATTTGTTGGATATTGGCGACGACGTGCCGTCGCAAGTGGATGGCCCGCTGGGTGGCGGGCTGGCCGGGGCTGTTGTGCACCCGGTTGATCAGGCGCTGGTGGTGGCCGCCTTGGCGCAGCCGGCAGCGGCTGCAGTTCCACATGCCTCGGACGTGCTGCAGGCGGGGCTGTACGGTGCGGCTGCTCAGGCTGGGCGGGCTGCTGCTGGTATGCTGATACAGTCTGCAGTTGGTCAGGAGCCTGTTGATATGCTGCGGGTGGACGGCGGCGGTGAGGTGACTGCACACGTGCTGGCTGCGGCGGCCATCAAGGAGGCGACTATGACTCCTAAGCGCTGCAGCCCCAGGCTGGTTAGTGCTGGGGAGGAAGACATGCTGCAGAAGGCGAAGAAAAGGGCTGCAAGGAAGAATCTGGACCTTGGAGAAGGTAATTCTGTAAGATCACATTCTGTTAACTCTCCTTCTTGTTTGGTCGTTTCTAAGATGGCTAGTATTGGGGTGTCGTTGGGGAATGATCCTAGTGAAATTTGCAAGTCTATCTCTATTTTAGAGGATGCTGGGAACATGGCGCCCGGGACGGTGCTTGCACTGGACACCGGCAGTGAAGGGGACGGGGGCAATGAGGGAGAGGGGGACCTTGGGGATGCTGATTTTGATGCTATTGACTTGCTATGCAACGATCTGGCTGATAATTTTTTCGAGGACGATTACGACCGCCTTGGTTGTGATTTTAGGACAGTGATTAGTAAAAATAAGGCTCAATCTTTGACTAGAGCAAAGAGGAAGCCAAAAGTGAAGGTCCTTATTAATAATAAAAATGGGTGCCGATGAAAGGGATCTTCTGGAACAGCAGAGGTCTTAGTGACTTGGCTAAGTTTAGATTCCTCTCGGACAATTCTAAAGAGCTGAAGCTAGACTTCATCGCACTTTTGGAAACTGGAAAAAATGATTTTTCTAAGTCTGTCCTTGCTAAGATTTGTGGCGGGCGAGAATTCATTTGGCATTGGTCCCAGCCTCACGGTAGGTCTGGAGGTATTTTGCTTGGGATCAACCTTGAGGTTTTTGACGTTGGGAGTATTGATGAAGGGGATTTTTATGTTAAGTTCAGAATTAGAAACAAAGCGGACGGCTTTCTTTGGACACTGGTGGCGGTCTACGGGGCTGCCCAACCAGAGTTTAAGGAATCTTTTCTCGCCGAATTGGTTCAATCTTGCTCTCGAGAAAAGGGTCCACTTGTGGTAGGTGGTGATTTTAATATCATCCGAAATTCGCATGAAAAAAACAATGAGAAATTTAACAACAAATGGCCCTTCCTATTCAACGCTATCATAGATAGCCTTGATCTTAGGGAACTCGAGATGTCAAATCGGAAATTTACTTGGGCCAACTCCAGGGAAATTCCCACGTTCGAAAGACTTGACCGCATTCTTGTTAGTACGGAATGGGAGTCTAAGTTCCCGCTTGCTACAGTTAGAGCGCTGTCGAGGGAGTTTTCGGACCATACGCCGTTACTTCTGGATACAGGTAGTGGTACCCATGGAGTCAAACAACCAATGTTCAAATTTGAGCTTGGATGGCTTTTAAGGGAGGACTTCCGGAGTTTGGTAACCGAAGTGTGGAGGAAGGAAGCCATGGGCAGTAGCCCTCTTCGGCGATGGCAGAATAAAATTCAGAGGCTGAGGCAGTTCCTAAGGGGCTGGGCTAAGAACGTAAGTGGTAATTATAAAAAAGAAAAATCTGAATTAATTGGGAAAGCCGAAGAACTCGATATTAAGGCAGAGTCGCAGGCTCTTACGAGAGCTGAAATTGACCTGAAAAACCAGTATAAAGACAGGCTTGCTTCCCTTTTGAGAGAAGAGGAGGTCAAGTGGTTTCAGCGGGCCAAAACTAAAAGCCTGCTGGAGGGTGATTGTAATACTAAGTATTTTCACCTTGTGGCAAGTGGGAAGCATAGAAAAACCAGAATCTTTTGTCTGGAGCAGGAGGAAGGAAAAATTGAGGGTGACGGGAATCTTAAAAAATATATTACCAATTACTACAAAGGGTTGTTTGGCGAACCAGAAAAGAATAACTTCTCCATGATTGAATCTATCACGGAGGATATCCCTCAGGTTTCACGGGTTGAGAATGACATACTAGATATGGAATTCTCGGACGTGGAAGTTAAGGAGGCCGTTTTCCAAATGGAGCATAATAAGGCTCCAGGGCCGGATGGGTTTCCAGCTGAATTTTACCAAGTTTTTTGGGAAATCGTACGAGATGATCTCATGGCTCTCTTCCGAGAATTCTATAGAGGTGATCTGCCCCTTTATAGCCTAAATTTTGGGGTAATTACATTACTTCCAAAACAAAAAGAGGCAACACAAATTCAGCAGTTCAGACCGATTTGCATGCTTAATGTTAGTTTTAAGATTTTCACTAAAGTGATGACTAACAGGATTGCCCTAGTAGCGGAAAATGTGATTCGGCCTTCTCAGTCTGCCTTTATGAAGGGTAGGAATATTTTGGAGGGGGTGGTCATTCTCCATGAGACCATTCATGAGCTGCATAGGAAAAAATTAGACGGGGTAATTCTGAAGTTAGACTTTGAAAAGGCCTATGATAAGGTCAAATGGTCTTTCCTTCAGCAAACTCTAAGAATGAAGGGCTTCTCAGCGAAATGGTGCAATTGGATTGACCAAATCGTTAAAGGAGGTAGTGTAGGCATAAAAGTCAATGACGAGGTAGGGCATTTTTTTCAGACAAAAAGAGGTTTGCGGCAAGGGGACCCTCTTTCCCCTATACTGTTTAATTTGGTAGCTGATATGTTGGCGATTCTGATTTCCAGAGCCAAAGGGAATGGATGTTTTCAGGGTGTAGTTCCGCATCTGGTGGATGACGGGTTGTCAATCTTGCAATATGCAGATGACACCATTCTATTCTTTGACCATAACTTCACGCAGGCTAGGGAGCTAAGGATGGTACTTAACATGTTTGAACAGTTGTCCGGGCTTAAAATTAATTTTCATAAGAGCGAGTTGTTTTGTTATGGAAAGGCTAAAGCCTTTATGAACGAGTATGCAGAAATATTTGGGTGCAGAGCTGGTTCTACGCCTTTTAGGTATCTAGGAATACCTATGAACCATAAAAAACTCTCGAATAAGGACTGGCTTGGCATCGAAGAGAGGTTCCAAAAGAAACTGTGTAGCTGGAAGGGTAAATTACTGTCTTTTGGTGGTAGACTCGTGCTGATTAACTCAGTCCTGTCTAGCCTTGCACTTTTTATGCTCTCTTTTTTTGTGGTGCCTAGAGAGGTGCTAAAAAAACTGGATTATTATCGATCGAGGTTTTTCTGGCAGTGTGATGAGCATAAAAAAAAATACCGCTTAGCGCGTTGGAGCATCTTGTGTACTCCAAAGGAGTGTGGGGGACTAGGTATACTTAACCTGGACGTTCAAAATAAATGCCTGCTTAGCAAGTGGTGGTACAAGCTACTTAATAGCGATGGTGTTTGGCAAAATATCTTACGGAGAAAATACATGTCAAACAAATCCCCAACCCAGGTGAAACGTAGGCCCGGAGACTCTCAGTTTTGGTCCGGATTGTTAAAAGTGAAGAAGGACTTCCTTGTAGGGGGGATTTTTAAGGTGGAAGATGGTCAGACAACCAGATTTTGGAAAGATATTTGGTTGGGTGATAGGCCCTTGAAGATAGTATATCCCAACCTATACAAAATAGTGAGAAGAAAACGTGATTCGGTGGCAAAGGTCCTAGAGACAATTCCATTGAATATTTCATTTAGAAGGGCCCTGGTGGGGTCTAATCTAGATTCCTGGTTGGACCTAGTGGGAAAGGTGGCAAGAATTCAGTTAACTGAGTCTAGTGATATTTTCCTTTGGTCTGCCAGCAAGAATGGGCGCTTTTCGGTGGGGTCGATGTATAATCGTATGATTAGTGGGGGGATCTTACCGAGAAAAGACAGGCTTTGGAGTTTAAAAATACCATTGAAAATTAAAATTTTTTTATGGTTCCTTAGAAAGGGCGTAACTCTTACAAAAGACAATTTGGCGAAAAGAAGATGGTCGGGTAGTGTAAAGTGTGACTTTTGCTGCCAAGATGAGACTATTCAACATCTCTTCTTTGACTGTCATGTTGCGCGAATTATTTGGAACATTGTTAATGTCACGTTTGGAATTCAATCTCCTTCTAGTTGCTCTGACTTGTTTGGGTCCTGGCTTGGGGGTGTTAACACTAAGCTCAGATCTCAAATTATGGTAGGAGTAGCAGCGTTATGCTGGAGTTTATGGTTGAATAGAAATGACTTCGTGTTCAAAAATAAAAAGACTAACTCTATTATGCAGGTAATTTTCAGAATAACCTATTAGATTCGCCAGTGGTCCCAGCTGCATAAGGAAAAGGGGAGAGATGCGCTTCGAGATGGATGCAGGAAGCTCGAATGTCTTGTGATCGCCCTGTTTGCGAGATTCGGTTGGGGATCCAGGAACCGTTTAGAAGGATGAGTCCTAGGCTTTTCCTGCTTTTCCTTTTTGGTGAACGGAGTGCGGAGAGCCCTTGGGCTGTGTCTCCAGTTTACTTCTAAGTCTGTGGAACGTGTTGGGTTTTGGCCTTAGTGCCACGTGTTGGTTGTATCTCAGCTGTGTACCACCCCAGGGTGATAGAGGCTGGAACTATTGTTCCTTTATCTAAAAAAAAATACATTTGATTCTAATTCTAAGATATTTTGGGCATCATGTACCTACCTCGTATATGGTCCGGACTTATGACTTAGCTCATGTGAGTTAGATGAATGTTGGAATTTAATTTCACATCATGCGATCTGAGTTTTTAGCTCAAAAATTTAGCAGCCCCCGTAGCAACACACGGACACGCTACCTAGTTCTTAAATAAAAAAGATTTGTTTGGACCTCTATGACGACCGCACACAAACTACTTTTATAATATATTTATATACAGCTCCTTGGTGTGCAAAAGCATCAGTGACCAGGTAGAAAGTCCAGGCTGCTTCGGACGTCGGAGACGATGGGCCTGCACACCTGTCGCCGAGTACAACGCCTGCCTTCGTGCACAGCGTCTGCGTCCAGCTAGGGTGTGGGGTTAATGTTGGGCCGGAATCCAGCCCGGTCATCATTTCAGCCTCTGCGTCCTCCACAGGAGTCCCCTCCGACCTCCACAGCGCCCAGACTGACTGTGTCCTGCACATTTTGGGATCACCTACAGTTCCCGTGGCTGATGGAAGCGCTGATCGTGTTCCCCCGTGGCTGCATGTCTCGCGTCTTGTCGATTCCGTGATCGTCCAATGGCGCAGTGACAGGTTAGCTATCAAGTCCATCTACCGTGACCCCAAGCCGGGAGAAGCAGGCGAAGAGCGCCCTTCTCAACAAGTGGGCACGCAGGACAGCCAATGGGGTCGCAGACACCGGATGCAGCCGTTGCGGCGAAGTTCCATGAAACGTTTGCCGAGCCACTTTCCTCCTCCAAGCGTGCCGCCATGATGCGTGAGCTGTTCCCGAAATCTGGAGCGTGCAAGGGCAGGGTGCTGCCCATGTCAGATTGATGAGCAGGCCTAGCGAACTGCCTGACCCTGCTCTTCAGTCGCACAATTACTTTCTGAGTTCATTAAACCAGTGTGCTAAGCATGTTCTTCTCTTTTCTTTTGCCTTGCCCTTAATTATACCAGAGTCTATCTAACATAAAAGGTACTGCATGCAAATTTGGATGCAACAAAATATACCTACTGCGGTATATATAACCAGTTGTTCCAATTCCAAACAACTAATATTATGCATGTATATATATGTGTCAAAAGGACACAACCGGCCTTACATACATGAGAAGAGTACTGCTGGACATCCGGCCTCGTTTTGAACCTTGACAAATCCCAAGCAACTCCGATCCAACACTTGGCGATAGTGCAATCGATCTTCCTAGCTATGCCATGCTTGCTATCCACGGGCTACGCCGTGCGCTGTTGATGCCATGGCAGCAAAGGTTTCCAGCTTGGAAAGCGCTGAAAAATGCTGGCCGAGCACTTCGGAGTTCGGACTAACATCGTCAATCTGTGTGCAATACCCGTGCAGATCTCCATTGTTCAGGATGGGTGATCAACGATTTTTTTTTAAAGGGAATATATTAAAATATCCCGGCCTCTGCATCGATTGATGCATATAGCATTTAATTATTACAAAACGATCTCCACGTCCAGGAACTAAGGAACCTTAAAAACAAAGTGCTGCGACAAAAGTTTGTGACACATTAATTTAAGAAAAGTACAACCTAAATAGCAATTCTATTACTAAATCTCCAGCCGTGTGAAGCGAAGATCTCCAACGCGGCTGTCTCAAGTAAAGTGCACCCTTTAATAAAATCCTGGCGAGCATCCTCCTTCTAGAAAATCGCCCATGTTCTGATCCAGTACGTCGATCCGAATAAAACCTGTAAATATGAACCCGGTATAGCTTTATTAAATATAATATCATTACGACTAATCCAAAGTACCCAGCAAATCGCAGCCGCACCCACTAGTACTTTGGACCTATTTGGTTTGTTCACCTGCTGCGACCAGACTGTAAACAAACTCTGAATATTATTTGGTGGACTCATATTATAGGTCACATGAACGATTCTCCAAATAAATCTTGCAACATGACAGTTAATAAATAAATGCTGTATTGTTTCATTTGAGTTACAAGAAGCACACTTCACATCTCCCGACCATCTCCTTCTAGCCAGATTATCTTTCGTTAAAATTACCTCTTTATACAAATACCAAATAAAATTTTTAATTTTTAGAGGTAACTTCATTTTCCAAATGGCCTTATTTAGAGGTAGGAACTGAGTGTTTAAAGAAGCTGTATACATTGATTTAACTGTAAACAATCCACTACGTCGTAGACCCCAAACAAAACGATCTCTCTGATTCGTGAAATTTACCTGCATAACCATAAGCACCACTGTGTGCCATGCATGCAAGTTAGCTCCTATCAGAGATCTCCTGAAGGCTACATTCAGCGGCCTAGTGGATGTTACCGTGCGAACTGTGGCACTTTTCTTACAAACAATATTATACAAAGACGGGAAGATCATCTTTAGAGGACGCTGTGCAATCCATGTGTCCTCCCAAAAACGAATCTGTGTTCCGTCTCCATGTTCAAACCTACCCATCGACAGAAATTCCTCCTTGACCGTCATTAGACCAGACCAAAACTGTGAATCTCCAGGCATTTGTTGAACTTGAGTTAAAGTTTTGTGCCGTAAATGTTTCGTCCTTAGTATCTGTTGCCAGATCCCATCGCCATTTAACAATTTAAACAGCCATTTGCTTAATAAGCATTTATTTTGCACGTGTAAATTCAAAACACCCAGCCCTCCTTGGTCCTTAGGCGTACAAACCACTTCCCACCTAGTCAACCTATACTTCTTTTTAATTTCAGAGCTTTGCTTCGACCATACACGATCGCCTGTGGAAGGAGCGTAACAGGCGCATGTTTCAGGGCAAGACGTGCATGCCCGGCAACCAGGGGCGGAGCCAGGATTTGAGGATAGGGGGGCAATGAACAAAGCAAAGTAGAACTCATAGCTATACTATATGGTTTTCGCATATATAATAGTATAATGTTTCTCAAGTCTTAACAAAAATATTACATTTCCATATTTTAAATTTAGCTCTACGGCTTGCAGCAAGATCATAGGCTTCAATAATTTCATTAGTACTAATTGATATGGATTATTGAATTGATCAAAAAGGGAAAATTTAGATAAGGATTATTGAATAGATAAGATGAGCATGAGAAGGCTAGAAGGGAGTAGCCAAGAGTAGCACGCGTCTATACCTCCTGACTCCTGTGCGAAGCGGATCAGCGGTAAAAAAAAAAAAAAAAAAAAAAAAAAAAAAAAAAAAAAAAAAAAAAAAATCAAAGAGGATGGTTCGCTGTTGGCTGTCTCGCTGAATCGGTGGCGCCGCGGCCGCCGCGACGCTTGGTATTATCAATCAGTGTATACGATACGAAGGAAGCAGCAGCAGACCAGCAGCTAGATAGGCTCATGGGCTGCTTCTTATTGGGCCTTAAACACATTTATAATTAATAGAGATTTGGGAGGGGCTGCTCACATATAATATATACGTATACTCACTGTATACCCCTAAACCCTGTACAGTGTCAGGGGTGCCAGGCCTCCCCCCCCCCCCCCCCCCCCCGCCCCCCCCCCTGCCGGCAACAGACCATGGGCACCAAGTTTCAGGAGGCTGGCAACAAGCAGCATCGCCGTCTTCCTGTGCCTATTGCGATTTCCTAAGAACCTTTGTGCTTCCGGTCGCAAAAGCTTAAATGTATAATTGTATAAGTTTGTGAGCTGTGTTCTCTCCACATGGGCATCTTCTTGGCACCCGCGTTGTAAAACTCTCCTCTATCTTCTTAATAAAACATGAGATGTGTTGTTTAGGCTCATCTGAAAAAAGGCAAACAAACAAGCAAAGGCACCAAGGACCAATGTAAGCAACACATAAGACATAAGAGTTTATTACTAGCATATATATGTTCCAAGTTTATTACTGGCACCAACGAAACACAGGAATGTTTAGAAACTAATAATACAAGCCAGGAGTCCAACATGAAGAAAGATGGTGGTGCAGGTTCTAAGCAGCAGAGTACACTGAAACTTTGATACTGCATACTCGAATAGAATTGTTTGGGTGAACATAAAGACTATAAGATCCTGACACGGACTGGCTCGATTACATGGCACGATGGTCCGACGTAGTCTTGCACTCGCACGGATTGAAGCCAACACCATTTGAGCTGTGTCACTATTCAAGCAGAAACTTGGATCAGAAACACTAATCTGCAAGAGGAAGTAAGTTCATCAATGATTCTATTTAATATTCTGTTGATGTTACTAATTTTAGGGACACAAATTATTTGATGCCTAAAAGCATACTTAATCCATCCCAAATTACAAGTCGTTTGACTTTTTCAACCCTAAGTTTGACCACTCGTCTTATTCAAAAAAATTATGCAAAAGGGGTTAAATTTAAGTTATTCTTAAAGAACTTTTATTAATGAAGTAGGTCATAACAAAAAAAATTGATATTTTGCACAAATTTTTGAATAAGACGAGTGGTCAAACTTGATGCCAAAAAAGTCAAACGACTTATAAATTGAAATGGAGGGAGTATTAATTTCCATGTGAAGAACCACAAAAGGATATGTCGTAGGACAACATACATTAAAATACTAACAGAACAGCAGAGGAACTAAGTAATCGAGCCAACAGACCAGAACAACATATATCAAGATAAGAAACTAATAAAACAAAGTGTTGACAGGTGGCCAGAAACAGAGTACAATGATTGGTTGATACTACAGCAAAATGCATATTTACTGCTTTCATCGCAAAGTAAAGATACTACAACTTGAAAAACTATGAACTCGGCAAAATTCAGAAGCACTATAATGGTTGGTCGATATGCACGAGTAGCAACACCATCAGCATTTTATGATAGATCAGAGGGTGTGGAGAGAGTACATACGTGGCAGTGTTTGCATTCAAATCCTGATCCCTTTTAAGGGCCTGCAGGGCTTTGCTTGCCCAAATCAAAATTATTAACCTCCAGCGAGGCCATCTCGGCCTCCTGCTGTTGTTTCTCATCTTCTCTGTCTTGTGTAGACACCATCGTTGCCTTCTGGTTCAAAATTAAGATTAAACCAATAATTAATTGGGAGACAGAAATAAATAAGGAGCTATTATATTTATTCAAGTAAAATGCGGGGTGGTTGGGATGGACCTTGCCTGCGGTTCTCAGCGCAGCCAATACAGCATCCACCACTTCAGCTGACGCACCATCACAGTCGATCCACCCGATGGGTTCGCGAAGGCAAGGCAGGTAATCCAAGCCAATATTCCCACAACCAACATTATTACTATATATACGGGGTACATCTTTATTTATTACTATACAGCACTATATATATATATATATATATATATATATATATATATATATATTCAAGACAAATGATAGGAAGAAAGCCAAGTGTTTATACGGTTCATTTACATTTGTTAATTCGTCACACTATCATAAAACAATATGGTTTTTTCTGTTTAATTTATGGTAATATAATACTAATATTTATGGTAATAATTAGTATCATGACATAGATCTTTAACAATAAATTTATTTGGAAATATTTAGATACAAATATTTCTAACACTTTCTATAAATACAATCAAACTTAAAAAATACGAGACGTTATTCTTTAATTACTGAATTACAGTATTTTCCAATTTAAATTTTGAAGGTCCAAATTTGATTATTTCGGCAACCGCCATGTCTAGAGAGGTTTTAAGCCAGATCGGAGAAAATGCTAGTCTTAATTTAAAATGATTTGTTTCGGACCTCTAGGAAACACATAAACTATTTTTATAATTACAAGCTCCGTGCTGTGTAAAAGCATCAGCAGGTGGAAAGTCCAGATGCCTGCCAAACAAGTACGTCACAATTTCCCTGTGATTGTCATGCGTCACATTTGTCTGGGGGCCTTTGGAGTACTTGCCCTTAATTATACCAGAGTTATCTAATCTAAATGGTACTGCAAATATTCTGGCAACAAAATATGCTTACTACAATATAATTTAATAGTTCCAATTCCACACAAATTATATTATGTATGTACTAGCTGTATGTATATCTTTTTTGTTTTTTACTAGCTGTATGCATGTACTCCCTTTGTCCCAGAATTATGGTCCTTTTATGCTAGTCTCAGTGGAGAATTTTATAGCATTGTTTTCAAGACTGCCGTGTCACTTCAAATAAAATGAAACTTTGCATTCTGAATGAGTGATTCATTCTATAGTTTCATGAACATTAGATTTCATGACTTAGAAAGAGTTTATAATCGTGTCATGAGAGTTTTATCTAGATAAAACTTATTTTATCTCTCTCTTTTTAAATACACTGACATGTCATCGGATTTACCTATGTGGCAACATATTTAATGGAAATAAAATTCAGGTGAAACTTCCATTGAAACTGGTTAGCAGCTAGCGTGAGTACCAAGGAGCTAAGCCAATTACCTGTATAGCCCTACAATACCAATCATTACATACAGACAAATGGGTGCATTAAATGGCTGGAAAAGGTGTGCAGGCGTCCAAAAATAGCCACTTGCGCATGCACATTTGTATTAAACCAACAGTTTACCAAAAGAATGATATCTACCAAAAGAATGACAGCTGATGGGATGGGGCTGTATCAATTTGTGAGCTGTGTTCTCTCCACATGGGCACCTTCTTGGCGCTCACATTGTAAAACTCCTCTATCTTCTTAATAAAACACGAGATATGTTGTTTAGGCTCGTACGAAAAAAGAAGGCAAACAAACAGGCAAAGGCACCAAGGGTCAATGTAAGCAACACATAAGCGTCCTCAAACTTTGGCACAGCATATATGTTCAAAGTTTACTGCTAGCACCAACAAAACACGGGAATGTTTAGAAACTAATAATACAAGCCAGGACTAGTCCAATCCAACAAGAAGAAACATGGTGCAGGTTCTTAGCAGCAGAGCACACTGAAACTTTGATACAGCATATTCGAATAGAATAGTTTGGGTGAACATAAGAGCCGACACAGACTGGCTCACATGGCACGATGGTCCGACGTAGTCTTGCGCTCGCACGGATTGAAGCCAACAATATCTGAGCTGTGTCACACTATTCAGGCAGAAACTTGGATGAGAAACACTAATCTGCAAGAGGTAGTAAGTGCATCAATTATTCTATTTAATATTTTGTTGATGTTAATAATCTTGCGGACACAAATTATCTGATGCCTAAAGGCGTATTAATTTCCATGAGAAGGACCACAAAAGGATATGTCTTAGCACAACATACATCAAAACACTAACAGAACAGCAGAGGGACTAAATAATCGAGCCAGCAGACCAGCACAACATATATCAAGATAAGCAACTAACAAAACAGAGTCTCAGCCGGTAGTCAGTAGCACACAACGGTTCAGTGCATTTGACTAGGTGCGATGATCAATGTATAACACATTCAGCTGAAGAAAAAGCAATATCTGCTAAAATATGTTGTATAGTTTGAGCATTGCTACATAAAAGGAGGACATTTACTACTTGGCTCCCAAAGCAAAAATGCTACGGTTCATACATCTGCATATATTCATTCATGCATTGAGGCACTGAATTTTGATACAGCATATTCTTATAGAATAGCTTGGGCGAATATAAGAGCCGACACAGACTAGCTCACAAGGCATGATGGTCCGATGTCATCAAGCATTGAGGCCACCATCTTTGAGCTGTGTCACAGTTCAAGCAGAAACTTGGATCAGAAATGCTAGTCTGCTGGAGGTAGTAAGTTCATCGATGATTCTATATAATATTTTTTGTAGATGTTAATAATCTTACGGACACACATTATCTGATGCCTAAAGGATATGTCGTCGCATGGCACAACATTCATCAAGACAAGAAACTAAGAAAACAGCAGAGGAACCAAATCGAGCCAGCAGACCAGCGCAACATATATCAAGATAAGAAACTAACAAAACAGAGTGTCGACAGGTGGCCAGAAACAGAGTAGACTGATTGGTTGATACTACAGAATTTAAAAATACATATTTACTACTTTCATCGCAAAGCAAACATACTACACCATCAGCTATACATGATAGATCAGAGGGTGTGGAGAGAGTACATACGTGGCAGAGTTTGCATTCAAATCCTGATCCCTTTTAAGAGCACGCAGGGCTTTGTTTTGCCCAAATCAATATTATTATCCTCCTGCGAGGCCATCCCGGCCACCAGCTGCTGTTTCTCATCTTTGTCTTGTCTAGACACCTTTTTTGCCTTTCGGTTGAAAATTCAGATTAAACCAATAATTAATTAGGAGACAAAAGTAAATAAAGAGCTATTAATTTCATCGGAACTACAAAATACTCGTCATACCTCAATATATTTATGCAAGTGAAATGTGGGATGGTTTGGATGGACCTTGCATGCGTTTCTCAGCGCAGCCAACACAGCATCCACCACTTCACTGGACGCACCATCACAGTTGATCACCACGGTGAGTTTGTGAAGGCAAGGCAGGTAATCCAAGCCAATATTCCCACAACCAACATTGTTATATTTTAGGGCTCAAAAACTGACTTCAAATACCAGCACTTCAAGATTTGGCATCACACCATAGGGCACAATTTTGCTAGAGCCATGGATTTCTCTGGACCCAAAGGGCACTGTATCTTTTCCACTCCAAATGTGCAACGAAATCCTAGTGTCCTCCTCATTGGGCTGCTCAAAGTGGACCATTTGATTGACCCTGAAGTACCTCAACTTCTGGAAGTAGCAGCCGTCACTGGCATTAATATTACTTGCTGTTACTGTGGACTCTGTTTCAAGTCTAAGTAAACGGAGTGCTGGCAGCCTAGCAATGAGCTTCAGGTCCTGCTCATCCATAGTAGTAACCTCTAGACTCAAGTAGGACAGGTTGGGAAGACGTGATGGATTAATGCAAGACGGCAATTTAGAAAATTTAATAAGAATCCATTCCAAATATTGGAGAGGTTGTGGGAGCACAAAACCTGCTCCTTCCCACATGGCTGTATCTGCGTCCCAAGGAGAACCACACACTTCTATATACTGGAGATTTTGCAGGTTGCTTAGAGACTCTACGAATTCTCTCTGCATGCTCTCGTCCATCCCATGACTGGAAAATTTGAGAACTCTCAGTTCTCGCAGGCTGCCTAGCTCCTTCAAAAATCTATTGGGATTATCACTCCAACCATTAATTATTGTTAGCTCCTCCAGGGAAACCAACTTCCCAATCCCATCCGGTACCTTCTCCCGAGCATATAGCCGGACCAGCTTTGTTAGATGAACAATGCTTGCTGGCAGCGTTCCGTCCACGTCGAGTGTTTGCAGTAACTTTAGATTCCCTATTTGTTTCGGGAGCTCATAGTCATCTCTGTTTTTACATCTTATCCCAAGATACCTCAAGTGGAGTAAATCACCCAGATGCTCAAGGCGACAACCTTCCTTAAAGTTGCAGTTTACTATGTCCAGCACACGCAAAAGTTTAAATCACAAAAACTGATCCTGGCCTTTAAATCTCAAAAACTGGTCCTGGCTATCAATGAAACGCATGAATGCAGTATATGACCTCACTTTTGGCATCCCAGTAACCATTGCTTCAGAATTAATGTGCTTAGCTACTCTGTTTTGGTGGGCTAACCGGCGGACATTGTTTGTTAGTGCAGTTCTTCCTTCAACATTGTCATCTAAGATAGCAATAAAGTTTTCTTCGTATGAAAGCTTACGCATCAGATCAAGAACCATATCATGAACACGGCAGGATGATACTATGGCCATGTAGTTCTCCACCGCCTGGATCAAGCTTCTATTAATGAGGTCGTTGAAGTATCTTTCTCCAAGCTCAAACAATCTTGTTCCTTGACCTCCATTGATAAATCCTTCAGCTATCCACTTCCATATCAAACGATCCTTTTGGATCAAATAATCTTCTGGATATGTACTTAGATATAGCAAGCATGTCCTCAAATGTGGAGGCAGATCATAGTAGCTGAATGAAAGTATTTTCATAGTATCTTCAGCTTCCCTGTTATCTCTTGTATCAAAACCAATAGAGTTGTAGACCATTGACCATTCGCACTCTGGTTTACTAGCCAACAAACTAGACATTGTGATGATTGCTAATGGTATACCAGCACATTTCCTTAGAATTTTCTTAGAAATGTCATCTGATTGGTTATCAATGAACTTTCCGTCTGCACTAGATAACCTTTCATAAAATAATTTCATGGAGTCATCATAGGAAAGTGGTTTTAGCCTGTAAACCTCACCAGATGCTTTAGCAACATCAACATTACGAGTAGTTGTGATTACTTTCCTTCCATGATTATTCTCAACAAGTGCTAGTTCGATTGCTTCCCAGGTGCAAACCTCCCATACATCATCAATAACAATAAAATACCTGTCCACACCAAAGTGGAAGAACCATTGGTTAGTAAAGTTTGGAGCTTCTGCGGAAGCAAGAAATTTGGTAAGATTAAAGGAAGTTCACATGACACATAAAACACATGGTCATGCTAGTAAAAATAAAACACATGATGGAATTTTCTTGATTGTTAATGGTCAATTTCCTTTGCGTTTTTTTTAATTTCGGCACTCAAGGTAATTTGAGGCTCCCGTTCACCCCCCCCCCCCCTCTGGTCACCTTTTTGGTCCATTAATTTCTTTTACAGTTCTAGTATTTGCCTTTGTGTTTTTTAATTTTGGCACTCAAGGTAATTTGGGATTCTGGTAGTGATATTTATGAAAACTACAAAGGGCATATTTGAAGAAAACTTCATCTTTAAGGTTATTGTATTATACAAAACTTACTCATCTAAGAGCATGTTGCAAACATTAGGTGACCCTAAAACTGTGTTTTTTCCATAAAATTTTGAGTTTTACAGGGAAAACGTTTTCAAAATCTAAGTTAAATTAATAATTAATAGTGTTTAAGAATTTACACAAACTATGATGCTTACAAGTGCTAAATGCATTGCACTTTTATATAGCTAGTGAAGTAGTCTAAAAGCTCCATTCTAAAAAAAAAATGAGCTAGAAGCTGTTATGTAGAGAACACTGAATAAATGCATTTCATGTATGCATGGAGTGGAGAAAATCAATCTCAAGATGTAGTCCGGCATAAATGATGCGGAGATAATGTTTTTAGTATAACCTACAACATAGTGTAGTATCGAGTAACTGTGGAGAAAAGGCACAGGCTAATTACAATTTACAATTGGGTGTCTATGTTACCTCTTTGTCTTCAGGAATTCTCGGAGTTGGTCAATGAGGAGCTCGACACCCCTTCCAGTGTTGTGAATCTCCTTATGCTTTTCGCTGTCAAGATGGAAAAGAATATCCTTGAAAACTCTTGCCAAGTTATGATCCCGACCAATTGAAACGAAAGCCCCACAGTCGTATTGTGGCTTAAGCTTGTCATACACTGCTTTGGCAAGTGTGGTTTTACCCAATCCTCCAACTCCCACAACTGAAACCATCTTCACCTTCATATTGGAGGCATCATGATCTTGCTGTTGTTGATTCAGCATAGACATGAGCTCGTCCCTTGACTTGTCGACGCCAATAAGTTGTGTCACTTGTTTGTACATAGCTTTAAGGCGAGGATCAATAGTTGATGTCGTTGCATGTGGCTTGCACATAATCTCATCAAGTTTGTACTTGCGACGATTTTCGGCTACCTCCTCCAGATGCTTCGATATGTCCTTGATCTTTGCTGCAATATCATGTCAAGCCTTGGCTTTGCTGAACACGCCCATCTTCGTCATGGCAAGTTTAAGGCTGCTGGAGTCAGCGCTGTTCTTTCCACAATCGACGCGAACGAGCAAGGTGTCGACGACATCCTCCATGTCATAGGATGCCTCCCTGACCTCGTGCGCCCGTAACTTGACCTGCTCATCGAGCTGGTGCCATGGCACATCTGAGACCTTGTGGAGGAAAGTGTAGATGCTGTCCAGCTCACGGGAGAGTGACTCCACTTGCTTCCTCACGTCCTTCTGGAGCTTGTACTCGTCATGGAGCAGCTGCGCAAGCTTGGGGGCGAGGCTTCCCAGCGCCCCCGTTACCACACTCATGCTTGGCTTGCCTGGTAGTTGGTGGTGTGGTGGTGGTAATGTACGCAGTGGGAGAAGATTTTGTGGATGCAGTGCACAGCGTCACTTTCAAAGAACCTAATGGCTGTGGCACTTTGCTCGCCCATTGGCTGGTGCTGCACGACATTTTTTGTGGATGCAAATGCACAGCTTCATTTTTTTTCCCCTCTGATTGTTGGACAGGTTTTTCTAACTATGAAAAATTGTTGTTGCTTGCCAATCGTGTGGAGTTGAAGTGGCTGATCTGTGGGAGGAGATCATGAACAGCACAGAGCAAGAGTGTTTGAGCTCCTCCCAGCGCACCTGTCACCACACTCATGCTACTTTCTTCCCTTAGCTTGCGTGGTTCAGATCTGAGTGCAGTGGTGGATTCATGGTAGCATTGTGGTGGTGGCAAGCCGTGCAGTGGCAGCCGGCCACCACCGATGGCTTTTAAAAAACCGTGTATTGTTTTCTTTGACGGATGACAGGCACCTCGCAACACAAGTCTCCACTTAACGCGATTAGGTAGAGGCTAGCTTTCGTCAAGGACGACCAAGTTGCTCCTTTTAAAACATTTTTACGTCCGGTTGCTCCTTTTAAAAAGATTTGTTAATTAACTTTTACATCCAGTTGATGATTGATCATTTTAAAACGCTTGTGCTGCTTTCCTCGAAGACCAGCACCACGCTAATACGTCGATCTGCACCTAACGCTAATTCTTGGTTGGATCTGAGTGCAGCCAGTGGGGCCGGGTGGATTAATAATAGTATACTGTGGTGGTGGCAATGCGTCCAGTGGGAGGCAGTAGTAGCCAGTAGGCAAATACTCGACGCACGTAGCCACAGAACTGGCCATGGCAGCCGGCCAGCCACCGATGGGCACAACGACTAAATAGTCTGCGTCATATTGAATGTTTAAATACTAATTAGGTGTATTAAATATAGATATTACAAATTTAATTATACAGATAAAGACTAATTTATAAAGACTAATTAATTTATTATTAGCTTATGTTTACTATAGCATCATATTGTCAAAACATATATTTTGGCTTAATTAATATCCAACTTTCGATGTGACACATGCTAAACTTAAATTTTAGGGGGCGGGGGGTGGGGGGGGGGGGGGGGGGTTGGATTTCCTTATGCTGCTTTTTTTTACAACACTCCTCCTTATGTTATCCTTGATGCACGGCAGTCGGCACCACGCAATGCACGGCCACCCCGCAGGTCTCTACCAAATAAAAAAATTTAAGAGGGGTTCACTTTTGCGTCCAGTTGCTCCTTTTAAAACATTTGTGCTGCTTTCCTGCAATACTAGCACCACGCTAATATGTCTATCCGCACCTAAGGCTAATTCGTCTACCGATGAACACATCAATCATTGTAGCAGTTGGACGGACCTTCAACTTTCTTCGTAGAATACTGCAGACATCATCACGGGTAAACATATGCATGATGAGATCGACTGACTGATGCTCCACATGTGATTTATTTAAGCCTCAGATGGACAAACAACGACTCACCACGAGAATCTTATATTCTTATTACGATCTAATAATACTAAGCACCTAGCCAAATGGACTAATATGCCACCAATGACCAATCTATGGAGTTGGGTATATTCCTGATAGGAAAATAATAAATCCCAAACACATGAATTATATATTGAACCATCTTATTGCAAGTAGTAGTATAATAATTTGAGAAAGCAATGACCAATTACAGGATGTACACGATCGAACCATTGTATGAGTTGCAAGCTCGTCCACATATGCATTTTGGGCTCTGCTATGGAATTGGCCCGTAGTACTAGTACGTGACTCATTTTCACAGATGGTTGCTATTTTTTTGGGGCGGTTCATAATGTATAAGCGTGACTAGAAACAAAACTATGGGTCCAAGCCACAAAACACCAGTGTAATTCATTTTTAATAGCTGTTTTTCTTAAGGCTACCATCAGTAAAAATACATGATTCCTACTGCCGGTAGCCTTAATAAAATAACCAGTAAAAATACATTTATAGTGGCGGTTTTCTTAACCTAGCTAGGGCAACTACAAATAATTTAAAATTAATTTTTTGAGTGTTTAAAATGATCTCGGCTGCATAAATGGACTGAACCAAAGTTGTAGGATTTAGAAAGACCTACAACTTTGTAGTTGATAATTTTTAATTTAAAATCATTGAACATGCAGAAATTATGTTTTAATATTAATAATTTTATAATTCAAATTTTTTGAATTTCGCAAATGACCTCCGATGAAAAAATGACCAAGAACAAAGCTGTTAATCTCGACAAGATAACTTTGCAGTTGGAACATTCCATTTATAAAAACACACATTCATAGTTTCACTGAATCATTGACACTGCAATTAATTAGTTAAGCATCTCTCTGTATATAATGTGGATAGTTAACTTCAACTTCAATCCATAACCCCACAATAAAGAAAATGAAAACATAGATGAATATTGTAACTCGACCCGACGTGTCCCAATTCGGGTCACTTGACGACTATTGATGTAGTTGTCCGGGACTGTTTCATCGGATCTGACAATATATCAAGGTAAAAAAACAAAAAGGGTATTTGGTTCCCCGGCAACACCCGCCACAGCACCTTGGCTGATGTTTGGATCTGTGGCACGCACAGATTGTTTCCAGTACATTTTTATGCTAGTTTTATTAGCCACAGTTGTGGCGGCCTTTTTCTCTACTACACTTGTCTGCAGCGTCACAACTTGCTTAGCTGGTAGTGGCGAGGAACCATGCAGGCATACAGCCCTTACGCGATTGTACTGGTAGTACATGACACATCGTTTCTTTTGGCAGGCGTGGCGGTACTGCTGGAAGATAATGCGGACAAAGTGAGGGAGCTTTTTGATCCCTCTTTTGTTGAAGAATCAGAGCTAATATGGACGTAGCCAGGTGTGTAAAACTAGCGCTGCTGTCCAGAGGGTTAGATCCGGCAGACCGTCCGACCATGGTGAAGGTTCTTGACATGCTGAACGGCGATAAAGGGTTGCCAGCCCCAAAGAACAAACGATCAATAGACTCAAATCCGGAGAGGCATGATGAGATGAGACCCCCCCCCCCCCCCCCCCAAATGAATGTAGATGATGGCTTGTATTTTCTAGACGCCGGTTTTCACTTTCTGATGGCTTTGCTTATATATTGTTACAAGGAGTACTACATCGACTCAGTTCAAACTATGGTTATGCTCTCTGTTTCCAATTCTGTAATAATTCAGGGTAAATAAACCCTTTAATTTGTTAGTTTGGAAGAACCACTATTATAACGGCACATGTAATTTTTCCAGCGTGATTCCTTGTCGAGTCCACTTCAATTTCTCTTGTGCATTATTATATAGAACGTCTGTACGTACAAGATCAGCAGCAACCTACTTGATACAAAATGTGGTGTCTACGGCGCATGAGCACGGCCACCAATGGGCCTGCGCTTCTCGCCGTGAGTGGCCAACGTACGTGGCCCATGGGCCAGCCATTTCATTTGTTACTGGACTGTAGGCCCACGGATAAAGACCCACGCGAACACAACTGATGTTCTCCACCTCCGTGTCTCGTCTCGTCACGTCTCTGCGGCTGCTCTGAAATCAAACGGTCCTGCTAATTAATCTGCGTCCTCTCAAAAAAAAAAAAAACTAATTAATCATCGTATCCTTCCCTTCCCTTATTTCGGCGCGGCCGAGGTGTTTCGCTTGTGGTTGGCGAGCAGTCAACAGGCAGCCACGTACGCATTAGATGTCATTTCACTAGAATTTATTTTCTGGTTCTGGCGTGCTGCACAGGGTTCGCCCTTCTGGAGATTGTACTCACCATGGAGCAGCTGAAGAAGCTTCCCAATCCCAGCGCCCCAATCACAACACTTGCTTCCTCTCTTGGTTGGTTCAGATCCGAGAGTAGTGGATTCAGATGTGGTGGTATCAACGGCAAGGCTTGAAAGCATCCATGCTGGCATGGCGTAGAGCTCACCCTCGCCGATTCACTCAGGAGGCAGGCATCATTTCAGACATGTCACTGAGTCAGCCCATGTGCCACCTTAGCCATTGCAGATGTAGGAGTACTCCATGCGCCCTGCTTTGCCGCCGATTCGATTCGGTGGCCGCGTTGGTCAAGGTAGGAGCATAACATTCCTGTACGGGAGGAGAAACATTCCTGTTTCCAACCACGTGCCATTGTCTTCTCAACTGCAGGAGGCGGGCCTTCTTGTGTCCTGAACGCCTGGCGCAGATGAGCACGGTGGATGTTGGCGCAGCGCAGTGGAGCCCTGTTGGGCTCGGCTGCTCGGTTTGATTCACACTCAATCTTCATTGTTGGATACCTTAATCCTTCCCCCACATTACCCACTGTCCCTGCGACTCAGCTGCCACACCCCACCAGAGATTAGGACAAAGACGGCAGCTCCAGCGAGGTAGCTGAAGGAGGGAACTCGATCTAAGGCCTCCTCCTCCTCCTCCTCCTCCCCTTCTTGTTCTAAGGGATGCGGCGGTGCCCTCTCTCACCACGGCGACTGAGCTCCCCCCACCCCGACGACCATGGCGCTCCCTGCGCTAGCTCTATATCCCCCCCTATATGTTGCTAATATATGCTTCAAAGTGTTTCAGAAGTTTTTGAGGTACGTTTTATTTGTTTCACAGATGTTGCAAAAGTATATCGAGGGGCGATGCACATGTTGTATATGATGTAGGTGTTTTCAGAGGCATGTTGCAAGAGTTTGTTTGAAATGTTTCATCTGTTCCAAACGTATATTGCAGTTGTTTCATATGGATGTTGCAAAAGTAGATCGAAGAGGATGATGCGTATGTTGCATATGTTGCAAGTGGTTTGGAGGCATGTTGTAAGAGTTTGTTTAAAAATGTTTCATATATTTCCAGACGTATATTGCAATGCAAGCATTTTATCTAGATGTTGCATATTTATCTCATATATGTTGCAATAATATGTTTTCAAATGGTTCATTTGTTCCAGTCTTTGCAGCAAATGCTTTTCATGTTGCGAGTGCTTTCATTTGTTTCGGTATTCAGTTGTATCTGTCTGCTGTTGCTAGTGCGCCGTCGTGGGGCCACCGCGCACGCCATGGGGTTATTGTGCCACCGTGGGGACATCGTGCGTGTTGACGGTGCTCGTGGTGTTGCTGCGTGCACGCTGGCATGGGAAACAGAGCGAGCTCAGGGGTGGTCCAACTTATACATGGGCCCATGTGGCCTTTAGCGCATATGAGGCATGGTGGCAAGGGCTGGGAGGATGGGCCCGAGCGTCTGTACGTGCCGGGGCAGGCCTACGGGCGGGACCGTTCGATGGAAGTTTAGTCCCATCGAACGTTCGGGCGCCAACAACGCCGATAATTATATAGGTTGGTGATGTGTAAAAGCATGCTCAGCAAGTGGAAAGTCCAGATGCCTGCCAGCCAGAGTACTACGTAACAATTTCCCAGTGACTGTATTCCCAGTGATTGTCTTGTCATGCGTCACATTTGCTTGGAACGTCGGCGAGCCAGGAGATGGGCCTGCGTTCCATTTAGGCTTGTCCAGCTACGGGGTAGGGTTATTGTTGGGCCAGAATCCAGTCCGGTAATCATTTGAGCCTCTATGTGACTATGTCCCTCGATACTCCTCCCTCCACAGCAGTCCGCCCGACCCCAAGCGCCCACTGACTGCAGCGGATATTGTCAATCACCTACAGTTCCCGTGGCCTCTTCGACGAGCTTCGTCGCATCCCTGAAGCTACCGCTCAAGGAAACGATGATCGCATCCCCCCGCACCTGCGCATCTCGCGTCTTGTCGACCACATGATCGTCCCAAGGCACATTAACAGGTTAGCTGTCAAGTCCATCTACCATGACCCCAAGCCGGAGAAGCAGGCCAAACGCGTCGTCCTTCTCAATGAGTGGGCACGCAGGACAGGCAGACACTAGATGCAGCCATTGCAGCAAAGTTCCATCAAACGTTTGTCGTGCTGCTTTCCTTCCTCCAAGCGTGCCGCCATCCGTGAGCCCTTCCCGGTGCTGCCCATGTCAGATTGATGAGCAGGCCTAGCGAACTGCCTGACCCTGCTCTTGAGTCGCACAATTAGTTTCTTAGTTAATTAAACCAGTGTGCTAAGCACGTTCTTTTTTCTTTTGACTTGCCCTTAATTAGTCTATCTAACCTAAACGCGGCACTGCAAATTTGCAGGTAACAAAACAAACCTAACGCAATATAACTAGTCGTTCCTGTTCTTTTTTCGCGAACGGGTTCGTAGTACCCGTGGTTGTTCCAATTCCAAACAAATATTATTATGTATATGTATATGTGTTCAAAAGGACACAACTGGCCGTAAATAAATGAGGAGAGTACTGCTGGACATCCGGTTTGGTTTCGAACCATGACAAATGCCAAGCAACTTCGATCCATGACTTGGCGATAGTGCAATCGATCTTCCTATGCCACACTGAGTCGTTTCTGTGCAGATATCTAGGTGTACCGCTTGCTATCCACAGGCTACGCCGTTCGCTGTGAGGAGCAGCCGCTCGTTGATGCCATCGCAGCAACAGGTTTCCAGCCTGGAAAGCTGGGATGCTCTCGAATGCTAGCTGGCCGAGCACTTCGGACTAACGTCAATCTGTCTGGATGGGTGATCAAAGAGGTGGACAAGCGGCGACCATGGGAGAAAGGCTAGTTCAGCGGTGCCTGGCGAAGAGGTAACGACTATGGGATGAGCTACTATGGCTTCGACCACACGATCGTCTTGCTGCCGTCGTGGTGCCTGTGGAAGGAGCGCAACAGGCGCATGTTTCAGGGCAAGACGTGCTGCCCGGCAGCAGACCATGTGCACCAAGTTTCAGGAGGATGGCAAAAAGCGGCATCTCGCCGTCTTCCAGCCTATTGCGATTTCCTAATAACCTTTGTGCTTCCGGTCGCAAAAGCTTAAATGTATAATTGTGTCAAGTTTGTGAGCTGTGTTCTCTCCACATGGGCACCTTCTTGGCGCTCGCGTTGTAAAACTCTTCTCTATCTTCTTAATAAAAACACGAGATGTGCTGTTTGGGCTCGTCCGAAAAAAAAGGGCAAACAAACAAGCAAAGGCAACAAGGGCCAATGTAAGAAACATATAAGCGTACTCAAACTTTGGCACAGCATATATATGTTCAAAGTTTATACTAGCACCAACGGAACACAGGAAGGTTTAGAAACTAATAATACAAGCCAGGAGTCCAACATGAAGAAACATGGTGCAGGTTCTAAGCAGCAGAGTACACTGAAACTTTGATACAGCATATTCGAATAGAATAGTTTGGGTGAACATAAGAGCCGACACAGACTGGCTCACGTGGCACGATGGTCCGACGTAGTCTTGCACGGATTGAAGCCAACACCATTTGAGCTGGTCACTATTCAAGCAGAAACTTGGATCAGAAACACTAATCTGCAAGAGGTAGTAAGCTCATCAATGATTCTATTTAATATTCTGTTGATGTTAATAATCTTGCGGACACAAATTATCTGATACCTAAAGGCGTAATAATTTCCATGAGAAGAACCACAAAAGGATATGTCGTATACGAACATAACGGCAGAGGAACTAAATAATCGAGCCAGCAGACCAGCACGACATATATCAAGATAAGAAACTAACAAAACAGTCTCGACTGGTGGCCAGAAACAGAGTAGCACACAACGGTTCAGTGCATTTAACTAGGTCTGATGATCAGTGTATAACACATTCAACTGAAGAAAAAGCAATGTCTGCTAAAATATGTCGGATAGTTTGAGCATTGCTACATAAAAGGAGAACATTTACTACTTGCCTCGCAAAGCACAAGTACTACAATCCATACATCTGCATATATTCACACACGCATTGAGGCACTGAATTTTGATACAGCATATTCTTATAGAATAGCTTGGGTGAACATAAGAGCCGACAGAGACTGGCTCATAAGGCACGACGGTCCAAAGACAATAACAATCGCAAGCATCGAGGCCACCACCATTTGATCTGTGTCACTGTTCAAGCAGAAACTTGGATCAGAAACGCTAGTCTGCTGGAGGTAGTAAGTTCATCAATGATTCTATTTAATATTTTGTTGATGTTAATAATCTTACAGACACAAATTATCTGGTGCGTAAAGGATATGTCGTAGCACTGCACAACATACATCAAGACAAAAAACTAAGAAAACAGCAGAGGAACCAAATCAAGCTAGCAGACCAGCGCAACATATATCAAGATAAGAAACTAACAAAACAGTGTCGACAGGTGGCCAGAAACAGAGTAGAATGATTGGTTGATACTACAGAATTTGAAAATACATATTTACTACTTTCATCGCAAAGCAAACATACTACAATTTGAAAATATCTGAACTCGGAAAAATTCAGAAGCAATATAACGGTTGGTCAATATGCACGAGTAGCAACACCATCAGCTATATATGATAGATCAGAGGGTGTGGAGAGAGTGCATACGTGGCAGAGTTTGCATTCAAATCCTGATCCCTTTTAAGAGCATGCCGGGCTTTGTTTGCCCAAATCAATATTATTAACCTCCTGCGAGGCCATCTCGGCCTCCTGCTGCTGTTTGTCATCTTCTTTGTCTTGTGTAGACACCGTCGTTGCCTTTCGGTTGAAAATTCAGATTAAACCAATAATTAATTATGAGACAGAAATAAATAAAGAGCTACTAACTTCATCGGAACTACAAAATACTTGTCATACCTCATTAAATTTAAGCAATTTAAATGTGGGATGGTTGGGATGGACCTTGCCTGCGGTTCTCAGCGCAGCCAATACAGCATCCACCACTTCAGTAGACGCACCATCACAGTCGATCCACCCGATGAATTCGCGAAGGTAAGGCAGGTAATCCAAGCCAATATTCCCACAATCAACACAGTCTTTTAGGGCTCGAAAACGGACATCAACTTCCAGCACTTCAAGATTTGGCATCACGCCATAGGGCACAATTTTGCTAGAGCCATGGATTTTTCTGGAGCCAAAGGGCATTGTATCTTTTCCACTCCAAATGTGCAACGAAATCCTAGTGTCCTCCTCATTGGGCTGCTCAAAGTGGACCATTTGATTGACCTTGAAATACCTCAACTTCTGGAAGTAGCAGCCGTCACTGGCATTAATATTACTTGCTGTTACTGTGGACTCTGTTTCAAGTCTAAGTAAACGGAGTGCTGGCAGCCTAGCAATGAGCTTCAGGTCCTGCTCATCCATAGTAGTAATCCCTAGTCGCAAGTGGGACAAGTTGGGAAGACGTGAGGGATTAATGCAAGACGGCAATATAGAAAATCTAATAACAGGCCAATGCAAATATTGGAGAGGTCGTGGGAGCACAAAGCCTGCTGCTTCCCACATGGCTGTATCTGCGTCCCAAGCATGACCAAGCACTTCTATATACTGGACCTTTTGCAGCTTGCTTAGAGACTCCACGAATTCTCTCTGCATGCTCTCGTCCATCCCATGACTGGAAAATTCGAGAACTCTCAGTTCTCGCAGGCTGCCTAGCTCCTTCAAAAATCTATTGGGATTATCACTCCAACCATTTATTATTGTTAGCTCCTCCAGGGAAACCAACTTCCCAATCCCATCCGGTACCTTCTCCCGAGCATATAGCCGGACCAGCTTTGTTAGATGAACAATGCTTGCTGGCAACGTTCCTTCCACGTCCAGTGTTTGCAGTAACTTTAGATTCCCTATTTGTTTCGGGAGCTCAAGGCAACTCATGTCTAGATATACTATCCGAAGATACCTCAAGTGGAGTAAATCACCCAGATGCTCAAGGCGACAACCTTCCTTAAAGATGCAGTTTACTATGTCGAGCACGCTGAAACGACCTCGATTTCCGCGAAGGGAAATCCACAGGCTCGAATTGTAATTCAACAGATTGCTTGGGACAATCCATGAAATTACCCATAGCTCAATTGACACCAGGATCCATACAACGGTAATTAAGTCTTACATAAACACTTATTACATCGCCACACTGGCGGAATCAACATTCAGAGAAGCTTTAGAAGATGCAGAAACATTTCATCCTCCACGGCCAACTTGAGTGTAGCACGTGACCCTATTCCTCGCCATCGTCTTCCTCGAAGTCGTACTCATTCTCGTCACCTAACAACAAATTTATCAGTACGATTTGTACTGGCCACGGAGCCCACCTATGCAGCATTTGCTTTATGGAAAGTGGATGCAAGGCTATACAAGCAGACCTATAGGCTGAGGTTTCCTATGCAGCTGTAATCAATGTTTAATTAGTCAAGTTTTATCTCCAGTTAACACCATCATCCCTTTTCCCATCACCACATCTCACTTACCCACACCTCACTCTAATTCGATAGGCCCAACTCCCTCTCGGGCCTATCTCAGCGGCACACTACCACAACGGGTACACTGCCGGAAAAATGTCATCCAGGGGGAGAAGAGAACACTCACTACACTAGTAGAAGCTTCACAGGAAAGGTCCATAGCCAACAGGTTGGCATATGTATCGATCGATCAACCGTACACTCTGCAGAGGTTTCACTACCCACAAGATTAGCCATCATAGGTGTTGCGCAACACCTAGGCAGAATTCCGGGTGCTTGCTTGCCTAGGTCGATGCCACCCTACCACTCAGCCCTGGGATATTCCGGATCCTACACCGTTATGCTGAGACTGGGAGACACAGTACCGGGCCTATCCAGTGGTACTGCGCATCTAGAACGGAACGGGAACCCATCGACCGTCTCCGCCCACCCTTATCACCTCTCAACCTAGCAGTAGTGGCACCGTCCTACCAAGTAGTCCAACCGTCTCCCGCCCATCAGAAGCGAGTGAGTAGAAAAAGATTCCCATGAACCTGAAACTAGTCCGTCCTAGGTTTGACCAAGCAGGCATCTTCACTTAGGGGATACTCTCCCCGTGCCATCACAGCACCTCCGTCCACGGGCTTCAAACCACCAAGGGTATCCCACCCGGAACCTCCTCAACAACTTTACCCGCCACAGGTATCTCGCTTGGGGATGCCCAGGTTGCACCCCCGGCACGACTTGCCCCATGGGCTTGTCTCACATCCCACTTGGTCGACATCAACCCTTACCACGCACCCAAGACGCACGCAGCACTCTCTCCCAGTGGTTATAATCAGTTATACACCGTCCCAATTTCACCACATAGCATATAGCAAGTAGAAAATAGTGTAAGGGTAACAGTAAATTAAGCAGCAGCTAACCTAGTAGCGGACAGCAAGGTAAAGTCTTAACAAGGCAGGGAATTCAAATATACTATCATGCAACCAAACCATACATAATCATAGAGCAATAGCAACAATGTCATTTGCAATGCGTAAATAGGATCTAAGGATTTGGTGGGACGTGGCACCTTCGTAGTCGTCTTCTAGCTCCTGAAGGTACTCGTGGTCGTCTTCCTTAGTCAGATCCTCCTCCGGCTCTGAAATCGAACACGAAATAGTCGCGTCAGCGACTCCTATAGAGTATTTCAGAAAAATCTAATAAAATAAAGAGCCAAGTGCACACAAACATAATCT
Source organism: Eremochloa ophiuroides (assembly GCA_038502445.1). Classification (NCBI taxonomy): domain Eukaryota; kingdom Viridiplantae; phylum Streptophyta; class Magnoliopsida; order Poales; family Poaceae; genus Eremochloa; species Eremochloa ophiuroides. The sequence goes on along the minus strand of JAHLJS010000007.1, from coordinate 90,883,069 downwards.
TAGATTGTAGATCTCATTTTTCTAAGAATTTTGATATATGGTGCGCAATTTTTGGTCATCGTATGAATAAGTTATGAATTTCCGAAGATTATCCTATTTTCTGAAAATGGAAAATGGTCGATTAATCAGGGGCAGCTCGGTATTGGTCCACGTGGCGCGCGGGTCCAGTAGTGCGGCATGTGGCGCCTCATCAGAACACAGACCCGATGGTCGCCCACCAAGTGTTCGATGCTGGTTCCCAGAGAGTCGCCGGCGTCGGCGTAGCTCGGCGTAGCTCGGCGGAGCTCGGCGGAGCTCGGCGTAGCTCGGGCGAATCGGAGATTCGAGGCGCCGAGGGTGCCGCTCTCCCGAGCTCTCCCTGGGAGGCTCGGGCGAATCGGACATTTGGGCGCCGAGGGTGCCGCTCTCCCGAGCTCTCCCGGGGAGGCTCGGGCGAATCGGAGATTTGGGCGCCGAGGGTGCCGCCCTCCCGAGGGTTGGCTGTCATTAGTGAAATGATGTCGTGGGCCTCCTTCTCTCCCACGGCATACGGCGGTTCTCCGACGAGGTGGAGGCGCACGTAGCCAAGGCGACAGACATGATTCGGGGCTCGGCTATCTACGCGGCGGTGCCGAGGCAGACTTGGCGAACCTCGTCGGCCTTTCTCCGCAGCGCGAGGCGATCGGGGGTACTCGAAACGGATTTTAGGCGAGGCGGAATGTGTCGACGGCGATCACGTTTCCCCGAGAACGCACCTCTCGGTGTTCCGGGCTATGGAGGTTCGATCTTCCGCAACTAAGCTTGTCCGAGGTGGTCGGTGAGTTGGTGGTCACGCTAGCGGGTCGCGTCGGCGGTTTCACGGCTTGTGCGCGCGGGAACGCCGTCGAGGTGGCGGTGCTCCGAGCACATGTGACGGTGATGCCCGTCAGAAGTGGCCTGACGTCCATAGCCGATGTCCAGTGGTTTGATGGCCGGTCTTGTGTGCGTGTTGTGCGAAGTGTTCAGGGGCCGGAAACAGCCCGCGGCCTACACGCTCGTGATGCCGAGCGCCATGACCGTAGCACGGCGAGGTTGGATGAGGTGCTCGGTGGCTCACTGTGGGGCTGGTGAGGTAAGGATAGCGGTGCAGTGACGAGGTGACGCTGTGCAGAGTGATCGCAGTGCCGTGCCGCTCCTCGTCCGCAGCTCGGGCTTCTCCTCCGTGTCCGGCTCCGGCGTGCTCCGCGGCGGCGGCGCTCTGGCAGCTTCTCCTCCTCTGCTCCGCCCTTCTCCCTTCTCCCTCTCCCTCTATTGTGCGGTGTGGTGTAGTGGTTGTGCCGCAGCGCGGCGGCGGCGAGTGGGACGAGGTTTAGGGCTTCGTGGCGACTCCTTTTATAGACGGCCAGGGCATGACGTGGCGGCGGACGATGATTAGCGGCGAAGGGGGCACGTGGAGACCATCGGTGCTCCCGAGCTAGGGTTTCCCAGTGCGCGCGGCTTCTTGGCGAGCAAGGCAGGAGACAGGCGAGGGACAGCGGGGTCAGGGCTCTGCCATGCGTGGCGCTGTCGGTCACGCCATTTGCGTGACTCTGTCGGCCACCGTCTTTCGCGAGGTGAGAAGAAGAACAGTAGCGAGAGCAGCTGACAGGCGGGGCCGGGCGGTCAGCGGCTGCGGGGGAGTGGGTGAAACGGTCGCGCGCGCGCGCTTGCTCGGTTGGGCCGCAGCTGGGCCGACAGGCTGCCTTCCTTTCTTCCTCTCTTCTCTTTTCTTTTTTCTTTTCTATTTTCACTTAAGTGTATTTATATACATATATTACCCTTTTTAAATATTGAGTAAATACAAACATAAATTGCAATAAATCCCAATTGTGATACATAAGCTATTATTCTATGTGAATGGAATTAAAATGCAAGCTATACTCCTTTATTTACCAAATTCATAATGAAACCTATATGCTTGCACAAGAAAAAATGGGTTTTTATAATAAATAAATGAAAAATTTTAATTGGTTGGGATTTTTAGGTTGCGTGGGTTTTTATGGTTGTTACACACGCGCAGAAGTTTAAATCTCAGAAACTGGTCCCGGCTATCAATGAAACACATGAATGCAGTATATGACCTCACTTTTGGCATCCCAGTAACCGTTGCTTCAGAATTAATGTGCTCAGCTACTCTGTTTTGGTGGGCTAACCGGCGGACATTATTTGTTAGTGCAGTTCTTCCATCAACATTGTCATCTAATATAGCAATAAGAACCATATCATGAACACGACAACCATATACTCTGCCCCAGCGGTCCTCCACCGCCAGGATCAAGCTTCTATTAATGAGGTCGTTGAAGTATCTTTCTCCAAGCTCAAATAATCTTGTTCCTTTACCTCCATTGATAAATTCTTCAGCTATCCACTTCCATATCAAACGATCCTTTTGGATCAAATAATCTTCTGGATATGTACTTAGATATAGTAAGCATGTCCTCAAATGTGGAGGCAGATCATAGTAGCTGAATGAAAGTATTGTCATAGTATCTTCAGCTTCCCTATTATCATCTCTTGTGTCAAAACCAATAGAGTTGTAGACCATTGACCATTCGCACTCTGGTTTACCAGCCAACAAACTAGACATTGTGATGATTGCTAATGGTATACCAGCACATTTCTTTAGAATTTTCTTAGAAATGTCATCTGATTGGTTATCAAGGAACTTTCGATCTGCACTAGATAACCTTTCATAAAATAAATTCGTGGAGTCATCATACGAAAGTGGTTTTAGCTTGTAAACCTCACCAGATGCTTTGGCAACATCAACATTACGAGTAGTTGTGATTACTTTACTTCCAGGATTATTCTCAACGAGTGCTAGTTCAATTGCTTCCCAAGTGCGTACCTCCCATACATCATCAATAACAATAAAATACCTATCCACACCAAAGTGGAAGAACCATTGGTTAGTAAAGTTTGGAGCTTCTGCAGAAGCAAGAAATTTGCTAAGATTAAAGGAAGTCCACATGACACATAAAAGACATGATCGCGCTAGTAAATATAAAACACATGGCTTGATGGTTAATGGTCAAAGACTATTTCCTTTACGGTTTTAGTATTTTCCTTTGTGTTTTTTGGCACTCAAGGTAATTCGGGATTCTGGTAGTGATATTTATGGAAACTACACACCAAAGGGCATATTTGAAGAAAACTTCATCTTTAAGGTCACTTTATTATACAGAACTTACTCATCTATGGGCATGTTGCAAACATAGGTGACCCTAAAACTGTGTTTTTTCCTAAAATTTTTAGTTTTACAAGGAAAATGTTTTCAAAATCTAAGTTAAATTAATAATTAATAATGTTTAAGAATTTACTTAAGCTATGATGCTTAGAAGTGCTAAATGCGTTGCACTTTTATATAGCTAGTGAAGTAGTCTAAAAGCTACATTCCAAAACAATGAGCTAGAAGCTGTTATATAGAGACCACTGAATAAATGCATTTCATGTATGCATGGAGTGCAGAAAATCAATCTCAAGAAGTAGTCTGGCGTAATAAATGATGCGCAGATATCGTTTTTAGTATAACCTACAACATAGTGTAGTATCGATTAACCGTGGAGCAATATCTTAAAAGGCACCGGCTAATTACAATTTACCCTTGGGTGTCTATGTTACCTCTTTGTCTTCAGGAATTCTCGGAGTTGGTGAATGAGGAGCTCGACACCCCTTCCAGTGTTGTGAATCTCCCTATGCTTTTCGCTGTCAAGATGGAAAAGAATATCCTTGAAAACTCTTACCAAGTCATGATCCCGGCCAATTGAAATGAAAGCCCCACAGTCGTATTGTGGCTTAAGCTTGTCATACACCGCTTTGGCAAGAGTGGTTTTACCCAATCCTCCAACTCCCACAACTGAAACCATCTTCATCTTCTTATTGGAGGCATCATGATCATGTTGGGGTTGATTCAGCATAGACATGAGCTCGTCCCTTGACTTGTCAACCCCAATAAGTTGTGTCACCTTTTTGTACATAGCTTTAAGGCGAGGATCAATAGTTGATGAGTGTGGCTTGCACATAATCTCATCAAGTTTGTACTTGCGACGATTTTCGGCTACCTCCTTCAGACGCTTCGATATGTCCTTGATCTTTGCTGCAATATCATGTCGAGCCTTGGCCTTGCTGAACAGCTCGCCCATCTTTGTCATGGCAAGTTTGAGGCCGCCAGAGTCAGCGTTGCTCTTTCCGCAATCGACGCGAACGAGGAAGGTGTCGACGACATCCTCCATGTCGTAGGATGCCTCCCTTACCTCGTGCGCCCATAACTTGACCTGCTCATCGAGCTGGTGCCATGGCACATCCGAGACCTTGTGGAGGAAAGCGTAGATGCTGTCCAGCTCACGGGAGAGTGATTCCACTTGCTTCCTCACGTCCTTCTGGAGCTTGTACTCGTCATGGAGCAGCTGCGGAAGCTTGGGGGCGAGGCTTCCCAGCGCCCCCGTCACCACACTCATGCTTCTTGATCTCTCTTTCTTGGTTCAGATCATAGCGTAGTGGATGTGGATTCGTAGAGCTAATTTGGTTGGCTGCAATGGAAGGCTCAAGTTGGAGGCATGCTTCCCAGTGGCTCTGGGCATAGAGCTCACCCTGGCCGGCCAATTCACTTTCTAGACCAACACACTGCTGGGTGAGACATGCGTCTTCAGACATGTCAGTGATGAGTGATGAGCACATGTGCTGCTCCGCCCGTGAGTGGGTGAGCGGGGACCGACGACTTAGACTTGCTGGCCGCCCGGTCTTCTGCCCCTGTCGTCTATTATTGCCTTCTGCTTGGACCGTCGCTGATGGCTTGGGTTAGCCCTCCCAATATGATTCTTTTCACAAAAAATTAACCAAACAACAATTAGTTCCCAAAGACGAATAGCGATTGTGTGTGATCATACATTCGAACCACATATATTTCGGTTCTCCTTTACTTGAATTTAGGTGCATGAGCCGGTACCATTGCAAAACTAGTTTAGAAAGACGATCAAAGAAAAAAGAAAGCAGCTCTCATTGGAAAACTAGCGTTTTAAGAATGAACAGTAGTAAAGTACTCCCTCCGTCTCTAGAAAAAGTGTCGTTCTCGCTTTCCGAGAAATATCTTTGACTAAATTTATACTAAAAATTATTAATATTTATAATACATAATTAGTATCATTGAATAGATCTTTTAGTCTAGTTTTTTAATAAATTTATTTAAAGGTGTAAATATTACATGTATTTTCTACAAATCTATTTAAACTTGTGGTACGAACACCCAAAACATTAATAGTTTAGGGGCGGAGGAAGTACTGAACAGCACTTTTTAGCTGGCACTGCACCACGCTGAGCCGCAGGGTGGAGCGTCAAATAATTGGATTGCATTGGATGCTCTTGTCGCTAGGGCCCTAGCACTTGTCGCTTTCACCGCTCAATCAGGAGAGGTACAAACAACGTGCGAGTAGAAACCCAGCGACAGAAAGAGGCACCGTGAAAAGTTGTGCGAGAGTTGACGGGGAACAGGGAGTCACCGGGGAATCTGGTTGCTACAGAAAAAGTGAGCGAAATTCGGCTGAGGAAATTTGTGTAGATCAGTAGATGCATGCATGCCTCCGTTAGAGCAACCACACTGTATATAAACCAAGTAATCCATATATATAGCTTTTGTGTTAATGATCTATAGTTATTATTGTCTTCATAATGCATATGGACTGGGTAGTACATATATGAGAGATGGAGAAGAAAGAAAGTGTAGAGAGAAAATCATTTATTTATTCCTTATGAGTAGCCCATAGGGCTATGGATATCTTTAGTTATGGACTGCTCTATAAACTATCTTTACAATATTTCAGTTAGTTGATAGATAATTTTTTAATCGTTATGGACTGCTTTACTGCAAGAATGTGATTGCTCTATAAATGTAGATAAGCAGACCAAAATGATGATGTACAGTCCACTGAAATGCACACGACAATAAGGCTAGTCTCAATAGGTATTTATGAGATTTTATGCAATTTAATAGTGTGACACATGAGGAAAAAGAGAATATTTGCATGAACGTTTTATCCCCACGACACGAGAGTGAGCGGGGTTTCCAAAGTCTGGGAAACCGCGTGAAATCCCTGCTGAAGCACTCGATTCATGCGGGTGCCGGTGACCGTCGCGAGCAGGTCTGCGCAAGCGTGAGCGACTCCGCTGGCCGTGCACTCCGCTGCGGTCCTAAGAACCACCGCGAGCTCGAGCTCCGCCGGCCGCGCGCTCCATGGGAAAGGCCGGAGGGGAAGCCGCCGCGGCCGTGGCTCTGTCGCGAGCTTCGTCGACCAAAGGCGAGGTGGAGGAGTGCCCGCTCGCCTACCTCGACGTCTTCTAAGCGCACGTGGTGGACGACCTCCCGCCCGGCGTGGTGGAGCGCCCTCTCGCCAATCTCGACGCCTTCAACGAACGCGTGGTGGACAAGCAGCGCGCAGTGTCGCCCCAGCGAGTCCCACGGCGAGTCTGTCCTCTGCCGAGATGTCCGCCGTGAGTGCGCTGTGATGCCTGTCCTCCACGGCGAGTCCGCCCTCGGTCATGGTGGGAAGAGAGAGAGAGAAAAACAGGAGAGACTGGTGGTACCGAAAAAAGATAAAATAACCTATGAAATTATGTACTGACAGGGATATCTATTTTATGATTCGTTTCATGTATTCGAATCTGGGAGGTGAAATGGTGCATTGAGACTAGCCTAATGCAAGGAATCGGGCATAGATGGTGTTGAGTGGTGTAGACACATGCATGTGTTGGGTAGCTGGGGGTCTTGTTACGGGGTAATAATCCACTGAAATGGAGGGAAAGAACGGAGAAGAAACGGGGCGAGAGGAGCACCAGACAAGACATAGAAGAACAAATTCAGAATTTTCCATTAGCATTCCGATACACTTATAAGAAACATTCCGAATTTTATTTTGATCCTTCCCAAATTCCTTCAGTCTTTTGTTTCCATCAATATGCTTAGGATTATTTCCAAGATTTATTTTGATCGTTTCGAAAATCTGTTTTTTGTTACCATCAATTTTTTTTAATAAAGGAACAAAGTTCAGGCCTTTTGTTTAGGGTTTAGGACAAAAGCCTTTCCATCAATATGCTTAGGAAGACCGATATGATGATTATGTGAATACGGCAAAGGCTATTTCTAACACATGCATGTGTCTACACCACTCAACACCATCTATACATGTGGCAAAGGCTACCCATATCCCTGTGGCCTCGCCGCCGTGCCGTCGTCCCTCCTCAGCTGGGACAGCAGGGGGGGTCCAGGACGCCCGCAGGTAGCCGGTCTCGCACTGCTGGAACATGATACGGTATTTTATTTTATTTTTTTTGATACAGGGCGTTGATTGAGCTGTCCGGGAACGGTGAGAGAAACCCTAAGCCCAGCCCAACAACAGACCTGCGCTCAGAACAGAGGATGACTGTGTTCGCGGAATAGCTCTGTTTAAGGTGAATCCCGACGCAAATCCTTGACTTTGTTACAAGAGAGAGAGAACAGAGCACTGGTAACCTAGCAAGGAGTGTCTGATCCACCTCATCCATAGTAGTCAGTTGCAGCTACAAGTGGGATAGGTTTAGGAAGACATGTGGGATTAATGCATGGTGATGTTATGGCACCAAACGTGCGTCCGCTGAGACCTTGACTACACCGGCCACGCTGGCCTAGCGTCTGATGCACCAAATCGACCCAAAACTTTACAGACGAAAACTTTCTAAAATAAAGTTTGTTCGGCTTGATCATAGGAGTCTCTCTGAGCAACCTAGAACTAAGTTTGACAAATGTGCACCACATCTAATCTCTAAGCCTTGTCTAGGTCAAACTACCTATTCAACCCCCCTTAATAGTACGACCAAAGGAGAAGATAAAGTATAAGCTATTCTAAGTGCCTCTTAACTCCAAACACCACTTGGAACTAGTCCGTTCTTAATTTTGTCGTCCATCCTTTGAAACCGAATCGAATTCTATCTCTGAGGGCTTGAACTTGCTTATTATTATAACCTAACATCTATATGACTCTACAAAACACATGTTAGTCATAATAACCTTTCATTGTCATTAATCACCAAAACCACTAGTAACTATATGCTTCGGTGCTACTTGCCTGTGTTGCCTCATAATATACCTACGCTTGTGGGCTTCAGTTTGAGCACCGGGCAGGGAGATTTGCGTACGTCCACAGGCAAAAATTCAGTCTTACTGAAGCCAATGGAATCGAAAAGTATGGTGCCTTCAAAAGTGTGCAATCGCTTCTCCCGTTCTCTGGTTGCCTAGCCAAAAGACGAATTCGATGGTGCGTCGTTACCACCGTGAAGTGGACACTTATCGAAACGAACCGGCAAAAATGAACGATGGATCCAGCACAGGATGGCATGTCAAACCCTGAAAAAAAAAAATCCCTGTTTCATCTACATGTCGTGATGCTCCTTTCGTTGTGGGGGAAAAAAAAATAATGTTTTCATTTTCTCAGTATTCAGTTACACAATACCTTGCCAACATTTTCTCAGTACATTTTTCTTCCTTCTCCATTTGGGGTAGGAGCAGATCGATCGGGATGAAACTGACGTTGTTTGAAGCTGGCGGAGCTCTTAGAGGAGCTGGAATGACGCTGCCACGCTATGCTGAAGCCAACGTCCACCCTTTGCTCTGTGATGAAACTTGCCTCGAAATCACATTCGCTTTCCCTCACGGAAATAAGCAGAAAAATCGCAGGAGGACTACGGCCGTGTTTTTGTCATCAGTGAACAGAGTCATCAATTGTGTTGTGCCCCACGCGGTAGGGTCTCGCCCATCTCAGAGGACGCTCTTACCTGTCAACCGAGGACGGAGCGAGATGCATGCATTTTTAGGCCGTGCGCTCAGAACAGAGGATGACTCTGTTCGCGGAAACTCTGTGTTCAAGGTAAATCCCGACGCAAATTCTCAACTTTTTCTTTCCACACGAGGAACCTCTATTTCCATTAAGCATAACGAAAATACAACCATAAGCATTCAGAACAATACAGGATGAGCAGGAGAGGCCAGAGAAAGCGTTAAACGATGCCAACTACACAGCTGCCAACAACGCAGTTAAGATCGCCGCAGCAACACAAGCTATTAGATATATATGCAGACATTTGACGACAGAATGGAGCCACTGACTTGGATATTGTTATTCCAGTATATACTTATTGGCACCACGGCAATACTTGGTAAAAAGGAGCTGAAGAATCAAGGATTACTGTGTGACCGAGCCATACTTGAGTGCAAACTCGTAAATTTTTAATTACATACATAAATCTGACGAAGCCACATAACCAAATAACAATTATCTAATGAACAGAAATTAACACTCACGAATATAATAGGAAGGGACCCATGATATTATAAGCAGCTATCACGGAGTCTTTTGATCTAGCAGACATATGTACATAGTCCATGTGACCTCTCTAAAAACCAGCGCCACCGCCACCGCCGCCGCCAAAACCGGCGCCACCACCGCCCCCACCGCCATCACCACCGCCCCCACCGCCAAAGAAACCGCCGCCACCACCGTCGCCACCACCAGCGATGCCACCACCAGCGTCGATCGTGCCACCATGACCGGCTTCGATACCACCATGGTGATGATGGTGACGACCGGCTCCTCCTCCACCGTGTCTGCCTCCACCATAGCCACAGACGTACCTTTGGATCATCGCCATGACCACCATTAGCACCATCACGGCTATGGCAATGCCAACAATTCCACCAGGACCAAGACCGCTCATATCGTTGTGTGTGTAAAAGCTCAACAACGTCAGCACGATCAGTACACAGAGAAGGCAGCAGGACTATGAACCGAGCAACTTTATTGGAAGCAGCAGCTGCTGCAAATAGAACAACTCAGGACGCACGCGCGGAGCCGGAATATACAGTAGAGCGAGCTCGAAGCCAAGTCAAACCAAAACGCCAGTCGCCATCAGGCCGGTCTTCAGCTGTGTAGACTAACGATCTAAACCCGTGTCAAAATCACCGACCAAACAACAAAATTTATACGTGTATGTGTTTTATTTACGCCGAGCAATTACCGGCGATGCCAGGAACACGGACGACGACGACCACGCCGCCGTGGCCTTCTTGTGGCCGTTTCTACGATTCTGAAACTACGTGGAACGACCTACCATCGACTATGGATAGGAACGAACATTCATCTGTCTGCTTCATCAGGTTTGAACGCGAAAAGCACAGCTCCTGTAAGCTATCCATACGCGTGTGGCTCCTATTCTGGTGCTCTGCGCTGAGGTCTTCGACACGATGACAAACTAAAAGGTGTGTAGCTTTACGGGAAGTGTTCTTCCCGTTTGGACTGTCAACAGCTGCAGCACGTGCGGACGAAATAGAGTCTACGCGAACCACGCACAATTGTCATCATTGTTATGAGTAGAACTTTTCAAAGAGAAGGAAAACCGTTGTTCTAAATTTCCCAGCGTCGTTTGAGGGCGCAACCAACACCTAGATGGTAAAGGAAAGCTCAACAAAAAAAGGTAACAAACAAAGACGGATGAATTTTGGAATATATTTTTATAATTAATTTATATATTAATATTTATATTGCGATAATAATTTAAAATCACTCTTTAAACGATAGAGACATACCTCATTGACGCATGCCACACATATATACTCACGTCAATACGTCATAGATATCTGGAATGAGAGAATTTCAAAAACGAGTACAAACAACATGAAGCCACAAGAAGATGAGTTTTCATCATAAATATGCATTAGTCCAATGAGCATGAGCCGGACAATTTATTTCTTCCTTCCTCAGTCCTCAAAAATCCAGTTTTGTCCAAAGTCAAACTATAGTAACTCTGACCCGTTTATATACAAAAATAACATCTACCGTATCAAAAATGTATATTATAAAAATATAGTCCATAATGTGTCTAATTTAGTTAATTTCAGGTCATCTATATGTTTTTCTTCTTTTCTATAAACTTGATCAAAATTAATATAGTTTGACTTACGATAAACTTGATTTCTCATATTTTAGGACGGAGGGAGTATATTAAATGGGGTTTTCCAGTATAAACAGAGATTACAAGAAATAAATTATCAGGATTCATTCCTCAAATCGATATTACGGTCAGCAGAAAATCCTACGGAGAGGGCAGCGTGTGCCAATAATCGACGACTCTTCCCCTTTTTCACCGGCTTTTCAGCCTTATTATTCCAGCTTATTCTCTATCACAATACACTATTGAAATAGCCGTACTCAGAAACAAATAAATCCTGCCAAACAGGGTGAACATCGATCGGACGACTAATGGGCATTCTTTGCCTATACTTTCATCATTAAATTTATTTTAGCACAGGAACATCCGAAGGGAGAAACGCGGGAATAGATACATATGAATATATATATATATATATGTTTTTCTTCTTTTCTATAAACTTGGTCAAAATTAATATAGTTTGACTTATGATAAACTTGATTTCTCATATTTTAGGATGGAGGGAGTATATTAAATTGGGTTTTCCAGTATAAACAGAGATTGCAAGAAATAAATTATCAGGATTCATTCCTCAAATCGATATTACGGTCAGCAGAAAATCCTATGAAGAGGGCAGCGTGTGCCAATAATCGACGACTCTTCCCCTTTTTCACCGGCTTTTCAGCCTTATTATTCCAGCTTATTCTCTATCACAATACACTATTGAAATAGCCATATTCAGAAACAAATAAATCCTGCCAAACAGGGTGAACATCGATCGGACGACCAATGGGCATTCTTTGCCTATACTTTCATCATTAAATTTGTTTTAGCACAGGAACATCCAAAGGGAGAAACGCGGGAATAGATACATATGAATATATATCCGAGCTTGACGAGACCGATATATATCGTCAGTCATCATCAATTTATTAGTAGCAGGGAGAGAATGAGCAGAGGAATCGGAGGAATAGGCGAGAAGAACAGCAAAGGGCGAGGAAGGATGAATCTATTAAGGGTTCAAAGTTTGAATACAATGCTGTTCATAGTTGCTTCTCTTCTCACTCGTTCGCCTATAAGTACTCGCTACATGATAGTGCTCACTTCGCCGAATGGCCATCTCAGCCAGCCACCCAATCCGGCCCATGGACTCGACGATTCAAACGCGCCACGCGCGCCGGATTCCCGCGCCCAAGCCCTTTCTCCTGCTAGTCTTCTGCATCAGTGCCTTGTTGAATGGCAGCGCTAACATCCCCTCCCCCTTGCGCGCCTGGATGACCCTAGACAAAGGCGCGAGGAAACTGCTGACGCAAGTAGTCCAAGTGCTCCCAGGTTGCCAGAGAAGTCGGTAGCTGAGTCCACTTGATGAGGCCTTGCTTGACGGAACTCGAGCCACGCAGAACAGTGCGGCGCTGGAGAATGCGCTCCGAAACACTCCAACGGGCTGAAGACGGAGGCAGAGTAGATGAGACGACATGGCGATCGCCGACTGCCTTCTTAAGCTGTGAAACACGAAAACTGGATGAATAGAAGAGGATGCCGGAAGCTCCAACCTGTAAGCCACAGATCCAATGTGATGAAGGACTCGATACGGGCCAAAGTATCTGATGGCCAGCTTATGATGGGCACAATCAGCTAAATAAGTTTGCACATATGTTTGAATTTTCAAGAATACCGAGTCCCCAACAGCAAACTGACGCTCTGAACGATGGGCATCAGCATACTTCTGCATCCGAGCATTAGCTCTGAAATCCACATGGAGGATGCACTGGTATAATGGGTATTACCTGGACCCAGAGCGCAGCCAAGCACCAGTTGTTTGACGTGGTATGCTGCTCTTTTATAGTTTTGGAATAACTAGGATCTGTCTATGCAGCACTCTGTTGTTTTGGAGCCTCTGAACACATGATTTCTAGGCCATTGTTATGGGCATCCAACAGCTCACAGCATGCTATTGTTCATCTTCTTCCTCTCCCCCCTCGCCGACCACCACCTTGCCATGGGCCCTAGGGTTGCCACAGCTTCGGTAAACCCTAGCACCCACGGTGCCTCCCTCTTCCCCTCCCCTAGCTCCGGCGACCCTCCTCCGCCTAGGACCTGGCGAGCTCGGACCCATCTTCTCCAACTCCAGCTAGCCTCTCAGGACATAGACCTAGTCCAGCTGCTGCAAAGGCCCTAAACTGCTCACCAACCATTCCCGCTGCCTGTCTCCCCTGCCTCCCCTGGCCAGCCGCTTCTATACCTGCTAGAGTTGGAGAAAAGAGGAGGAAGAGGTTGTCGGAACCCTAACTGTAAGATCCAGAGCAGGAGGAGGAGGAGGAGGAGGAGGAGGAGGAGAAGGCCTACTTTGATGGATTCACCCGGCAACCTCGAGGGCAGGTGGGGATTGTCGATGCCAGGGAGAGAGATGGAGTGCCGGGAAGAGAGAGAGAGAGAGAGAGATGTCGAGGAGACCGAGTCACTTGGTGAGAGCATCGGGCATTCGGGTGCCGAACACGGACAAAACACTCAATTGGTACTGGTCAGTATCACTCAAAAAGAAAGATCCCACAGCAACACAATGGCGGTGCATCGTGCATGCACACACTTTACGGAATGGAGGCAGTGACTTCCTTATTGCCAACACGACAGCACTTGATAAAAAAGAGAAGAGGAATCGAGCATATGAACGTGTGAGACAGAGAGATCCATATATATATATATACACTAGAGTACAAACTTGTAGTTCTTCTATTGCACCAATCGAATAAGAAACCAGATAGTGATGATAACAACCCAGATCCGTGTACCTATGTTCTAGTAGGCATATATACATAAATCGATGGGTACCGCTCTAGAAAGCAAAGCGGCAGCCACTGCCTGTGCCTATACCATCGCCGCAGCATGGTGATGGGCAGCATGGTGATGGGCAGCATGGTGATGGGCGGCATGGTGATGAGCAGCATGGTGATGAGCAGCATGGTGATGGGCGGCATGGTGATGGGCAGCATGGTGATGGTGATGGTGATGCTGATGCTGATGGTGTTGGTGATGGTGATGCTGATGCTGATGGTGCTCGCCTCCACCACCGCTTCCGCCTCCATCTCCATCTCCATCTCCATCTCCGCCTGCATCTCCACCTCCGCCTCCGCCTCCATCTCCGCCTGATCCATCTCCGCCTCCGCCGCCACCATAGCCACACACGAACCTTTGGATCAGCGCCATGGCTACCATTAACACCATCCCAGCTACCGCAATGCCAATGATGGCACCAATACTAAGACCACTCATGTTGTGTACGTGAACGCTAGCTCAACAACTCGATGAGTACGGAGGGAGAAGGCAGCAGGACTACGAGCGTGTTCCGTAGGCTTTGGTTGCAGTAGCAGTATACCAAACAGGCCTAGTATGTTGCTGGACCCAGAGATTATATAGAGCGAGGTCGAAGCCAAGTCGTCGTCAGCTATATACCAAATCGCCGCCAGTCGCCATCAGCAAGGCCAGTTTTCAGCTGTAGACTAACGTGTCAAACTTAGCGACCAACAACATATTTGACCATTCTTGTTACGTGGTACGTGTATGTGTTGTACTTGTTTGTATGTACGCCGAGAAATTATTACGGCGCGACGCCAGGAAGACGGAGACCAAGACCAGGCCGGGGTTTCTTTGTGGCATGCAGTTTCTACTGTTCTAAAACTGCGTGGAACAATATCTATACCATCGACTGGGATCGAAACTAACAATACAAGAAATATATACATGCAAGGCAGAATCGGTGCAGATCGAAGTGCCATCTGCCACGCAACGTGTATGCGCAGTAGTCATCAGTTTCTTTGTGTTTAATTTGCTTCGTCCAAAGGAAAAAGAATCTTCGCCATGTTTCAACGCGAAACGCCCAGTTCCAGTACGCTATATATGCGTGCATTCTCTCCCTGCTCTGCTGATTTCTTCAACACGTACGATGGATGGCTACAAGAGCTTCCCGTTGGAGTGTGGCTGTGTGGACGTTTTCAACACGCACGAAATTGAGTCTACGCGAACCATACACCATCGCAGTATTGTCATCATCATTATTATGAGTACGTCTTAAGGATAAGGAAAACTCCAGTCTACAAATGGTTTGTTCAAAATTTCCCTGCGTTTCAGGTCGCAACCAACACGGAAATGGTAAAGGAAAGCTCAACAAGAAAGGTAATTAACACAAGATATGAAAGCGGATAAAACTATTTGGTGCCACTCCTCTTAACAATTACCGGCGGTAACTACCTATTTTCCTTTTCAGGGGCCTCTATATCCACAAGGGATATTTTGTCAAAAGGTACAAGAGCTCTTAGGCTCAAAGCATCACGTCTAAGGAGCAAAAAACAACAAGAGAGAGCTCAAGGACTAGGAAAAAAGAAAACTAAAAAGACTAAGCTTGAGGTTTTATTCTCTGCCCTTGCCATCAAACTTGTTTTGTCTTCCCGGATCATGACCTCTTCACATCGCCTTTCTCAAATAAAGGAACTAGATAAAGTCCCTATTCTTGTCCGACTGTGGCATCCAAACTGCACGCGGTCGGCTTCGCATGAAGATAGACCTCCAAGGTGACGACTCCAAGGTGGAAAATGACAACTGTCATTGACACCGTCCACCTAACCGAGGCAAGATTTTAACCCGGAGATCAGCAAGAGGGCTCTGGACTGCCATGACAACCACCTCCAGAAAGAAAAACGGCTCCCGAAGGTGTCATTGTTGTCGAGACTAGTAAAATCACTAGCAAGGCTTTCGCCAACACATCCACTTCACCCGAACCACTGCCCACATGCGCAAAAAAACATTCCGTCACCAACACACCGGGTGTCCTGGACACCTCAAATCTATGGAATAGCCACCCATAAGAAGCACGACGAGTCACTACCTGCAAATCCCACCAACGTAGAAGCCACCATGTTACACCTATATGCCATCATAGAGTAAATCTAGAGACGAATCTGTCTATCCAAGACAGGCACTGTCACGGCATCGCCATCCATTGGATATGGAAGCATTGTCATTAGCTCTCCATTGGCATCAGGATCAGAGGAAGCTCCTGGGCAATTTTTCTGTGTTTCCGAGCCCAACATTGGGGGGGGGGGGGGGGAGGAGCGCCAAGGAGTGTTTGCCAAGCAACATTGTAATAACATGTGTATCGATAGATATTTCTAGGCTTGCAGATAGCGTTGTGGTCAATAAATACAGTAGTAGTAATAGAGTATATACAAGATGATGGCAGTACTTGTAACTTCTTTGAGATGTTCCTGATGATCTCCTGTCTATAGAGACATTTGGTCTTTGTTAGCTATATACGGATTCTACGGATCCACGAAATGGTTTGGAATCAGCAGAAGGTTGACTGTAATGTTTTAACTATGATGGTTGATCGAATGGGACAACACCTACTACTCCATTGGGCTTATGTATAATGTGACAATCAGTTTGGGCTGCATTAAATAATCAGCCCAAACAAAAATTTAAATGGTCAATGTTTCATGATATTTAATATGACGATCTTAGTTGTCATAAATGTTTATGACCAAAGTATATTTGTCATCAAATTAATGACCATTTTCTTTCCATCGTCATAAAAATGTCCATAGAGATGCACCTTCCATGACAACAGTGTCTTTGTCACTGAGTCATCATGGATTATGTGTTGCGACAAATATAGCCTTGTTGGTGACAATTATTGATCATCAATGAAGGTCCCTTGTGTTCATGGGCGGAGCTACATTAGGGCCATAGGGAGTGGCGGCCCCCCCTTGCCCAAGCATGATTACACATGATAATATATATTCATTAGGCACAAACATGAATGCATTAGGCAATATATATTCTTTATTAGCTTTCCTTGATAATTAACTGCTATTGTGTACGACATAGTTGCTATACTATGTAAAAGAATGTGTGTGTGTGTCTATATATATATATATATATATATATATATATATATATATATCAAATGAGTACCGTTATTATTTCCACTGTTTGCATGCAACTACGTTATAATATTTTATTTATTACTCCGTTCTATACTTTAGTACGTCTATTTGGCTCTCTTCTTCTACTTAAGACTTCAAAGACACAACGACAATTAGCAGGAGTCATCTTGCAATACCTTACACTTATCAAGTGTCGGATACCAAAGTATGGGGTACCCAACTTCGATGAAAAACACACATTTCTAACACGGCCCGGCCCAAGTAAGGCCAGCGGAAGCCCACGAAAGCCGCGCCTACAGAGGCCCATGACGATGCTGCATCAACACCAACCTACCCTCGGGAAAGTGGAACCCTCGGGAGCCAATTCTCCGATTCGCCCGAGCCTCCCCGAGAGAGCTCGGGAAAGCGGCACTCTCGGGCGCCAATTCTCCGATTTGCTCGAGCCTCCCCTAGAGAGAGCTCGGGAAAGCGCCACCCTCGGGCGCTAATTCTCCGATTCGCCTGAGCCTTCCCGAGAGAGCTCAGGAAAGCGGCACCCTCGGGCACCGATTCTCTGATTCGCCCGAGCTTCCTCATCCCCCTCGAACGCAATCCCTCGAAGGCATCCAATGCATAGTTGACGTCAGCGGAGCAATCTTGGACCACAAGAGACCTCTCTGACCACTTTACGAGCACTGTCCAGTCAGGCGAGATTCTTGACGTGACTGTGCTTCGCACGCGCCTGACGGCCATACCGCCTGTCTGAATTTCCCTGGCAACAGATTTGATAGGCCCACTACGGCCATCCCCTCCCCGGTATGGTCTACGGAGCACCGCCCTGTTTTCCGCCGGGATCTACCAACTACGACTACGATAGTCCAAGCGCCTGACGATGGGCTACGTAAGAACGGGAAAGGCACCTACTGCATTGTCCACTCGAAAGGACGAGCACGCCTTCCATTCGGGCCCACCTGACCCTCGGGAAGCACTGTCCGAAAGCCGAAAATGCGCCCGAGGGGAGATATCGCCCTGCTCCGTTCCATCACGCCTCCAGGAGTCCTGAGCCTCAGGAGACAACGCCCCGAGATGACTCCCCCTCTTGTCACCTCATTGCGGAAGGACAGCCATCAGATGTGCCAGGTGTGACCCTACGCCATGCCGTAATTCCGACGACCATTGCTGCCTTGGAACTCACCAAGATCGTACCAACTACTACGGCCATACCCCTGAGACGCAGAGACAAGACCGTAGCTGACGATAGTCAAACAGAGACAACTCCCCAGTGTAACTTGCATACAATGTACACGCTGCCTTCTCCCCTCCCTTGTGACTATGAAAGGGAGAGCAGAGGCCAGCCTTAAGGATCCCTCAGGTTCCAAGTCTCCAAGCTCTCGCACACACCACACCACATACTACGACAAGCAATCTGTACGCACTTAGACACTTACAAGAGACTTGGGAGCACTTCCCTCTCTCGCCTAGCTTGTAACCCCCTACTACAAGCACCCCGGTGCAAGGCAGCACAACTCTCCTCTCCATTGGATGTAGGGCCCTCTTGGCCTGAACCAGTATAAACCCTGTGTTCCCCCTTGCACACCATCCGTAACCTCAACCGCAAAACACAAATTTACTAGCCGGTGTTAGCCCCGGTAAAACTAGCATCGACAGTTGGCGCGCTAGGTAGGGGCCTTTTGTGTGTTGACTCAGGTTACGGATGGCTGACGTCTCCATGACGCTTCCCGCTAGCGCGGTGCTCCGGTTCGGGAGTCTTGAGTTCGTGGCCACCGGCCATGGGCTCGAGATGAACCCACGCCCAACCGTGCCCCGCACCATCATCGTCCTGACTCCGGCCGATCAGGCGGCCGGGGAAGGGACCACGGCGACGCTTCCTCCCGTCCCAGAAGATGAGGGGAACGCCGCACGCCGCGCTTCCTGACGGACCGGGAGGAGGAGGCGCAAGCGCGCCAACTTGCCCCTGGTCACGGAAGGCGCGGCCAACCAGGTGCCCCCAGCAGGGGACGCCAACCCGGCACCGGCCGCCACCCCGACACCTCTGGCGTCGGTAGCCGCGCACTCGCGAACCGCCCAAAGGCCGGGCGGGGGCGGGAACACGGCGTCGATGGGTCTCTCTCTCCGCCCTCATGGTGGGAGGGGGACGACGTCGTCATCTCTCTTTGGGCTCCAAAGCGCTGTGGACGCCCACGTCCGCGCAGTCCGCACTTTGTTGCACGATTTGGTGGAGACACCTGTCCACCGCCTCGAGCGTCTAGATGACCTCGTGGGCGACCACGTGGCTTCCCAACCGTCTTCTCCCGGGAGCAGTCCCAGGGCGTATGACGGAACGGAGGCGAACTCCACTGATAGTCTCACTCCCCGAGAATACTCGGAGGAGTGGGATCGTCATGGTTGGACCTCACCGTCACGGCGGGGCCTCAGCGACGACGACGACGAGTTCTGGGCGAGCGTGGACTTCACCGTCCATCCCGACGACTCAAGGGAGGACGCCCCGAGCGTCGTCACCGACTCCGACCAATCCTACATCGACCCCGCTCGGGAATGCTACCACTTGGTGCACCCCGAAGACGGACGGGTGGAGGACGTCCTTTCGGGGGACGACAACGACGTACCTTTCCCGCTTCAGCCGCAACACACCCCGCCTCCGGCGACTCCGCGGCCTGCACGGTCAGCTCCGCCGCAGGACCCGGGGGCTGGGACATATCGCCCCGCGCACCAGTCTCCAGAGCTAGAGCAGCTCCGAGAACTCGAGGCGCGGATGGACGAGGACCGCCTACGCCTCACCCAGCTACGAGCCGCGCTCGAGCGCGAGGAGCAGCAGGGCACCGGCAGAGCAGCTCGTCGCCAGGCCCAGGATGTTCAGGCTCGTATCATCGCTGACGATGGAGCTGGAACACCAGGAGCCCTGCCTCGAGCAAGTCGTAAACTCACGGAGGCGGCAATGCTGCTCCGGAGCGTGCCTGAGCCCTCTACTCAGGAGGCACGGATAGCTCCGAAACCAGCTCAAGGATCTCCTAGAGGATGCAGCTGTCCTCCAGGCGAAAAGTTCAGCGTCACGCCATCGTGGCGCTGAAAGCCACCAACGTGGTGGTGTGGCACGCCACGAGCGCGAGGCCTCAGTACGTCACGAGGTCCCGAGGGCCCCGTCGGTTCACCAACAGCTTGGCAAGGACGTCGATGTCCGAGCCATCGTCCGAGCCATCCTTCAAGCCTGCTGTCGGTGAAAGACCGATGGAGCCGCACGAGGCTACCATGTCCATCGGGGCAGGCGCTACGACTCGGACGAGGATCACGAGCCCTCACCCGAGCCTTCGGGTCCTCGCGTTTTCAGCGAGGCCATCCAAAGGGCCAGATTCCCGCCCCAGTTCTGACAGCTGGCCAACATAGCCAAGTACTCGAGGGAAACCAACCCCGAACTATGGCTAGCGGACTATCGTCTTGCGTGCCAGCTTGCCGGTGCGCAGGATGATCTTATCATCATCCGCAACCTACCCTTGTTCCTCGCAGACTCAGCAAGAGCTTGGCTGGAGCATCTTCCCCCACGGTTGATTTTTGACTGGAGCGATCTGGTCAGGATCTTCGTAGGGAACTTTCAGGGCACATACGTGCGCCCAGGCAACTCCTGGGATCTCAGAAGCTGCAAACAGAAACCAGGCGAATCCCTCAGGGACTACATCCGGCGGTTCTCTAAGCAGTATAATGAGCTGCCCCAGGTCGCCGACTCCGACGTCGTCAGAGCATTTGCTGCAGGAACTTCCTGCAAAGAGCTCGTCCATGAGCTGGGACGCCAGACCCCCACCAGCGTCTCCGAGCTCATGAAGATAGCAACCAGCTTTGCCTCGGGGGACGAGGCGGTAGGAGCCCTCTTCTCCGACCCCAAGGGCAAACGGAAGGAGGCCCCCGAGGGCACCTCTTCCCGAGGCCCGAACAGCAAGAAGAAGAAAGGGAAGGGAAAGGCCCCCTCCGCAGCGACTCCCTCATGGCGGCCACTAAGCCCAAGAGGGAGTGACCCCCTCGGGGCCACTTCGACGAAATGCTCAACAAGTCGTGCCCTTACCATCAGGGCCCGGTGCATCACACGCTTCGGCAGTGTGTGATGCTCAAAAAACACTACGGCCGGTAGGCGTTCAAGGACGACGCCGGCAAGAAGCCCGCCAGGGATCAGGAGGACAAGGACGGGAAGGACGATGAGTTCCCGCCCATCGACAAGTGCCTCATGATCTTCGGCGGGCCCGTGACCGCTCCTACGCCGCGACAGCGAAAGCGCGAACGCAGGGAGCTCTACTCCGTCGGACCAGTGACACCGCGCTTCCTCGACTGGTCCCACGACACCATCACCTTCAGCCGGGATGATCACCTGGACTATGTCCCATCGCTGGGACATTACCCGCTCGTTGTCGACCCCATCATCGGCAACACGAGGCTCTCCAAAGTCCTCATGGACGGAGGCAGTGGCCTCAACATTCTCTACGCTGAGACCCTAGACTTGATGGGGATCAGCCGCTCACTCCTCCGGGCCACGACGTCCCCGTTCCATGGGATAGTGCCCGGGAAGAGCGTGTAACCCCTCGGGCAGATCGACCTGCCCGTCTACTTTGGGGCCCATGACAATTTCAGGAAGGAAGTCCTGATGTTTGAAGTGGTAGGCTTCCACGGCACCTACCACGCTATCCTCAGGAGGCCAAGCTACGCCAAATTCATGGCGGTCCCGAACTACACCTACATCAAGCTCAAGATGCCGGGGCCAAAGGGGGTGATCACCATCGGCGCTTCCAACCAGCACGCGTATCAGTGCGACGTCGAGTGCTGCGAATACGCCGGCGCACTGATGGAGTCCGAGGCCCTCATTGCCGACCCCGAAAGGATGACAAAGGAGGTCCCTGACCCCAAGAAGGCCACGGGCACCTTTGAGCCCGCTGAGGGGGTGAAGGAGGTGCCCCTCAACCCGAGCTCCCCCGACGGCAAGGTGGGAAGATCAGCACCACCCTCGACCCAAAATAGGAGGTCGTGCTCGTCGACTTCCTCTGCAAGCACGCCGACGTGTTTGCATGGAGCCCCTCAGATATGCCAGGCATCCCGAGGGAGGTCGCCGAGCACTCCTTAGACATCCGGGCCGGGTCCAAGCCGGTGAAGCAGCGCCTGCGCCGATTTGACGAGGGGAAGCGCCGGGCCATCGGGGAGGAGGTGCAGAAGCTTTTGGCGGCCGGATTCATCAAGGAGGTCTTCCATCCAGAGTGGTTAGCTAATCCTGTTTTGGTTAAAAAGAAAAATGGAAAATGGAAAATGTGTGTTGATTACACTAGTTTAAATAAAGCTTGTCCTAAATATCTATTTCTATTACCTCGCATTGACCAAATAGTTGATTCCACTGCTGGCTATGAGCGACTTTGCTTTCTTGATGCATATTCCGGTTACCATCAGATTCGTATGAAATAGTCCGATGAATTAGCGACTTCTTTCATTACTCCTTTCGGCACATATTGTTACGTAACCATGCCATTTGGTCTTAAAAATGCGGGCGCAACTTACCAGCGTTGCATGCTCAAAGGTTTTGGGGACCTCATCGGGCGGACCGTTGAGGCTTACGTAGACGATATAGTGATAAAATCTAGGAAGGCGGACGACTTAGTAGCCAACCTAGAAGAGGCGTTCGAATGCCTCAAAAAGCGAAACATAAAGCTGAACACCAAGAAGTGCGTTTTCAGGGTCCCTCGGGGCATGCTCCTCGGGTTCATCGTTTCCGAGCATGGCATCAAAGCCAACCCTGAAAAGATATCGGCCATCACTCAGATGGGTCCGATTCGGAACCTCAAGGGTGTGCAAAAGCTCATGGGATATCTCGCGGCCTTGAGTCGATTCACCTCAAGGCTCGGCGAAAAGGGACTTCCCTTGTATCGGTTGCCAAAGAAAAATGAGCACTTTACCTGGACCACCGAGGCCCAGGAAGCCCTCGAAAGGCTTAAGGCTCTGCTTTCAAAACCACTGGTTCTCGTGCCTCCTATGAAAGAGGAAAATCTCTTGCTGTAAGTTGCTGCTACTAACCAAGTTGTGAGTGCGGCGATCGTCGTAGAACGGCAAGAAGAAGGGCATGCCTTACCGATACAGCGGCCGGTCTACTTCATCAGCGAGGTCTTGTCCTTGACCAAGACACGCTACCCTCAGATCCAGAAGCTGGTGTACGCGATCATTCTTGCTCGGCGCAAGTTGCGGCACTACTTCGAATCCCATCCCGTGACCGTGATATCATCCTTACCCCTTGGGAGGTGATCCAGAATCGGGAGACGACTGGGAGGATCGCTAAATAGGCTATTGAGTTCATGGGCGATGGCATCACCTATGCGCCACGCAAAGCCATTAAGTCCCAGGTGCTTGTGGACTTCGTGGCAAAGTGGACCGAGACGCAGCTACCGCCACTCCCGACCCACGAGGAGTATTGGGTCATGTACTTCGCCGGGTCGATGATGAAGACCGGTGCCGGCGCAGGCATCGTCTTCGTCTCACCCCTCGGGGTCCGGCTCAAGTACTTACTGTGGCTGCACTTCACAGCTTTCAATAACGTGGCCGAATACGAGGCTCTGGTCAACGGTCTCCACATCGCCATCGAGCTCGGGATCCGGCGCCTCGAGGTCTGAAGGGACTCCCAGCTCGTCGTGGACCAGGTCATGAAGGAGTCAACATGCCAGAACCCCAAGATGGCCGCCTACTGCAAGCTGGTGCGGTTGCTCGAGGAAAAATTCGACGGCCTCGAGCTCAACCACATTGCGCGTCGGTACAACGAAGAGGCCGACGAGTTGGCAAAGATCGCATCCGAAAGGGCTACGGTCCCGACGGGCGTATTTGCCAACGACCTCCACAAGCCCTCGGTCAGTGTTGATCCCTCGGGGGCTAAGGGGAAGAAGACCCCCCGAGCCCTCAGGAGAACTCGGATCGTCTTCGAGCCACGCAAGCCCCTCGGGGGCTGCTGACCCTTCTAACAAAGGGGAGCCGCCCGAGACCCCGGCTGAAGAAGGCAACGAAACCGAGGTGATGGAGATTGAAGCTGAGATGGACGATGATGAGCTGGACTAGCGTGAGCCGCTGGTCGGCTAGCTTGTCCGAGGAGTCTTACCCTCGGACAAAACCAGTGCGCGACGGCTGACATGTAAGGCTAAGTCTTTCACGATGATCGATGGTGACCTCTATCGACGGAGTCCCTCGGGTGTCCTCCAGCGCTGCATTATTCCCTTCAGTCAAGGCAAACGCCTACTCCAAGAGGTACACGCCGGAGCCTGCAGTCACCACGCTGCACCAAGAACTTTAGTCGGTAACGCCTTTCGACAAGGTTTCTATTGGCCAACCGCCGTGGCCAATGCCACCGAGGTGGTACGCTCCTGCGAGGGATGCCAGTACTACGCTTGGCAGACACACCTACCGGCCCAAGCTCTCCAGACGATTCCCCTCACTTAGCCATTCGCCGTATGGGGACTGGACCTTGTCGGGCCCCTCCAAAAGGCGCCCGGGGGCTCCACCCACTTGCTTGTCACCATTGACAAGTTGTCAAAGTGGATCGAGGCCCGGCCGGTCGCCCAAATCAGCTCGGCACAAGCGGTGTTATTCTTCACCGACATTGTCCATCGGTTTGGCGTCCCGAACTCCATTATCACTGACAACGGCACGCAGTTCACCAGAAAGAAGTTTCTGGCCTTCTGCGACGAGTACCACATACGAGTGGACTGGGCGGCCGTAGCCCACCCAAGAACGAACGGCCAAGTAGAACTTGCCAATGGCATGATTCTCTAAGGCCTCAAGCCGAGAATTTTCAACAGATTGAATAAGTTTGGCAAGAGGTGGCTGGCCGAGCTCCCGGCAGTGATATGGAGCCTAAGGACTACGCCAAGCTGAGCCACGGGCTTCACGCCTTTCTTCCTGGTGTACGGTGCCGAGGCTGTCCTCCCCACGGATTTGGAGTATGGCGCCCCGAAAGTCCGAGCCTACGATGAACATGGCAATCAAACGTCCCGCGAAGACGCGCTGGACCAAGTCGACGAAGCTGGGGACATGGCCCTGTTGCACTCGGCCAAGTACCAGCAGTCACTACGCAAGTACCATGCTCGGCGCGTCCGGGGCCGAGCCTTCAGCATAGGCGACTTGGTGCTGCGGCTCAGGCAGGACAACAAGGGGCGCCACAAGCTCACACCACCGTGGGAAGGGCCATTCATCATCGCCGAGGTGCTATGCCCCGGCA
Source organism: Eremochloa ophiuroides (assembly GCA_038502445.1). Classification (NCBI taxonomy): domain Eukaryota; kingdom Viridiplantae; phylum Streptophyta; class Magnoliopsida; order Poales; family Poaceae; genus Eremochloa; species Eremochloa ophiuroides. The sequence goes on along the minus strand of JAHLJS010000007.1, from coordinate 90,857,968 downwards.
CGTACAAGCTCACGAACGAGAAGGGCGAGGTCTATAGCAACGCTTGGAACATCGAACAGCTAAGTCGCTTCTATCCTTAAGATTCCGAGCATTGTACAATTTGTAAAATCTTTAAATCAATAAAAAGACCCGAGTTCTACTCTTTTTACCTGATTTTTAGATTTTCGATCCGAGCCTACACTCAGGAGTGAAATGACCTTTCATTTCACCACGCATTAAAAAAGAGAGGCTCGGCCTAACCTACGGAAAGGCCGACCCTCCCTCGGGGGCTAGGATGGGGGGAACCCCCGGACTCTCACGAGCCTCAACGATTTTGAAAACGCAAAAATTTCAAAACTCGTTGAAATCGTTTCTCCCCAAAATATGCTTCCCTCCTAAAACCAAGCGTGAACTTATAAGATTCGAAAGAGTGAGAGAAGTCCCAGAGAACAGAGCCGGCCGAGTCGAGGAGACCACTTACGCCCTAGGGCTACAGCATCTCCCCTCGCCACTCCACGTTCGAAGGCTAACTCGCACTCGGAAGAAAACTTATAGGATCTACGCTCGGCAAAGGGAGGAGGTTCGGGAAGAAACAACTAAGCTTTTTTTCCAAGGATTCGTTTTGCCAAAGCTCCTAGGACATCGGCTGCGTCTACGCCGCTAAAGCTACGACACCCGAAAAATGTCCCCCGAGGCTCGATGGCCCGGGCGCAGGACCGGCAAGAAAAAACGCCTAAGCAAAAAGCACGAAACGAAACAAACATGCAGTAAATATTTACATATATATATAAAGGCCACGAAGGGCCACATTGTTTGTTTACTCCCAGTCACTCACGAAAAGCTACTATTTACAAGTGCACTATGGCCCGGCTGTTCTTCATGGCAGGTCCAGGGGAGGGAGTTCGACTTCGGCTTCGAAGAGGCCCGCCAGTGCTTCGCCTGGCTCCTTCATCGAATCCTCCAGCACCAGGAGCTCGGCGTCGTCAGGCCTCAAGGAAGCCTTCGCTGACAGGGCCGGCGTCGAAGTTCCCATAGTGGGACTTTACGACCGCCAGTATCTTCTGGACGCCCGTCAGAAGGGCCTCCTTGACCCGGCCACCAACGCTGCCATAGAGTGCCTCCAGTCGGCTCCGAAGCGAGATCCCCGAAGGTTCCCCACCAGTGCCGATGGAGTCACATAGCGAGTGCGCTACCTTCTGCAGTTCCAGATGATCGGCCGCCTCGCCGTCATAAGCCGTCTGCAGAACTGCGGGAGCAAAACATGGAGGTGAACAAAGACGCAGCAACCAAGACGAATAGAACGGAAAAGCACAACACTGCACATACCGCCAGCCTCTTCCCGAGCCTTCTGTGCCTCCTTTCGGGCCGAGTCCACCGCGCCAACCGTCAGACGCAATGCCTCCTGAGTGTCACTCAGGTCGAGAGCCAAGGCCTCAGCGACAGAAGTCTTCTCGGCAGTAAGCTGTCGGGCGGCGTCGCGCTCCCTCGTCGCCTCGGCCAGGGCGCCCTCCAGCTCCCGCACCCGTGTTGCCGAGGCAGCGGCTTGGCCCTTTGCCTCCGTGACCTCCTCCTTCAAGATGGTGTTGTCAACACTCGCTTCGGCGAGCTTGGAGGTCACGACGGCGAGCTCGCTCTGGGCACCGGCAAGGGCTTTCCCCTTGAGGTCAAGCTGCTTCCAGAGCCTGAGCCCACTGTGGAGGAAGGGGGACTTGTCCCAGGAGGTATGCATGAGGTCCTGTAAAGGAGAGAGGAGCGGAGATGGTAAAAACGATGCTCATGCACAGGTAAAATCACGAAACACGGAGGCTCACCTGAAGCTGGGCTGGGAGCTCCGTCTCGAGGACGTCGGTGATCACACGGAGACCCGCCGCCGAGCTAAACCCGAGCTCCTGAACGGCGTCCCATTTGGGAGCCTCGAGGTCGTCCCGGAGAGAGAAGACGGGTGGCGCATGAGGATCCGCCCGGTCCGCCCACTCGATCTGGGAGGCGGTCAACTCCCGAAGCCGGGGCTGCCTCAATGTCAACGCCCAGGGGCCTTCCTCACGGGCGGGGGGAGCTCCTGCGTCGACATCCATGACCGCCGAGCCCGCGGTGGCAGGCTCCGTGGGGCGGCATCGGCTGACGCTCCCAGGGCGCTTCCAGAAGTAACGACCGAGGCCTTGGTAGCCCGCGCTGGCAATACCTCCGTGTCGACGGCGGGCGCGATGACAGCGGCCATGGCTGGAATGACCCCTCCGGAGGGAGGAACCTCGGGAGCCACTACCGGACCCGTGGGGTGACGGACTTCCTCGTCCATCGATCGGGCGCTCCCCCCGGCAGTGTCGTGGCCCTGCACCTTCAGGACCTTCAGGTGCCACACCTGGAGGTCCGACCCCGAGCGTTTCCTGAAGCAGAGAAGGAAGAAAGGAACGCTCGTAACAAGATCCCCGATGAAAGGAACTAACAGGTAAGGACACCTACCTCGTCTTAGGAACCACCCTCCTCTTCTTCGCAGCCCCCGGGCCCGGCGAGATGATGGACGGCGTGGGCTGCGCCGGCGGCAGAGGAGTGGGCGCCACCTGGGCGTCCGGGTCAGCACCGCCCTGAGGCGAGGGCCCTGCCTGGGTGGCAGGGGTCGCCTCGACGTCACCGCCCCTCGGCGAGGAAGCTTGAGTCTGGGAGGACCCTAGCTCAAGTTCCGGCGTCTTGGCGCGGGTCGGCTCCGGCTCCGATTGTTTCCGCTCACCGCTCCCCCGCCTTTGGCCGTCACGCCGATCAACGATGCGTCGGAGGGGAGGGTGCGCGGGAACAGGATCCCCCCGGTCCCGCCGGTAGCAGCCAGGCTTGGCTCGGGCGCCGGGTCTGGGCCCGTTCCTGGCCTCTCCAGAGAGCCCTCGCGGCCGCTGGAAGGCAGAGCCATGGCTCTGACAGTCACGCTGCCAGAGACCGCGCCTTCAGACGTGGTCCTCGGCAGTTTTGCCTGGGCGCTCGGGTCACGAGCCATGGCACTTCCGCCGGCGGACGCCGACATTGGAGCCTTCCCAGGCTCGTCGGCGCCCACCGCGGGCTTTGTGGCCACGAAGGGCCGGTCCAGCACCATGAAGTCAAAATCTTCTTCTTATTCTTCATCCTCCTCATCATCTTCGTCGGAGAGGGTGTCCTCCTCCGGCTCCCCCGCCTCCTGACGGCGACGACGGTGCTAGGAGGATTCCTCCATCCTCCGAGCCATCTTCTGCTTCAGCGCAGTCTTCTGGTCCTTCTCCGAGCCTTGTCCTCCGGGACAGGCGGAAGGAAAGGCTTCCCGGTCCTTGAAAGACCCTGCGATGGAAGAAATCAGGAAAAATACGGAGGAACCACAAACTCGACTGGGGCGAATGATGCTCACCAGCGCGATGAAGCCCGTGCGGGTATCCGGTTCACCTCGTCCCAGGTATGGTAACCGCCCACCATGTACTTAACACGGTGCATCACCTCTTGTCGGCCGATGTCCTGGGGCAGCATCGCCGTGCCCTCCCGCGGTGTCCCAGTGAGCATCTGGTTCAGCGCTAGCCTACGGTCTATCAGCGGTAGCACCGTCCGCGGATGGAACTGCACCGCCACGGCGGTTCCCGTAAGACCCCGGTCGCGCAGTATCTGGAGCGCGTCGAAGTAGGCGTTTAGGTGCTTGGCCTCCTTAGCCGGGCACCCCCACTCCCACTGAGGGAGGGGAGCGATGAACGCCCTTCCCGTATACTTGGGGAAGGCATCCCCGTCATTGCGGAGATAGAACCAGCCGTGGTGCCAGCCCTTGTTGGAGGAGGGGGCCTTGCAGGGGATGTACTCGCCGGAGCGAATCACGAAACCGCAGCCCCCCGTGCGCGGGATCTCCTGCGGCTTCTTCAAACCGGCCGCCTTGGTGTACTAGTCGACGTGGGAGATACAGCGCCATAGGTTCCAGTGCGGGGGTACCCCGAGGTAGCCCTCGCACAGGGCGGCGAAGATCGACGCCTGCGTGATGGAGTTGGGGGTGAGGTTGTGGAGCTCCAGCCCGTTGTTGAAGAGCAACGCCCGGCAGAAGCGGCTCGGCGGCGACCCGAGCCCGCGCTCGTGGTAAGCGATGAAGCTCACCACGTACCCCTCATCGGGTTTCGGCTCGTCGTGGTCATCCGACGGCACGACCCACTCTGGGCGCTCTGCGTCGGTGCGGGCGTAGGAGCCCTAGCTCCACGAGCCGCTCCAGATCCTCCTCCGCCACGGCACTGCGTGGCCACGGGTCCAGCCTAAGAATGCCGGCGGCAGCGGCAGCGGCAGCGACATCGGTGCGAACAGGGGAGGAGGCCATGGTGAACTAGAGAAGGAAAGCTGTGGAAAGGCAACGATGTCGACCGCGGCGGCGCTTCTCACTCGAGCGAGCAACGAAGGCGAACGGGTGGATGGCGAAAGCAAGAAGGCGAACGGCTGCACGAGCGAATGGCTAGGGTAGAAAGAAAAAATCACGAGTTTTTCTTATATACCCAGGCGGCGCATCGTGGGCGGATGTGAAGGATCTGCCGCATTAACTGCGTGGGGCCCGCCATGATCCCCGCATCGCCGCCGGTCTCGCGCACGCAACCGCCTCGACTGCCCCAAACCGTCGCGTCCGTCAGGCTACGCGCCTCAAAAGGTGAGCCGAATCATTACGCCCGCCCGCCTCGATCCCGCCGATACATTCTCCTTCTCGATGAAGGATCCTCGGGCTCGAACGCCCGCTACGTTCCCAGGGGATCGAAGACTGGCCCACAATGGCTCGAACAGTCACCCTAGGGAAACCGAGTTAGGGACAGCTAGCAGATGGGTCACGAAAACGGCCAGTATACCGACGCCCGAGCGTCACAAGGGACAACCCGTGCTGTGTCCAAGCCCTAGTAGTGAGTCGATTACGTGGAATCCCTCCGTGGGACGCATCAGGCCCTCGGGACCCATCGAAGGGACCCGACATCCACTAATTGACTCTCGGGAAACATTTGGAGTGTGCTCAGGCCACTAGCCGACCCCCAACGAACGGGGCACGGACCTCCACTTGGACCAACCCGTTTGTAGCTCACCGGAAATGCTGACTCGTGCCCCAACGGGGAAGTCGAGCAGGACCAAACCTTCCTCTTCCCGAAAAAAGAGCGTGAAGGTCAAATTAAAAAGACAGGGAAGAGCCTGATCGATCTCCGATACAAAAAACGGAGGCTCGGGAACTTACCCTGCTCCTTGGAAAGACCACCGAATGACCTCCCTTACATGAGGGGAGGCTCGGGGGCTCCGCTTCCAAGGAAACAGCTCCCCTAAATAAATCAAAGAACACCCGAGGACTAATAATCATGATTTTAAGCGTTTGAAGGGATATAACATCCCTCCAAAGCCTCGGGGGCTACACCCGGCGGGTGCGCTCGCGCGCACCCACCGGAAAAAACAACCTATACTTCATCTCCTCGATAGGAAGCCACAGCTGTGAGCCTGCGGAGGAGTGCCTTCAGTCTGCCACAGGCTCGGGGGCTACTGTTGGGTACCAAAGTATGCGGTACCCAATTTTGATGCAAAAACACACATTCCCAACACGGTCCCAGGCCCAGGTAAGGCCAGCGGAAGCCCATGAAGGCCGCGCCTACGGAGGCCCATGACGATGCTGCATCAACGCCAACCCACCCCGGGAAAGGGGAACCCTCGGGCGCCAAGTCTCCGATTCGCCCGAGCCTCCCCGAGAGAGCTCAGGAAAGCGGCACCCTCGGGTGCCAATTCTCCGATTCGCCCGAGCCTCCCCGAGAGAGTTCGGGAAACCGCCACCCTCGGGCGCCGATTCTCTGATTCGCCCGAGCCTCCCCGAGAGAGTTCGGGAAAGCGGCACCCTCGGGCACCGATTCTCCGATTCACCCGAGCTTCTTCATCCCCCTCGAGCACAATCCCTTGAAGGCATCCAATGTATAGTTGACGCCAGCGGAGCAATCTTGGACCACAAGAGACCTCTCTGACCACTTTACGAGCACTGTCCCATCAGGCGAGATTCTCAACATGACTGTGCTTCGCATGCGCCTGACAGCCATATCGCCTGTCAGGATTTCCCTGGCAACAGATTTGATAGGCCCACTACGACCATCCCCTCCCTGGTATGGTCTACGGTGCACCACCCCGTTTTCCGCCGGGATCTACCAACTACGACTATGACAGTCCAAGCGCCTGACGACGGGCTACGCATGAACGGGAAAGGCACCTACTGCATTGTCCACTCGAAAGGATGAGTACGCCTTCCATCCGGGCCCACCTGACCCTCGGGAAGCACTGTCCGAAAGCCAGAAATGCGCCCAAGGGGAGATATCGCCCTGCTCCATTCCATCATGCCTCCAGGAGTCCCGAGCCTCAGGAGACAACGCCCCGAGGCGACTCTCCCTTTTGTCACCTCGTGTGGAAGGACAGCCATCAGATGTGCCAGGTGTGACCCTATGGCATGCCGTAATCCCGAAGACCATTGCTGCCTTGGAACTCACCAAGATCGTACCAACTACTACAGCCATACCCCTGAGACGCAGAGACAAGACCATAGCTGACGACAGTCAAACAGAGACAACAACTCCCCAGTGTAACATGCATACAATGTACGCGCTGCCCTCTCCCCTCCCTTGTGACTATAAAAGGGAGAGCAGAGGCCAGCCTTAGGGATCCCTCTGGTTCCAAGTCTCCAAGCTCTCGCACACACCACACCACATACTACGACAAGCAATCCGTACGCACTTAGACACTTACAAGAGACTTGGGAGCACTTTCCTCTCTCGCCTAGCTTGTAACCCCCTACTACAAGCACCCCGGTGCAAGGCAACACGACCCTCCTCTCCACTGGACGTAGGGCCCTCTTGGCCTGAACCAGTATAAACCCTGTGTTCCCCCTTGCACACCATCCGTAACCTCAACCGCAAAACACAAATTTACTAGCCGGTATTAGCCCCGCTAAAACTAGCACCGACATCAAGTAACAAGTAGTAGACTGCTTATGCATTGCATACGTTCCGGTTATACTTTGTCTAATAATATATTTAATTTAGCTGACAAACTGCTCCACTAGAACTGTATGGCTGTGTTATTAGAAAAGAAGATTATGCCTATAACTAATGATTAATGACAAGACTAAAATTGGCCCCTCCTTGAATTCTAATCTAGCTCCACCACTGCTTGTGTTGTAGTGAAGTTTGACACCAGTGTGCTCTCCTCTCCACCCTTGTCCTTCTTCAGTTGTTGATGCTACTACACAAAGCTCAATGGAGGGGGGCGTTTTGAGATTTCAGAGGCGGGCAAAGCCACCTCAGTTAATCGATAAAAAAATACCTGAGTCCCCGGCGAGCCCATTCTTGAGCCTGCTGGTGAGCCCATTCCAAGCCCACTAGCAGGAGCAGGGACGCAAGACACTGTTGTCGCCGACTCTGGGTGTGGCCGGCCTCCTTGCCAGATCCGAGCATGGTCGGCCTCCTTCTCACCGGATCTGGACACGGTCGTCTTCCCCCTCGCTAGATCCAAAACCTCCTCACCGGATCCGGGCGCTCCTTGCCTCTACGACACAAGAGAAGGAGATCCTGTGTAGCCGCGACTTCACCGGGTGGTGCAGCCACTGGATCCAGCGCGCCCCGCCTCCACCGATTACCACTCGACGGGGCGCTACCGGGGCCGTGACGAGCCCTTGCATCCGTCGACGGAGCGCGTGCAGGGCCCCACCGAAGGGCCGACGGAGCACCCACCGAAAGGGTAGATAGAGCGCGCGCGGCCACACTCTAGAGCTCCGCCGGAGGGCGCGCGGGGCCAGCCACCGAAGCGCTGCCTCCGAGCGTGGGGGCGGGGGAGGGAGAGGAGAGTCGCACCGCCGTCTCTGAGAGCTGGCGAGGGAGAGAAGTGAGAGGGAGGGAGACCGACTGGAGAGAGGGAGGCGGTGGAGAGAGAGTGACCGGAGAGGGACAGGAGAGAGAGAACGGAGGGAGGTGCCTTCGAGAGGAAGGGAGAGCGGCACTTGGGATTGGATTGGGAGGGTGTGGCAACAATTAGGGTTTCCATCTCAATATATATACTTGACACTGCATATTGGGCCTAGACTAGTAATCGGCTGGGCTAGATTTTTGGAGATGGACCCTATAACAGAACCGCCTCCGATAATAGATTTATAGAGGCGGTTGTTTTAAAACGTCCGCCTCCGAATATAGACAATTTTTGGAGGCGGCTGCTTTAAAACGACCGCCTCTGTAATCTATTTTCGATGAGGTTGTCTTAAGGTGACCGACTCCAAAAATAGGATATTTTAAAAACAACCGCCTCCGTAAATCTATTTTTAGATGCGGTTATTTCATGACCGCCTCCGTAAATATTTTTAAAGACGGTAGGATTTGTGCCAGCCTCGCTTAATGTTTGGGTACCGTCTCCTAAAATCATTTTTGTAGTAGTGTGATTTGGTGGGCGGTTCCTTGCTCTGCTTATAATGCTTTAGAATGATACTGTATATATAACGCAATTGCAAATAAAAGTCAAAAATATATACTATCCTGGATTGTAACACTTTGTAAAATCTGTTGGTACTGATCAGTTACTTGAGCTATTTACAGAAAAATGTGCACTCGAGCTATTAATACTTTCTTTGTGTTGCGCAGGGAGTCTCGGCCTTGCCACTTGTGCTGTACTACTTCATGTTATACCTGGTCATGCTGCGCTGGGTATTGCGGTGGCCACGGCCTTCCTTCATATCCTTCTGCCTGTTAGGATTATTTTGAGAACACAATTTTGGAAGATAGTGCGTCAGTATGGTTAACCATTTTAGTGTTTAGTGGTGACACAAGCAATGGCTATGGTGCTTGTCCTGTTCCGAGCCCAGTAGTACGTGTTGTGCCTGTGGCACTTGGAGTGTTATTAGTCCTCATTTTTGTTTGTTAAGTCAAATATTGGAGTCTACCGGAACTTTAATTATAAACAGAAGAAAGTATTAATTAAAAGAAATATCACTTCATTGATGTCTCTGGAATATACTCTATCCATAATGAAATGTAAGGTATTCAAGTTTGTCCTTATTCAAAATATGCTAACTTTGACCAAGATTATAGAAGAGAAGAATAATAGTTATGACATCAAATTAGCATCCTTGGATACAGTATAAAATATATTTTTATAATTTACATCTTAGATGTGTTAGACATTAATGCTCTTCTCTATAAGTTTGGTCAAATTACATTGTTACACATGTGAAATATTTGTGTTGAATGAGTGCCTAGTGAAAAGACATGCAGTCGTTTACTCTACTATAACTATTTGCTAAAGGACATGTCCCATTAGCGACATGATTAATTATGCGCTGCGGCCATTGCCATTGTAGCTGTGACCGTGAAATGAAATGCTTGGCGCCATGGCAAGGACTCTGTCACGGCTGTGCTGTGGTGCTGGCCAAAACCAAAAGAGAGGAAACGGAGCAGAGCCAGAGGAGTGGGCTGAACTCTCAACAGAGGATCGGGGCCTGCCGATTTCAGGTATACGATGCCGCATGCTTTGCTGAAGACAACGGCGTTGGAATGAATTAGTATCACTTGTTGAATAACACAACAAACACAAGTACGTGATCATCTCTCCGACATTTCATCCAGCATTTGATGAGCGGCAGCTGTCCAACGGCGAGCAGAGCAGAGGAAGGAACAAAAAAGTACTGATGAGAAATTGAGGTCCCTGTTGTCCTGCCTCAGTACCACCATGGTTCGTTTGGGCAAGATTCAGAAAATTAGATGTTTATAAGTTCAATACATGCACCATATCTCCATTGTCTCCATATCTGCATAAGATGTATATTATTTGCACGGGGCCTAGGGATGTAAGTGGGTTAGACATGGGTGCTTACTCGGGTTCCTCTCTGGCCTGTAGCGTTTTTGTAGCAAGGGAAAATTGGTTCAATAGTATGGAAAGGTTCTGAACTCTGTAACGTAAAATAACACTGAAAGTACCGCTCCGTCAGTTTTTACACACAGAAGCGTTAATTTGAACTAAACTCCAAAAGTGAAGTGACCTATTTGCCTTTGTCTTATCCTCATATGGGATACGAACGCGCACACACGAGAGGAAACACTGTTCGCTGGAGCTGAAACTGGAGCTAAAAATAAACGCTGATTTTGACTGATGCTAATTTGTTATGAGAGAAAATACTATTCCAAAACTGAAAATAAGCGCTGATAAGCTAAAATAATGCCATGCTGTGATGGCTTGCTGGGTCCGATTCCGCCTCGAAGTGCCGCCCGTGCATGCCACCTCCGCTACCCTCTAAGTGGGCTCCGAGGGCTGCCGCGGGCCGCTCCCAGCATGGGAGGCCGAGTGGCCTGCATCGTCCACTGTGGGCCGCTCTTCGTGTGGCCGCCGCCTCCATCTCCTCAACTGCGTGCTGCGCCGGTCACGAGTCCTTTTGTGTGTATATGGTGGAATAATGGATCAATTTGACACCGCCGATGGGTAAGAATGAAACGAAACTATAGCTATCTATTTCTTCATGGTTCGTAGTACAACTGAAATTAGTTGCGAAATGCGAGTTTTTCTGAACATTGCATGTAGAGTTTGATGTTTCTTCCTACTCAACTGTTGAGGATGATTGATCTGTGTACAAAAAAGCCGCTTGGATTGTTGGGTGGATGCAGATGAGTACTCCATCATTGACAGGGAGAAAGATGTGCTCAAACACTTTAGTTGGGCACACTTGCGACCCTATGATGGGTTAGCCGCCCCAGTTGCGTCCCCGGCCCGTACCGTAGGTTGCATGTATGCACATCATCCACTTGATTCCACGGCGACTTGCATAGACTCACTTGTGTCCAAACTATACGCGATGTCGTACGGCCACATGAGCCTGACAGAGACACTTTTTTGCAGCATCCGCGTTGGTACGTGATGGTCACGTCCGTCCCGAAAACAATTAATTTCAAACCAACACCAATATTCACTCCCTCCATCAGTAAAGGTGTCATTTTCACTTGTCAAAAAGTCAAAAATGTTCAACTTCGATTAAATATATATAAAATTTTTTATGTTTTTATGTATATTAGCATTATTAGTTGTTAATATATTTTTATAATAAACTTATTTGAAGATATAAATATTATTAATATTTTTTACAAACCTAGCCAAACTTAACAAAGTCGGACCAGCACCAGCAAAAAAAAAAAAAAAAAAAAAAAAAAAAAAAAAAAAAAAAAAAAAAAAACCAACATCATCTACTCGATAATATCACGCAGCGACTCTTTTTTCAGGACGGGATAGCATCTACTAGATGATACTAATAAATCTCTACGCTGAAAAATATTACTGAAACATCATCATCTACTAGGGAATATCAAATCTCAATCTCTGCTGACGCGCCCGTGTCCGATGCGAATTATCTGCACTTAGATCTCATGTGTCTGCATCCTACCCAGTTCCCATACTAATACCGGATTCATGTGTTCATATTCCATACGAAGTCCTCAGAGCTCATGTGTCCGTGTCCTACTTGGTTCTGATACGAAGATCAGATTCACGTGTCCGTGTCTAACACGAAGTCCACACGGCTCACACGTCCACTTCTGGTTACTGAGGTTTAACAAAGAAAAATAGTGGCTTTGGTACAACACACAGGCGTATATCCAGTAAGCAAAAATTTATTATTTTGGTGAAAGGGTTTGTAGCCTAATGGTTATAAGAGCATCTGCTTTTAGTGTTAGGCGATATTCCTGTCAACAGCAAGATGCCTGCGGTAATTTCATCAACCTGAGGATTTGCCGGCCCAGTCTTTGAAATTGCAAGACTACTTGGAGCTAGCATGTGGGTAGCCTAGCCTTTTGGCACAAAGCTACAAGATGCATTATCCCTTGTCATGGCCCGATATCTCTGTGCCCAACCACCACGAGGACACATAGATGAGAGCGGCCTGCCGGCGTCATTTTCTTATAAACCCCCACCCTCTTCTAAGCGAGCTCTCTTCTCTCGCATGAGCATGGCAGCGTAGAGTAGCAGTTGCTGTGCTAACTACTATATGCCCCATGGATCAGTATCACATCCAGCTCGCGCCTTCTGCTTCCAGTGGCACTGGCGCCACAGCACCGGCGGCGGCGGCGGCACCGACGATGCAGCCGCAGCCTGCTGATGGCTCACGCGTCGTCAGCGGCATGTGCATTTTCCTCCATCTCAGTGTCTACAAAGGGGAGATGGGTGGTGGAGGTCATGGAGCAGCTCCCCAAACAACACCTCGCTGCCCAACAACCCACTGGTAACAATATATATTACTGTATTTATGGCTCCATCACAGCCCCTCCCCCCCCCCCCCCCCCTCTCTCTCTCTCTCTCTCTCTCTCTCTCTCTCTCTCCCTGAATTAATTCATCGTTTGGCGCCCGGACTGTTTTGATTTGATACCGAGGCTTCTTTTTCTGTTCGTTTCTCTTTTTTTTCTTTTCTTTTTCTCCCATGGTCATGGCACACACAAATACCTCTTCTTTCTTCTTCATCCGAAGAACAGTTAATTCACATGGAGGGAGAAAAAAACGGTGTTATATATGTCATTTAAAAACGCTTCTGTCACTAGCACCATCTCCTCTCCGGTTACAATCAATTTTACATTGGAGTTACTACTATCTATCGCCGCACCCCAACAAAACTGTCAAAAGCGCCACTGATGTCGCCAAGCCATCTCAAGAATTTGCTGGTCCAGTCTTGGAAGGTGCACATATATATGGGCATGATTTGCGTGTGTGTTTTCATAGAGGTGGTATGCATGTGTTATATGAGTGTCTGCGTTATATTGTGTATTCTTAAAAAAATAAGATCCTAGCTACTAGCCAAGTCCAATTCAATGGCAAAATGATTTATTACTTGCAAGATATCAACCGGAGCAAAGCCCATAGGACAGAGTACGCATGCATCTAAAAAACAAAATTACACCTTCAAAAGGCTAATATTGTGGTTTCCTGCATTGTAGCACCTTCAAAAGGTTATAAATATCATGTTTTAAATCAATTCTTAGCGATTCTTGCTAGCTGTTGATGATAGTTTAGTGTAACCTTTCCCTGTCCTGTGTTGATGTCTAGTGGTGTATTTTTAATTAATTTCCTTTGTTTCCTTATATGCGTACTTGCATATTCTGTTGATTTTGAAGGGGAGTTGATCGTGAACCTGCAAGAAAAAGAGTTTGAAGTCTTCGAGACAGGCAAGTGTCCTAATCATCTTGTATTTTAGTATCCTTTTTGATCATATAGTAATTGTCATGACATAATAGGATTGTTTAGCTTTACCACTCGTACGGTGGACCCAGAGCTCGATGAGCCATGGCCTTCATCAACTCTCATTGGAGTTCAACTCCACGAGATCTTACTTCCTCCGTCCCAATTTATAAGTCGTTTGACTTTTTCAACCCTAAATTTGACCACTCATCATATTAAAAAAAATTACGCAAAAAGAGTTAACTTTAAATCATTCTTAAAGAACTTTTATTAATAAAGCAAGCTATATATAATAAAAGAAGTGATATTTTGCATAAATTTTTGAATAAGACGAGTGGTCAAACGTGAGGCTTAAAAAGTCAAACGACTTATAAATTGAAACGGAAAAAGTATTATTGTGTAGCCCGTATGAAGAGAAGATTATTAGGCCTAGCCTGCTGCTTGGCCAACTACAAGCAACTCTAAAAATCTCTTTATATCCTTCCGATCGATAAGAATAGAGATTCTAGTTACATTTGCCTATGTGTCAAAGGCTTGGCGCGGAACTATAGGTTGGTTACAATTACAAAATTAGTTATTATATATATAATGGATCGATAAGTATGGCCGAGGAGTTACATTTGCCTATAGTGTTGTGTCCACTGCGGTCCAGCATCGAGGAAGAGCAACCACATGTCCGCATGTGAATGAGTTGTATGGGATGATAGATGGGAAAGTTATATCTACCTCTAAGGGCTGTGCTCCCACCCCTAAGGGAAAGAAATGACCGATTTTAATGAAAGATTTTTTATAAAAAAAAAAGACGACAAGAGTTTTGCCGAAATTTTAATAGACGAAAAACGAAAAAATGAAGTAATTACAGAGGACACTTCCACTGTGGCTCTAGAAGGCGGTGACTACGGACCACCGAAAACTCGCAATACTGCTGATCACTGAGTGACAGCCCCTGAAAACAGCAAAAGCGAGAGAAGCAACAGAAAGAAAAACGGTTAGAAATGAAACAACTAGAAACTCGGGCCTAGCCTTCCATAGCATGAGATTTGCGTCACCATCGGGAATTGTTGTGTGTCACCTTTGTAGAGCGGTGCTACTTGTCTTGGTTGTAGAAAATGTTATAATTTTTTTTTTCTATTCTGCTCCTTCAAAATGTTCCACCAGAAATCGACCTTTTCCCTTTGTCCCCTATGAAATTTAGCACAACACTTGCACCACTATCCATATAAGGACCCTGTCGTTCCCACCGTATAACTGTTGTCAAGCCAAACCATTGTTTTAAGAAATTCCAAACTTCTTTTGAAAAAGTGCAGCTAATATTCAGCAAACCAAAAAAAAAAATCGGCCTTTTAATCTGAGCGCCACGTGGCGATCGAGCTCATCATCAGGGGCTATTTTAATTTATACACCTCTTCCAGGCATTCTTAAGCATGGACAGTGCAGCATACACGAGGTGACAGCAGGGAGGAACACCGTTCTACATGTGGCTGCGGCGCAAGGGCACCATGAGCTTATCCAGGAGCTGTACCTCAGGTTTAGGGATCATAAGGGCCTCCTCTGTCGCCGGAACTCATCACTGGACACGCCGCTGCACTGCGCGGCAAGGGCTGGGCACGCCAGGGCCGTTGCCGTCCTCGCCCAGCTGGCCCAGGATTGCGGCGAGAGCATCCTGAGATGCAAGAACGAGGCAGGGGACACGGCCCTGCACCTGGCGGCGAGGCACGGGCATGGCGCTGCGGTGGAGGTCCTCGTCTCGGAGTCGGAGGCTGCAGGGGCTGCGGCGGCCGAGCTGAACAACGCGGGCGTGTCAGCGCTGTATTTGGCGGTGATCAGCCAGTCGGTGCAAGCAGTCAGGGCTATCATGACCTGCAAGGACGCGTCGTCTGCCGGGCCGAGCTCGCAGAACGCTCTGCACGCCGCCGTCTTCCAGAGCTCGGAAATGGTGGAGCTGCTGCTGGAATGGAGGCCGGCTCTGGTGGACCAGGTCGACTGCGATGGCAGCACCCCGCTGCACTTCGCGTCGTCCGACGGCGACCCCACCATCGTGCGTGCAATCCTGCGCGCCGCTCCGCCGCGGACACTGTACAGGAAGGACTCGGGCGGCGGCCTGTCGGCGCTTCATGTCGCGGCGCGAATGGGCCACTCCGGCGTAGTGGTGGACGTGTTACGGAGATGCCCCGACGCCATGGAGGTCCGTGACGACGACGGCAGGACCTTCGTGCACACCGCGGCCAGGGAGAAGCGCCGATGGGTGGTGGCCGTAGCGATCAAGAGCCCCATCACGCGGGGCCTCCTGGACGCGCAGGACTGGGACGGGAACACGCCGCTCCACGTCGCGGTGGCCGCCGGCGCGCCCGCCGTCGTGAAGGACCTGCTCCGGAAGGGCAAGGTGCGGGCCAACGTGCTGAACAACGACGGGCACACGGCTTTCGATCTCGCCGCGGGATCCGCCAACTTCTTCACCATGGTAAGCCTGGTGGTGACGTTGGTCGCCTACGGGGCGCAGCTCCGGCCGCAGAGGCAGGACCACCTGAAGCCGTGGAGGTGGGGCGGCGCAGGGTGGCAGGGGATAGACAAGACCTCCGACAGCCTCGCCGTGGTAGCCGTGCTCATCGCCACCTCCGCGTTCGCCGCCGGGTTCAACCTGCCCGGCGGGTACAGCGACGACACGGGCAAGGCGATCCTCTCGCGCAAGGTCGCCTTCAAGTGGTTCCTCTGCCTGGACACGGTGGCCGTGGCGGCGTCCGTGGTGGCGGTGATCCTGCTCGTCTACGGCAAGGCGTCGCGCTCCGCGGGCTCCTGGAAGAGCTTCGCGCTGGCGCTGCACTGCATGTGGGTGTCGCTCGTCAGCCTCCTGCTGGCCTTGTACGCGGCGCTCGTAGCCGTGGTGAGCGTCAGGGAGGCCTTCTTCTACGTGCTGCTGGCCATCTACGCGGCCATCTATTTCCTCATCGTCTTCATCCTCCACTGGATCGGGCCTGGCACTGGGTTACGCACAGGCCTCAGGTTTCTATGCCAGTACATGCGCTTGAAAGCACGGCGTGTCGTCAGACGGCAGTATCCGTTTGCCGGCGCCACTGTGCTCAACTTGGTTCTGTTTTCGGCTCTGAGTTTCTTAGTGTTCGTCGGCATTGGATTAATACGTGGAACGTCCGGTAGGCAGGTGCGGTTGGCCACCTCACCTGCACCTTCTCCCCTTTAGAAAAAATCTCCCTGGTTTAGTTAGTTCAAATAAGTGTTGTAAAACACATTGATATGTTTAATTCGTGGAGTCACTACAACAGATTTGGATATCAGTGCCGGTTCAAAATCCCCCTACGCTGCCGGATTCTCAATCGACATAACCAACTCGGCAGTGATGAGCTTATCACATCACTGCCGTACGCTGCCAGATTCTCAATCGACATAACCAACTTGGCAGTGATGAGCTTATCACATCACTGCCGATTGGTTTTACAAATCGCGAATCATCCTAACAAACCCATTCTCAACTTTCCAACCACAACACCCTCCCTATAGTAATCACTTCGACCCATCATAAGACAACTACAATCATCAAGCTAGAACAACTTCTTAACGTTAGCCTGTAACCACCCCCGCAAACCTACCTCAATCGGCAAACCCCCACCTCACACTACCTCCAGCACATCCTCCACCTCCAAACAACAGTAAACGACCCCACCTCCACTTTCGGGGCCATCCTTGCCATCTCCGAGGGGTCCAATGTGGACCATAGAAACAAAAGGCAAAGAAAAAAACATCAAAGGAGGGTCCATCACGTGGCCACAAACAGACTCCACAAAAATAGATTAGTCCCATATCCCCATCACCTTCGTTAGCAGCAATGAGGCTGCAAAAATGCCCACCCACTGATGCCATGGTGATCGAGACCAACGTACATCGCTGGATGGACTATCACAAAAGTCCTTGTCCATACAGGCAGACTCAGCCGGGATTCTGTTCACCACAACTTTTGACAAAATGAAACTCGATAGAAATCTCCTTTAGCTAGCTGGAAACCCCCTTTACGGTATCAATAGAAAGAAAGTAAACACCATCATAAGATATCGCTTCCTGTATCCTTCACAGACCAACAAAACTCCCAAATCGAACACTCACGTCACCTTCGATGTTGTCGAAATGCATTACCCTTACAATGCCATCTTTGATCGTGGCATCACCAATACATCCAGTGCCATAATCCACCCTGCACATGTCTGCATGAAGCTTCTAGCTGTGAAAAGAGTGATAACATTGTTTGATGACCAAGACAGAGTTAAGTGGCAATGAAGGAACAACAACACCAGGCTGGAGAAATGTCCACAACCTTCAGAAAGATGAAGAAAAGGTGAAACAACCTCAGCCAAAAGATGAAGAAAAATCAAAGAGAGGGTTCAACCAGTGGAAGAAACAAAGAAGGTTCCACTCTTCGAAGAAAATCTCAATAAACATGTCATAGTCTCCGAACATCTCAACCCACCAATAGAGGCCAGCCTCACCACCTTCCTCGTATTTTCGTATGTACATCAGATGACCTTCGAGGAGTCTATAGATCGCTTATCGAGCATTGCCTCAACATCAACCTAGCACACTCACCTATTAGAAAATGTGTCGACTTTACTTGCCTCAACAAAGCTTGTCTAAAGGACAATTCCCCAACCTCGTAGATGCCGCAACCTGCTATGAAATGCTTTCCCTCATGGACTTCTCTTGGTATCATTAAATTTGTGTGAACAAGGATGACGAGGAAAAGACAAGCTGCATCAAGTATTTATCGGTCATATACTAGAAATATCTATAAGTATAGGATATACATAGTTGACACAACCCTCAAACTCAACGTCAATCTTGATTAAGAATCATACACATTGAATTTGAGAAGATAAAAATAAAGATGATCTTTTTTTGAGCCTTGGTGAGAAAAGTCTGCGACTTGAAGCTTAGATGAAACATATAAGAGATCCTTGGTGGACTATTTGGCAATGTGATCTTACAAATGATGCATCAACACCAATATGCTTAGTCAATTCATGCTTGATTGGATTATTTGCTATTTGAATAACACTCATACATCACGCAAAAGTGGCATAGAGTTATCACATGAAACCCTGAGATCACATGAAACCCTGAGATCAACCAGCTAACCATCTAAGCCAAATTATCTCAGCGGTTGTAGTGGCAAGAGCTTTAAGTATTGTTTCAACACTAGAGCATTGTACTTCACTATATTTCTTTGATTTCTATGCAATGGGAGAAGTACCAATAAAGATGTAATAATGAGTTATAGAGCAACGATCCATATGATGACTTGCCCTAGTAGAGTAACCATGTATTAATGAGGACTTTATTTGGAATAGATAGACGCTATGATGTTGTCCCTCATAAATACCTTAGAACATGAAGAAAACATGCATAATGAATTGATGTGGGAGCACTAACAAACTTGTCAGAGGTATCGGCTCTAGTGTTGGCGATCCTTAACGACACATTTTTACCACCAACTAGAGACCAAAAAGGGGAGAAATAAACATTTATACACACATATACCATTACTATTGACCGAATTCCGCTTTTCAGGAATCAAGGCCAATCACAGGGGAATCGTGTCAAAAAGGCACCATTCAAGAAAGCATAGAATTCCAAATAAAGCAAGGAAGAGGAGAAGGCCCAAAACAGAGCCAAACCAGGGCCAACCTATAGCGCCACACTAACCTAGGCCTAGACAAAAGCCTGCCAGGGCAAGGCGGTGGCCAGCTGGGCTGGCCCAGGTGTGGCAGTAGCAGGGGCGCACCCTTGCCCCCCTACCGCCTCTCTGGCCCAACCTACTAGGTCGGTTTGGTCATGAGTTCCCTAAGGCGGTAGAGGCATGGGTCCGGGGAATATCCCCCCAAACCGACCTCCTTAGTAGTATAAGGAGAGGGAAAGAGCTCGCTCTCTCTCTCTCACACACACACCATACTTGAGCTCTACCTCACTACCTCCTGCTAATTCCTTAGCCTTAGCTAGTAGAGTAGAGGAGCAAGCTAGAAGCTACTTGGAGAGTTTGTCTCCAAGAGAGGGGATATTTGGTGACAATCCATTATGCCTTCTTCCTTATTTATGCTCTCATATCTTTATATAGCTTTGCATATGATATAGAGTATAGTCATGTTCTTGTTGTTTTTATATTATATGAACTACCACCTAGTTTATATCAAATGGTCATAACATGTTCATGCTTTTTGTTCATCGTTCAAATTATTTACATGAGCAGGATTAGGATTAGGGTGATGGTTCATTGTCCCTTTGGGTTTGCCCATATTCTAGCTCGTCAACCTATAGGGTTGAAGTCCTAGGGGAATATGGGTAGTTTCCTTGTACGTGCGGGTGGGGCTCAGGTGCACGGGAACCTGCGAATATGATGGTACTCCACGGTTGAGGGGTAGGCGGCACGTGGTGACAGCCCTATCCGACCCCTGTAATCCCCCATGTTTGGGTATTCGTGTAGGAGTTGTAAAATCCCCATGGCCTAGCAGACCAGGCCCCAGGACCTCCCCATTCATTCGAGCAAAGTCTTAGTCCTAACCATGCAACTTGTATGACTCTTCTATCTAGGAGATACTTTGTTGTCATGTCCTGTGGGCCTCTTACTTTGCACATACTTTGCCACAATCGCTGTTCTGGACGCTTCCTATGCTCTTCTATAGTGGATGGTTGGCTGCCATTGTTGTTGATTCACCTTTTGGATACTTCGCCGCTGTTCCTGTCCTCGGTCCCCTCTCTGGCAGACACTTTGCTGCCAAGTGTGTCCGGGCATCTATCATGTGGATACTCTCAGGTGGTTGCTTCGCAGCCGTTGTCGCTGGTTTTTCGGCTTCTCTGGGTGGGTGTTTTTGCCACCGTGGCTTGGTTCGCTCTATAGGCAACCTTTGTGTCGATGTATCTTCTGATTCTCTCAGGTTTTTGGCTTGTTGGGTTTTGGGGTGTTGGTTTCTTCCCTGCCATTGTTCTTTCTTTCTTTTTCCTCTTTGGTCAGCTTTCCTGCCGCTTTTAGTTTCTTTTCTGTTTCATCCTTATGAGCGACAACCTGTGGTTTGCATGTGTGGTTGTAATGCTACATTCTTAATGAAATACGTGCTACATAGCGCGTTCGCAAAACATTGTCTCTTATTAACTAGTTGTGCTATGTGGATTATGTAAGCATCTTGAGATCTCACATTGGCAAATACATATGGTCACACTAAAACATAACACGTAGGATGATTAAGTAAAAGACAATGATCAGGTACAGTGCCCAACCACCGATCAGGTTTGTGTACATGCACATTTTAGAAAGGGAAAATTGTCTACTGGACACGTAAAGCGGAGAACATTTGCTAGTGGACACTGGTAATACAAATTTCCTAATACAGGAAATGTGTCCGGACTGTCCACCAGCAATTGTTTTCCACTTTGGGTATCCGGTGGCCAATTGCCCTTTTAAAAAATACACCCACTTCACATTCAGTTTTAATTCCGCTTGTATATGGAGTAGTTCATTTCTGTTCAGTCCAAAGAGCTCTTCAGAACAAAATGCAAGGGAGCTAGCTGAAGCCGGTGCTCATGCCAGGGTCAAGGTTCCTATATTGGCACACCGTCCACACAGCTGTGGTTCCCATTATCCTAGCCTTGCAACATCAACATGTTATTAATAACAGGAGGGAAATAGTTTTGTTTGTTGCCATTGATGTTAAGTACGTATATATACTGCAGCTAGATGAGCAGTAGTAGAACATATGGCTAGTTTAGGGGAAAAGCTCTCTCTCACTCGTGTGATTTGAAGAAATCCATCACACGAATTTTCTCTTCTATGAATCCTTTTTTTTTTTTTTTTGTCTTTGTTCTTTCATATGAAAAAAATATATTTCCTGCGATTTGTGATTTGTGGTAGCTTGGGAGGAGAAAAAAATTCGTGTAATGGCTCACACGTTTGAGCTGTAGACAGACTCAGTCTTTTGAACGACCTTTCGACTATGGCCTCTCTAGAGTGAGATTTGCGGTCACTCTCGTAACTGAAGGGAATAGAGCAATGGCATGTACAAACGAATGCGTGAGTAATGCTAAACCGAATAGCACACTAATTAAGTCTTGGATGCGACAATTATTAAATAAATCTATAATAATGAAAGGCAGCAAGGGCTTGGAATCCATCCATACCCTACTTGGCCGGCTGCACCTCAGCCAGGTCGGTCTCGAACGCTTTCACGAGGTTCTCGAAGTAGCGCCGCGTCACCTGGGTGAGGCTCTCAAGCTGCTTCTTGTAGCTCTTGTACCTCTCGGCGACGTCGCCGCCGGCGCCGGCAGCGCAGAGGCAGAGCTCCATCCTCTCCACCTCGGCGCAGCCGTGCAGGCGCTCCAGCGACCTGTTGGCGTCGTTCTGGAGGTGGTCGAACAGGTTGCGCTTGGCGGCGTCGCGCTCCGGGTCCAGGAAGTAGCCGTACACGTGCGCCCACCGCAGGACTCGCCGGCACTCGGCGACGTGCTCGTACGCCCTGGTCAGGAACCTCAGGTCGCCGGCCGGGACGCGCACCGTGGC
Organism: Eremochloa ophiuroides; assembly: GCA_038502445.1. NCBI lineage: Eukaryota > Viridiplantae > Streptophyta > Magnoliopsida > Poales > Poaceae > Eremochloa > Eremochloa ophiuroides. The sequence goes on along the minus strand of JAHLJS010000007.1, from coordinate 90,836,274 downwards.
CGCCATCTTCTCCAGCCCCGACCGCTCCAGCTCCGCCATGTCCGCGAACACCTTCTGCAGCGACGCGTGGTTCGCCGCCCACCGCTCGTAGTGGTACAGGTACCTGTCCAACGACGCCTTGGCTTCCTGCCGCCGCTGCTCGTCCTTGCCGCCGCCGCCGGCGTTGACCATGTCCAGCCACGCCCGCGCCCGCGGCCCGTAGCCACCGCACTCGCATCGTCCCGATGATCGCAGGCAGATCCAGCAGAACCGGTGGCGGCAGGGGGCCCTGCACGTCATGTGGTTGCACCCCTGGTTCTTCTCGATCGGCCGCCGGCACTTGGTGCAGTGATTCGTGTTGGCCAGCACCCAGTTGGCCGTCTCGGAATCTGAGACGTTCTTGGCCAGCCACGCGCGCACCGTGGCGCACGACACCGGCCGGTGCGCCTCCTCGCCGCAGCTCCAGCAGAAGCCGTGCCTGCACTCGCAGAACACGTCGGTGGCGTCGCCGGCGGCGGCGCACCAGACGAACTCGACGGCGCGCCCTGAGCACCCGCGGGCCGCGCACCACTTGACCCTGCCGCCGCTCTCGTCCACGAACGACCAGAGCGCGAACCGCGCGTACCGGCGCCTGTCGTCGCCGCCGGCCACCTCGTCGACCAGCTCGCTCACGACGGCCGCCGAGCAGGACGGGTCCGGGCACCGCAGCGACAGGCACCGCGGACCGTCCTCCACCGCCGCGCGGACGTACCCGCGCCAGCACGCGTCGCAGTAGAAGTGGGCGGAGCACGCCGCGGACCTCGTCCTGCCGGCGGGGAAGCGACAGAAGCAGATGGCGCAGTGGAGGCGCCTGCGGCTGAGCGCCGTGGGCACGAGTACACCGCCGCCATTCGAGTCCGACGCCGGCAGGCCGACGGCGTCGCGGACGCGCCGGTCGTCGGAGAACCATTCTTCCTGGACCCGCATCGCTCGCCAGTTGTAGTGCCGTAGAAGGACGGCGGCGAAGCCCGGCGGGACGGACAGCACCTCGGCGACGTCGGCGATGTCCGCTTCCTGCCGCGCGCGGATAGCGTCCTGGCTCAGGACGATGTACCTCTGCTCGGCGGGTTCTTCGATCGCCGTGGCGCCGCCGTCGACCTCCGATGTCTCGTCGTCGTCGTCGCTGTAGTAGTAGATCGGATCCTCACCGTTGCAGTCGCTGTTGTCGTCGTTGTTCTCGTCAACGTTTATGTCGCAATCTCCCGTGCCGTCTCCAGTCTCGCCATCGTCGGCTGTTGAAGCGGCGGCGATCCGGCATCTCTTGCTGGGGGCCATTGTCGCCATCGCCGTCCGTGCTTCTTTTCGACATGACGCGCCGCGCCGCTAGGGTCCCTGGCGTAGGACGTTAGAGTTGACAAGAGATATGGAAAAAAAAAAGTTGGGTGAGATCAAACCCTACCGTGCACGGTGAGGACTATACAGCTGATGCGTGGCTGACGTGTTAGCCGCATAGTGCTCATCGTGCACGGTGCGGATGAACCTAGTGATAAAAACGGATTGGAGCGGAACGGATGGTGGCCTCCCCATATTCTTATCCTTGATCGGATTTGGTGCGGATCGGATATTATACGAATTCGGACTCGATACGGATTTTTACGGATGTCAAAAATGGCACGGATTCGGAGGGAAAGCGGATTTTTTAAAGTCGAATAATACATGCTTAGGTGTTATTTTTTAGATGAGAAACAATTCATTAACCAAAGTCATAAAGCAGCAATACAAAACGAAATAATCACCCTCAATCCACCACTTTGACTTAAGAACACACAAAATTAAAATTAAGACAAGTTCTCGATTTGGATTAATGAGTATAAAATAAGCGTCTAAAAGATATAAACTTAGCCTAATCAGCTAATCACTAGAATTACCATTCCATTTGGGTGAAAAAATATACTTAAATTTGCTTATGGGCTATATAGTATAATAATGTTTGTGCTATGTGCTTGGCCGATTTAATTTTTGCTGCCTGGGCTTCTTAGAATATTCGGATATCCTATTATAAGTATCGGATAATCCGTGTTTAATTATCGGATAATCCGTATCCGTCGAATTTTGCCAATCCTATATCCTACTCTGCATCCACACGGATATTAAAAATACTTCTCCATATCCTTAAAATTCGGATTTAGAGAGTTTTAAAAAAAATCGGATTCAGAGAGAATCGGAGTGGATGATTATCCATGCAACTTCCACCCCTAGATGGAACTCACCTAATTTGTTTCGGAGATTGTTGGTGCATGGTACTATGCGGAATCTCCTAAAATACTGTTGACCAGAAGATTTTGCTTCCAAACAAATTCTCATGGATACCGTTAAAATTTGGTGAAAAACGATCATCTTTGTAACTAAATTATTGCATTCCCCACTTTGACTTCCGTAAAATCTTCCAGGCCTGGACCCACAACACCTTTACCATATTGGTAAACTCGAGCGCATGGATCCTCACCTGTGCAGTCGCTGTTGTCGTCGATCTCGTCAACGTTTATATATGTTGCAATCTCCCGTCCCGTCCCGTCTCCTGTCTCGCCATCGTCAACTGTCACTACTACATTTTTTTTTAACCGTGGCGGTCGTTTTTATTAACCGAGATGGTTTTAGCAACCACCTCGGATCAAAGGTCACGGTTAATCGTGACCTTAATCGAGGCGGTTGTCCGACCACCACGGTTAATCAATTAAAAAAATAAAAAAAAGAGAAACCCACAGACGAGCCCATCCATGGGCCGCCGCCGCCGCCGCTCGCCACTGCCCTCCAGCTGCCAGATCCGGCCTCCCCGCCTCTAGATCCGCCGCGCACCGTTGCCCGCCGAAGGAAGAAGCCCGCCCGCCGCCTGCTTGCCGTTGCCCGCCACCGGAGGAGGAGGAGGCAGCTGCTCACGAGGAGGGAGGAGCGCTGCCGGCCCGCGGCCACCGGATCCGGCTCGGCCGCCCCGCCGTGCCACCCGCGCGCCGCTGTCGGGCCAGCCACCGAGCCGCCCGCGCGCACGGCCGGGCCGGCCGCCGCGCCGCCCGCGCGCGACCCTGCTCGGGAGGCGAGGAGAGAGGGGGAGGGAGAAAGAGGAAGGGAGGGAGGGAGGGAGAGAGAGAGAGAAAGAGAGAGAGGGGAGGGGCCGGCGCCGCCTCCTGCTAAGTGTGAGAGAGAGAGAGTGAGGGAGGGTGTTAGGGTTAGGATTACACCTTCACATCTTGTTTATATATTGAACACGGTACTGGGCTCACGTGGGCTATTGGGTTAGGCCTCATTTACCGAGCCGGTTGTTTTATAATGTCTGCCTCGGTTAATGATTTATCGAGGCGGTTCACTTAAAACAGACCACCTCGGTTAATATATATTAACAGCGGCGGGCATTTTAATGCAACCGCCTCGGTTAATTTATTTTGCGAGGCGGTTTTTTCTAACCGTCTCGGTTAATAAAAAATGACCGCTTCGATTAATCGTGGTATTAACCAAGGCGGTTTTCAATGCTGCCCACCTCAAAAATAAATTCCAAACGCCTCCTAAAAGATTTTTTTTAGTAGTATGTTGAAGCGGTGGCGATCCGGCGTCTCTTGCTGGGGCCATTCTCGCCATTGCCATCCGTGCTTCTTTTCTTCCACCTGACGCAACCGCCGCCCTTGCCGCCTTCGCCTGTCAACATGCCGCGCCGCGCCGCGCCGCCAGGGTCCCTCGCGTAGGGCGTTAGAGTTGACAAGAGATATTGTTGATGCATGGTGCTATGCAAACTCTCAGTGTTGACCAGAAGATTTTGCTTCCAAACAAACTCTCCCGGATATATATTTAAAACCCATGTGCTGCTATCTTCCGATCTAAATACTGCCTCTATACTCATAAAACATGACGTTTAGGACAGTGATATGGTCTTCAAAGTATGATTTTGACTTCATATATCTACAAAAAATATTTATTAAAAAGTGATATATGTATATTTTTATAAAAATATATTTCAAAAATCTATTTATATAGTTTTCACATTTCTAAACTCAATAATTTAAAAGTTATTCATGATTTATATTTCTAATGTTTGACTAAAACCTTTTGTAAAACGTCATGTTTAATGGGTATGGAGAGAGTACGTGGTTTTTTTAAGGCCCCTTTGGTATAGCTTGCAGCACCCAGAGCTTCCACGGAGCTTTGCTAATCACCTAAAATATAACTGGATTCTGATAGGGAGCTGATGAGAATTACTTCTTCATTTACACTACGACCTAAAAAACCCGCTCTCCACTGCTTCCCGCTGCTCCCTATTCATTTGCCGTAGAAATCTTATGAATTCTCGTCTGCTCTTCACCTCACTCCCCACCAGAATCACTCCTTTGAAACTCGCAAAAAAAAAAGAATCACTCCTTTGAAAATCAAGAAGTGAAGCTACAAAATCAAGAAGTGAAGGTCTACCAAAGTGGTCTCAAGAGTCACAAACTAGAGGAGTCGATGACGGTCCATTGTTATTTTTGCTTTTTTTCTATAAATAAACTAGAAGTCTATGACGAAGTTCATTGATACTATTCTCTTTTATCCCTATTCTTTTTTCCTATATACGTTATTGTTCTTTTCTATTTGTTTCATACATATATAAGTGATTATTGCCCCTGCGTTTCCTTTCCTATCCACATCCTTGTTACTTTTTTTATCGTTTGCCTCACGCATTTCTTCCATAGCTATTTTTTCTTTTTTTTTATAAAAAGTTAAGGGTTTAAAGATTCACAATACTATATTGTATTATTTTTAATATTTATAAAAAAAAGGATATTCTTTGATGGAAAAAATAAACAAACAACTGTTAGGGACGTTCTAGCTTAGAACACATAGTCGGGAAAGGCTATGGACTCATTAACGAGCTGTGAAGCTATCATGTGGTGGCAATGCGAGAATGAGACTCTATATCGAGGCGCAATTTATTCAAACTCTTATTAGCACAAGTCATATAAGTTCAGACACAATAAACTTTCTATTACGTGGTGGTTAGGGGAGGTCATAGTAAAAAAGGGAGAAATTTTGCTATTTTATTATTAGGTAGGTATAGATTGGGTGAAAAACGATCAACTTTGTAACTAAATTATTGCATTCCCCACTTCGACTTACGAAAAATCTTCCAGCCTTGGACCCACAACACATTTACCGGATTGGTATATAAACTCGAGCGCATAATGGATAACGGTAAATGTACTGTTTGATTAGCAAAAACTCTAATTAGCAACAAAATCTGATTAATAAGAATTTAGGAGATTGCGATTTGCCGTCAAGAATTAGCCGCCCTGGAATACCGCTAACGCCCGCCGCTACGCATGCATGCATCCCTGCATGGCCAAAGGCGACGGTGACGACGATGGCTTCTGCCACCGCAAGAAGAGGTGCCATGGATCCGGCGGCGAGAGAAGCACAGTTGCCGTTGTCGTCTTCACGTATGACGACGACAGCGAGAGTGGTGACGACGGCGCCGGTGATTCCATGGAGAACGACGACGACATCATCCTGGCGCGCCAAGCGAAGGCCACGGCGGACGTGGGCCGAGACCCTGTCGATCTCGTCAGGATTCACGGCCGTCCTGCTCCGCCACTTCAAGTGGCGAGCCAGCCAGGTACAGGACGAGTGGTTCTCCGATGACCGCCGCGTGCGCGACGCCGTCGGCCTGCCGGCTGACGACGGCGGCGGCGGCGGCGTCCCCGTGGCCATGGCGCTCAGCAGCCGTCGGCTCGTCTACGGCATATGCTTCGCCAGATTCAACGCCGGCAGGACAAGATCGGCCGGGTGCTCGCACTTCTACTGCGACAAGTGCTGGCGCGGGTACGTCCACGCGGCGGTGCGCGACGTCGCGCGCTGCCTGTCGCTGAGGTCCCAGGACCCGGCCTGCTCGGCGGCCGTCGTCGAGGACCTGGTCACCGCGGTGGCCCGCGGCGCGGACAGGGACCGGTACGCGCGGTTCGCGCTGCGGTCGTACGTGGAGCAGAGCGGCGGCAGCGTCAACTGGTGCCCCACCGCCGGGTGCGCCGCCGCCGGCGACGCCACCGACGTGTTCTGCGAGTGCGCGCACGGCTTCTGCTGGAGCTGCGGCGAGGAGGCGCACTGGCCGATGTCGTGCGGCACGGTGCGCGCGTGGCTGGCCAAGAACGTCTCAGATTCCGAGACGGCCAACTGGGTGCTGGCCAACACCAAGCACTGCCCCAAGTGCCGGCGGCCGATCGAGAAGAACCAAGGGCGCAATCACATGACGTGCAGGGCCCCCTGCCGCCACCAGTTCTGCTGGATCTGCCTGCAACCATCGGTACGACGATGCGACTGCGGTGGCTACAAGGTCAACGCCGGCGGCGGCGGCCGCGGCGGCGGGAAGCCAAGGCGTCGCTGGACAGGTACCTGTACCACTACGAGCGGTGGGCGTCGAACCACGCGTCGCTGCAGAAGGTGTTCGTGGACATGGCGGAGCGGGAGCGGTCGGGGCTGGAGAAGATGGCGGACACGGTGCGCGTCCCCGCCGGCGAGCTGGGGTTCCTGACCAAGGCGTACGAGCAGGTCGCCGACTGCCGGCGAGTCCTGCGGTGGGCGCACGCGTACGGCTACTTCCTGGACCCGGCCCGCGACGCCGCCAAGCGCAACCTGTTTGACCACCTCCAGAACGACGCCAGCAGGTCGCTCGAGCGCCTCCTGCACGGCTGCGCCGAGGTGGAGAGGATGGAGCTCTGCGGCGGCGGCGACGAGGCGGCCGACGTCGCCGAGAGGTACAAGAGCTACAAGAAGAAGCTTGTGAGCCTCACCCAGGTGACGCGGCGCTACTTCGAGAACCTCGTCAAAGCAAGCGTTCGAGACCGACCTGGCTGAGGTGCAGCCGGCCAAGTAGGGCATGGATGGATTCCAGTTTCGAATCCCATGCTGCCTTTCATTATCAGATTAATTAATTTATCCAAACCCATGCTGCCTTTCATTAATACATTTATTTATTGCATCCAAGACTTAATTAGGGTGTTATTCTCGGTTTAGCTTCATTCACTCATTCTTTTGTGTCTGTCGTTTTAAAATCTCCTATATACACATCCATGCCATTGCACTATTCCCTACCAAGGATGAAAACAGAATGAAAATATCTCAAACCGGCCGCTTTTGTTTTCTATATTGTAATTCCGTTTTCAAACTAAAAAATTATCAGTTTCAATTGGTTCCACAACTATTTTTATACTATTTAATTGTTAAAATATAGAAATATATCGAACTAACTGATTTCGTTTTCTATTTCGTAAGTCCATTTTTGATGGTTTCCGATCGTTTTCATCCTTATTCCCTACAATTATGACCGACCGCAAATCTCACTCTATGAGCATAGTGGAATGATCGTTTAAAAGACTAAGGCCAATCACTAGTACACAAAATATTTGTGGCGGTTGTGAACATATTTGTACAGACGTTTTTGACAACCGCCAGTGCTAAGGGCCAGTAGAAATCAGCCCTCTGTACTGGCGGTTGTATGTGAACCGCCAGTACAGATCGATTTGTACTGGCGGTTCACATAAGAAACCGCATGCACAAATATTTTTGCGAAAATCAGGTTTTAAAAATAGCAAAGCAAAAAAATTAAATCTGAGAAGGGACCCACTAGCCAGCGCTCAAGTTGCGGCATTTTTCACACCAAATTCGTGCGCTACGCGGCCAGTGGGATTCGAACCTGTGACCTCGGCCTCGCGCGCAACCTTCTATAACCACTCCACCCAACACTCACATGTGCCTATTTGTATTCGGTTTGCCACATATTGTTATGTAACCGATAGAAAATTAACCGTTTGAGACCCTAAACGAAGTCAAATAAAAAAGTTGTCAACTACAAAATTTCATAACTTTTTGAGGTCTGCAACTTTCATGTAGACAGTTTTTCCATCCGAGGCTTTTTTCAAAAAATCAAATTTCAAAATTCAAACTTTGACCGTAATTTACATCATCAAGATGATTTCAAATGAAAAAAAATTCTCAACTACAAAGTTTCGTAACTTTTCAAGATCTACAACGTTTATGTAGATAGTTTTTTTTGTTTGAAGTCATTTAAAAAAACTGGATTTTTAAAATTGGCATCGATTTGTACAGGCGGGTTCTTAAGAGAAACGCCTATAGAAATCGATTTCTACATGGGGTTCTCTTGAGGACCCGCCTGTACAAATGCCCCCACTTATACAGGCGGATTTCATAAGGAACCGCCTGTAGAAATCGATTTCTACAGGCGGTTCTAAATCTGTCCGTACCGTTTTATTTTTAGTGACGCATGTTAATTAAATCCGCCTGTAAAAATATGTCCATGGTATCAGCGCTGAGCTTTTTTTGTACTAGTGAATCTGAATGGGGTTAAATGAAGATTTTATGCACATTAAATAGAGTGTCACAACAGCTTTTTTATGAAATGAGGAGAGAGAAGGGAAAGGTTTTATCCCAAAATATTGGAAACGTCATGAAACCTACATTAAGAGCTTTGTTTCATTTCATCATGACTTTTTTTCTTCGGGAAGAGAGATGGTAGGCACATGTGGCACTGAATAGTAAAATAAATAAAGAAATCATGCCATGAAACTTTGCACTGTAAAATAGACTCGTCTCATTAAAGTTTCATGCGTTGGAAACTGTGAGGTGAAACTCACCATTGAGACTGGTCTAAGTATCTCTTGAAAGCAATTTCATCGATATAGGCCTCTTTGGTTCCTTGTAGATAGTAGTTATATCTACTAATAATTATCTCATTTGAATATAAACTTATAGCAAATTGTTATAGCTGAACCTTTAGACAATTGTGTCACTCGTTAGATCAAATAACATGATAGTAGCTAATAGGTTGACCAACAACCGAACCTTATGAACTAGTTGTTTATCTAAATGCCCTCACAGATAATAGATAATTAGCTACATGTTATTAACTTGATAATAACTATAAGCTAATGGATCCAAATGAAACAAGCCTTAACAATAGTGTTGATAGAGACATTTTGCTGTAAACTCAAACATACTACAGAAACGTTTTCAAATCATGCATAATGTCACTAACAAATAATTATGGTACCCAAAGATCAGATAACGACTGTTGGAGACTTTCTTATTATAAGCCTCATGCAGTTTAGATGCCTTTTCTAAGCACTTAGCTCAAATAATCATAACGGTGATGATTTGACTCAATCATAACTAAGCACTATTACCATGTTTAGTTAGGTAATCCTCGCTTGCAGTTTCATGTTCATTTAGTTAATCTCAGATTAGGATGACTCTCAAATGATAATTTGTTACTCCCTCCATTACAAATTATAATTTTTTGGAGTTTTTTTTACCTCAAATCTAATCACTCATCTTATTTAAAAATGTACAAATATAGTGAAATTTAAATCGTTATTGAAGATGTTTTATTAATAAAACAAGCCACAATAAAAAAGATCTATTTTAATAAGATAACTGGTCAAATTTAAAGTAAAAAAAACCAAACAAATTATAATTTAAAACGGAGACGGTACTCTTTAAGCTTTCTATAAAAACTAGGTTTACTACCCTTGCCAAAAAAAAAAGAGACTCAAATAATAATGAGTCCTTTCACCAGATCGAAAATCGCCTAGGAAATCACAACGGCTTGGCCAGCTCCGCTTCACCTTCCCGTAGATGCGGCGTCCGTGCGTTTTTCCTACTAGGCCATTTATGGGCCGGGGCGTGTGTAAATTTTGTATTTTGGCCCTGTTTGAATTTTTTTTTGCAAATAGCCCCCCTAGCAAAAAATTTTTCAAAAATGGGACAGATGCTCGGCATCATGTCACACGATGCCGAGGTATGAGGCTTGGCATTGTGTCCAATGACGCCGAGGTAATACCACGTCATGAACGCCGTTGGTCACAGTTACATATGCGATCATGGGTCCCATAGACCTCGGCGTTAGGTCAGTTAACGCGGAGCCTCAGACCTCGGCGTCATCAGACTTGACGCCGAGGTCCGGTAGTTGGGGCCCAGCTGGCTGCTCTGCTACCTGCCGCCTGGTCGGAAGCGCGTACAGAAATACAAATGGAGTACGGAGTACTTTCAATGCAACAAGGAAGCCCATGCGCCTGCTGCACTTGCATAGTGTCAGAAAAGTATGGAGAGATAAGATAGGAGAGTTTAGTTGGAGAAAAATTTAGGTTTTGGTACTGTATCACTTTTATTTGTATTTAACAACTTTATCCAACCATGGGTTAACTAGACTCAAAAAATTTATCTCGATATGTACAGACAAACTCTACAATTAGTTATTTTTTACCTACATTTAATTTTCTATGCATGTGCCACAAAATTAATGTGATTGAAAATCTTTAAAAAATTCGAGGTTGTCTGGAACTAAGCGCCCCCATACTCTATTTTCATGGCCCATGTGCATAGTACTATAGGTTGCCATCACTATACTATAGGCATGAAATATTTTGAAATTGTATCGTGCTAATTTCTATAATAAGTATTTAATTATAGTCTAACTAAGTTCGAAAGATTTGTCTTGTGATTTAGGCCTATTTAGATTCACCACCAAATATCAAAAGTTCCGTCACATCAATGTTTAGATATATGTACGGAGCATTAAACATTAATGAAACTGAAACTAATTTGACAGCATCGAAAAATGCTTCGTGACGAATCTTTTAAATCTACTTGGGTATGATTGGACACTTATTTTCGAAATTTAACATATTGCTACAGTAAAAATTTTACAAAATAGGCACAATATGATGGAAAAATTATAATTTGTTTTTTTTTGAAAAACGACATTTTTTTTGTGATAGAGTGAAATTTTGAAGTGAAGTAAACAGACGATTACTCCGATGCAAGTGCATACTCTGCAAATAACTCTTGCTACAGGCACACACCCATTCCCATCACTACGTAAAGCCTTGAAGTGCGGAGTAGGAGTATGGCTCTTGTAGTTTAGTCAGCCGTGGTCACATCACTACGGTGGTCTGTCTTTTTTAGCTGCTCCCTGCATTTCAAAATAATTTACCTTTTTTACTTTTAAGCTCCACGTTTAACCATTTGTCTTATTTAAAAATTTTATACAAATATTATTTATTTTGTTATAATTTAGTTTATTATTAGAGATACTTTAGCTACATGTACTGCATTTAGTAGCAGATATCTACTCCCTTCGTCCTTTTTTATTCATCTCTGTTGATATGGGTGTTACAAGTTTGACTTGATTTGTAAAAAATATGTGTAATATTTGTATCTCATAATAAATTTATTAAAAACTAGATTTAAAGATATTTCTACATTATTGATGTGGGTGCCACAAGTTTGATGGCACGCAACGCAGAGTTGCATCGTTTCAATATATTTGTTTGATTGCATCCGTCTACAGCTGTGATCAGCTCTACTATACGCATTGTACTAGAAATATTAATATTAGGCCGGTCTCAGTGGGAGTTTCATTGCACTTTTTCCAAAACTGACATGTCACGTAGAATGAAATGAAACTTGATGAAACCTCCACTCTCAATGCAAAGTTTCATTCTAGAGATTCATTAGAATGTAATACTATGTCACACCTAATTTTAAGGATAAAATTGAATGAACCAACTTATGTGTGCCCAGGGATCAATCACACACATAAGAGACAAATTACATAGTACCATCACAATGTTTAATATATAATGAATAATATCACAGAGTCTTTACATTAATAACAGCGGAATAATATAGATAACTCTCTCGCAGAATCTCCATTCCACAGGGAATAGTTGACTGGTGAACACAATCCTAATAATTCTCAGAAGAATCCTCATAGTCATCTGTTACCCATCCGGAATTTTTATCCAAATATGAAAAATAAAGCAAGCGTAAGTACATGTCGTACTCAACAAGAATAACATGGGTTTATGAGGCTCAAATAAGGTAAGACACTGGTTTGACAGCGGTTGCTTTTAGTTGATCACATTTCAGCAATTTGAATAGCAGCAATAGAATATATCAAGGAACAAGATTTGCATGATCATATAAACATGATAATTAATATGGAATAAACATCAATAGAAACTTCAAATAAATCAGTATTCAATTAGTTAAATTCCTGTAAAACGTCCAAGGCCGCTCGTGACCGTGAGCACGGCTGATATATCAGTTTTACACTCTGCAGAGGTTGCACACTTTCACCATGAGTCGTGATTCCCATGTGTCGGGGTTTGCAAAGCCCACGCTACACTGCCAAGGTGCATAATATGGTCTCACTATGAAGTCTTTCAAAAGGCTCTCTAACAAGTTACTAATCAATCCGGGCGCAATGGCAAGGGGCGGTAGAGCCCTCCTTCCAAGTGGCACACACGCGCAGCAGTACACACAAAGACAGGAGCCGCAAAACAACCAGCTCGGCAAGAAACCTTTCAAGATTAACAACATGATAGAAAGTAACTTCATACTTGACTAAAGCCAGAGCCATATAGCCCCCATGGTTGCGCTGTAAGTCCCGGTGTCATACTTACAGATAAGTCCTTAGTCCATGTTGCTAAAAAGCATCTTTTAACTTTTATTCCATAATCAATTATTCAAGTTCATAAGATCATGACCCATCAAAGCACTAGCATCACTACTCAAATGCAATCTCATAGGTAACAAGGATCAAGTGATCAAAAGATAGGAATAAATACTAGGGTTGCCAAGGTAGACACATGCATCATGAATTTGGTGATTAAGGTGAATAGGCAACAAGGATGGTCCATGCTATACTTGCCTTGATCAAAGTGCTCTGGAGAACTTGGATCCTCCGTGTACTCTTGATCACCAACGTATTGCTCACCGTCTGAACTCGATCATAAAATCACCACACAATCATCGAAGCAATCATACACGAAGCAAACAAGATCTATATTAGAAACAGTACACCAACAATGGAAAAACAGATTTAAAAGTGTATAAAAATAATCTACGCGTCGCTACGATTCCAACGATATAAAGATCACAAAAATCGGAGTTCAAACGGGAAAGTTATGAAATAAACAAGTTTTACTTTAATAAAATAATAGATTAAATCTAATCTCGAATTTTAAAAGTTAAAAACAGGAGTAACAGTAGCATCATTAGGTAGATTACGAAATTACGAATCTAATGAGACTTGAATGGATCAAATCGGAGCTAAAACGAATAAAATATGGCCGAAAGAAACTAAGTGGCAAATCTGCAAATATTGAAAACGTATTTTTGAATCTAAACCGAGGAAAATACGTTTTCTAAAAAGGAAAGCATAATCTGAAAAATACGCGAAAGGATTGCGGGTTAGAACATTAAAAAGCTCAGGGGCTCTTTTGCAAAAGTGCCGGCGAAAGGGTATCTCTCACTGTGAGCCGTTGGATCGGCCGTGGACGGCGCAGGTAGCTCGGGGAAAAAGAGGGGCGGCTCTGGTCGCCGGAGTCGGGCGGCGCCCGGCCGATTCCTCGCCGGCAAGATGGCCGGAGACGGCGTTTTCGGGGCTAGGAAGCTCGGCACACCTCGGGACCTTGTCGGGAAGCAAGAGGAGTTCAAGCCGAACCTATCTATGGTTTCGGTTGCCACAGAGATAGCTCGGGGAGGATGCGGCGAGCTAGGTGGCGGAACTATGGCGGCGGCGAAGCTCGGCATCATGGCTATAGTGCACAAAACCGAGGGAGAAGGGGTTGGGAAGGTTCCTGACCTTGCTGCGAAGCTTGGAGAACAAGCAATTTCGACGGAGAAGTCTTCCCGAGGAGAAATCGACGGCGGTGGCGGAGCTCGGGGCGACGGCGGAGCTCGGGGCGGCGGCTAGGGCAAGATTGGAGGGCGTGGCTTACTCGGGAACTTGTGGGGAGGGACGGCAGGGCTCGGCCGACCTATATAGGGGCGCGAGGGAGGCGTACTTGAGACGGACTCGGCCGAAAAATCCGGCGGTTGCCTTCTGTTGGAGGCGGCGCTCGTGCTCCGCTCGGACTCCGTCCTGGGAAGGGAGACGACGCTGAGCCGTGGGCCTGACGTGTCAGCGAGACCGAGAGGAGGGGGAAGAGGGTCGCGGCTTCCTTTTATGGGCCGGTGGAGGCGTGCTCGGGATGGACTCGGCCACGCCAAGAGAGGAGACCAGGGTGGTTACGGCACGGCCGTGTCCGCTTCGAACACGAGCGGGAGAAAGGAGGTGACCCCGTGCAGCGGGCCCCATCTGTCGGTCACAGAAAGAGAGAGGGAGCGTGTGCTCTGTTGAGTTGGGCCAGCCTGCTGGCGCTTGGCCCAAGCGGCACGAGAAAGGGAATGGAGAGCAGCAGACCTGCTCGGTCTTGGGCCAGGAAGGAGTGACCTGAGGGTCCTGCTCCTTTTCCTTTTCCAAAAAGGTTTTCAAATTATATTTTAAAAATACAACAAATTCAAATAAGTCTCAAGCAATACAAACTAGAATGCAGAAGCATGAATGCATTCAACCAAGTTTCTTAATCATGGTTACTTTTAATTTCCCAAAAAAATATATATTATTCTCTAAATTAAATGCCAAGCAAATGCATAAATAAATCAAATTCTCCCTAATTAATAAATCAAAATTTTTCGGGTGTTACAATTCTACCCCCCTTAAAAATAATCTCGCCCTCGAGATTAGTTAGTGCTTACTCAAAAAGATAGGGATATGACTTTCTCAATTCTTCCTCACTTTTCCATGTTCCCTCGTTTTCTGAAGACCGATTCCACTGTACCTTGCATAACTTTATAATTTCACTCCTTCTGAATCGCTCTGTGCTTTCTAATATTTTAATTGGGTATTCCCCTCGAATCTGGTTAACTGTCGCTGCTGGTGGGGGTTGCATTACTACGTCAACACTGATTTTATCTCCTTTGGACGTAGTTAACACAACGACCTTTTCCCCACACTGAATAACTGTCTTGTGCTGCTTCATCCAATCCAGACCCAATATAACATCTATTCCGGTTGTTCTTATTACCGTAGGGTTCACTTTAAAGTCTACCCTCATTAGGACAATAATATTGAGCTTGCATAGCCCCACCGGGTGAATTTACCAATAATGGGTTTTGTAGGGCTAATAGTGGTATACCGTGTATCCTAACAAAACTTTGTGATATGAATGAATGCGAAGCACCGGAATCAAAAAGAACGGTAGCGGGGATGGAATTGATGTTGAACGTACCCATCATAACCTCTGGTGCTTCCTGAGCTGTCTCCGCGGACACATGGTTCACATTTCCTTGATTAGGCGATTGTTGATGTCTTCCCTTCTGGTTGCTACTCTGCGGAGTCTGCTGGTTCTGCTTCTTGGGACAGTGGTAAGAGAGATGTCCCGATTCTCCACAGGCAAAGCACTTGATGGGAGTGCCAAATGTATTGGTCCTGTTGGGGGTCTTGTTAGGGTAGCTTGCTGAGGAGTCTGGGTAGGAGTTTTCTGCTGTTGCGGTGGAGACTGAGAATGAGGCTGGTTCTGATTGCGGTTCCATTGATTTGATGGCCCTTGGTGTCTCTGCTGGAAATTTCGTTGCTGGGCGTTGGGACGCGAACGGTTATTTCTTGTAAAGGTCTGTCCTTGTTTCTTCCTCTTGTTATCTGCCATCTCCTTGCGCTTGTTGTCGATCACTATACCGCGATTCACCAGCTCTTGAAAATTGGGGTAGGTGGTTGTCATGAGTTGGAGTTGCAATCTATCGTGAAGTCCCTTGAGGAAGAGACGCTGCTTGTCCTTGTCATTAGCAACATCATCGGGAGCATACCGCGACAATTGAACAAACTGATCACGGTACTCTGGCACCGACATTTGTTCTTGCTTCAAAGCTCTAAACTCTGCCTGCTTCAACTCTATCAAACCTTCAGGAATATGGTATGACCTGAAGTTCTCACAAAACTCTTGCGAGGTGATAGCAGGCGCATTATTGGGGCGACCATACTGGAATGCATCCCACCAGTCTTGAGCAGCTCCTTGCAACTGTCCAGATGCATACAACACCTTCTCTTTATTATTGCATTGCACAATGGTGAGTTGTCTCTCCACGGCGCGAAGCCAATCATCAGCATGCAATGGGTCGGCGGCGTGGTTGAACACAGGTGGACGACCTTTCAAAAATTCTCCTCGCTTATCTCTAGCTTGAGGTTGAGCAGGTTGTGGTCCTCCAGCTGGTTGGTTTTGAATGAACTGCATCATTGTCTCCATCAGCTGCGTCTGCGACGCTATGAGATCTTGAATGCTAGGTTGTGGTGGTGGTAGATTAGGATTCCTCCTGTTACCGGCCATCTGTTTTTCAACATATAAATGAGTTTTAGAATTTTTTTTTATTATGCAAACACTTGTAAGGCATGAATCTGAATTTCTGGGCGAGATCCGATAACAGCAGCATAGTAAACTGATCATATCTGGAGGTTCAGAAATCAAACAGAGGCATTCTCCATATTGTTGGAAAGCCTGAGAAATTCTCTACAATCTTCATGTGGACCACTTTTCCAGATTCTGATGTTAGATTAACCAAAAACAGACAATAACAGAAACTGTCCGGTCTGCCATACTGCGCAGAAATCTTAACTTGCATCAATTGTATCTCCAAAACCATAATAGCTATTATTGTGATTCTTGAGGCCATGGAAAGGGATGGAAGTCTACTGTTCCCCTTAAAATTTTCATAATTTTTGGATTTATAAAATTAATTAAGCATAATTAACAAGACAGAGAGGTCTGAAAACAGATTTTGGGAAAACCAAATTTAATCAACCCAACTATTTACTTATCAATCTTTATACCCTAAATCTTTTAATTAAGAGAATTAGAGACATGCTCATAATTCTCATCACTCATTACAAAGAACCAAATCAAACATAATTCATAAGCACAAAGCAACAAGCACATAAAATTCACACGCACACAAGACTCAACTCAATTTGACTCACATCTAAATCGTTCTATTATCTAGTTGGACTCCTATCTTGATTCTTCTTGTTGAGTTTGGGCATCTTCTCTTGATTCCTAAGTTCATCCTCACATTGATAGCTATGCTTGTGGCTTGGCTTCTTCAACACACTTGTGGGGTAGTTTGGTGATCATGTGCCATCTTCTTGATCATCGACCAAGACAGAGGTAGAATGAGAATGAAATTAAAATTTTCGTAATAGAACAAGGTGAGAAAGCATGAAAGCATGATAGATCTTAGAATAAGAAGAGAAATCAAATTCTCATAATGGAATAAGGATAAGGGAAGCACATAAATTAGCAATTATCAAGGTTAAGGTAGAAAGCATGAATAAGATGAGAAAAGCACATCATAAAATGTCCACTCTATCTAGGCTTGCGTCCTACAGTCAACCTATGCTCTGATACCAATCTGTCACACCCAATTTTAAGGATAAAATTGAATGAACCAACTTATGTGTGCCCAGGGATCAATCACACACATAAGCGACAAATTACATAGTACCATCACAAGGTTTAATATATAACGAATAATATCACAGAGTCTTTACATTAATAACAGCGGAATAATATAGATAACTCTCTCGCAGAATCTCCATTCCACAGGGAATAGTTGACTGGTGAACACAATCCTAATAATCCTCACAAGAATCCTCATAGTCATCTGTTACCCATCCGGGATTTTTATCCAAATATGAAAAATAAAGCAAGCGTAAGTACATGTCGTACTCAACAAGAATAACATGGGTTTATGAGGCTCAAATAAGGCAAGACACTGGTTTGACAGCGGTTGCTTTTAGTTGATCACATTTTAGCAATTTGAGTAGCAGCAATAGAATATATCAAGGAACAAGATTTGCATGATCATATAAACATGATAATTAATATGGAATAAACATCAATAGAAACTTCAAATAAATCAGTATTCAATTAGTTAAATTCCTGTAAAACGTCCAAGGCCGCTCGTGACCGTGAGCACGGCTGATATATCAGTTTTACACTCTGTAGAGGTTGCACACTTTCACCATGAGTCATGATTCCCATGTGTCGGGGTTTGCAAAGCCCACGCTACACTGCCAAGGTGCATAATATGGTCTCACTATGAAGTCTTTCAAAAGGCTCTCTAACAAGTTACTAATCAATCCGGGCGCAATGGCAAGGGGCGGTAGAGCCCTCCTTCCAAGTGGCACACACTTGCAGCAGTACACACAAAGACAGGAGCCGCAAAACAACCAGCTCGGCAAGAAACCTTTCAAGATTAACAACATGATAGAAAGTAACTTCATACTTGACTAAAGCCAGAGCCATATAGCCCCCATGGTTGCGCTGTAAGTCCCGGTGTCATACTTACAGATAAGTCCTTAGTCCATGTTGCTAAAAAGCATCTTTTAACTTTTATTCCATAATCAATTATTCAAGTTCATAAGATCATGACCCATCAAAGCACTAGCATCACTACTCAAATGCAATCTCATAGGTAACAAGGATCAAGTGATCAAAAGCTAGGAATAAATACTAGGGTTGCCAAGGTAGACACATGCATCATGAATTTGGTGATTAAGGTGAATAGGCAACAAGGATGGTCCATGCTATACTTGCCTTGATCAAAGTGCTCTGGAGAACTTGGATCCTCCGTGTACTCTTGATCACCAACGTATTGCTCACCGTCTGAACTCGATCATAAAATCACCACACAATCATCGAAGCAATCATACACGAAGCAAACAAGATCTATATTAGAAACAGTACACCAACAGTGGAAAAACAGATTTAAAAGTGTATAAAAATAATCTACGCGTCGCTACGATTCCAACGATATAAAGATCACGAAAATCGGAGTTCAAACGGGAAAGTTATGAAATAAACAAGTTTTACTTTAATAAAATAATAGATTAAATCTAATCTCAAATTTTAAAAGTTAAAAACAGGAGTAACAGTAGCATCATTAGGTAGATTACGAAATTACGAATCTAACGAGACTTGAACGGATCAAATCGGAGCTAAAACGAATAAAATATGGCCGAAATAAACTAAGTGGCAAATCTGCAAATATTGAAAACGTATTTTTAATCTAAACCGAGGAAAATACGTTTTCTAAAAAGGAAAGCGTAATCTGAAAAATACGCGAAAGGATTGCGGGTTAGAACATTAAAAAGCTCAGGGGCTCTTTTGCAAAAGTGCCGGCGAAAGGGTATCTCTCACTGTGAGCCGTTGGATCGGCCGTGGACGGCGCTGGTTAGCTCGGGGAAAAAGAGGGGCGGCTCTGGTCGCCGGAGTCGGGCGGCGCCCGGCCGATTCCTCGCCGGCAAGATGGCCAGAGACGGCGTTTTCGGGGCTAGGAAGCTCGGCACACCTCGGGACCTGGTCGGGAAGGAAGAGGAGTTCAAGCCGAACCTATCTATGGTTTCGGTTGCCACAGAGATAGCTCGGGGAGGATGCGGCGAGCTAGGTGGCGGAACTATGGCGGCGGCGAAGCTCGGCATCATAGCTATAGTGCACAAAACCGAGGGAGAAGGGGTCGGGAAGGTTCCTGACCTTGCTGCGAAGCTTGGAGAACAACCAATTTCGACGGAGAAGTCTTCCCGAGGAGAAATCGACGGCGGTGGCGGAGCTCGGGGCGGCGGCTAGGGCAAGATTGGAGGGCGTGGCTTGCTCGGGAACTTGTGGGGAGGGACGGCAGGGCTCGGCCGACCTATATAGGGGCGCGAGGGAGGCGTACTTGAGACGGACTCGGCCGAAAAATCCGGCGGTTGCCTTCTGTTGGAGGCGGCGCTCGTGCTCCGCTCGGACTCCGTCCTGGGGAGGGAGACGACGCTGAGCCGTGGGCCTGACGTGTCAGCGAGACCGAGAGGAGGGGGAAGAGGGTCGCGGCTTCCTTTTATGGGCCGGTGGAGGCGTGCTCGTGATGGACTCGGCCACGCCAAGAGAGGAGACCGGGGTGGTTACGGCGCGGCCATGTCCGCTTCGAACATGAGCGGGAGAAAGGAGGTGACCCTGTGCAGCGGGCCCCATCTGTCGGTCAT
Source organism: Eremochloa ophiuroides (assembly GCA_038502445.1). Taxonomy (NCBI): domain Eukaryota; kingdom Viridiplantae; phylum Streptophyta; class Magnoliopsida; order Poales; family Poaceae; genus Eremochloa; species Eremochloa ophiuroides. The sequence continues at coordinate 90,816,386 of JAHLJS010000007.1, read as the reverse complement.
AGAAAGAGAGAGGGAGCGTGTGCTCTGTTGAGTTGGGCCAGCCTGCTGGCGCTTGGCCCAAGCGGCACGAGAGAGGGAATGGAGAGCAGCAGACCTGCTCGGTCTTGGGCCAGGAAGGAGTGACCTGAGGGTCCTGCTCCTTTTCCTTTTCCAAAAAGGTTTTCAAATTATATTTTAAAAATACAACAATTTCAAATAAGTCTCAAGCAATACAAACTAGAATGCAGAAGCATGAATGCATTCAACCAAGTTTCTTAATCATGGTTACTTTTAATTTCCAAAAAAAAAATATATTATTCTCTAAATTAAATGCCAAGCAAATGCATAAATAATCAAATTCTCCCTAATTAATAAATCAAAATTTTTCGGGTGTTACATACTAAGACTTATAGGAAGTTGGTAAGCATGCCAAGAGCGTGTCATCCTCATGACACCCAATCCTTCTCTCTTCGAAACACTGTCATATTATAAAAAATGCACATGTGCCAGGTTATTAAATGCAAATGAAATTCTTGTGAAACTCCTACTCTTAGGGATAATATATGGTGGCGTTACACGCCTGCACGATGCAGTAGTACTAGTAGTGTAGTAGGAACGTGGCCACAGTGCTCTGACAGTCAGGGTCCATCGGCGCAGGCTTCGGCTCAAAGCGCTGCGCGCTTCTGACCAGGCGGCAGGTAGCAGAGAGCGGCAGGTAGTAGAGCAGCCAGCCGGGCCCCAGTGGGCAGCTGTGCACAGCAAATAGCAGCACGCGCGTCACCGGCTCCAGATCGGGACCAGACCTCAGCGTCAAGTCCGGTGACGCCGAGGTCTGAGGCTCAGCGTTAACTGACCTGACACCGAGATCTATGGAGCCCACGGCCGCGTATGTAACTGCGACCGATGGTCTTAATAACGTGGCGTTACCTCGGCGTCGTTGGATACAACGCCGAGCCTCATACCTCGGCGTCGTGTGACATGACGCCGAGCATCTGTCCCATTTTCGGAAAAAGTTTTGTTAGGGGGCTATTTGTGAAAAAAGTTTTTAAAAAGGGCTAAAATACAAAATTTTCACCCGGGGGCACGGCCAATTCCAGCGCCTCGAGATGGCCCAGCTCATCTTGCATGCCGTCGGATCTGTCATGGTCTCATGCACGACGGCTTCCGGCTTCCTATCTCCCAGCATCGTCGGCAGCAGAATCGGTTGAGAAAACGAGGCGTGTCGAATCGAATCCCTTTAAATAAGGAACTGAATTTTGCGATCGATCGACTGCCGTACGTCCGTACCCTCATCTAAACCCTCCGCCTCCGCGAGACTGAGACCTCGCCGTCACGACGGCCGGCGATGGGGGACGCTGACTACGATGACGATGACGAGTACGACGGCGAGGACGACGACTACGCGTTCGACGACGACGACACCTGCGACTACGACGATGTAGAAACCACAGAAGCAAACCCCGACGCCGACGACGATGACGGCGAGGCGGAGGGGGAGGAGCAGAGGTACGTGGTGCTCACCGAGGACGCCGTCCGCGCGCGGATGGAGGCGGAGACGGCGAAGGTGGCCGAGATCCTGTCGATCCCGGCGGGCTTCGCGGCGGTCCTCCTGCGCCACTTCAAGTGGAGCGCGGCGCGTGTCCAGGACGAGTGGTTCTCGGACGACGGCGGCCGCCGCGCCCGCGCCGCCACCGGCCTGCCTTCGCCGGACGAGAACGGCGCGCCGCCCGGCGGTGAGCTGCTCCGAGCTGCCGTGCGCCATCCGCTGCGCGGAGTGCCCCGCCGGGGAGGCGCGCTCGGCAGCGTGCCGCGCCCACTTCTACTGCGCCCACTTCTACGTGCCACGCCGCCATCGTGCAGGAGCTCGTCGACGCCGCTGCCGACGCCGCCGACCGCGAGCGGTACGCGCGGTTCGCGCTCCGGTCGTTCGCGGACGGCGGCGGCGGCGGCGGGAGGATCCGGCGGTGCCCGGCGCCCGGGTGCACGCGCGCAGTGGAGTTCCTCGCCGGCACCGGTGCCGGCGCCGGCGGCGATGTCAGGCACGCGGCGGACGTGGTGTGCGCGTGCCGGCACGGGTTCTGCTGGCGGTGCGGCGAGGAGGCGCACCGGCCGGTGTCGTGCGGCACGGTGCGCGCGTGGCTGGACAAGAACGCGTCCTACACGGAGACCTCCAACTGGGTGCTGGACAACACCAAGCACTGCCCACGCTGCCGCCTCCGCATCGAGAAGGACCAGGGCTGCATGCACATGACCTGCCCGCCGCCGTGCTCCCACGAATTCTGCTGGGTCTGCCTCGACCCCTGGGACCACCACACCGGCTGCGCCGGCTTCACGCAGGGAGGAGGAGAGGAGAATGACAGCGCCGCCGGCGATGAGGAGGAGAGGAGAATGACAGCGCCGCCGCCATCGCCGGCGGCAGGAGGCGACGGACATGGAGAGGTACGTGTACAACTACGAGCGGTGGGCGGCGAACTACTCGTCGCTGGAGAGCGTGTACAAGGACATGGCGGAGCTGGAGAGCGCCGGCGGCGGGATCGAGCGCATGGCCGCCGTGGCGGGGCAGCCGGCGGCGAGCTTCGCGTTCCTGGGCAAAGCGTACGAGCAGATCGCGCACGGCCAGCGGGTGCTCAAGTGGGCGCACGCCTACGGCTACTACCTGGGCAAGCCGGCGGCGCGCGACGACGGCGCCGGCGCCGGCGCCAAGCGCGGCCTGTTCGAGGACCTGCTGGACCAGGCCAACGCGTGGCTGGAGCGCCTGCACGCCGCCCTGAGCCCGCCGTCGTCCGTGACCTGCTCCAGTACTACAGGGACAAGGTCGAGAGCTACACGCCGGTGACGCGGACGTTCATGAGGAACCTCGTCAAGGCGTTCGAGACCACGGACCTGCCGGAGTTCAGCTCACTCAAGTAAGCTAGACAGGCAGGCATGGATGATGGATCCTTCGTCATCAAAATCAGTACCCGTTATTAGGACTAGCGTGATCAACTTTTTTTTATACTTCATTGTCTCATTCTTTCGACATTGGGGAAAATCTGTGATAGACAGCTTATTTCAGATCATCTTTTGGTAAAATCTGTGATAGACAGCTTATTTTGGATCATCTTTTGCTACGGTAAGGTAGAGAGAAGAATTCTGGCTTGGGTAGCGACAGTGGAGTTTATCTCACAGGTTTATCCATATTTTGATTCGGTCTTGTCCCCACTTTGCATGTAAGAAGTACCGTCGGTCCAATACTTTTTCACAGTACAATTCTTTTTCACAGTGAAGCCTACATGTCATAATCACAGGAGATAAACTCTATGGCTGTTACCGAATGTGGTGATGCATTTCTGCGGTAAAGTATTGTTTGAGCTTTTGGACTACTAGCATTTGGAGTTTACAAAAGCCAAACATCTCTTACACGGCCTTGTTTGTTTCAGCTTATATGAGTCTCCCTTATAATCCAAAGCAAGATTATATGATAAGCCACGATCTAAAAAAAGTAAAAAAGAAAAGAATGTGTTGTCTAAATCAGCGGCGTTTGATTTTCCTGATTATTTCAGGCTTCTCTTTTTCAGACATGAAACAGACAAAATTAATAGTTTTTTTCTTTTAACAAGCCGAACAGCTTGAAAGTACTAGTACCCTGAACATTTTCCAAATATACACATCGCAGATTAGAATTGTTCTACATTATTCATATGAGTCTAATTTTGCATCTGAGCAGAGGATGACGGGGCAGAGTCGATTCTGGCTAGGCGAAGGCAAGGCTGGCGGCATGCGTGCTCTTGGCTAGGGGGAGGGCTCCAAGTAGCGTGGAGCTCTAGCACATAACTCCCAATCCGTTTCCATGATTTCTCCTTAGATGACGACGCCCTTCCATCACACGTGGTCAGATATTGATCTTAGTATAATCTATGATACGCTGAGCGGGACCGTACAAAAGCCATGTTGTTGTTCCGGTTCCCAGGCGCAGGTATCTTCACCAGCACCCCTTATATATAGGCGTACTCAAGATGGCATGAACATCAACACTGATGAACACTTGTTTGATCAGATCCTCGTTCTAGCCCCCACTTGGCGTCAGCAAATCAGACACAGTATGGACCTGTAGATTATCTGGCACGTTGATCGGCCATCCACCAAATTGGTGCGTAGCCATCGATCTTGCCAATCATTAGTTGTGCTGCCATCTCCAATTCTTCGCAGCAAACCTTTCCTCAGCACCTCCCTTCACAGTATAGTTGGCCAGGCATGGCCCGCAGGGTGTCGGGCCGGCACGGCACGCCGTGCCTCTCGGGCCGTGCCCCACTGCGCCTCGTGTCTAGCCTTCGGCCCAAGCACAACACTACAGGCCAACAGCCGTGCCTGCCGGCCCGCTAAGAACGGCCCATCGAGCGTTCTGGGTTGGTCTGATGCGCAACAGTGTGAAGGTGCCAAGGATTGCACTCCTTTACCTAGGCATATGATTTAATTGATCCAAGCATATTTTCTCGAAGGGATGTAGCCATCTTTATTTTGTGGTATGCGGTCTTTGTGGATAGAGTGGAACAGATGACGTCATGGCGAGGAAGCTTGTCCAGTTTGAGTAACAGTTAAATGGGTGACAAATATGGCTTTTGATCTTTGGCAATTTGCTCATCCAGTAAATATTCGGGAAACTACCCCACGAGATTGTCAGCAATGGCACAAACCGGCTCCTGGGTGGATCAAATGCAATGTATATGTATCTTTCTTTGAAGGAAATCGCTGTCACCGCTATCACCGAACGCCACCGGGCCTGACCACCTCCACCGCTGTCACCGAACGCCACTAGGCCTCCGTACCCACTGCCTGGCCGGTCTACCTCCCCCAAAATCCCTTCTAAGCTCGGTAGAGATGGAGATCTTACCTCGCCATAACTCTAGCCTCACCGGAATCCTAGCCACCACCCACTGCTGGCTTCTTCTTCCTCTCCGGCATGGGTGTGGGCATGTGAAGTTTATACTGCCATATGGTTATCTTAAAAATTGAACCAATAACATTATGCTATTCTATAATTTTATTTTATATTACTGTCGGTGCTAGGATTAGCGGGTGCTAACACCGACTAGTAAAGTTAGACCTTGCGGTTGAGATCACGGATAGTGTGCAAGGGGGAACACAGGATTTATACTGGTTCAAGTAAAGAATGCCCTACGTCCAGTGTCGGTCGAGTCGTGTTGCATTGCACCGGGGTGCTTGTCGTAGGGGTTACAAGCCTAGTCGAGAGAGGAAGGAGCTTCCTAGTCTCTTGTGAATATGTGGGTGTTTGTGTTCTTATGGTTGTAGGGTTTTGTGAGTGACTTGAAGTCCTCCTGCAGTGATCGGCCTCTGTCTTCCCTTTTATAGTTACAAGGAAGAGGCTAGAGTTACATGTGATGCCCTGTGGTTACAGTGCTCAGCATGGCGGAGACAGTGGTGACCGGTGGCTATCGTCAGCCACGCCCTCGTCTTGGCGCCTCGAAGGTATGGCATTAGTCATTCGGCTGATCTTCCGCTGTTCCATTGGTGAGTTCCAAGACGGCGCACTGTGCGGAGCATGGCTTGCTGCGTGGCACTACGTCATGCCGTCACATCCGACCCTGCACAGTGCAACGAGTACATAGGTTGACCTTTAAGTACGAGCTCCCGAGGCTCAGGAGACCTTGATGCTGTCGGGGGCGTCATGGGATGGAGCGGTAGGAGTGTCCTCCCTCGGGCGCTTCCTTTTCCACGCGCGGTACTTTCCAGGGGGTAGGCGAGCCTGATCATAAGGCTTGCCCATTCCTCCGGGTTGGCCGAACGGCTGTCGTTCCCCTTTCCTGACGCCACACGTGCGGCCGGGGTATGGCAGTCACCGTCGTAGTCGGAGAATCTCCTCGTCAGCCCAGGGGGTCGTACGGTTGACCGTCCCTGCAGCATTGTGGGAAAAATAGGACCGTTAGATCGGTTGCCAGAGGAGACATGGCAGTTGGTACGACGAACGTGCGCGTTCGGGGTGCAGTTTTGTCAAGGGGCCCATCCGATGGGACCGTGCTTATAAAGCGGTCAGAGAGGTCCCTTGGCCGTCAAGTTTGCCTTGCTAACATCAGCAGGGCTCGGGTGAACCCGAGGGGTACGCCCGAGAGAGTTCGCATGTAGCGGGGGGAGGGGGGCTCTGGCGAATCGGAAACCAGATGCCCAAGCCTTGCTTTCCCGAGCCCTGTCGCGGAGCCTTGGGCGAATCAGAGAATCTCTCCCGAGGGGTCCACGCACCTGGGGGGGCGATGTGCTTCCGCGCGGCTCTGTCTTAGGCCGCGTGGGCTGTCCCCGCATGGGCCTTGGCTAGCACCTTCTTGGGCCGGGCTTTATTTGGGAGGTGTGATTTTGCGTTGAAGTTGGGTACCCCCTAGTTGGGTATCCGACAGTGGCCCCCGAGCCGGTGGTGGAGTGAAGACACTCCTCCAGAGGCTCTAGTTAGTTTCTCCTGTCTTGTTAGTAAGGTTTGTTTATTTTATCCGGTGGCTGCGCGCGAGCGCACCCGCCGGGTGTAGCCCCCGAGGCCTTGGAGGGATGGTATATCCCTTCAAGGGCTTGAAATCGTGCTTGTAGAGTCTCGGGTGCCTTCTTGCTCGCTGGCGATTTGTCCCTGGGTAGGAGTTTCATGGTGTTGGAGTCCCCGAGCCTCTACCATGGGTAGACGGCCGATCTGGGAGCGTTCTTTGTCCTACCAAGGTACAGAGAGAGTCCCCGAGCCCCTTTTTCGTATCGGGGGTCGATCGGATTCTTTTTAGTTCGACCTTCGCGCTCTTGTTCGAGAAGAGGAAGGTTTGGTCATGCTCGACTTCCCACGATGGGGGCGCGAGTCGGCACTTTCGGTGAGCTACAAGCGGGTTTGTCCAAATGGAGGTCCGTGCACCGTTCGTTGGGGGTCGGCTAGTGGCCTGAGCACACTCCAAATGTTCTCCGAGGTTCGATTTGTGGGTCTCAAGTCCCTTCGGCAGGTCCCGAGGGCCTGATGCCTCCCCCGAGGGGATTCCACATATCAACTTGCTGCTGGGACTTGCACACAGCGTGGGGTGTCCCTTTTGACGCTCGGACATCGGGATACTGACCGTTTAGTGATCCACCCACTTGCTGTGCCTAACTCGGTATCCCTGGGGCGACTGTTCGAGCCACAGAGGGCCAGTCTTCGATCCCCTGGGAACGTAACGGGCGTCCGAGCCCGGGATTCCTTCGTCGAGAAGGAGAGTAATCATCGAAATCGAGGAGGTTAGTGTAATGATTCCACACACCTTTTGAGGAGGGAAGCCTGACGCATGCGACGGTTCGGGGGCAGACGACACGGTTGCGTGCGCGAAGACGGCGGCGATGCGAAGAGTCATGGCGGGGCCCGCGCAGTTAATGCGGCGGATTCACCGCATCTGCTTCGGGTTCGTGGGCTAAGTATATAAGGAAAAACCGCTTCCTTTTTCTTTTTACCTTAGCCATTCGCCGCATTCGCCTGCCTTTGCCTCTTCGCCTCCGCCGTCCAGAGCCCTTTGCTTGCTCCTTGCCCTCACCGTCGGCGTCCTTTCCTCTTTTCGCGTGCTTCTCCTCTCGCAATGGCCGCTCCAGCGCCTACTGATGTCGCCCCGCTCGAGGTGGAGCCTTGGCTCCCCTCTTCGGCGACGAAGGGGCAGCTTGAGGACCTCGTGGCGTTGGGGCACCTCCACCGCCGCATCGACCCGCAGCGCCCGGAGTGGATCGCACCGCCGCACGACCACCAGGAGCCACGACCCCTCTAGGGGTACATCGTGAGCTTCGTCGCCTTCCACGAGCGGGGGCTCGGGTCGCTGCCGAGCCGGTTCTGCCGGGCGCTCCTCTTCTACAACGAACTAGAGCTGCAGAACCTCACCCCCAACTCCGTCTCACAGGCGGCGATCTTCGCTGCCATCTGCGAGGGCTACCTTGGGGTGATGTCGCATTGGGACCTTTGGCGGTATCTCTTCCCCGTCGACTCGTACACCAAGTCGTTTAGCGCGGGGAACCCACGGAAGATCGTCAGCGCCGGGGGCTCCAACTTCACGCTCCGCTTCGCCGAATACATCTCCTGCAAGGCCCAGTCCTTCAACAAGGGGTGGCACGACGGCTGGTTCTACCTGCGCAATGACGAGGGCGCCTTTCCCGAGTATACGGGGAAGGTGATCTCCGCCCCCATTCCACGATGGAAGTGGGGGTGCCCGTCACGGGATGCCAAGCACCTGAATCCCTACCTCGCCACGTTGCAGACGCTGTGGGACCAGGGCTTGATGGCGGCCTGAGTGGTCGCGCACTTCCGCGCGCGAATGGTGCTGCCCCTGATGGAGCGCCGGCTCGCCCTGTACGAGATGGTAGAGGGAGCGTCGAGGGAGGGCACGGCGATGTTGAATCAGACCCTCAGCTCCGATGAGATCATGCACCGTCTGGGATACACGGTAAGCGGTCATCCCACCCAGGACGGGTTGAAGAGGGTGGCCATGCGCCCACGCCCGGGGTACATCTCGCTGGTGAGGATCTCTTTTTTCTCGTCGATTGTCCGCCTTTCTTCCCTTTCTGATCCTTCTTCCCCTCTTGGCGTAGGGCCTTTCGAGGGAGGGAAGGCCCTCTCTGCCCCCGATCCCAGAGGATGCCGTCTTTTGGGCCCAGAACCGCCTCCGGGGCGAGCGGCAAAAAGCGGAGAAGGACAAGAGAACCTCAAAGAGGAGGAAGCAGGCTCGTCAGACCCAGAGGCTCACCCAGCTTTGCCACCGCCAGCGGGAGGCGACTCTCCCTTCGAGGAGGATGAAGAAGAAGAAGGAGACGATGACGATGATGATGCCACCTAGTATGTGGTGGCCACAAAGCCCGTGGTGGGCGCCAACGAGCCGGGGAAGGCTCCTATGTCAGTGCTCGCCGGCGGAAGTGCCAGGGGCCGTATCCCGAGCCCCCGAGCAGAGTTGTCAGAGGCCGCGCGTGGAGGCGCGGTATTGGGCGGGGAAGTCGTCGGGGCCGATGCTCCGCCGACCGGCGGCCGCGAGGGCCCGTCGGAGAGGTCGGGGACGGGCTCAGGCCCGGCGCCCGAGGCGGCCGAGGTCGCGCCTTCGACCGCGGCTGGTGATGGGGCCCATGGGCCCTTATTCTAGCTGACCCTCCCTCCGGACGCGTCGCTGGTCGTCGAGACGGCTGAGGCCAGAGGGAGCGGGAAAAGGACGCCGCCCGCGACAGAGCTGGGCGATGCCAGGACGCCGGACCTCGAGCTGCGGTTCGCCCGAACAAGGGCGTCCCCACCAAGGGACGACGGCGCCGAGGTGACCCCCGGCGGCCAGACGGGGCCCCCACCGTTAGGGGCATCTCAAGGCGGCGACGACTCCGGCGTCGAGGTGCTGCCCACCCCTTCGCCAGCGACATAGCCCACGTCGACCACCGGGCCTGTCGCTCCACCGAGCACCGGGGCACGAAGAAGACGGCGATCCCCAAGACCAAGTAAGTCGTTTTCTCGAATCGTTCCTTTACCATTTTTCTTTCTTTGTGTCGCGAATGCCGATTTTTCCCTGCCTCGTTGCAGCGCCCGGGGTCGGCTTTCCAGGTTTCGCACCGGAAAGTCCTGAAGGTGCAGGCCCGAAGCACCGCTGGAGAGGAGGGCCGCCTGGTGGCTGAGGAGGTTCCCTCGGCAAAGGCCCGTCTGTCCGAGGGCCCAGTGGTGCCGGAGGTGGCCCCATCTCCCGCGGTTGTTGCAGCCACGGTGGTTGCTGAGGATACGACTTCGGCTCCAGCTCCCGAGGTGCCCGTCGTCGCGCTCGGGGATGCTTAAGGGGCGGCGATCACCGCTCCTGCATTGGAGCCGGCCGACACCGGCGCTGCGGCCATGGACGTCGACGCTCCGCTGTCATCCGAGGTTGCGGCGCCGCCCCCCACGGACTCCATGGCGCTGGTCGTCCGGGGGACCTCTCCTCGGTTGCTGACGGGTTCTCGCATCGAGTGGACCAACCGGGCTAACCGCGAAGCCCTGCCGGTCTTCACGTTGTGGGACGACGTCGAGGCCGCCCGCTGGGATGCCGTCCAGGACCTCAACTCCCAGTGGTCAGAGAGCCTGCGCCTTCTCGTGGACTCCATTGACTTGGAGTTCCAGGAGCGACTCCAGGTGAGTGCACTTGTTTCGCTTCTTTCATTGCCTTGGTGTTTCCGACCGGCGTTTTCGTTTGACCCGCCGGCTTGCTTCTACTACTTTCTTAGGAGCTCGTGACGACCTCCCAGGAGAAGTCCTGCTTCCTCTGCCAGGGCCTCAGCCTCTGGAAGCAGCTGGAGCTCAAGAGCCGAGCCCTCGCCCGTTCCCAGGAGGAGCTCACCTGCACGATGGCTCGGCTGGCCGACTTGACCCTCAATCGTGATGCCTTGAAGGTCGAGGTCGTGGAGGCTTAGGGCCGTGTCGCTCCCCTTGAGGAGCGTGTCCAGCAGCTGGAGGCCGTCCTGGCCGAGGCAGCTCAGGAGCAGGACGCCACGTGGACGCTCGCCGCCGAGAAGGAGGCTTCCATGGATGTTCTATCGTCGGACTTGGACCGCTCACAGGCGGCCCTGAACCATGTGGTTGGCGAGGTCGCCGCCGTCTGGGAGGAAGCGAGGAAGGCTTGGGAGGAGGTCGAAGGTAAGTCTTACCTTTTTTACCTTTTGTTCGTTCTAATCATCCATCGTTCTTTGCCTTCTCTACTTAATCGTTTTATCATCGCAGCTTTGAAGGTGGAGGTCATTAGCGCACAAGAGACCATCGCCGTCCTCAATGCCGCGCACGACGCCGAGGTCGCCGACCACTAGGATCTGCAGAGGGTGGCACGCGCGTTGTGTGACGCCCTCGGCACCGGCGGAGAGCCCTCAGGGAGCTCGCTCAGGAGCTGCCTGGAAGCCCTCCACTGATGGGTGGGAGACTAGCTCAAAGAAGCCCTCCTGATAGGCATCCAGAAGACGCTGGCGGTGGCGAAGTCTCACTATGAGAACTTCAACACCGACGCCATTAGCGAGGGTTTCCTCGAGGCCTCTGACGACGAGCTCCTGGCGCTGATTAACTCAATGGCGGTCCCTGGGCTGAAGAAGACATGAAGCTCCCTCGTTTGGACCTCGATTAGAGAAATTGGGCCATCATGCCCAGAAAAATTTGTAAGAAACAATCATGCGGCCCTTCGTGGCCTTGATATTTATGTTAATATCTGCTGCATGTTTGTTTTTTAGTTCATGTTTTTTCTTAAGCATTTTCCTCGCCTACCCTGAGCCCGGGCCATCGAGCCTCGGGGGACCTTTCGGGCGTCGTAGCTTTCGCGGCGTAGACTTGGCCGTGGTCCTAGGGGTCTCAGTATGGCGAGAGCTTTAGAAAAAGGGTTCAATCGATACTAACCGAGCCTTCTCCCCTTACAAACGTTATTCTTATGAGTTCTTTTCCGAGGGCAAGTCATCTTCGGGCGTAGAGTGGCGAGTGGAGGTGCCGTAGCCCAGAGGCGTAGGCGGTCTCGCGGCTCGGCTGGCTCTGTCCTCTGGGATTTCTTTTGCTCGTCTAAGACTTATAAGTTCTGCGTTTGGTTTAGGTAAGAAGCGAACTCGGGAGGTGAAAATTTCAATAGTTTTGAAATTTTGAGTTTCGAATTCGATTAGTCTCAGAGGATTCCGAGGGTTCCCCCCGTCCTAGCCCCCGAGGGAGGCTCAGCCCTATTGGAAATAGGGCCGAGCCTCACTTTTGGTTGCTCGGTTCACCCGTTCCCAAGGGTGGGCTCGGGTAAAAAAATCTTAAAATCATTCGAGAAAAAGAAGCCGGATCTTTTATTGATTTCAAGATATACGGAATTACAATGCTCGGAATCTTAGGGACAGAAGTGAGTTGCTGTTCAATATTCCAAGTGTTGTCATAGACTTCGCCCTTCTCGTTCGCCAGTTTGTACGTTCCCGGGCGCAGCACCTCAGCGATGACGAAAGGCCCTTCCCACGGTGGCGTTAGCTTGTGGCGTCCTTTGTTGTCCTGCCTGAGCCGCAGCACCAGATTACCTATGCTGAAGGCTCGACCTCGAATGCGCCGAGCGTGGTACCTTCGTAGGGTCTACTGGTACTTGGCCGAGTACAGCAAGGCGATGTCTCGGGCCTCGTCAACTTGGTCCAGCGCGTCCTCCCGAGAGATCTGATTGCCTTGCTCGTCATAGTCTCGGATCCTCGGGGCGCTGTATTCCAAGTCCGTGGGGAGCACAGCCTCGGCGTCGTAGACTAGGAACAAAGGCGTGAAGCCCGTGGCTTGGCTCGGTGTTGTCCTTAGGCTCCATATCACCGCGGGGAGCTCGGTCAGCCACCTCTTGCCGAACTTATTCAACTTGTTGAAAATTCTCGGCTTGAGGCCTTGGAGGATCATGCCGTTGGCACGCTCCACTTGGCGGTTCATCCATGGGTGAGCTACCGCCGCCCAATCCACTCGTATGTGGTGGTCGTCGCAGAATGCTAGGAATTTCTTCCCAGTAAACTGTGTTCTGTTGTCGGCGATGAAGGAGTTCGGGACGCCGAACCGATGAACGATGTCGGTGAAGAACAACACGGCTTGGGTTGAACTGATCTGAGTGATCGGCCGAGCTTCGATCCACTTTAAGAACTTGTCGATGGCGACAAGTAGGTGGGTGAAGCCACCGGGCGCCTTCTTGAGGAGCCGACAAGATCCTGTCCCCACACGGCGAAAGGCCAAGTGATGGGGATCGTCTGGAGAGCTTGGGTCGGGAGGTGAGTTTGCCGAGCGTAGTACTGGCACCCTTCGCAGGAGCGTACTACCTCGGTAGCATCGGCCACGGCGGTTGGCCAATAGAAACATTGTCGGAAGGCGTTGCCGACGAGCGTCCTCGGCGCGGCGTGGTGACCGCAAGCCCCGGCGTGTATCTCCTCAACCAGGCGCTTGCCTTGGCTGAAAGGGATGCAGCGCTGCAGGACCCCGGAAGGGCTATGCCGGTAGAGTTCACCGTCGATCATCGTGAAGGATTTGGCTCTTCGTGCCAGCCGCCGAACCTCGGTCTTGTCCTAGGGCAAAATCTCTCGAACGAGCCAACTGACCAATGGCTCGCAGCAATCTGGCTCGTCGTCATCCATCTAGGCTTCGATCTCCATCGCCTCGGCTTCGTCTTTGGTTTCAGCCTCGGTCTCGAGTAGCTCCTCTTTGTCAGAGGGGTCGGCAGCCCCCGAGGGGCTTCTGAGACTTGAAGACGCTCAGAGCTCCCCCGGGGGCTCGGGGATCCCCTTCCCCTTGCCTCCCGAGGGTTCGATGTTGACCAAAGGGTTGTAGAGGTTGTTGGCTAATACTCCTGTTGGGACCGAGGCCCTTTCAGACGCGATCTTTGCCAACTCGTCAGCCTCTTCATTGTACCTACGCACGACGTGGTTGAGCTCGAGGCCGTCGCATTTTTCCTCGAGAAACCGCACCAACTTGCAGTAGGCGGCCATCTTGGGATTGTGGCACGTCGACTTCTTCATCAGCTGGTCCACAATGAGCTGGGAATCTCCTCGAACCTCGAGGCGCCTGATCCCCAGCTCAATGGCGATATGGAGACCATTGACGAGAGCCTCGTACTCGGCCACATTGTTGGAAGCAATGAAGTGTAGCTGCAGCAGATACTTGAGCCAAACCCCGAGAGGCGAGACGAATACTATGCCCATGCCAGTACCAGTCTTCATCATCGACCTGTCAAAGTACATGACCCAATACTCCTCCTGGGTGGGGAGCGGTGGCAGTTGCGTTTTGGTCCACTCCGCCATGAAGTCCGCCAGCACCTGGGACTTGATGGCCTTGCGCGGCGCATAGGTGATGCCGTCGCCTATGAGCTCGATAGCTCACTTAGTGATCCTCCCAGTCGTTTCCCGGTTCTAGATCACCTCCCCGAGGGGGAAGGATGATACCACGGTCACAGGATGGAATTCGAAGTAGTGCCGCAGCTTGCGCTGAGCAAGGATGATTGCGTACACCAGCTTCTGAATCTGGGGATAGCGCGTCTTGGCCTCGGACAAGACTTCGCTGATGAAGTAGACCGGCTGCTGGACAGGCAGCGCATGTCCTTCCTCCCGCCGTTCCACGACAATTGCTACACTCACAACTTGGTTAGTAGCAGCGATGTATAGTAGGAGGTCCTCCCCTTCGGTGGGTGGCACGAGTACCGGAGCTTCCAAAAGTAGAGCTTTAAGCCTTTCGAGGGCTTCCTGGGCCTTGGAGGTCCAGGTGAATTGCTCGGTTTTTTTCAGCAGCCGATACAGAGGCAAACCTTTTTCGCCGAGCCACGAAATGAATCGGCTTAAGGCTGCAAGACACTCCATCAGCTTTTGCACGCCTTTGAGGTTGCGGATCGGCCCATCCGTGTGATGGCCGATATCTTTTCTGGGTTGGCTTCTGTTGGTATAAATTAACTGCACTCTACTAAATATTATTATTATCAGTTTATCCGCAAGCGCACAGATGTAATACCGATGTAGCACTTCACCCGAAGGTTTTAAATATCGAATCCACAAGTAATAGTAGGTGATAATGACCAAGCCGATGAACTTAACCCTACAATTAGGCTAGATAATATCGACAAAGAGGAAATAGCTAATGATTATCTAGTTCCAACAACCGGTAAGCTTTGAATAATATCGTTCTAACCGGGCAGTGAAATGAATAAGAGTGGAAATCAGAGTTCCCTCCTACCAAATACTTATACACCTATCGATCCTATCAACGGGAAGTGGACTACAGAGGAATCAACGTAGTTGTCACCTACGCGAACTACCACTATCCGGCCAATCAGGGGACATTCAGAAATAAACCTAGCCTAGGCACCACGCCTACACTACGAAATACTACTTCAATCAAGTAATGACCAAGATCAAAGCACTCAATATGAGTTGCAAACTTAAGAACGAATAAGAACAAATGCTTACTTGAATTAGAAGTTGAATACAAAAGTAACTCAGAACGCAGCTCTGTGCAAGGAAGCTGAATCCAGAAGAATACAGCGACGAAGAAGTGCCGACAGGCCGGAACTCCTCTAGAACTCTACTCCTCTACTCTATCTCTCTACTTATCTAAACAAGACTAGATCGCGAAGAACTAGTCTCTCCTAATTGCTACATCTAACCCTAACTGGAGATATTGAATTGAAGCTCAAGAATAGGGTTGCCTCCAAGGGGGGTCTGTCCCTTTATTTATAGCCCAGTGGGATGGATACACGCCGTTGGATCAAACTGATTTAAAATAAGGGCCGAGATGCATCGTGGGAGG
Organism: Eremochloa ophiuroides; assembly: GCA_038502445.1. NCBI lineage: Eukaryota > Viridiplantae > Streptophyta > Magnoliopsida > Poales > Poaceae > Eremochloa > Eremochloa ophiuroides. The sequence goes on along the minus strand of JAHLJS010000007.1, from coordinate 90,801,193 downwards.
CGTTGGAAGAAGACTCCGGAAGACGGCGACAAAACCCTAGGGGGGCGCCGCCCGGCCCCACCTGGCAGGGGTTCGGCCCCAGGTTGCTTCAGGTGCCTTCTACACTCTTTCCACGTCCCGATGACGATGTTTCCTTCGCGGTTAAGTTTCGTGTCTTTTATGCTCTTTAACCCTTCTTTTATGCTTTTCTGGAATACTCCCTGGAAAATACAGAATATGCAAAACTCATGAAATTTGTTAGTTAAAACCCTAGACTAGTGTGTATTAATGTATCCTTTCATGTCTAAAGTTCTAATAAAAGTTGACATTATCCACCGTTAACAACTCCCCCAAGCTTATCTTTTGCCAGTCGATTGGCAAACAATCTAAGCCTAATTACTAATATATTTGGATCAGGAGTTGCTACAATGCTTTCATGCCTTCCAAGTATATATGCATTCAAACAAAAATTCTCCTTCGAATTAGATAAAACTGCTCTAACTTTCAAATTTACCCATTTTACCTTTACTATGGGGTTTAACAGCTTTTGCATAAGTCTTCAGAAATCGAAAGACCGAACAATCAAGTCAAGCACTATGTCTCAAATTCTTCACAATACCAATATTCCAGAGTTTTGCAAGTTTTCGAAATAAAACTCAGAGCTTAATTGTATGACACCCTCAAGTCTCTTAATATATGTGGTATTTATAGATCTCACTATCGACGGAATATCGGCGATAGTCTACCGAGGGGTATGCCCGCGGTAGTAGATGAGACGGTGAGGGTGCGTCTGAGACGAACGAGGGAGCACAATTCGTGCGAGACGGAGATTTAGACAGGTTCAGGCCGCCACGAGGCGTAATACCCTATGTCCTGTATGTTGCTGTGTTGTATTGCTAGTAGATTAGATGAATCAAGTAGACCCCCTACCCGCCTTATATCAAGTAGACAAGTTGATCTTGCCATACATAACAGATTACAATCCTAGCCGATCTGGGAAACCAATTGGCTAGATCCTAGGAAAGCTATTTCCTTACCCGCCAAGGACTTGGCGGATATACGCGATCTCCTAGAGATCGTATGGGCGACGTGTCCTCGGTAGTTCAGGCCTGTTCGATAGACTTGGGCCAAGTATGACTATGCAGGTATACGGGCTTATACCCCCACACTCACTGAGGCATTAATGATGTTATGCCTTCCTACAACTAAGGATTATAGTGGAGCTTATAGGAGTGGCAATAACAAGGATGAGCATACTTGCAATTCATATATTGTAAAGTTAAACAATGGATCTACAGAGAGTCAAGTCATATAATCAAACCAACATGTGCATGTGTATGGAATATGGTGGATAGGTATATATATGGTGGCTATCTTTATTCTCTTTTTCTTCTTTTCTTTCTCTCTCTTTTTTAGGGAGGCGGGCATCTCAGTACCCATTGTTTTAATTGCTGGGACACTTGTCCATCTTTTACTCCCTTTTCTTTTTTTTCAATACTTTTGCATAGCCACATGCATCCTTTGAATATAAATAATTGGAGAGATAATGATAAGAACTTAGAGCAATTAAACAGGGGGCTGTTCTATAGGGTATATTTTTGGGTGTTTACTCCCTGTGTAGGAGAAAAATATTTTTAAGGTGGATCTGGTTGAAAGTGAAAAATGATTGCGCTTACTCACAGAGTAGGAGTAATGCATATGTGGGTGGAGTGTGTAAGTGATCTTGATTTTAAAAGCATGACAAGACTCTCATAAGGTATACAACAAAGGTTGACTAAACTCAATGCAAAGCAGGCAGTATAAATATTGCAAAGGTTTTACTATCTCTAAATGTATCTTCTTTGGCTTTGGTAGGAATTCACACTTTGTCATACAAGAGCTCATCACGTAAGATTTTAAATTTAAAATAAATCTCTAGAACTTAGTAATGCTAGAAATAAGATAAATAGCAGCTCAACCTTCATGTACCATATCAATCAATCACCTAGACTTAGCTCAAGCATATGCCTCCACAAGTTTCAGGTTCAGAGTGAATTCTTAAGTCAAAATAGTAATATCTAAAACTCGGGAGAATTTAAGGTTGAAAACTAGGCACTTGAAAGTGATTACGGCAGAGTAACTATCCATCATCTCCAAGATAAAATTTTAATGTTCTTCAGTTTTTATTTGACTCTAACTTAACTAGACAGACTCTAGACACACACTTTAATATATTACTAAGTATTTATTTGGTTTTCAAATTTTATCTTACAAGCTAACTCATGCGAAAAGCGATATGGTAATAATAATAAGGTGGGAAACTTATACTTAACTGGATTTTAAATGGAGGGTGCCCTCCCCCAAGCTGGATGTTTGACAGGGTCTTTAATGTTGAAAATTAAGTGATCCTTCTCGGAGCAGGTGTATCGGCAGCGTAAGGGCATCGGGTTGACTAGCTCTTTGATCTTGTATTTTCCTGTGAAACTCAATTGCCAACAAAAATACCAAATCTCATGGAGAAGGGTTAGGTTTAGTACCACTCCATGGTAAGTGATTGATATTATATTTCCAGCAGAAGTTTCCTAATTGGGTGGACCTTCATGTGCCCACATATTTTTGGTTTTTTTCTAAAAAGTGTGGACCTTCATGTGCCCACATATTTTTTGTATTTTTAGATTTTATAAAACAGACTCGATAATCGCATAGGTATAGTTACCTGATGACTAGGGGATGCTTCTCCGCCAAGCTAGATGTTTGCAATACTTGGTGCCGATGATCTTTAGAGCAAGCTTGTTAGCAGTAGTCCTAGTGGGCTCCACTAATGAACTCACTCCTCACACATAGTGTTATCCTGCATAATTATACTCCAACAAGAAAACCAAAACTCGAGGCTGGAATGTGATAAGGGGTTAGCGATCAGCCAATAAGTAATTGATTATTCTTTTGAGTTGATTTTAAATGACAGATTCTAGCAGGATTCTCTTTTTAGGGTTTTCTAACTTTCTTATGCAGAAAAGTAAATATGTATGCATGATGTATATTTCATTTTTATGCCACTATGGAGAATATTTATTCTCATGGGGCCTAGGGTTTTCATAATGCAACAAATAAATACAGATGCTATTTTTATTTTTTTTATGCCACCACAGTAAATATTCCTCCAGGGTTACCATAAGTTTATTCACGTGAGGTTTTAATATTTTATGATGCAGTAAATAAGCCAATAAAGATTTTTTTCTTTAATATGCATAAAGATGAATATGCTAAAGTGAAAGTACTAATGTAAATTATGAATACTAATTAATTAGATAATTACCATGTTACCTTATGGCAAGGGTGCGGAATTTAAAGTCTACCGACAGGATTTTTTTCTTCCACTCTTGTGTATCTCTCCGTCTTAGAGATGGAGGTCTTGATGGTTGCACCTGTGATAATGGTGATGTCACTTTTGTTCTTTACTTGGCCAGCAGTTGAAGTAGAGCATTAATAGCGGGAGCTGGCAGGATCTAGCTCAATGTGCATGTTCACAGAACTCCCACTTATGGAATTTTGGGAATTAACAAACTTTACTCGAAGTGTTGTCCTGTTTGCAAAACCAAGGTAAAGATCAGCTGCATGGGCTCTGCTGGTGGAAAAATACCAACAGAACTAAATCTATCTCTTTATTTTCTCTATCCTTAGGCACATGGAACAATAAGAAATTGGTGTTGCATAATTTGTTTACTTATGACATGAGTGGTAAGATCAGAAGATTAAGCATTTCTGTTGTATTTAAGTTCATATGGCAGAAAAGATTTAAATTGCTTAACCAATGGAAGGGTTGTCTATCTCTACATAATATATAAATTTTCACATGAGTGTGACTATCATCTTTCAAAGATAGAATACAATATTTTAGCACATTTGGTTAAGACTGAGATAAAAAAAATGGCGCCATGAACAACCTTAAAGGACAAAACATGTTGAGTTAATTAGGTTAGTCAATTAAAGCTGTAACTCTAACATGTTTGTGTCTTTATTTATCTGCATACCAAGATCAAAGGAGAAAAGTGACCACTTACCTTAAAATATTACCTTCATTATAAGAGCATGATGGCACTAAGTAATGAAGAGTAGATGACTGGTGGTCCTTTCCTTCTCTTGCATCTTGAGTTGTTCATGAGCATCTTATCTCTTTATTGCTTATCCCCTTTGCCGTCTTTTGCTTCTTTGATTTTATGACACCTAGTCACTCCATTCATTATTATGTAGTTCTTTCATTCATAATGAATGAGCTGTGTCTTCCTCTACAAAGTTATTGAAGTTCAGCATGTGCCCTGTCTTATCTCTGATTTAAATTTATCTCGTGACTTACCCAAATTAATTGTGAAAGTTTCCTGCAGGGGTTAGTCCAACAAAATATCCAATGTCTACTACAGCATACGAGCGGCTCAAAAATCAATCTAGACACCACGTCTAATTTAACTTAGGAAGGCATTTTAACCCAAACACCATGCTTAATTCAAAAAGCCTTTTAAAAATAAGATCACCACTCCTAAACTAAGCACCGTGCTTCATTTAAGAGATGTATGAAAGTACTTCAAAGTCTAAACATATACAATAGCAAATAAAGGTATCATGAAAGTATTATAGAGCATTATTCAAACAGAGATGAAAGAACATGATTATTAATTAACAATTTGAACATGGATTAAAAGGGTAGAGACAACAAATATTAGCAACATAAGATTCTCTAAATAAGCTCATTCCCCCAAGCTTGAATTTTGCAAAGCAAACTTAAGTTTGGATGGATTAATGTTGCATGATGATTGGTTGGACATACCTGATGATGTCATCCTTCTGCTTTATGCCTGAAATGGTTAGTGACAAAAATACCCAAGGGAATATTTTTATAATTTTAATTCTATGCTCAATTCAAAACGGCATTATAATAAAATTAAAGGTGCAAGCTCAATTCATTTTTCAAGAGTGGTTATTTTAGGACACAAAGTCGTTCTTGGAAAACCTTCTAATTATTGTACTTTGAGTTCATGGGGTGGTTTCTTCTAGAACACCAGCCTTTGTGCACCTATTTCAAGATTACAACGAGATTTACAATATTTATGATAAACATATGCATCTACAACCACCCTTTCAATAAATTTATGAACAGGTAGAATGAGAGGGTTGAGGATCTCGTGTGCGATAATGTTAGAGAGACCAATTGATCCAGGAGATTTCTCATATGAGCATGAATTCGATGAGGTGTTAATGAAATAATTCCCATGCTCATCGATATGATCTCCCTTTTTAAACTCTTAGGGTGTTTCTTCATGGATGTCTATAGGCAACAAGTTTGACTCTATTATTTCATGTCTACGACATTCATTGGATGTTTTATTTTCTAGGATTTTCCATGGATTGGTGTCTCTATGTTTGGTCTCATCTAAGGCTTTGTCTAAACTTGGATGAGTTATGTTTATTACAGAAATTGATTTAAGCTCACCATTTGAATCTAGACCAAGTTTAGATGCTAATACTAAGGCTTCGTCCTCTTCCATCCATTATTTGACAATAGAGTATGTGTTTCTAGTATGTTCTATGCATTCCTACCATTGTCGTAGCTCTTCTTGGTCATTCTAATAATCTTCATGACTCCTATTCTTGGGATGTCTTAATGGGATCCTAGGGTCATTATAAGACTTAGGAGAGAAAGCATAAGAAGGATCATCGGGTCAAGGATGGGTTTAGAGATGGGTTCAGATGAGACATTTAATGTGAGCATAGAAGGGGAGAAGATAGAGTTGATTCCTAAGTGGCTTGGCTCTCCTTCTATGGCATCACTAGACATGCCATCCTTGCATTCTTCCCAATGTCTTTCAGGGGAAAGGAAGTTGACGACACTTTTTCCAAAATACTCTTCTAAGAAGATCTGATGTACATTGATTGATAAGCATCTTAGCTAATTGGAAGTCTAAATCATCAAAATAGGGTTTCGATGGTTTAGGATTGACAGCTAAATCTTGGGATTGGAGTGGTTGTGTTTTAGCTACCAAAACTTCCTCTTCTTGCTCGGGGTGTGATTCCTTTTCTTCCTCAGGGAGCTCATAATTCGCTTGAGCAACCTTGTTGATCATAGCTTTTGCTTTACTTATAGGCAAATAAGGAAAGGCTACTCCAGAGGATAAATCAAGCGATTCCTTAGAGTTCTTGGTAAGACCCAAATAGAAATGTTGAATATGCACAGGGTCTGCAAACTAAGGTCAGGGCCAGATGTAACAAGTTCATTAAAACGATCCCATGATGTACTAAGAGATTCTTGTTCTAGTTGCCTAACAAATAAAACCTCTTTTCGAAGGTTAACTACTCTATGGATGGGAAAGAAATATAAACAAAATTCAGAGCATAAAGTTTTCCAATCCCCTTGCATACATCCTACGGCTCGATTATACCAACGTTTAGCTCTTCCGGTCAAAGAGAACGGAAAAAGCTTCCATCTTAAGATCTTATCAGACATGCCAGCAATGTGCAAGCATGCACAGGCCTGCTTGAATTCTTGTAGGTGTAAGTATGGGTTTTTGTTACCTTATCCCGAGAAGGGTTTATCCCGAATCATATTAATTAGACATGGGCGCAGCTCATAGCCAGGTGTTATGATAGGCTCTACAGATTTTGGTGGCTCAAAGCTTTTGCGCATGCCATAAAGACAGATAGGCGTGGAATTTAAAGCATCCATAAGGATGAACATAAAATGATGAAAAGTTAGGGATAAAATAGAAAAGATAAGAGTATAATACAAAATTAAGCTAAACTAAGTCAAAATCAGCAAACCGTTCCCCGGCAACGGCGCCAGAAATGCTTATTGGTATAAATTAACTGCACTCTACTAAATATTATTATTATCAGATTATCCGCAAGCGCACAGATGTAATACCGATGTAGCACTTCACCCGGTGGTTTTAAATATCGAATCCACAAGGAACAGTAGGTGATAATGACCAAGCCGATGAACTTAACCTTACAATTAGGCTAGATAATATCGAGAAAGAGGAAATAGCTAATGATTATCTAGTTCCAACAACCGGTAAGTTTTGAATAATATCGTTCTAACTGGGCAGTGAAATGAATAAGAGTGGAAATCAGAGTTCCCTCCTACCAAACACTATCGACCCTATCAACGGGAAGTGGACTATAGAGGAATCAACGTAGCTGTCACCTACGCAAACTACCACTATCCGGCCAATCATGGGACATTCACAAGTAAACCTAGCCTAGGCACCACGCCTACACTATGAAATACTACTTCAATCAAGTAATGACCAAGATCAAAACACTCAATATGAGTTGCAAACTTAAGAACGAATAAGAACAAATGCTTACTTGAAATAGATGTTGAATACAAAAGTACCTCAGAACGCAACTCCGGGCGAGAAAGCTGAATCCAGAAGAATACAGCTACGAAGAAGCGCCGACAGAACGGAACTCCTCCAGAACTCTACTCCTCTACTCTATCTCTCTACTTATCTAAACAAGACTAGATCTAGAAGAACTAGTCTCTCCTAATTGCTACATCTAACCCTAACTGGAGATATTGAATTGAAGCTCAGAAATAGGAATGCCTCCAAGGGGATCTGTCCCTTTATTTATAGCCCGGTGGGATGAATATGCGCCGATGGATCAAACCGACTTAAAATAAGGGCCGAGATGCATCGTGGGAGGCGGTGGAAGAAGACTCTGGGAGGCAGCGGCGAAACCCTAGGGGGGCGCCGCCCGGCCCCACCTGGCAGGGGTTCGGCCCCAGGTTGCTTCGGGTGCCTTCTACACTCTTCCCACGTCCTGATGACGATGTTTCCTTCATGGTTAAGTTTCGTGTCTTTTATGCTGTTTAACCCTTCTTTTATGCTTTTCCCGAATACTCCCTAAAAAATACAGAATATGCAAAACTCGTGAAAATTGTCAGTTAAAACCCTAGACTAGTGTGTATTCATGCGTCCTTTCATGTCTAAAGTTCTAATAAAAGTTGACGTTATCCACCGTCAATAGCTTCGATGCCACGCTCGAAAACGATAAACCCGAGCAACATGCCTCGGGGGACCCCAAAAACACACTTCTCGGGGTTGAGTTTTATATTTTTCTTCTTGAGGCATTCGAACGCCTCTTCTAGGCCGGTTATCAAGTCGTCTGCCTTCCTAGTTTTTATCACGATATCGTCTACGTAAGCCTCAACGGTTCGCCCAATGAGGTCCCCAAAAACTTTGAGCATGCAACGCTGGTAAGTTGCGCCCACGTTTTTTAGGCAAAATGGCATGGTTACGTAGCAATACGTGCCAAAGGGAGTGATGAAAGAAGTCGCTAGTTCGTCGGACTCTTTCATACGGATTTGGTGGTAACCGGAATATGCATCAAGAAAACTAAGTCGTTCGCATCCAGCAATGGAGTCAACTATTTGAACAATGCGAGGTAATGAAAATGGATATTTAGGACATGCTTTATTTAAACTAGTGTAATCAACACACATCCTCCATTTTTCATTCTTTTTCTTAACTAAGACAGGGTTGGCTAACCACTCTGGATGGAACACCTCCATGATGAATCCGGCCGCCAAAAACTTCTGCACCTCCTCCCCGATGGCCCGGTGCTTCTCCTCGTCGAATCAGCGTAGGCGCTGCTTCACCGGCTTGGACCCAGCCCGGATGTCCAAGGAGTGCTTGGCGACCTCCCTCGGGGTGCCTGGCATGTCCGAGGGACTCCAAGCAAACACGTCGGCATGCTTGCGGAGGAAGTCGACGAGCACAACTTCCTATTTTGGGTCGAGGGTGGCGCTGATCTTCAGCACCTTGCCATCGGACGTGCCAGGGTTGAGGGGCACCTCCTTCACACCCTCGACGGGCTCGAAAGTGCCCGTGGCCTTCTTGGGGTCGGGGACCTCCTTGACCAGCTCCTCGAGGTCGACGATGAGGGCCTGCGACTCCACCAGTGCGTTGGCATATTCGCAGCTCTCAACGTTGCACTAGTAAGCGTATTGGTAGGAGGCGCCGCTGGTGATGACCCCCTTGGGCCCTGGCATCTTGAGCTTGAGGTAGGTGTAGTTCGGGACCGCCATGAACTTGGCGTAGCATGGCCTCCCGAGGATGGCGTGGTAGGTGCCTCGGAAACCTACCACGCTCTTCCCCGGAACTATCCCGTGGAACGGGGATGTCACTGCTCGGAGAAGAGAGCGGCTGATCCCCATCGAGTCGAGGGTCTCAGCGTATAAAATGTTGAGGCCGCTGCCTCCGCCCATAAGGACCTTGGTGAACCGCGTGTTGCCGACGACGGGGTCGACAACAAGCGGGTAACGCCCCAACGATGGCAAGTAGTCCGGGTGATCGTCCCGGCTGAAGGAGATGGCATCGAGGGACTAGTTGAGGAAGCGCGGTGTCGCTGGTCCGATGGTGTAGACCTCCCGACTCTCGCGCTTTCGCTGACGCGACATGGGAGCGGTCCCGGGCCCGCCGAAAATCATGAGGCACTTGTCGACGGGGGGGAACTCGTCGTCCTTCCCCCTGGTCCTCCTTGTCCTCCGCGGGCTTCTTACCGGCGTCGTCCCTGAATGCCTGCCGCTCCTAATGCTTCTTGAGCATTACGCACGCTCCGAGCGTGGGATTCACCGGGCCCTTGTGATAAGGGCATGGCTTGGAAAGCATCTCGTCGAAGTGGCCACGGGGCGGCTGTTTCGCCCTAGGCTCGGCAGCCGCAACGAGGGGCTCGTTGTGGAGGGGGGCCTTCCTCTTCCCCTTCTTCTTCTTGTTGTTGGGGGCTCGGGAGGAGGAGCCCTCGGGGGCTTCCTCCTTCCGCTTGCCCTTGGGGTCGGAGAAGAGGGCTCCCACCGCCTCATCGCCCGAGGCAAAGCTGGTAGCTATCCTCATGAGCTCGGCGATGCTTGTGTGGGTTTGACGCCCTAGCTAATGAACTAGCTCCTTGCAGGTCGTCCCTGCAGCAAAGGCTCCGACGACGTCGGAGTCGGCGACCTAGGGCAGCTCGTCATACTGCTTGGAGAATCGCCGGATGTAGTCCCTGAGGGACTCGCCCGGCTTCTGCTTGCAGCTGCGAAGATCCCAGGAGTTGCTAGGGCGCACGTAAGTGCCCTAAAAGTTCCCCACGAAGATGTTGACCAGATCGCTCCAGTCAAAGATCCCGAGAGGGAAGGTGTTCTAGCCAGGCTCTCACTGAGTCGGCCAGGAATAGAGGTAAGTTGCGGATGATAATGAGATCATCTTGCACGTCGCCCAGCTGGCACACAAGACGATAATCCACCAGCCAAAGCTCGGGGTTCGTCTCCCCCGAGTACTTGGCGATGTTCACCAGTTGTCGAAACCGGGGTGGAAATTTGGCCCTCCGGATGGCCTCGCTGAAGACACGAGGACCTGAGGGCTCGGGTGAGGGCGCACGGTCCTCGTCGGAGTCGTAGCATCCTCTCCGGTGGAAGTTGTAGCCTCGTGCGGCCCCGTCGGTCTTTCGTCGACCGTGGGCCTGAAGAATGGTGCGGACGTCGATGTCCTTGCCAAGCCACTCGTGAACCGAGGGGGCCCTCGGCGCTTCGAGTTGCACTGAGGACTCTCGTTCATGGCGCATGCCACGATGACGTTCCTCGGCACCACGGTGCCGGGATGCCGAGCTTTCTACCTGGAGGACTGCGGCATCCTCCAAGAGGTCTTTCAGCTGGTTCCTGAGCTGCCGGGCCTCCGTGTTGGAGGGCTCAAGCATGCTCCGGCTTGCCCGGGGTTCCGGCACTGGTATCCCAGCCCCGTCATCGGCGACGATGCGGGCCTGGACGTCACGGGCTCCGCGTCGCGCTGCTCCACCGTCTCCCCGCTCCTCCTCGTGCTCCAGCGCGGCTCGGAGCTGGAAAGGCGTAAGCGGTCCTCGTCCATCCGGGCTTCGAGCTCCCGGAGTTGCTCTAGCTCCGGAGAATGATGGAGGGGACGGGACGTTCCAGCCCTCGGGTCCTTCGAAGGCGTGGGGCCGGGAGCCGGTGGAGGTGGCGTGTGGAGCTGCGGCTGCTCTGCCGGGGCGTCTTCCTCCTCCTCCGAGTGGACGTCCTCCAACATGGCTTCCTCTGGGTGCACCAAATGATAGCACTCCCGGGAGGGGTCGATGATGCTCTCGTCAGAGGAAGGCCTTGCATCGTCTGGGGGGAGGAAGGCCTGGGGGTCATGGACGAAGGCCTGGGGGGAGGAAGGCCTGGGGGAGGAAGGCCTTGCGTCGTCGTCCTCGAATATCTCGCCGGCAACCACTATCGTGACAGCAACAGGTTCGTCTCCTCTTTCTCAATCTTGATCTGCATCGCCAACACCTTGCTCCCAGGCCATGCCCTTTCCTTCTTCCTTTGCAGACCCCCCTCTGTCTCTGATTTCCCCCAAATTCTACTAAGGATCAGGCTGCCAGCCACTCCGTCACAACTGCACATGACGGACCCAAAAAAAACCCTACTGCAGTGGCTCTTCTCCTCGACTGAAGACCAAGAGGCCCAGAAGCCAACAGGATCTGCGGCCATTCATCCATGACGAACGACCGATGCCGATAGATACGCAAGACATACTTTAAGGTTAGTGTGCGTTTCAATGTGTACATTGGAGTATCAGGAATTTTACTGAGGTTATAGTTTTTTTTCCCTTTCCACCTTACTTCATCTGCTTATAGCAATCCGTAGCATGTAAAGTGTGTATTCCTGTGGTTCTGGTAACTGATTTATGATTTATATATACCACAACTCAGCACTTCAAGACTGGCAGTACGTTACTTCTAATTACATTTGAATTGATCTGTAGTTTTCTTCATGTGTGCACAATGTCAGTTGCTAGCATCATCCCTCCCATGGTGGCATGCTCATCCTAGGTCTTCTCGCCCACATATAGATCAATTGGCTATTTAATTTTGATCCCCCTGTAGAACAGATTCACGAAAAAAACAAATAATTTCTTATCCAACTAGCTAATCTTGCTAACGTGCTATTAGTTTTTTGTTGCCTTTTTTTCTCTCAAATTCAGGATGCTTGGTTAACTAGCAGGTGAAGGAGATATAGCAGTGTTTATTTTCACCGCATTTATATCCTATAAGATATTATCTTGACAGGTGTTCGCTTTCAAAAAAAAGAAATTTTGTTCGTCCATGTAGTAGCAGCATTTTTAGAGAATTAAGGATCTATGTTAATATATTGTGGTGCAAAAAAATATTCAGTACAGACTGCAAGACTTTTCCTAATCATCATTGGTTTCTATAGGTCAGTAATGGGATGGAAAATAGCTAAAATATATTATGTCCAAATCAATGTGCAATTGAAGCAGTTGACACCAAATCAATGCTCAAGGTTTCGCCTGTCTTACAGGTTCGGTTTGTTGCTTCATGTTTTGTATCCCCCATTATTCAGAGACATGTCCAGTTTGTAATACAGTGAGTGTGAGACATCCTATGTACTCCCTTTGTTTCAATGTCCAGTTTGCTTTTCTACATGCATTGCTTTTATTATATCTAGGCATAGAAACATACGATGTCTCTAAAAAAAGTCAAAAAGTATTATATTTGCAATGGAGGGAGTACCCATTTTGCTAATGAATTGCACTCATCCATTTGTACTAACTTACCCCTTAGGCCAAAAAACTTGCTGATTCTACATATGTGAGATATTGTGTTATCCAACTGAAATCAGTTTCTTCTCTATTTTACGAGCGTATTTATCTTTACTTTGCCCCAACAATGTAATGTCTCTCTTTCACTTATTGTGCTATACATAACTGATGCACTTTGTTCCTTAGGTATTAAAATTATGTCAAACCACAAATCGTAATTTACCCCAGGATGCTTATGACCCCATTTGGTTTTATGTTGTTCTCTCATTTGTCTTCAATTTATATGTATCAATCTGTTGCCAATTGCATGGGCTTTCTCTGAAATCAAAGGTTTTAGCTCTCCTCCCTTTATAAATTCTTCTATTTTGTGACCTTACATTCTATTGTCATTCCTGTTCTCATTGGGATGTGATTTATGATTACTCTACCCTGTTGTTTTCGATAGCCTGTTCTATAACTGATAGTAGATACATTTGCTTTTACTGTGCATCTATATGTATTGTATATCGATGTGCATAACAAGAGCTACGTATCTAAAACAGCTAAAACATCTTATAGTTTGGAGGCGAGGGACTACTATCATCGCAATTCAAAAATATAACTCATACACATGCATGTGTAATGTGATTGCATCATGGAAAGGTGACGCTGCTATTGAGGCAGCCCTGTTTATTCGACCATTGTACATAGCCAGGAATGATAATGTTATTAGTTTGATAGAAATCAGGTTAACAGTTATTGAAAAATCTTGAAGTTGACGTACGGATAGAATGGCCAACAAGCACGAGCAGCGACACTATGAACCGAGAAAGAATAGGTTGTGGACAGAGTACGTAGATACATACGCATACAGGGACAGCTTGGATTCAAATTCGGATCTCTTTAAGGGCATTTGGGCTTAGTTTGCCCAAAACAATTTCAGCTGTTTGCGACGCCACTTGCCCCTCCCGCTGCTTCTCATGTTCTTCATCTTGTTTGGACACCATCTTTGCCTTTGGATTAAAAATTGAGAATAAACAAATAATTAATTGAGTGTAGCCAAACAAGTGGTTTATTCATGCCCAAAAGGAGAAAGAATTGGTTGTAGCATGACAGAAATAAATAATAAAGTGACTATATAGCATTTTAAGGATCTTTTTACGGGTCTACCACAATGTTATTAGCACTTATTCCTATATTGCCGTTAATGACACCTTAGCTCTGGTAAACACCGCTATTTGATTTAGACGTGATATATTTTTAGCATCGCTAATCCTGACCGAGGTATATATTCATTCGTTTGTCTAGATGACTATAATCTATGTCCGCCCTTTGGGTTATTTATACTCAATAAATAATGTAATAGATCATTAAATAATTATTAAACTGTTGAAAGTTGACCACAACAATGAGTATGTTGATTGATACGATAAAATTTAAGTAATGGACATGGAAACATTTTCATATGTTTCAATAAACCACTAAACGAAACTGGTTTTGTTATATCCCTTTATAGCTTTTGTAGGAGACCGCCGCTCTATGTTGCGCTATTTGAAACACTAAAGAAATATTAACTTAATCAAAACAAGTACAAAATACTCATCATACCTCATTACTTTTAAGCATGAAAAGTGTGGGATGGTTGGGATGGACCTCGCATGCGTTTCTCAGCGCACACAATGCAGCATCCACCTCCTTGGCAGACACGCCATCACAGTCGATAGCCCCTCTGAGTTCCCGAAGGGAAGGCAGATACTCCAAACCAATATTATCACAACTGCCGCTGTAATCTTTTAGAGCTCGCAAAGGGACATCAAAATGAAGCACTTCGAGATTTGGCATCACGCAACACGGTATAATTTTGCTGGAGTCATTGGGTTTTCGGTAGCTGAACGGCATTGTATGTTTTCCATTCCATATGTGCAATGAAATCCTAGTGTCCTCCTCATTGGGCTGCTCAAGCTGGACCATTCTATTGATCTCGAAGTACCTCAACTTCTGGAAACAGCAGCCATCATTATCATTGATATTACTTGCTGTTATTGTGGACTCTGTTTCAAGGTCCAGAAAACAGAGTGCTGGCAACCTAGCAAGGAGCTTGAGATCCTGATCATCCATAGTAGTAACACCTATTCTCAAATGGGACAGGTTGGGAAGACCAAAGGGATTTATGCATGACGGCAGCTTAGAGAATTGAGTGAACAATTCCAAGAAACAGAGAGGCAGTGGGAGCTCAAAGCCTGCTGCCTCCCACATGGCTGTATCTGCATCAGTAAAACGACTGTCCACATATATATGCTGGATCTTTTTGAGATTGCGCAAGGACACCACGAAATCTCTCTGCATGCACTCGTTCATCGCACAAGTTGAAATTATGAGTATTCTCAGTTCTCGCAGGCTGCCCAGCTCCTCCACAAACCTCTTGTGATTGCCATGTATTCTAAGCTCCTCTAGGGACGTCAGGTTTCCAATCCCGTGTGGTGCATTCGATTGACCAGCACATAGCCGCACCAGTTTTGTGAGCTGGACAATGCTTGCTGGCAATGTTCCGTCCACATCAAGTGTCTTCAGTAACTTTAAATTACCTATTTGTTTAGGGAGCAAAGGAACACTGCCTCGACATCTTCGTATCCCAAGATACCTCAAATGAAGTAAATCACCAAGATGCTCAAGATGGCAAGCTTCCTTAAATATACAGTCTACTATGTCTAGCACGCACAAAAGTTTTAATCTCAAAAATGGGTCTTGGTTATCAATACGACACATGAATGTAGTATATGACCTCACTTTTTGCATCACAGTAACCATGGCTTTGGAATTGACGTGCTCAGATATTCTATTCTGGTGGGCTAACCGACGAACACTACTCAATGCTGGTGTTCCATCAACAGTATCACCTAATAGAGAAACAAAGTTTTCTTGCAATGAAAGCTTACGCATCAGTTCAAGAACCATATCATGAACACGACATCCATATACAGTTCCATCCCATTTGTCTTCCACTGCCTGGATTAAGCTTCTGTTAATCAGATCATGGAAGTATCTTTCACCAAGCTCAAATAATCTTGTTCCTTGTTTCCCATCAATAAATCCTTCAGCTATCCACTTCCATATCAAAGGATCCTTTTCTATCAAATAATCTTCTGGATATGTACTTACATATAGTAAGCATGTCCTCAAATGTGGAGGAAGATCATAGTAGCTAAATGAAAGTATTGTCATAGTATCTTCAACTTCCCTGTTATCTTCATGTCCAAAACCAACAGAGCTATAGACCTCAGTCCATTCATGCTTTGGTTTACCAACCAACAAACTAGTCATTGTGATAATTGCTAAAGGAATACCGGCACATTTCCTTAAAATTTTACTGGAAATATCATCTGGTTGGTAATCAAGGTACTTTTCATCTGCCCCAAATATCCTTCTATAGAATAATTTTATTGAGTCATCATGGGAAAGTGGTTTTAGCTTGTAAACCTCACCAGCTTCTTTGGCAACCTCAAACTTGCGAGTAGTTGTGATTACATTACTTCCACAACTATTCTCAACAAGTGCCAATTTGATTATTTTCCAAGTTGGTACCTCCCATACATCATCAAGAACAACAAAATACCTATATAAAGCCATATGAAAGTTCAAGTAAGATTGTAAGTAATGTAGTTTGGGGCTTCTACGGAAGCAATAAAATTTCTATAAGTGTTAGTATGCAGTAGAAATGAACTGATCAGGTAACTAAAAATAAACTGTGTTGATGCTTCAGAATCTATCTGACTAGCAAACGGTGCTCAGAGTAATTATAGAAGGGGAGTGTCTCCATAGCAGTTGACTGATATTTGGCATAAGCATCAATCATCTTCAACCTCTTCCTCTTTGTTGTAAAAAAAAAATCCTAAAACAGAAGGCGGCAGGCAAAAAAATAAACGGAAGGTGCATAAATTTGACCTCACTCAAAATTAGGCATTTCTTTGAAATATCTTATACATGATTCAATCTATTTAAAATAAATGAAGCCTATAATTTTGTTTTTCTCATATAATAAAGTGAATCTTTCTATAGTTTCTCTTTCACCAGCTCGGAATAGTTTGATATTCGCGTCTATGTCCTTGTAGCAATGCGTAGACTCTTTTTATAAACTCAACTTTGTTTTCACTGATTGGTGTATTGTTCTAATATAGATATATTTGTATGCCATACATGTCTTTTGTGGATGCTTGTGTGGTGTTCTATGATCATGTCCAGTCGTTGAGCCTTACGTGGTGATCAACAAGCAATCCTTCGAGGTTTGAATCAGAAGAAGCATCTGAGTTTCAATGGGTAGCCACATAGATCATGATATAAATAGACGAGGGGGTCGACCATGTGTTTGTTTTGTTGAATGGCCAAAAATATCAACAAACTAATTACATATTGAAAATATACAAAGGTAACATGGAAATTAAAAATGTCAATATGAATGAAAAAATTATATAGATCAGCCCATAAAAGTATTAATAATTAGTTTATGAAACTGGATATAGGCTATGGGTATCTATTGTCTATCATGTTAAAAAATAAACAAACAAGACAATTTAATATAAATAAATCGTTACTAACTATGTGTATTAAACAATAACTAACACTTATATGTCCCAAAATTCTAGCTCGTGCCTGAGCAAGGGTTCATGGACTAGTTGACTAAATCTGCAGCAATCAACTTAAAAGGCACTCACTTATATAATTTACAATCGGGTGGCGCATGTGTACCTCTTGTCCTGCAGGAATTCTCGGAGTTCGCTAATGAGGAAATGAACACCTCTTCCAGTGTTATGAATGTTTTGATACTTGTACTTGTCAAACTGAAACATCATATCTTTGAAAACTTTTACCATGTCAAGATCACGCCCAACTGAAACAAAAGCCACACATTCATACTGCGATTTGAGGTTGTCATACACTGCTTTGGCCAGAGTGGTCTTGCCCAATCCTCCAACTCCGACAATAGAAACCTTCTTGGTTATCTTCGTATCAG
Organism: Eremochloa ophiuroides; assembly: GCA_038502445.1. Classification (NCBI taxonomy): domain Eukaryota; kingdom Viridiplantae; phylum Streptophyta; class Magnoliopsida; order Poales; family Poaceae; genus Eremochloa; species Eremochloa ophiuroides. The sequence goes on along the minus strand of JAHLJS010000007.1, from coordinate 90,783,661 downwards.
ATGAATCATCATCTGGTTGGGATGGATTCAGAATAGATATGAGTTCTTCCCTTGACTTGTCGACTCCAATAAGTTGTGTTACTTCTTTGTACATAGCAGTAAGGCGAGGATCGATAGATGATGTGGCTCCAACCGGCTTGGACAGACTCATCTCATCAAGTTTGTACTTCTGACGCCTTTGGGCTACCTCCTCGAGATGCTTTTTGATATCTTGGACAGCACCAGCAATATCATGGCGAGCCTTGACCTTGCTGAATACCTTTCCCATCTTCTTCACGGCACGTTTGAGCCTGCTCGGGTCAGTGGGGTCGCCGCAATCGACCCGCACGAGGAAGGCGTCCAAGACATCTTCCATGTCGTAGGATGCCTCCCTGACCTCGCACGCCCACACCTTGACCTGCTCGTCGAGCCGGTCCCATGGCACATCCGAGACCTTGAGGAGGAAGGCATGGATGCTCTCCAGCTCGCTGTGAAGCCACTGCATCTGCTTCTTCACGCCCTTTTGGAGCTTGTACTTGTCATTGAGCAACTGCAGAAGCTTGGGGGCAAGGCTTTCGAGTGCCCCCATCACGACACTCATTCTTTCTTCCCTCGCTTGGTTGAGAACTGAGTGCACAGCCAGTGGGTTGGATTATTAATAGTAGTACTGTGGTGGTGGCAAGGTATGGAGTGGGAGAAGATTTATTGTGGATGCACAGCATCACTAAAAAGAACCTAATGGCTGTGCTACTTTGCTCGCCCGTTGGCTGGCGCTGCACGAACGCGCCACGCACACACTCACATTTGCATTTTATATCTTTATTACTCATGCCGGACCATGACATGCATTACAATTTTTTTTATTCGCTTCACATGAGAGGAGTCCGTAATTTAAATAGCGGGTTAGAGTGTCGCTATAGCCGCAAAAGAGGCTCGACGCTAAGCTATTCATATTCCTGCTATTTTCTACTTATTAGTTATCATTTGCTGCTAATTTAATATTTTGGACAATTAAACTTTCATGAGCCATATTGTAATGTCATATTGTAATGTTATCTAGACTTGTGGAACCTTTGAAACTTTTTTCATTGAATTTCATATTTGCCATGTTTTTAGCATTAAGTACTGGTGTTTCTATGTTTTTTTTAATAAAAACGATATCTATTATAGCGTTGCTATAGCTGTATAGCTGCTCAAAAAAGTTGCCACTATTTCAGTAACTCGCTATTTAAAACTTTGCTGTAATCGCACCCGCTGATCTGATTGATCGCAGTTCAGCTCATTGATAATACTCGCGACACATCGACGTTGGGTCGCTATGCTGACACTACTAATCTCTGCTCTGCTCCTCTCCATCGACAGATTGCCAGAGTGGTAAGCGGCCCCTTCGTCAAGAATCTGTTCCTCGCCACCCATCTAGCCTCTGCGAATGCATAATGATAAGAGGTACAAGAATGCAGGATAACAAAGTTGCTGCTTTTTAGCTTTGCAGATTCTCCACCTCCAGGGAGTGAGTGGCTTTCGCGAGAAGCTTCTAAAAAGCTAACTTTTAAAAATGCCAAAGCTGCTAAGCACCAGGATTAGCTACTGGGTGCTCTAATATACCCATTCAATAATTTGATGCCTGAAGGACCAGCTAGGCGACCCAGATGAAGGTTGAATGGGAGCCAAAAAATTTTTTCGAAATATTCAGCCACTGTCCTAAGTTCAACCCCAAGAAGTAAATACACACGCAGCAGAAAAATCCACAAGCCAACAGGTGGCTAGGTGTCTATGGCAAGCTTCACAAGACACGGCAGGACTCAACTTGTCCCGAGCTTCGCTCGAAAGATTCAGACGAAATTCGAGAAGAAATAAGCGTGCGATTCAAAATACCCAAGTCGAACTGGTGACAACAGTATCGAGAAAAGCTCCTTGCATTGACTGAAAAACAACGCAAAAAGACAGAACTCGAACAGGAGAGCGGGAGAGCAAACCATGTAGGAAGCACGAGAACTGTTCGTGGGTCTGGTGCGGACTGTCTGTGATCAAAACTCAGACTGTCCACGATCAGAACCTAGACTGTCCACTAGCAAAAACTCAGAAACCAAACCAAGTGGAAAGAGTTCTTTTCATTGTCGCACTGTGGTAGTATGCTGCAAAGGCTCGGTTGTGGTGTTGGCGTAGAAGTTGTATGCTGGGGCAGGTCTCCACTTCCCGATTGTGGTTGCATGCCTCGTATCTCCGCTTGGACGAGGGCTTGCTGTTGGCGGATTTCTACCGCTTGCTAGGATGCTAGGATCACTCTTTAATTCGCGGCGTAGGCCTCCGCTAGTTTGTCCCTCTCCTCCTTAGGCTTGGCGGCGAAGGTAGGGCGGGATGCTGTCAGACCTTCTTGCGAAGGGCCATCAACGGCGAAGGTACAGGCGGAGACAAGACTGCCGGTGGTTGACCTGCGCCCGAAGGCCTGCCCGCAGCGGAGGCCGAGATTAGCTCAATGCCATGCCAAGGGGAAGAGCAACCGGCTGAGGCGGAGGCTCGAACGAAGGGCATGCCCGAGGGCAACCTTCGCCTACGATGTGTAACGGAGTGGAGGTTGCTGTCGGGGCCCCATGGTGAGTTGTTGGACGCTGAAGGTCAGAAGACCTAAGGACCCTCAGGGCGGACAGAGAGGAATATTCGGGGATTGTACCAGTGATCATGAGGGATAATAGTGTAAAAGTGCCTGTATGTGAACAGTGGGCTATAAAAGGAGACTAACATAATAACTGACCTCAACTAACTCGTACATGGGGCTGTTTAGTCCCCTTTTATAGCCTACTGTTCAGTTACATGGACTTTTACACTATTATCCCTCATGATCACTAATACAATGCCCGAATATTCCTCTCAGTCCGTATCGCCCTGAGGGTCCTCCTGTATTTTCAACTTCGGCATCCAAACACTCCCTGTGGGGGCCCGGTGGGGACCATCGCTCCGTTCCACATCGAAGGCGAAGGTTGCCCTCGGGCGTGCCCTTCGGTCGAGCCTCTGCCTCCGCCTTTGACTCGAGGCCAAAGCCCTCCTCAACCCATCGGGAGCTCCTCCAGCCCATAGACTCGAGGCCGTGTGACTGATTCATCAAGGGAGTAGTGAATTCATGTGATATGATATTGGTCTAGTTTAGGCTGCTTGAACTTTATCTCTGTTCATTGATTCATTGGCTATCAGAGATAAAAGGAATCCAGGACAGTCATCGGTCACACAACCTCTTCAGCCATCTTTCAAATTAATGGATGAACATTGACGACCCTGATGATTAACCTACCAATTCTAATCCGTCCTAGTCTCTAGAATTAATTGATGAGATCATCTTTCGAAGTGCGCAACTTGGGGAGGCCACGTTTAACAACAAATATAACCTTGCCTGGCATGCCTTCTCCATATTGTACAGAGTTAGAGGTTGAGGAGCCACAAATTTCAGATGACCTACACAAAAACACTCTAGCTCCTCTTAGGTAGACTGAAAAATGACTTCTACAATGTCTGGAGGCAGAGCTAGAACCATGTCAAATACACGCCACCGACCAGTCCGAATTATAAGATATTTGGCTTTTTTTTTATGATACAAGGTTTTTGCTATGCACTTAGATATAGGCAATATCTAAATAAATAGAAAAACTAAAGTGTTTAATAGTTTGGAACGTTGGGAGAAGCATATATACCATTTTGAGTTATCTTTTTCTAGGTCATCTTAAACACTAATAACAATAAGGCATTGTTTGGCAGGGCTCCGGCTCCAACTTAGCATGTCTCCTTGCAACGAGCCCTATCAAACGTCCATAGAAACGGCTCCTTGCATGGAGCCTAGAGGAGCTGAAGTTGAAAAAGGTGATTTCTTCTGGCTTCTCCTTGCAAATCTAATATAAATTATTACATAGTGCCACTAGAGCCGTTTTTTGCCAAACATTTTTAAAATCGTTGCAGCTCTATCAGAAGGCTGCTCCACATGAGACAGGACTAGAATCTACCAAATAGGGCCTTATTATGCATGATGCTTTGCAGTACTAACCAGCATGAATACATCTATGGCTATCTGTGCCTGCTCATAGCATATAAAAAAGAGATTTCTTTTCATTTTCTTCTAAGAAAACATAAACTGGTAATTCTCTCTGTGTATGTTGATATATAGGGGAAAATGATCGCCGTATAGCAACACAAGCCCGTGCATCATGCAGACTTTTGACGACAGAATGAAGCCACTGGCTTGGATATTGTTATTCCTGTATATACTTATTGGCAGTTGGCACCACGGCAATACTTGGTAAAAAGGAGCAGAAGAATCAAGCATTACTGTGTGACCGAGCCATACTAGAGTGCAAACTCGTAATTTTTCTATTATATACATAAATCTGAAAAAGCCACATATATAACCAAATAACAATTTTCTAATGAACAGAAATTACAATCATGAATAGGAAGGGTCCTATATATGATATTAAAATGATAAACAGCACGGAATCTTTTGATCTAGTAGGAGACATACGTACATAGTTGATGCGACCTCTCTAGAAAGCAGTGCCACCGCCACCGCCGCAGCCACCAAAACCGGCGCCACCTCCACCATCACCCCCACCCCCACCGCCCAACCAACCGCCACCGCCACCACCGTCGCCACCACCGCTAGCAGTGATGCCTCCACCAGCGTCAAGTCCACCACCATCGCTATTGATGCCTCCACCATCTTCAATCGTACCACCATCACCGGTTTCGATACCACCATGGTGATGGTGATGACCAGCTCCACCATGTCCACCTCCACCTGTGCCTCCACCATAGCCACAGACGACGTACCTTTGGATCAACGCCATGACTACCGTTAGCACCATCACGGCTATCGCAATGCCAATAATTCCACCAGGACCAAGACCGCTCATGTCGTTGTGTGTGTAAAAGCTCAACCACACGATCAGTACAGAGAGAAGGCAGCAGGACTATGAACCGAACAACTTTATTGGCAGCGGCTGCAAATGTTGTATACCGAACAGGCTCAGGACGCACGGGCTGAGCCGGACTATATATAGTAGAGCGAGCTCGAAGCCAAGTCAAACCAAAACGCTAGTCGCCATCAGGCCGGTTTTCAGCTGTAGACTAACGATCTAGACCCGTGTCAAAATCACCGACCAACAACATATTTATACTCTGAGTCTGTCAGTCTGTGACCATCGTGTATGTGTTGTACGTACGCCGAGCAATTACCGGCGACGCCAGGAACACGGACGACGAAGACGGAAAGACCACGCCACCGTGGCCTTCCTGTGGCCGTTTCTACGATTCTGAAACTGCGTGGAACGACCTATCATCGACTATGGATAGGAACGAACATTCATCTGTCTCATCGTGTTTGCTTCGTCAGGTTTGAACGCGAAAAGCACAGCTCCGGTAAGCTATCCATACGCGTGTGGCTCCTACTCTGGTGCTCTGCTGAGGTCTTCGACACGATGACAAACTACAAGGTGCGTAGCTTTGTGGGAAGTGTTCTTCCCGTTGGACAGTCAACAGCTGCAGCACCTGCGGACGAAATAGAGTCTACGCGAACCACACACATGATAAATACGCATCTGTGATGAAAATCTTAATGTTGGTGACGTAAACACATCGTCATTAAAGGTCATATCTCTTGTAGTGAATTGTCATCCTTGTTATGAGTAGAACTTTTCAAGGAGAAGGAAATAAAACTCTTGTTCTAAATCGCCCAGCATTTGAGGGCGTAACCAACACAGAGATGACAAAGAAAAGCCCAACAAAGAAGGTAAAAAAAAAAAAGACGGATAAAACAGTTGCATTATATTCCTGCCACTTCCTATTAAGATCAAATTACCGGTCGTAAATTCCAATTTTCCTCGACTATCCTACTCAATCTCATGCATGGCCAATATAAAATATAGGAGGTCCTAACGCATGCCTTAGGATCTTTTTGACATAGCTTTGTAGGATTAAAACACATTTGACTTTTTGCTACTGTGCTAGCTAGGGGAGTCCATGAAGTCAAAAATAGTGTATATACTAAAAACGCATGGCGTTCCACGCAGGGCTAATGTGAGACTATTTTTTTGTAATATGTTTTGTTAGTTGATAATTTATTTAGTACAACTTTGATACAAGTATTGGTTTGGTTGTCGTATTTTGAGAGAAGGTTAACATTAGAGGAAGTTGGTCTTCCAATAATTATAGCTGATTATATATTGCTTGCAGCAATTTCTAATATTCAATTCTAAGTGACCAAATTGTTGTCGAATAAACTAAGCTAGCTACGCGCACTTGGCTAGGTTCGACGAATTTGTTGCACAAGGTGTTCGTTTATTACGTTGTATTATTATTTTTCATAAATTTTTATTTGATAAACATGGTAATATTTGTGTGTAGAAGAACTGGGCGATGTTCTATGACACAGTGCACACATGGCTAGAAAAGAACATCTCTAACTCGAAGACGGCCAACTGGGTGCTAACCAACACAAAGCAACAATCTGCCCCAAGTGTCGGCGGCCAATCAAGAAGAACCAGGGATGCAACTGTATGACATGTGTCGTGCCCCCTTCCGCCAGGAGTTTTTCTGGCTATGCTCGGACCTGTGGCAGTGTCACTCCCACTGCTCGTGCTCAAGGAGAGTGACATGGACGCGGCCTAGAAAAAAGATAGGCAATGGCAGCAACAGACCAAGGCATCATTGGATAGGTACCTATAGCACTACAAGGGTGGGCAGGCAACGCTAAGTCGCTGCAAAAGGTTCTCGTGGACATGGATGAGTTGAAGAGGTCGGCGCTCAAGGAGATGGCCGCATCGCTGGAAATCCACATGGAGGGAATGCATACGGCTACTACCTGGACCCAGAGCGCAGCCAAGCGCCAGTTGTTTGATGCGGTATGCTACTCTTTTATAGTTTTGGAAAAAGAAAGGATCTATCTATGCAGCACTCGGTTGTTTTGGAGCCCCTGAACACATGATTTCTAGTCCACTGATATGGGCATCGAACGGCTCATAGTGCACTATTGTTCATCTTCTTCCTCTCCCCCTAGTCTACCACCGCCTTACCACGGGCTTTAGGGTTTACCAGAGGTTCGGTCAACCCTCTAGCGCCCACGGCACCCCCTCTTCCCCTCCCATAGCTTCGGCAAACCTCCTCCCCCGCCCAAGACCTGATGAGCTCGGAACCATCTTCTCCATTTGCAGCAAGCCTCCCACGCCCTAGACCTGGCCCGGCCGCTCCCAGGGCCCTAAATCGCCCGCCAATCATCCCCATTGTCTGTCTTCCGTGCTTCCCCCTGGCCAGCCCTTTCTATACCTGCTAGAGTTGGAGAAAAGAGGTTGTCAGAACCCTAGCTGTAAGATCCAGAGGAGGAGGAGAAGGAGGAGGCCTACTTCGATGGATCCACCATGGCCGACAACCTCGAGCGCAGGTAGGGCTCACTGGCGCTAGGGAGAGAGATGGATTAGCACCAAGAAGAGAGAGAGAGAGAGAGAGAGAGAGAGAGAGAGGCCGGGGAGACCGAGTCGCGTGATGAGAGCATCGGGTATTCGGGTGCCGAAGATGGACAAAACACTAAATTGGTACTGGTTAGTATTACTCAAAACGAAAGATCCCGCGGCAACACAATGGCGGTGCATCATGCATGCACACACTTTACGGAATGGAGGCAGTGAATTCTTTATTGCCAACACGACAGCACTTGATAAAAAGAGCAGAGGAATCAAGCATATGAACGTGAGAGAGAGAGAGAGAGAGAGAGAGAGATACTAGAGTACAAACTCGTAGTTCTTCTATTGCACCAATCGAATAAGAAACCAGATAACCAAATAACTAATATAAGGAATGGAAAGTAACAATCGTGGATCGAAGGGGTGCCTTGATATTGTAGTGATAACAGCTCAGATCCGTGTACCTATGTTCTAGCAGGCATATATACATAAATCGATGGGACCTCTCTAGAAAGCAAAGCGGCAGCCACTGCCTGTGCCTATACCATCGCCGCAGCATGGTGATGGGCAGCATGGTGGTGAGCAGCATGGTGGTGGCACTACTGGATTCTGGTTCTTTGCTGAGGGCCGTCCTCGGCAAAGAGCCCTCGGGAAATTTTTGGTCGGCGAAGAGGGTCTTTGCCGAGGGCTATTTATCGGGCACTCGGCAAAGCCTTTGCTGAAGGCCTCGCCTCGGCCCTCGGCAAAGAAAAGTGGCCGTTAGGCCGGCCGTTCCGTTGACGGGGTCTTTGCCGAGGGCCGGCCTTCGGCAAAGAATTTAATTTTTTTTTCAGAAATTTCTTTGCCGAGGGCCGGCCCTCGGCAAAGAATTTTTATTTTTTTAAAAAAACAGTCTTTGCCGAGGGCCCTAGTTGAAGCCCTCGGCAAAGAAATTTATTTTTTTAAAAAATAAATCTTTGCCGAATTTTTTTTTTCAAAAAGTCTTTGCCGAGGGCCACCAACCATGACCCTCGGCAAAGAAATTTTGCAGAATTTTTTTGAAAAAATAAAAGGCCATTTGGTTGCAATTTAATACAAAAGTAACATCATTGTGTAGATTTCTCATACAAATAGATTCATTCATAGAGTACGAAAAATTCAACATTTATGCCTCCTGTACTTATGATTCAATTAGGAAGGCTTAACAGTTACACGAGCAAGGTTTGTCACACATTACCAGACATATTATGTCTAAGACAGAAGTAATATGGAATCAATTTAACTGTAACAAGCATAGAAGCAAGTTGCTGGATGCTGATGTAAAGAAAAAATTCAGAGGGAGAACTAACCAGCCTGTACGATGTAACCTTACACAACTATAGGGTAAAGTTCAACTGCTCAAGTAAAAATGATCTGATCTCACAACTTTAGCTAGCAGAACTCACAATATCAATATTTTAAAAGAGTATATATCAATATTTACTGAAATACCATACTGAAATTTGGTAACTGAAAACACATTGAAACATAAACTGCAATACCATACTGAAATTAACTGAAACTTGCTAACTGAAATCACATAATTCAGTTTACAGCAGCAAAAAACATTTCACAATAGGGCGATAATTTCAGAACTGAAACTACACCATTCAAGAATACAGGTCTGCTCTACTGAATAATTTCACTGTACGCTGGGCAATCTTACCATGTCCCTTTAAGCCTCCTCAAGCATGTCAGGCGGTATCTCTATTTGTTTTTTTCTCAGCAATGCCTGAAGTGTTAACAGACATTTTGATTAATGGTTGGGACTGCACATCAGCAAAGAGATATATATATCGGAAATTATCATCTACAAGCACTGAATATATACTCTGGAAAAAATAAAGAAACCATCAAGCATAAGTGTATATAGTGCTGAACTAATGACATTCTCCATGTTGTTGTGATGTGAGTGAATGTGGAGCATCAGAACAGATCAAAGAAAACTCATGTGTTTGAAATAATATGGGCCAAGCATCAATATTTTGACAGACTAAACTCTTATTTGAAATAACTTGGGCTAAATAATTACAGCAGAAACTAAAAACTATAATTAGAAAGAAGCATCAATTCTTCATTTGCATTGTTGTACATAGTGAAAAACTATAATTAGAAAGAAGCATAATGTCCAGAACCAAAACATCATCGATAATTTGTTGTACCAATCTACGTGATATAAGAAAAGGAAGACAACTACTTCAGTGTAAGAGTAAACCAATGACACATTTCAGCTCAAGTGAAACTTTTAATTTACAAGACAATAATCATTATCGTTCAATCCCAACTGGAAACACGCCTAATAATTTCCAGAGTTCACAAAATAGACATATATGCATAAGGAGAAACATTTACCTACACCTCAATAATTTCCATTTGTACCAAACATACTTCAGATAACTTGCAATGATACTTGAGCTGAGCAGATATAATTCAAACAAGATAGACCAATATCTAGGCACACTACTAATCTCTAACCATGCTACTGGTTCAGGAACCATGCAAGATACAATCTCTCAGCTAAAGAAGAGACGTATCTTAGTGGCTTACTGGCTTTGACTAGATGAAAAATTGATGTTTTCCTGTTCCTAGTTCCTACAGCAAGGATTGACAGCTTGTCAATACTCAATAGACAGAAGTACATCGAAAAAATAGAAAATAACAAGTTCATACTTATCTGAATTATTTTAGCCACCTCGCATCCATCAGACCAAATCAGAAGCTGCTATTGTAATCAGCATATTAGCATTACAGACTATACAAACTGGCATTGATATTGTAAAGGATTATTGTTTTGTTTTCTGTAGGTCAAGAGCCAACTGATTAGAGTAGTAATACATCTACAGATCCTAACAGAGGTAATGATCACTGCAACATCAACTAGCTACCTTATGAAGATGGTACAGATGGATCGGAAGGTTGGTTGGGTGCCCACTTCTGTTTGCAGACAGACCTGGAAGTAGGACACCACACAATCAGAGAACAGTATATGAACAATGCAGGTAAGGCAATAGGAGTAGATTGTAGTGTAACAAAATTAACAGAGGTAAAGCAATGCTAGAACTTGGAGGACTAGTACCTCATCTCTCTATTATGAAACTACTAATAAATCATGGAATAGTAAGACTATACATCACGAGGAGATCGTGGGGAGGTCGTAGGGTGCTGCAGCACTGTGGCTGGCCACGGCCGGCCATGGCGCAGCTGCAGCCTACCCGCGGCAGGCCACATCTAGCCAGAGGGCGGCCACGGCCGGCCAGCCACGGCAGCAGCCTGGCCCTAGCATGGGCGCGGCCGGCCTCCGGGCACGGCGCGACCGGCCACGGCCGCAACAGCACGGCATACGTTGGCCAGACGTGGCCACGGCCACGACGCGGCCGGCCACCATGGAGAGGGCAGGGCGCGCGGCCGGCGCACGCCTTCTCCTCCTCTCCTTCTCCTTCTCCTCCTCCTCTTCTTCCCTCCTCCTCTCTTCTCCCCTGCTCCTCCTCTCTTCTCCCCTTCTTCTCTCTTCTCCCCTTCTCCTCCTCCTCTCTGCAGGGGCCGCCGCCCGGGGCGGCCGGGGGCGGAGGACGACCGGCGGGGCGTGGACGGGCCGGGAAGGCCGGCGCGGGGCGGGGCCGCGGCGGCGGGCGGCAGGGCCAGGGAGGCCGGCGCAGGCGTGTCGGCGCGGCGCGACCGGGCAGCGCGGGGAGCGGCGGGCCGCTGCGGCGGAACGGGACAGGGCTGGGAGGGGCGGCGCGGGACGGGGACGGGAGGGGCTGGCCGCGGCGGCGGGGCGCGGCGGCGGCGCGGGAGTGCGGGCTGGGGCGCGGGCGGGGGCAGAAAGGCTAGGGTTCCAGTTTGGGCCAGTTTTGGCCTATTTGCAAGTTTTTGTAAATATTCTTTGCCGAGGGACACGAGGGCCCTCGGCAAAGACCTTTTTTTTGTTTTTTAAACCCAGTTTTTTTGTTCTATAATACATTATTTAAAACTCAATTTTAAAATTTGGGCTAATTTTAACTTATTTTGATATATTTTCTTAATTTATTTCATTTCGTTGATTTTTTTGAATATTTTAAATTTGAACTGCATGTGCATGGAATAATGTAATTTAGTGCTTCCAAAAACGTTATTCATGGTATTTAGCGCATGTTGAGTCCGTATTCATGAACTCATATTAAATTTCAAGCATTTTATTCACGTAACATGACGAGAAACATGTCGAAAAAGTGTTTTAAAATTATATAAAATCTAAACGAAGTCCGAAAATCACGAAACTTGTCGAGGTGTCATGTTATCGCATGTGTAGGTTGTGGTAAAAATTTGTGACGGTTTTGAACAAGTTGTGACGTCCGATGTCTGAAACCCAGACATCTCCACATCTAATATCTTGTTATCACATATGGAGATGTCTGGGTTTTAGGCATCTGACGTCACAACTTACTCGAAATCTTATCAATTTTTTACCATAGCCTATACATGCGATAGCATGAAACCTCGACAAATTTCGTAATTTTCAGACTTCGTATGGATTTTATATAATTTAAAAACACTTTTCCGACAAGTTGCTCGTCATGTTACGTGAACAAGATGCCCAAAATTTGATGCGAGTTCATTGATAAGGACTCAACATACACCAAATACCATGAATAACAATTTTCAAATCACTAAATTGCATTATTCCATGCATCTACGGTTCAAATTTGAAATATTCGAAAAAAATCAACGAAACAAAATAAATAAAGGAAATATATCAAAATAAGTCAAAATTGATCCAAATTTTAAAATTGAGTTTTAAATGATGTATTAGAGGTCAACAAAAAAATTGGGTTCAATAAAAACCAAAAAAAATTCTTTGCCAGGTCTTTGCCGAGAGCCTAGGATAAGGCCCTCGGCAAAGAAATTAAAAAAAATAAAAAATTTCTTTGCCGAGGGCCTAGGACGAGGCCCTCGGCAAAGAAATTAAAAATAAAAAAATAAAAAATTCTTTGCCGAGGGCCGAACGGCAGGCCCTTGGCAAAGACTGCTGCCGTGACCCGTCTCGCAAGATTTGCCGAGGGCCTGGCCCTGGGCAAAGATGGATTTTGCCGAGGGTCGATTCTTTGCCGGCCCTCGGCAAAGGCCTCTTTGCCGAGGGCCTGTCTTTGCCTAGGACTGTTTGGCCTGGCCCTCGGCAAAGAGAGCCTTTGCCGAGTGCCCGAGATTTAGCCCTCGGCAAAGTCTCAGGCCCTCGGCAAAGACCCTGTTTCCAGTAGTGTGGGCGGCATGGTGATGGTGACGCTGATGGTGATGGTGTTGGTGATGCTGATGGTGACCGTCTTTTTTGTTTTTTGGACCTTTTTTTGAAATATTCTCACAAATAGACCCCTGGCAGTAAGATTTCAAAAAATGGACCTTCAGGTCGGCGCCATCATAATTAGCGCCGAGATACAACGTGTCGGCGCCGAAGACCAATCCCAGGTGGCGATAGGGCTCTGACGTGGCCGGGACCTTGGCGCCATCAGTATTGGCGCCGAGCTCGGCGCCACGGATCTTGGCGCCAAGCTCTGGCACCCTTTACACGGCCACGCTCTGCTCTCTCTCTCTCTCTGCTATTTCTCTCTCACTTGCTCTCTCTCTCCTGTCGCCCTCCCGCCACGACGCCGCCGCCGGTGACCGACCCACCGGCCGGCCGCTCGCCTCCCTCCTCTCCTGGCTGCTCCTCCGGCCGTGCCACCACCTCGCTGCGGCCTTGCCGGCGCGTCCCCGGCCACGCCACCGCCTCGCCGGTGCCTCCGTCAGCCCCGGCCGCGCCACCGCCTAGCCACCACAGCACCATCCCGGCAGCTCCGGCCGCGCGGGCCCCTCCCTGGCAGCCCCGGTCGCGCGGGCGCCGCTTCCTGGCCACGGCAGCACCGCCGCGGCGCCTCCCGGCGTTGTCTGCGCCGCCCCGGCGCATTTGAGCTGCGACAGCGCCACCCCGGCGCCTCCCCGGACTCCGTTTAAGGTAAATTTTTTTAAATCTTTCTTTTATATTAGTTTAGATAAGATAGTTAGTTTAGTAAGTAATTTAGTTAGTACATATAGAAAATGTAGTTAGTTTACTTTGTTAATTTAGTTAGTATAGTTAGTAATTTAGGTAATGTAGTTAGTAATGGTTAAATAGTCTAGTTATTAGACTAATTTAGTTAATATAGTTAGTAATTTAGGTCATGTAGTTAGTTTACTTAGTTAATTTAGTTAGTATAGTTAGTAATTTAGTTAGTACATTTAGTAATTTAGTTAGTTTACTTAGTTCATTTAGTTAGTATAGTTAGTAATTTAGGTAATGTAGTTAGTAATGGTTAAATAGTTGAGTTATTAGACAATTTAGTTAGTTATTTACTGTAGTTAGTAAATTACCATGGAGGCATTTTAGTTAGACAATATAGTTATTTATTTAGTAATTTATATAAGCCCTAACGAATCTTGACTTTGATGTTTCAATTAGATGGACAACCTAGTGACCATTTACCATGGAGGCAGTGTGGAAAAAGATCATTATGGATATGCCGAGTTCGTTGACATGAAAAACGTGTGCGTGCTATTCGATGATAGACCTTTTTTCAGTGAGTTGGTTGCAAGAGTTAGAGAGGAGCTAGGGTGGCATGGAGAGGATGAAATTGTGATGCAGGGTGTACTTCACCTAGGTCCTCCCCCGAACGTCGTAAGACGTATCATCCTAATTGGCAGTGAGAAACAGTGGGAGAATCTTGTTAAATCCACCATGAAGAGCCAATTGCAAGGTTTGGATGTGGTCGTGCATCGGGTGGTACGTGATCCAACCCCTGAGCATGCACACTTTGATCCTCCCGTCTGTGGGCTTCATACGGATGTGGAGGTTGTGCCGACCATCCCTTATGCCCAATCAGCCCCTGACCAAGTCCGTGAAGATAATGGGATTCAAGATGTGCAGGCATGCCTTCCTGAGGATATCCCTTTGACACAGATTCCTCCTGGTATTACACTAGTCTATATCTTATTTACGACCTTAGCCACTTCATTTCATTTGGTCTCTGAACTCATCCTTGTTTCTCGGATCATGTTGCAGGAGAAATTCCTGATGTAGGTGGTACCTTTGAAGACGGAAATGGTGCCTCAAATACTCCTCAAGTTATGAATGATTTGGAGCCTTATGACATCGCTATGCCTGTTGATTCGGATGATGATCGCCCTGTTGGTGAGCTCACGGAGAGTGATAGTGAGATGTTGCTGCGTATTTGCCCAGGCCGACGGGATCCTAGAGTTCATGAGTTTAGCGACCTCAGTCTTTCACATGGGGCCTATGTAGAAGGAAGAGATGATGAGTTGGTAGATGCTACTGAGGTCGGTCCTAGCATGACAATTGAGAAAGGACGGGTCTTCAAGGACCTCCCTGCATTGAAGAGGTGGTTGCAGCATTATGCAGTGATGCGTAAGCAGCCATACAGGGTGCTCCACTCATATGAGAAGCGGCGTTACATAATTGTGTGAGACAAGGAACGTTGTCCATGGAGGGTTTGTGCAAGGATACAAAAGATCACCGGAAAGTGGAAGATCACGAAAGTTGTTGGGCCGCACACTTGTGCTGAACATGAACTCAGAGTCAGGTATCGGTAGTTGACCTCTACTCTCATTGCCAAGCAGCTTATGGGAATCTTACAGGCAGAACCCAATATGAAGGTGAAGGCAATTATGGAGACTGTTAAGGAGGTGTATGTAGGTTATGAGATAACATACGGTAAAGCCTGGAGGGCTAAGTAGTGTGCGTGGAAGATGATATACGGGGATTGGGAGGATGGGTATGAGCAACTGCCTGTTCTTCTCAATGCAATCAAAGCGGTGAATCCAGGGATGCATTATGAGTACATCTCAAAACCAAATGAATGGAAGGATGAGCGGCAGATATTCTTTCGTGCTTTCTGGTGCTTTCCACAGTGCATTGAGGCCTTTAGACATTGCCGTCCGGTATTCTCCATTGATGGTACGTTCCTTCTTGGGAAGTACCAAGGTACACTTCTGATTGCCATTTCCTGTGATGCAAACAACAAGCTGCTTGCTTTGGCATTTGCTTAGGCATTCGTCCGCTGATGAAGACACGGTGTACGACCGAGCCACTCGAGCCGGAACACAAGTGGAGGCTGCACCGATCTTGGACCGAGTGGTACATATTCAAACTCGCATTTAAATGCAAATAGCTCAACATGTATGTATCCGTCATTTTTTGTGCACGTTGTGCAGGGCAACACACTCAGGCGGTCGGTGGAGGGCATTGACCGCTTCAGTTCAGGTGTCCAAGATAGTGACACGCTTAGCTTCCTCAACGTAAGTTTATATAACGCTTTCGATCTTACCAAAACTCGTCACATATTCTGGCCTAACACTATTCTGGACAATAGCGACTTGCGACCCGCCTACACCGGGCTGCTGGTCGTTGTGGTTGCAGGACAGCCACGAGACAGGACGTGCACGTTCCTTCATCTGCCCAGACTAGTACCCCGGAGTACTCAGGCTGGGGAGCTGTTTACGAGGACGAGCATGTCGAGAGGGACGAGGCGGGGCATGAAGAGATTGGGCCTTCTCGGCTCGAGGTCGCTCCTTCAACTCAGCCGTCGCAGCCAGTTGCGCGTAGACGTTACCGCACGCCGCCTGACCGTTACACTCCAGGCACCTCAGCTCTTGGTAAGGGCAAGGGTAAGACTAGGAGACGTTGACGGCCAGAGTACTTTATTGACTTTGGTTGTGGACTCCATGGACTGTATTAATATATGTTATGGACTATATGGACTTTGGTTGTGGACTTTGTGGACTATGTGGACGGCTTATGTTATTGACATGATGGACTTGTCATGTGCAATATGTGATATATGTGTGTTTTTATCATGTGTGGGCTGTGATATTAATGTGTGCAATATGTGATATATTTCTGTGATATATGTGTGTTGCTGACTGCGAAAAACTGTGGAAACTCTGTCAAAATTTTTCGTGGTTAATGAACATATAGCCTTTGTTCCAATCTTTGTTGAATTAAGCCGTCATCAATTTACTAGTAATATCTTTGTCCGGTTGATTGCTCCCTCATTCTCCAAACGATGTTACTATTCATGCGGATACTGCACCTGTGCAGTGTGCATGAGGTTCCCCTCTCGTCTGTATTCGTTCGAACTAGCACTATATTTCTTGTGCTGCGTTGGGAAGGAACCATCAGAACAGGTGCGAGTTGACGGGAGGGCGATCTCCCGGAGCCCCTCCGTAGGGTCATTCACCCAAACTAGTGGCCTTATGGACAGATAAGGCCGACAGGCACGGGCCGGCCAAGCGTTCTATTTTTATTTAACTTCTGGCATGTCTATATATAATAAAAGGTCACCCTGGGCCAAAACTATGTGATGTTTTTCTAATTCTCTGTATGGTATACTCCCTCCGTCCCGCTTCGTTTACGAGCCCCACCACGCTTAGTCATCCTATGGTGATATAAAAATTGTTAGAACATTAAAACCAACTACCGCGAACTAATAAATTATAATCTTAACGGTAACCACTACCCTAACCTTGTCAATAAAAAAACAATAACAACAAACTAGTTACAACTAATTGTAAGCATCACAACATAATTTTTTAACAAAAACAACAAACTAGTCAATAATAATTTCAACCCTAACATCCCAACAAAAAGTAAACACTAAATACAAACCAAAACGATTAAAGGAATGAGAGGGAGCAAGAGCATACCTAGAACTCGAAGATCTGTGCATAAAATGCAAGTTTTATAGGTTAAATATAATGATTGTTTTGATTTGAAAAGTTGAGAAGAGGGGAAAAACCGTGAGAGGAGGGGCTCCTGGGGTTGCATCTTTCCCGGACTTGGGAGTAGTAGGGTGAATCGCAGATAACAAAACCATCCCTAGGAGAAATAAGCATCAATTTCATTGACCTGGATTCCTGACCTCGACAGAAGAACCTACTTCTTGTTCTCCTTTGCCAGTTTCTATATTCTTTCTTGAATCTCCGTTGGAGATTGATCCCGCTCTTCAGAATCCTCCCTTTGAAATGTGCTTTAGTCAGACTAATTGGATAGAGCTTTTTATGATTATGTTATCTTAGAAGATCTAGTTGCTCAAGAAGAAGCAACTCCGTTCGTGATACCCTTGTGGGAATAACTCCTTTCCCTTTATCCCTCGTATCGTATACTAATAGAGTTGCTTAACTTGACTTCACTAGCCTTAAATCCGGATTCCCAGGAAGAGAGCACTCGGCGCCAAGATCCGTGGCACCGAGCTCGGCGCCAAGATTCACGGCGACGACCTCGGCGCCAATACTGATGGCGCCGAGATCCCGGCCACGTCAACGCCCCGTCGCCACCTGGGATTGGTCCTCGGCGCCAACTATTTTGGCGCCGATACGTTGTATCTCGGCACCAATTATCATGGCGCCGACTTAGGGGTCCATTTTTTGAAATCTTACTGCCAGGGGTCTATTTATGAGAATCTTTTGATAAAAGGTCCAAAAGACAAGAAAGACGGCTGATGGTGATGATGCTCGCCTCCGCCTCCGCTTCCGCTTCCGTCTCTATCCCGTCTCCATCTCTGCCTCCGCCTCCATCTCCATCTCCGCCTCTGCCTGATCCGCATCCGCCGTCGCCATAGCCACAGACGAACCTTTGGATCAGTGCTATGACTACCATTAACACCATCCTGGCTACCGCAATGCCAATGATGACACCAATACTAAGACCACTCATGTTGTGTACGTACGTGAACGCTCAACAACGCGATGAGTTGGGAGGGAGAAGGCAGCAGGACTACGATCGTGTTCCGTAGGCTTTTGGTTGCAGCGGCAGCGGCTGCAAATAATGTAGTATACCAAACAGGCCTATATTGCTGGACCCAGACTTATATAGAGCGAGGTCGAAGCCAAGTCGTCGTCGGCTAT
This sequence comes from Eremochloa ophiuroides, assembly GCA_038502445.1. Classification (NCBI taxonomy): domain Eukaryota; kingdom Viridiplantae; phylum Streptophyta; class Magnoliopsida; order Poales; family Poaceae; genus Eremochloa; species Eremochloa ophiuroides. The sequence goes on along the minus strand of JAHLJS010000007.1, from coordinate 90,765,320 downwards.
ATACCAAATCGCCGCCAGTCGCCATCAGCAGGTCAGTTTTCAGCTCACGTGTCAAACTTAGCGACCAACGACATATTTGACCATTCTTGTTACGTGCTACGTGTATGTGTTGTACTTGTACGTACGCCGAGCAATTATTACTGGCGACGCCAGGAAGACGGAGACACCAGTACACAGGAGCTCTACTGTGACGGCGAACATTTTTTTTTACTATCGGTTTCATTCACCGGTCGCTAGTGCAAATAAAATAGAGGGCCAGAGTTAAGAACCGCCAGTGAAAACTAATTAATACTTGCGGTTTTCTTAAACCAACCGTCAGTGAAAATCGTAACTTAACACTGGCGGTTGGCTTAAGGGAACCGCTAATATAAATACCATTTACACTGGCAGTTGAGCTAAGCCAACCGCCAGTGTTAAGGAACTATTTTCACTGGCGGTTGGCTTAAGAAAACCGCCAGTGTAAACACCATTTACACTGGCAGTTGAGCTAAGCCAACCGTCAGTGTTGAGGTACTATTTTCACTGGCGGTTGGCTTAAGAAAACCACCAGTGTTAATTGATTTTCACTGGCGGTTCGTTAGGCCAACCGCCAGTGTGAAATCTGCTATAAATATCCCTTCTTCTCCCCCCGACCGAACACTTACTCGCAGCCAGCCGCCATTGGAAGCATTTATGGAGGTCCGGATCTGCCAAAATACAAGGGTGGAGGTTTTCTTCTTCATTTCTTTGGAGGAGGTTGCTAAGAAAGGTTAGTTTATGTATCTTTTGCCTCTATTTAATCTATTTTGCTTAATTTAAGCCACTTTTTGGATTTAGGGTTTCGCATGAGGTAGAGGGAATGATTGCTAGGTTATTGCCTTTATTTATTCAAATTAGGTTGTTTATGATGGTTAGATAGTGTATCTCTTCTCTCCCTTTTCATAATTACTTCTCAATTTAGGTTATATTAGTTTTTTCTATTAATAGTGTGTACTCTTGTGTATTCATGTAGGGAGAGGTAGTTCTTTTTATTTTTTTTTATTTTTTAATTGGGTGTCTATATTCAATCCTTTGTAGGAACACATTATTCTTCTATTTAATTTGGTGTCTATATTATAAATTATCTTTATTATTTACAAAATATTCAATCTTTGATACTGAGAATGAGTCTTAACACACATTATTATTTTAAATTTTAGTGAACTAAGGTTCCAAAGGTCTACAGATTTAACAATTCTCAAGTGAACAGTTTTTATCTGTATTTTTTCGAACAAGGTTGCTGGAAAAAAGGTTCATTAATTAAATAATATCTATAAACAATCATTTTTATTTTGCATTGGTCATAATAAACTCATTATATTTTTACAGTTAATGATGGAGAGGTCATTCTGGATGTACAATTTATCACGAGTTGATCCATTATACATACCTGAGGTGTAGAGGTTTATCGATGCCGCTAAGATTCATGCTTGGAGGTCAAATACGAAACACATATATTGTCCATGCATAGACTGCAAGAATGTTATCGTGTTTGATGACATGAAAGCAATATTTTCTTATCTCGTGTGCCGAGGATTTATGGAGAATTACCTGATTTGGATAAAGCATGGAGAGGATAGCTCTGCAGCTTACACACCTGATACTCCTGTGAACATCAGTGTCGATGGTGCAGATATGCTTGCTGACGGATGTCATTTCATACAGGAGAGACAAACACCTTGTCCTCAGAGTGAACCTGTTGTGCCTAATGCTGATGGTCCGCCCAATGTTAGTGCTGAGGAACATGCAGACTTCTTAGATGTAATATTACGTAGTCATCTAGATCTATCTATCTTCTTCATGAAAGGTATGGATGAAATGAGGAAGGCTGCACAGGAGCCTTTTTTCGATGAGTCTAAGGGTTGCACGAAAGATTTCACGACGTTGCGGTCAGTGCTAAAGTTATTGATGGTAAAAGCCCGGTATGGTTTGTGCGATGCTGGCTTCGATGCGTTCTTGAGTATTCTCGCAGACATGCTTCCAAAGGAGAATAGAGTTTCTGCTAACACATACTACACAAAGAAGCTAATCAGTCCGCTTACAATGGGTGTCGAAAAGATCCACGCATGTAGAAACCATTGTATGCTATATCGAGGTGATGAATACAAAGACTTGGATAGTTGTCCTAATTGTGGTGCAAGTAGATACAAGACGAATAAAGACTATTGAGAGGAAGATTGTGCCACCACCGTGTGTACGGGGAAGAAGCGAAAAAAAACCCAACAAAAGACCCAACCCACCAGGAAAGATAAAGAAGTAAACTACTACGCGCAGAAGAAAATTCCTGGTCTGGTGACGTGGTACCTTCCCGTGATTGATCGATTGAGGTGTTTATTCGCAAACGCGGAGGATGCCCAACTTATGAGCTGGCATGCTTCAGATGAGCACAAAAACGATGGAAAGTTACGACATCCAGCCGATGGCAAGCAATGGCAAGATTTCAATGCCAACCATCCAGAATTTGCTAAGGAGCCACGAAATGTTAGGTTCGCTCTGAGTACGGACGGAATGAATCCATTTGCCGAGAGGAGCAGCAAGCACAGCACATGGCCGGTGATCCTCACCATCTACAACCTTCTACCTTGGTTGATGCATAAGCGTAAATACCTTATGCTAACCATTCTTATTTCTGGACCTAAGCAACCCGGCGTTGACATAGATGTATTTTTGGAGCCGTTAATGCAGGACATGAAAATATTGTGGGAAACAGGAGTCGAAATATTGGACGAGTACCGCCAAGAAACTTTCACACTGTATGCAATTATTTTTGTGACCATCAACGATTACCCTACTCTCTTTACATTATCAGGGCAGTTCAAGGGAAAGCTTGGATGCATAATCTGTATAGATGAAACCGGTTATGTGTTCCTTGATGCATCAAAGAAGATAGTGTACATGAGGCTCAGACGATTCTTATCGAAAGGGCACAGGTACCGCTTGCGAAAGATGGATAAGAACTTCGACAATAATGATGAACTGCATTCTACTGCTCCATCGGGTAACAGTAAAGGTCAAACAGTTTTCAGAATAGTCAGCAACATCAAATTAGTTTTTGGGAAGAAAAAAAGACGGAAAACCAAGAAAGGATGTGAAACCAACTCCAGGGGTTACATTCAAGAAGATGTCTATTTTCTTCAAGTATTTGCTATACTGGAAAGAGTTAGACATACGACACGCGATCGACGGTATGCACGTTTAGAAGAACGTCTTTGAAAGCGTCTTTGGCACGTTGTTTGACATAAAGAGCAAGACTAAGTATGGACTCAACTCACGTATGGACATGGTAAATTTGGGCATAAAAAAGGAACTGCACCCTGCTCTTCTAGAAAATGAGAAGTATCACCTCTCGGCAGCAAGCTACAACCTCAACACAGAGGAACAACGTGCGATGTGTGTGTGGTGGAAAAATTTGAAAGTTCCATCTGGATTCTTCTCTAGCATAAGGAGTATTGTGTCAATGAAAGACCTTACATTGACCAATTACAACTCACATGATTGTCATGTCATGCTGACTACTTTCCTCTCTGTTGCCATCAGGGCTATAAATCCGATGTTCTTAAATATGGCAATCACCAGGTTGTGCTACTTTTTCAACAAGGTCTCACAGAAGGTTATTGACCGCGATGAGCTGCCGTCACTTCAAGAATTCACGGTGGAGACTCTGTCACAGCTTGAGATGTGTTTCCCCCCATCATTCTTTGATATAATAGTTCACCTTATGACGCACTTGATGCCGCAAATAGAGGCATTGGGGCCCATGTATTTGCATGAGATATGGACTTATGAGCGTTTCATGTCAGTACTGAATAGCTATGTATCAACTCGTGCTCGTCCTGAAGCGTCCATGATAGAAGGGTACCGTACCGAAAAGGCCATTGTTTCTGGTGGCCCATTCTGCAATAGTGTCCTAAAAGACCAGATTGCAATAGGTTTGCCCCCGTCACGACACGATGGTAGGCTACATGGAAGTGGGAGGACTGGACGAAAATCTTTTATCCCGTCAGATTACAAGGTAATCCTCAAAGCACACTATAGCATACTGCATCAGCTCTCGATAATGGATCCTTTGATTGAGCGTCACATGAATGATCTTCGCCAACATAATGGTGGGCACACGAACGATTGGGTCAAGCAGGAACACAAGCGTCGGTTCATCGCATGGCTAAGGGAGCAGGAAATTCCAGATGGGGAAACGTTCGAGGAACAAACCATCAAGAAGTTGTCGTGTGGACCATCACGCCAGGTCACGACATGGCAAACCTACGACATCAGTGGCTTCACATTTTGTACCAAGTCCAAGGACAAAAAGAGCATGGCACAAAACAGTGGTGTTTGATGCGAGGCCATAGATGATGCAACTGGTGAGATTAGTACATACTTTGGCTTCGTTGAGGACATATGAGACCTAGACTATGGTACATTTCAGATACCTGAGTTTCGATGCCAATGGGTTAAAGACAAACATGTCACAGTGGACAACTATGGGTTCAAAGTTCTTGATCTAAGTAAGGTAGGTTACAAAGATGACCCATGGTCCTTGCTAACCGTGCCGCACAGGTCTTCTATGCTGAAAAAATCCTTTCTAAAAATGAGAAGAAAAGTTCAGACAAGCCAAAGCATATAGTTTTCCCTGGGAAGCAACAAGCTCTAGGAGTTAATGGTGTAACTGATCTGGAGGATTTTAACCAATTTAGCGACATGTCTCTTTTTGTAGACCATCCAGTGAAGATAAGACACGTTGAGCGAAGCATCCCACAAAGTTCGTTGCCATGGGTGCGCCCCGATGGACAAGGAAGAACAGTAGCTGGCTAGATTCCATTTGTCATTTATCATGTAATCCATTTTTCTATCTCAACATGTATCCTATGCTACATTTAACATGTTTACATTTATCTATTTTAAAATGTTTATATTTCTCTATTTGAACATGTTTACCCTAAAAACCTTAAACCCTAGCTAAACCCTAAACCCTAGCTAAACCTAGCTAAACCAAGCTAATTAAAAACCAAGGTAAACCCTAAACCCTAGCTAAACCAAGCTAAATCCTAGCTAAACTAAGCTAATTAAAAACCTAGCTAAACCCTAAATATAATATAACCAAAAATAATGTGCATGTGCATAAATATAAACATAAAACATCACATAAAATTATTGCTACAGGCGGTTGATAATGTGAAAATTAAATTTAAAAATATTTGTACCGGCGGTTGTCCTCAGGAACCGCTAGTGTAAATGATTTACACTGGCAGTTCCTGAGGACAACCGCCAGTACAGATATTTACACTGGCGGTTTCTTAGGACAACCGCCAGTACTAATCTTCCCAGTATATAACGCGCGCTCCCGTCCGAAATTTCGCTAAGTCTGGAGGAGCCCGCCATTTCTTCCCCGACGCCGTCAGGCTGCCGGATTTTTCCATGCCCTCACCGCAGCCGTGCCCTCGCCGTGCGCGTGGCCTAGCTGCTGCTGTGACCTTGCCGCAGCCGTGCGCTCGCCCCACCACGCGCCTCGCCGCAACCGTGCCGCCGTGCCGCACGGCCACGCCCCCGTCGCCCCGCGCCGCGCCTCCATCGTGCCGTGGCGCACCGCGCTCCACCGAGCTCCCTGACCGGTAAGCCACCGAGCTCCCTCCCTATACTATGTGCAGGTGCCTCCCACCCTAACTGGCTCGGTGTGGTCCGCGGCGGCGACTGGCGCGCGCGCGGCGGCACGAGTGGCGTGTGGAGGCCGGTGGCACGGCGGCGAGGGCACGCGCGCGGTGGTTTGTCCCCTGCTCCGGTGGCGTCGGCAGTGGGCGCGCGGTGAGGGAAGTGGTGGCGGGCTCCGGTGCCTCGTTGGCGACAGGCGCGCGGCCGGTGGTGGTGGCTTCCGTCGGCGGCGGCTCTGCGCTTGCTAGTGGGCCGGCCTGCTAGCGGGCCGGCTTGCTAGCAGGCCGGCCTGATAGTTAGGTTTTCTATTTTATTTTTTAATTTAATTAGATTTTCTACTTAGGTTTTAGTTTAGTTAGGTTTTAGGTTAATTAGAGTTTTAGGTTAATTAGGTTTTATGTTAATTAGGTTTTTAGTTTAATTAGATTTTGGTTTATGGTTTAGTTTAGGTTTTGTTTTAATTAGTATTTAATTCTTTAGTTAGGTTTATTTTAGATTTTGGTTTAGGGTTTAGTTTAAGTTTTGTTTTAATTAGGGTTTAGGATTTTGTAGAGGGTTTTTAAGTGTATATGTATATGTGACAATATAGGTTATTTTATTTTATTTTAGCAGAGTTTTTGTTATATGCTTATTGCCCCACCCCCAAAAAACAAACAGACCCAGCAAGAAAACGTATGCTCTTGAGCAACTGTAAGGAAAATGGACCCTAGGCCCATTTATAATGGATTTTGGTGTTTGATGATCAACATGACCAATATTGGACTAATTGTTTTACAAGTGTTTGTTTTGAAGTTCAATAGGATGCAAAAGTGTTTTGGACTTAAGAAATGGTGTGATCCAAGTGATCAACATCTCAAGCAAGACATTAGAAGGCGTGCCGAAGTCAAGTGACCCTCCTGCCGAGCTTGCGAGGCAGGATTCAGCGATTTCTGGAGGTGTCACTATGGAAAACATGCACCGGACCTCAAAGATCATGCATAAGTCCAAGACACGAGATGGAACCAAGTCGGACAACAAGATCACGAAGAATCGGAGTCAACCGGACAAAACAAGAGCGTCGGACGCTAAGAATCAAGGGCGTCGGACCAATGTTTGGAGTCCGACGGCCCAGGCAGGTTCTCTGGCGCAGCAAGCGTCGGACGCTGCGGTTGATGCTCGTCGGACCAAAGACCGTCCGTCCGACGGTGCCTGAGAGCGAGAGAAGGCGTCGGACGGTGTGAACAGTTGAGCGTCGGACCAATTGGCGTCTCAGTCCGACGGTTCCAGAGAGCATCAGAGAAGAAAAAAAGGCGTCGGACGTCGTCCGACGGAGAGCATCGGACCAATGTCTATCGTCCGACGGTCTTGGTGGCCCACCTGTCAGCGACTGCATCGCGTGCTCCAACGGTCGAATTGGGAGAAGCGTCGGACGCTGAGGAATGGTCCGACGCCCCTGCATCGTCCGGTCCGACGGTTCGCAGAAAAGCCCATTGAGTGTTCCAACGGCTACCTTTGCTTTGGGGCTTATATATACTCCTCCAACCGGCTATGGAGGGCGTGGAGAAGTGAGGAATCATTCCAAGGTTGTTGCTACACCATTCAATAGCTCTCCACTTGCATAGTGCTTAGTGATATACTTGGTGATTAGCATAAGTGCTTTGCGATGTGCTTAGGTTGATTAGACCACCGCTTATGCGCTTGCTCTAGGTTGTTGCCTAGTGTTTAGTGAGGTTTGCATACCTCCAACTCATCGGTGCTTGCGTGCACCGTGCTTGTACTCGGCGGGGCTTGTAGTCTTGCGAGACCACACCGACCGTGCTTGTGGTGTGGCCGCCACCGTGTACCAAAGGGAACAAGGCCCGCGGCGGTTTGGCCGGAAGCTTGATAGTGAAGACGTCGGGGAGCATCCGAGGAGAGGCTTGCCTTGCGAGGCACACCGGAGACCCACTTGCGTGTGGGGAACGCCCGGGGCTATCCACGGAGTGACCCGACCGGGAGCTTGGCCCTTGCGAGGGATTCCTTGCGAGGGGCTCCAACGAGGACTAGGGGGAAGCTTGAGCGCTTCTCGATACCTCGGTAAAAATACCGGAGTCGTCGACGGGAGTTTGCATCTCTACCTCATCTTTACCTTCCGCATTTACATTGCTTTCTTGGTTGTGTGCTTTACCTTTCCTAGCTTAGTTGATAGGCTAGTTGATAGGGTTGGAATCTACCTTGCATAACTCTTTTGCGGTAGAGATAGCAACACACTTAGCAAAACCTTAGTTGCACATTGGTTAGTTTACTTTTGTATAGGTTTTGCTAAGGTTAAGAAAAAGAGGCCATAGATTAGAAGTAAAGTTTTTAGTCGCCTAATTCACCCCCCCTCTTAGGCGTCACGGTCCTTTCAGCAACAAAGCGCTCATCCCTTACTTGTTGCTTCGCATTTCCATCCCAGTCCTTGGATGCTGATCTCTGGTTAAAGGATTAACCGTAGGATAGCGAGTAGTCCCCCCCCCCCCTTTGAAGCTAGAAGTATGGAGATACTGATTACTATAATATGAATTCAGGGCCATCCATTCTTGCTATCAGACAGCTGAACTACCGCGTCTGTCTCATTAGAACCCCGTAAACGCTCCGCTTAGTCAACAACAAGAGAATCGAAGCATCCTCCTATTCATTATGTTTCAAGAGTTCCCGAGATATGCAAGTTGCATATTAGTTTTTGTTTCTTTTTATTGTTATATGCCCTTAGAGTTTGGTTTCAAAGCTAAATAGTGTTAATTATCATGTGTATTTCAATATATGTGATATATGTGATATGTGACAGTATATGTGATATGTGTATTTTAATTCCTCCAATTCTAAGGAAACAAATGGGCGACCCTACTTCATGGTTATATGTATGTATTTCATGCTTATATATGTGTTTATATGCAAATTGCAAGGTCTTATTTCGTATTTCATGTTAGATTACCGCGATGACGACTTCACCATTAGAGTCCTCTCAACATAACGAGCTGAGTGAGCAACAATATCAAAGTTCAAGTGATCCGTGTCCCAGCGTAGATAGGAAGGGTCGTCGTGAAATGGAGCGTGACCCTACTTACGATCCACGAGAAGACGAGGTAACATACACGGAGTTCAACGAATCCCTTCTATCTATATATGTACTCATCCATGATTTCATGTGTGCGCCCAATTTTATGAACAGGAGTTCGTGTCTCAAATGCGACAACTAGTAGAAGAAGAATTGCAACACGAAGACCAAGGGCTAGAACCTACCGATACGAGCACTGAAGAATCAAGGAAAAGGAAACTGAGTGATCGGAAACGAGGTGACAGGGGATCAAACAAGTGGGATAGTAACACATATATGGTGCTAGACATAAGTGCAAAAGAAGAGCCCCTAACTCCACAAGAGGTGCAAGCTAAGTTTCGGAACGCGATTGGTTTCTTAGTTAGGGATAGTCTTGATATCACAATATCTCAGTGGAAAGGTGTGCCAGATTCAGTCAAGGCAAACTTGTGGCAAAAGTTGTCAAAAAAGTTTGTTCTGCCTTGGGGTTCAGAGGAACTCGTAAAGGGTTATGCAATGAGGCAGTTGGCCATCACATTTCGCAATTGGAGGTCTGAATTGAACACCAAATATGTGATGATAGGGTTGGACCCCACCAGCAAGTACAACATTACAGAAGGTCAGTGGGCTGTTTTCAAAGAGCAGAAGACTAACCCAGAATTCTTGGCCTGGAGCCAAGCGAACTCAGCACTTGCTAAGAAGAACAAGTACCAGCACCACCTTGGCACAGGTGGTTGCAAGCAGCAGGTTCCCAAATGGAGGGAAGAACAGGCTGCGAAGAAGGCAGCAGGGTTGCTAGTGTTGTCTGAGGAACTTGGCGAAAGGAGCGCGAACTGGCTTCGTGCTCACAAACCAACAGAAATATCCGAGTCAAGTGCATGTTTTTCTGATCCAATGGTTGAAGAAGCCGCGAAGAATATTTATGAGGCGGCAGCTCATGTGAAGGAAGGAAGTGCCAGGCCACAAAGGGAGCGGGACATCCTTACTCTTGGTCTTGGTAACCCTGAGCACCCTGGTCGTGTACGAGGCATCTCGTCAAGGCTAGGATGGAAAGAAGGATTCGGCGAGGAGTGGGCCGGAATGTACAAGAAGCGTGATCGATACAAGAAGGACTTGAAAGATTTTTTTTGAGGAGCAGGCAAAGCAAGCCTTCAAAGACATGGTGACTAAATTAGTAGCAAATCCTGATACCGAGCTTGCACAGCAATTGGTGGGTGTCATGTCTACTGTTCAACAAAGGACGAACACCCAACAGTCTCCGCAGATGCAGCTGGTGCCGGTGACACAGCCCTTGGGAGCTCAGCAGTTGATAGCACAGTCTGCAAATGCTCCAAGCAGTGTCGCGTCTACGGCAAAGGTTCGCTATCCAGTTGATGCCATTGACGTGCCAACGCATTGCTCACTCGTCATAAGCTATGGCATTACCAATGTTCGTACTAGGGAAATAAGCACTGGCTTCGCAATCCATGGACAGACGTTTCATGGTGTAAACATTCCAGATGAGTACTGCAGGGTTGAAGTGGTGACCGTAGTGCAAGGACATGAGGATGACTTGTTGGACATCCCTGCACCCGAGGGCATTGAAACACTGGGACAAGCCATCAAGAATTTCATCCTTTGGCCTAGGCGAGACATCAGGTTGAGTGGGCCACCACCATCTACCGAGCATAGCATTCATAATGACCCACCGCCGTCGTCATCACCTAACCGGCCTCTTCCTAGCTCACCAAATTCGCCTGTGCATCCAATTCCAGAACCTCCGCCACCAGCATCTCCTATCAACTATCCACCTTCCCCAGCAAGCAAAGAGAAACAACCTGAGAAAACATTGACCCCAACGGGCCCACAAGATAAACAACATGAGCAAACATTGACCCCTTCAGCCCCACAAACCAAAGAAACCCCTCCACCAGCAAAGAAGAGGAATGATGTTCCTAAAATGGTCTCTCCACGCCGGCCAAAGCAAAAAACTGTTGGGACCATGCTGTGGTTGTCAGGAATAGCACGCAGCCGCACAAGTCATGTCGTTGAGTGTTCTGAGGCTGAGGAATCGGGGAAATCCTCTGTGAAGACCATACAGATCAGGAAGCCAACGAAAGAGGATTATGAAAATGTCCCTGACACATATGTGCTGGGCAGGCCGTTTCTCACTTGGGAAAAGGTAACCCAAATCCCATCTCTAATTAAAAGAATGCATGACTGGTATATGAGAGCAGCTTCTGTTGGCATCGACGCTCTGAGCGTATGTATACCACCAAGAGCTTTTATGAACGGGTGAAGTAAAGCTGTGGTCACGTTCGAGGACATGCACTTGATGATGAACCTCAAGAGACTCAATGTTTAGCTCGTAACAGTGTGGGCATTGTAAGTGTTGCTCATATACTCACTTGATTATTATTTTGATGTATTATGTTTCAGTCTATGAGATTCATTTAAACATGTGCCTTGCAGACTACAACATGACCAATAGGAGAGATTTGGTATCGATCCTTATTCACACGCAGAAGAGAAGATTGGCTATCTCGACCCCATCGAAATATGCGAGGAGCGGCACACATTCAGGATCGGAAAGGACAATGGTAAATTGAAGGACAAGACTGAGGAAGAAACTAAACAGATTATTACTAAGCTAGAAAGAGAGATGGAAGACAGATACTGCCTATACTTAGGAAATTCAATGCTTCAATTTCAAGATAGGCAAGTCATAATGACCCCATACAACTTTAGGTAAGGTTGAGTTTATTTTTGCAATTAATATTATTATTGTCTAATCCATATATATATATGTGTGGCCCCGACCCATGCATCACGAGAACTTGATTCGTGCACGGACCATTGGATTTGTTTTTATATTTATCCAAGGCAGGGAAGGGTGCTTGTCTTTGACTCCGCAGATTATGATCCCACTACGTATGCGTCATTCTTGACCTTCTTAGAGAGGTATGTAAGCTGAGAAATATTTGCATTCTTTTCTCGATGAGAGTTTGCATTGAGAATATATAACTTGGTGATTCTTTCGAAATCATAAGGCATATAGGTGGTATAAACTAAAAGGCGGAAAGCACGACAAAAACAAAAAAGGACCATTAACAATAAATCACAAGTGGCCGGTATGTTAGTTATTTATGACTACATATTTATCATCCATGTACAACACATAAGACAATGTTGCAACTAATTAAATATTCGCTTATCTGTTTACATATATAGTGCCACAAGCAACCACCCGGATCGGTCCACTGCGGATTCTATGTCTGTGAGTTTATGAGGGAATCCGGACGGTACATCAAGAACGTTGATAAGATAAGTAATAGTCATTATAATCTTAAAGTTACAAATGTATATATGATGTTTATACATATTAATTAATATAGTTATATATAACTACAGTAGCGGAAGTATAAAAAACTCAAGGCACAGAACATGAGCACGGAGACTTTATACAACATAGTTGAGGACATGTGCTCATTCATCATAAAACATGTTATTCCAAGCAACGGGAATTATCACGACAATGAAGACACTCTAGGAAGTCAAGAGTTTAGAAAGCTAACGGAAATCAGCATGCTAGAGCTTACCTGAGAGGGTTATTAATTAGATGTGTAAATTTGAGATGTTATCACATATAATTTTGATGAACAGATGTATATGTGTATATTATGAGCACAGTCCTTTGATGTATATAAATATACTGTATAATAATTAAATTTTGTTTTGCTATATTTGATCATGGTCTAATACAGCTTAATATCTACAATAAATAAATAAATAAATAAATAAATACATATATATGGCCGGGTAGGGGCTGAAATTCCCTAAAAAGGGCGGCAATCTCCACTGGCGGTTGCATGTGAACTACCAGTGTAAATATACTTACACCGGCGGTTCCTTAAGAAAACCGCCAGTGTAAATATATTTCCACTGGCGGTTTGCTTAGCAAACCGCCAGTGGAAATATATTTACACTGGCGGTTCTTTAAGCAAACCGCCAGTGTAAATATATTTCCACTGGCGGTTCACAGGCAACCGCCAATATAAATATTTATTTTCACTGGCCTCTCCTACTGGCGGCCCTGTGAAACGTCAGTAAAGATGGCTTATCAACCGCCACTATAGAGTTTCTGTGTACTAGTGAGACTAAGACCATGCCGAGGTTTCTTTGTGGCAGTTTCTATATATATCTTACTATTACTAATTAGAGGTCTCAATGGAGGCACCACGTTAATTCTCATCAGACGCGCTAAGAAAAAGATAAATCCAAGAAATTCTCACAATAATCACAAACATCTAGCCTTTAATTTGGTAAACTCTAATCATCATCATCAATAACAACCATTGGATCTATTGTTATTTGAATAAAAAATTACCCACCTCTGCTATTATGAAAAATACATAAAGTAACCCCCTAATTTTGCAAATAAATTACCCACCTTTGCCATTACGAAAGATAATTCATAATAACCCCCTAAGTTTATATATAAATTAGCCACATCTGTCATTATAAAACATAATTCAAAACAACACCGTCACATTACATCTAAATTACCTGCTATTTCCATTATATAGATGATAATTAAAATAACCATTTAACTTTGTATCTATATTATCCATATCTGTCACTACGAGAGATAACTTAAAATATAAACCACTAATTTTGTATCTAGATTACTCACATCTATCATTATAAAAGATGATTTGAAATACATTTGTATCTAGGTTACCCACATATATCATTATAAGAGATAACTTAAAATATAACTGACTAATTTTGTATCTGGATTACTCACATTTATCATCATGAAAGATAATTTAAAATAAATAATAGTTATTTTTACATTCAACCTACATATATACGTTGTTATGAAAGAATATAAAGTATTAGTTATATTTGAATCTGCCTCAGTTATTATAAAAAATAAAAAACTTAAATATACCAGTAAATAGTATTGCGTGCTACTAAAAAAATAAACCGATATTCATAAAGTTTGAGTACACATTCTAAATCATAATCTTTTACAACCACGAAATTGAATAAGTTGCTGTTCTAAGTAAGCTTAAAAATTTTAATTAAAACATTATGTCATATTAGTACTGAAATTTAAATTTGAGCACCCTATGATATATAAAAGAGTACTAGACACATATAGGTATGTGATATACCAAATTTAACAAGTTCGGTGCTAAGGTACAATCTGAATTTTAACTTATTTAATATGTGGAGGAACAATCCTACTAGGACTTAAACTCTTTTAACAAAAAATATTTTTTAAATATCTAACATGTGAAAAAATTGCACAACTTGATTGAAAGTTAAAAGCTAAACTATAATTTATGATGCCATAGAAAAAGATCCAACTAGAGTACCTATATCCAAATATAATAATGGACCATCCATGTTAATCCTCATGAGACAAGTTAATTCTCACGAGACACGATAGAAAAAAGATAGATCATAGAAATTCACACAAAAATCTGAAACATTTGACTATAAATTTGGTATAGTCTAATTAAAATTGATAATAATATTTATTAGATCCATTCTAGAAATAATTAAGCACCTCTTCTATTGCATAAAACAACATAAAGCAACACATGACTCTATATTCAAACTACCCATGTATGCCATTAAGAAACACGATCTAAAGTATATTGAAATTTAGATCTATTTACCTATGTACTCTTATTGTGAAAGATAATTTATTAACCCAATCTTTATCTTTTTATCTTAAAAATAAATATCCTCTAAAACCTACATCTACAATTACCAATATGTTTTATTAAAAATATTAAAATAACATGTAGAGAAAAAAACTAAATATTTGACATGAAGTATAAGAATCCATTGGGGGCTATATTTTCCCAACCGTTTAAAATTAAACTCGATCGTTATAAGTATTAAAATTCTTTTGAGCTTAGCACACTACCCCTTCTGAGATCTCACTTCAAGCTCTATCACTTATCTTAAATAACATGGTGCATGTTTTAAATGATTACTTTTGCTATTGTAGTATTTAAGAACATATTGTAAGACCAAAACCCTTATTGTTAATAAAGCAAAAGGTAGAGTTAATAAAAAAATCACAAAAGTTTCAATTTGATGGCAAAAAATATAGTAGCCAACAAAGAATAAAACTTGAAAAAAAATAAATTGAGATTCATGACTTTATAAGTTTGTGTTAATTAGATTAGACTATATGAAATATCCATTATGTCTAAAAATAAACAAAGTTGAAGACATTCAATTTAATATAAAAAATTCTTTATTAATTAGATGTATTACATACGCAATATATGCCTTAAAAATTCTAACCCGTGCGAGAGCACGGGTTGATGGACTAGTATAACTAATAAGCCTAAAGTGTGGACAGTTTTTGGTGAGGTACGCTCTGTCGCTCTGCCCCTGGGTGCGAAACGTCACTCCTGCTGCCTCCTTCGCGGCACAAATCGCAGGAACAAATCGCGGCAACAAATCGGGACGCCGTGCGACGAAGCCAAAAAAAAAAAAGAAACATCGCCCTGCCTCCATCCTGATCCAACATCGCCCTGCCTCCATCCCGATCCCGGCTTGATCCTGCTTGCGAGCGAGGGGAGTACGGCATCAACGCGGCATCTGGCGGCAGAGACGGTGCGGCATCGGCGCGACGTCCGGCGGCGGAGGCAGCGCTGCGTCCGGCGGTTGAGGTGGTGCGGCATCCAGACCGAGAGGAGGGGAAACGAGCCCCTCCGCTCCGTGGCCGCCGCTGCCCGGACCCCAGAACCGGCGAATCCTCCCACAGGCGCTAGCTCCAGGCCTCCAGCTCTCCGCACCGCAACTCCCCACAAGTCGCTCTACGCCGTCCCTGTCCTGTGTCGACCGCATCTCCGTCGCCGACTCGGAATCGCGGTGCGCCAGCGACCGCGATAGCGACCACAGCGACCAGGGCGCCGGCCGGCAGCCGACGAGCGTGAACCCCGGCACCACTGCGGCAGCACGGCACAGGTATCCGTCGTGTTCCTGCTCCATCGATCCATTCTCGTACCGGCCGCCGCCGCTCCTAGGTTTGCCGCCGTCGCTAGGTTTCCCATGGCCACCGTCGGAAGAACTGCATTGTGCAGTGCCTATGGCCGCCTGCTGCTGCTGTGCGATGCCTTGGGCGATGCCGCTGGATGCCTGCTGCTGTTGGGCGATGCCGCTTTGTGCCTGTGTGGAAGATGCCGCTGTACTGATTACACAAAAGAGAACAAAACACTAATTACACTTTGTAGCTGAAAAAGTAGTCATCTGAGCTAATAACAAACATGCCATCTGTAGTTATTCAATGAAATGCAGTAAAATTAATATGGTTGCATTAATAAGTCGCTGGGGACCTGCTCACACAAGACATTTTGTCTTTCCTGTATATGCCATCTTTGCATTGCATTTAGCAGTTGCACTTATCAGTGAAGTTACATGGCGAAACTTCAACAGTTTATTAAGCAGTTATTTGGAGGTTATTATTAGATCAGAAATTTCATCTTTCAGGCATCAATAGATTGAATAGATGCTATCTTTTTCTCAAGTTATTGATTACAACACATTGCTAAGTTGTCCTATGTTGTCATTCCTTTCCACTCGGTTGGAGGCTGAAGGATCTTGCGGTGTTGGAGGCTGAAGAAGGCCAGCCCGCCGCCAGGGCACTGGCGGCGGATCAGGAGGCGCGGGGTCTGGAACAGGAGGTCAGACGGGAAGAACTCCCGCACGCACGTGCGCCAGGAGGTGCAGACAAGGCGGACGGCGACGCGGTCGCGCGGGGCGAGGACGGCGACGATGCGCTCAGATCCAAGGATCTGGGATTCGGCCCGAAAGTCCCGAAATTCGGTGAAATTCGCCCATTTCGGCCTGGCCCGAAAAAAAATTGAACCGGGCAAAAAATTTTGGCCCAATTTGAATTTTCCGTCCAGCCCAAGCTTCAGCCCAGCCCACGAAAGCCTTCTACTGCTATAAATACACAAACACAACTTTGGAAACCCTAGAATTTCATTTTCCTCCCTCCTGTTCACCTGGTGAGCGGCGGCGGCTCATGCAGGGTCACGCTGTGCACACGGCGGCACTCCTGGATAGCGATGTCGATCTCCTTCCACTCCACCGAACACCTTCCAGTCCTCTCCTTCTTTACTAGCATATCCCCATGGAGTGCTAGCTCATCGGGTACAGGCCCTGCTCATGGATCGGAAAGCAGTCTGGCCCTGCTCGTTGATTTTGGGTACAGCAATAGAGTTGATGATGTGCTGTTCCAAAACTATTGGAGTAGTTATTGTTTTTGAGCCTTGATTGAAGTATGGTGGTATATTGTTTGATCTTTGTTAATTGATTTCTCTGCTATTCTATTTTTTATCAAAATTTCGGACTAAATTTATTAAAATTCGGTCAAAATTCAGTTGAATATGAATGTTTGACCAGTCAATTTAGCTGAAAACCGGTCCGAAATTTCCGAAATTTCCGAATTTCGTCAATTTCGGTCCTCACCGAATTTTTTTTGCATTTTGAATCCCAGAACCTTGCTCAGATCCGGCCATGCGGACTGGCGGGCGATGGTGACCCCCCTCTTCTGCTGGGAGTGGGAGGCCATAACAATCGCCGGCGCTGGCGGATCCGCAGCGGCGCACCCTCCACTCCACCGACGCTCAACAGCCGCTTTTGCCGACGAGCATTTATCTGAATTTGCCTGTCCGATCCGATTCACGCGGAGAGCATGCAAGCGCGATGTCTTCTTCTTCTTGCTTCTTTTCTTTGTTTTTTTCCTCCACTGCGTGTATTCTGTTCTTTCTTGGTCGGTCAATTGGCTGCCTGTGGGGATGGATGATGATCGATGAGCACTTAAGCAGACTTTTTTTTTTGACTCTCGAATCCTAAAGGACAGACTGTATTATGAATTTGTGATGATAATTTTCATGCTCCGTTACAAACAAACTGCAGACCTGACTTTCTTCATTTCAAATTATAAGTTATTTTACTTTTTCTTTCAAATTTGACAACTCATCTTACAAAATAAATTATACAAAAGTAGTTAAATTTAAACTATTCTTAATTTAGAGATAAATTCACCGGGGGTCCACAAAATTATCACTCTGTATCAAATAAGTCCTCAAAGTTGAAAACTGCACATTTAGCTCCCTAAAGTTATTACTCTGTGTCAAATAAGTCCCCAAAGTTGTCACTCTGTATCAAATAGGTCTTTTTTTAATATATATTTTTAATTATTTTTATTCTATTAAAATGATTAAAAATAAAAATAATCCCTAAAGTTGGCGTGACCAAAAGAGTTATGTCTACAAAACCTTTTTGGCTCCGGTTATTTTTAAAATATCTATTAAAAAAGGATTGAAAATAAAAAATGATCTCTAAAGTTGGCGTAACCAAAGCTGATTATTTTTAAAATATTGTTTCTGTATTCAGACTAGACAGAATGTACTACATTCAATCTTTTTTAATAGATATTTTAAAAATAACCAGAGCCAAAAAAATTTTAAAGATCTAACGCTTTTGGTTACGCCAACTTTAGAGATCCTTTTTTATTTTCAATCCTTTTTTAATAGATATTTTAAAAATAACTGGAGCCAAAAAGGTTTTGTAGACCTAACTCTTTTGGTCGCGCCAACTCTAGGGATTATTTTTATTTTTAATCATTTTTAATAGAATAAAAATAATTAAAAATATCTATAAAAAAGGACCTATTTGACGTAGAGTGATAACTTTGAGGACCTATTTAATACAGAATGACAACTTTGTGGAGCTAAATGTGCAGTTTTCAACTTTGGGGACCTATTTGGCACAGAGTGACAACTTTGGGACCTATTTGATACAGAGTGACAACTTTGGGGAGCTAAATGTGTAGTTTTCAACTTTGGGGATCTATTTGACACAGAGTGATAACTTTGGGGACACTCGGTGAATTTATCTCTTTTATTAATAAGGTAAGACATAGCAAAAGAAGTTAGATTTTACATAAATTTTCGAATAAAACAAGTGCTCAAACTTCACGTCATAAAAATCATATAAATTATAATTATAATTTAGGACGGAGGAAGTAGCATGATTGATTTAGGTTTCTACACTACACAAGGCACAAATTCTGTTACAGCCACAAGGAAGGGGCTCATTCCTCAGTTGATAGCTAAGGAGGCAGGGTCTTCATCTGAATCGACTGGATCAAATAAGCTACTGTTAAGGTTGTATTTGTTGCAGTAGCTGCACTTCTATTTCACTGTTTCTCAAACAACAGTTGAGACTTAACATCTGTATCTAAAATTTTGGGCTACTTTGGACTGTGGATCCACGGCTGTAGAAGGTACCATGTTGTGTAGCATATGTATTGCCAGCAAGTTTGCTTGCTTCCAGGCGCTATTTTGTCATCCTAGATTCCTGAAAGCAGAGCTTGCTCTCCCTTGATTGCACCAGGTTCCTTTTTTTGTCAGAAACCTACTGTATATTTTTTACGTCATCCAGATGGATTTTTCTTTTTGAAGTAGAATGTATCCCATAGGATCATTTAGTGTCAGATCTGTTGGTCTTGAAGAAACAGTCGCCGTTGCCGAGCAGGTCGTGGAAGTGCTAGAGCGCCTGCTCACTAGCCATCAGGACCTCAATTAACTGGGTGGATGGACATTATTTTTTATGTTTGGAATGCACGGAAAAGTTTATAAGGTAGAGTTGTTGATCCTGTGATGTCGCATTCATTGTTACTGTAAATTTTATGAACTTTATGTTTTAGATGAAATGTTATTTTAATGTCAAAATATTTATCATGCGACCGTTTGTTTGTATTACAAAATTTTAATTATCCCTTAACAACATACGGACACGCTATCTAGTCTACTATATATTCTAAAACTGCGTGGAACATCAATATCTATACCATCGACTGGGATTATCGAAACGAAGAATAACAAAAGAAATATATACATGCAAGGTAGAATCGGTGCAGATTGAAGTGCCATCTGCCACGCAACGTATGCGCAGTAGTCATCAGTTTTTTTGTGTTTAATTTGCTTCGTCAAAGTAAAAAACACTCTTCGCCATGTTTCAACGCGAAACGCCCAGTTCCAGTAGGCTATAAATTAATGCGTGCCTTCTTCTCTAAGGCTGTGTTTAGTTGGGAAAAAGTTAGGAAAAAATGCACAGTAGCACTTTCGTTTGTATTTGACAACTTTTGTCCAATCATGGTCTAAGTAGACTCAAAAGATTCATCTCGACCTAGTCAGGCAAAAAGTACAAATATGCAACAGCTGCTATTTCATTTGGTGCTTCATGTAGATGAAAAGTACAATCGATATGATGGAAAGAGAGAAGGAAAATTTATGAAATAAACGGGCCTAAGATGGATGGATGGATGGCTACGCGAGCTTCCCGTTGGAGTGTGGACGTTTTCAACACGCACAAAATTGAGTCCGCGCGAACCATACATCATCGCAATATTATCCAAATCTCTACTAATATAAAAGTCACTAGTTAGAATTATCTTAAATCTACCCAATTCTATCCCACCAAAACAATCCCGCAGTCTATCTCTCTCCTAACTTTCATTAAACTCACCTCAAACTGTGCACCTAACAAATCAACTCCTTTTAATCCAACGCTCTAAATATGTTTATACCTTCGTTACATAAATTCAAAGGCTCAAAGTCTCTGGATCTCAGATCATCACTCATCCGTCCCCGCACCTCCCACCTCTCACGCGTTGTTAAACGTCAAAAGACCAGGGTTGAAACTCCACCAACGCTTTTTTTTTTTACGTAAAAACTCCACCCACGGAAACGCCGAGAAAAAAACGCGAAAAAAAGGCTTCCACCCACGAACGCCAAGAAGGAAAAAAAAAAGCAGAAAAAAAGAGAAACAACGAAAAAAAGAAACAACGCCGATCTCATGAGACGCCGCGACAAAATAAAGAAACAAACACCGCCGACGCTGCAGACGACGCAGCTCGAGCGCCCCCACGATGCGGACGGTGGCGGCGAACCACCCCAGCACCAAGTGCGCAGCGTCGATCATGACGGCGGCGGCGAACGCCACATACGACGCGGCCTAAGTGCCCTCACGACACGGACGCGGACGGCGGCGGCCAACAACCCCAGCACCAAGTGCGTGGCGTCGATCGTGACAGCAGCGGCGAACAACCCTAACACCAAGTACGCGGCGTCGATCATGATGATTGAAAATGCGAACAGGCTTCGTGAAGTGCAGTACTGTAGCTCCTGCAACGAGAGCCTTTTTTTTAATTTTTTATCCCAGGCCATCACAAAGGTCAGCAACACGAGCCGTGCGCTCGGCCATCCGGGTTCGAAGCCCGTGCCCACCGTATTTTCCTGCAGTGCATGGGAGTGGAGAGAAACTCTCCGGTTCAAAAAAAAAAAAAACAAAAAAAAATGATCGACAGGGAACTTGATCTTGTGCACCTGCAGGCTGCGTGGCTATTTGGTGCCCGTGCATCACGTTCGGACGGATGGCGGAGGTCCTGGACCGTGGCGCAACGTCATGCAGGACGAGCGTGGCGCTGTCCACGCTCATCAACTAACAAGACATTTATGTCCGTTGTGATGCTAACGTGACTCCAACCTTCTGGTTTGTATTCCTGCCTTTTTGATGTCTGATGACATGTACCTGTATTTTCCTGTAAATCATCGTTTATGGTCGCATGGTGTGCATCTAAATTTACCAACCAATTGCAAAAATAGTTTTTTGCCGTTAACAGTCAGCTTGCATGATACAAGGCACACAGGGTTTTATCAGAAACAACCCCCTGACCGGAACTCATTGGATGAGAGCAGGGTAGGAACGCAGGGTCAGCAAGGAGAGAGGCCGCAAGCCGCAGGGACAGGTTAGTACGTCTACTTCATTTGCTTGCTTTACATTTTTATATATCCTTCATGTTCACCAACTGCATGTTAGGACATCTGATCATGGTGGAGAGGCGAGAAACCCCGTCTGCATTTGTCGACGTACCTAACTATGTTTGGTCATATGACATGGAAGAAAGATGAGCAACTCGTACTGCAATATCAGACATATCAAACATCATTAGTCGTGGTATATTCCTTCCCATCTTTTGAGGTCATATCAAACATCATTGGTTTTATTAGAAGATATATGGCATTGAGGGCTTTATTATGAGAGCTTTATTAGTTAGTTCTGAATTGCAAAGGGTTGAGAGATGTTTTAGCAGTCGTAGGAAAGCATGAGAGCTTGGGAGGCTATTAATTTTAGTATAATGATTTATTATTAAATAGATCTAATGACTATTATTACTAAAAATAATATTGAATTTTCTGTGATAGCTTAAATTAGTATTTAGTTTAGATTGAGAGAAGATTTTTTTTGTGGCTTACATATTTCAGTTTAGATTGAAGATTTACTTTAGATTGAATAGACCTGATTTAGCACTTACATATTTCATTTCATTTTACTGATACAGGACATGAGTGCTGGGGATATGGATACACACGGCGTAGTAGATGGGAACGAAGAAAACTACTGTTATCAAAACTGAAAATCCTTTGATTGAAGTTGCGCCAGGGAGTGACTGCGTTTCGAAGACAAAGCAACCAATAGCTGAATTGATGCCAGTCAACAAAAGGGTAACCTTTGTTGTGAAAATTAAAAATTGATCTCACTCTCAGCAACAAAACTCATGTTCATTGAAATGTTTGAAGATCAAGATGACATGGATATAGAAGGAGAGAAAATAAAGGACTGTGTTGACAATGTTGGAGAACCTATGCTTTAGTGTGCATCAGATCATGATTATGGTGAAGTAATATTGTTTGTTCACGCGCAGTCCCCGAAAATAATCCGTTGCAACGCACGGACACTATACTAATTATTATGAGGATGAGTACTTCTGAAAGACAAGGAAAACTCTAGTCTACAAATCGTTCGTTCAAAATTTCCCTGCGTTTCAGGTCGCAACCAACACGGAAATGGTAAAGGAAAGCTTAGCAAGAAAGGTAATTAACACAAGATATGAAAGCGGATAAAACTATTTGGTGCCACTCCTCTTAAAAATTACCGGTGGTAACTTCCTATTTTCCTTTTCAGATAAAGAATATAAAATTGGACCTCTATATCCACAAGGGATATTTTGTCAAAAGGTACACGAGCTCTTAGACTCAAAGCTGATCTCCTATGATGCGCTAGGAGAATGCGTACGGGTACTACCTGGACCCAGAGCACAGCCAAACGCGGACTGTTCAAAGCGGTACACGGCTCTTTTAATGTTTTTGGGAAAAAAAGAAGGATATATTTATGTAGCACTCGGTTGCTTTGGATCCACTGAACATAATATTTCTGGGCAATTGATCTGGGCATCCAATGGCTCATAGTGACCTACTATTCATCTTCTTCCTCTCTCCCGTCGCCGACCGCCACCTTGCCACATGCTCTAGGGTCCGCTGGAGCTTCGGTCGACCCTAGCGCCCATGGTGCCCCCCCCCTCCCCCCTTTTCCCTTCCCCCAGCCCTGGCGAACCTCCCCCACCTAGGACCGGCTGAGCTCGGCCACATCTTCCCCGCCTAGACTTGGCCCGGGCACCGCCAGGGCCCTAAATCTCTTGCCAACCATCCCTACCACCTATCTGCCCTGCCTCCTCCCGGCAACCCCTTCTATATGTTCGAGAAGAGAGGGAGAAAAGGTCGTTGGAACCCTAACTGTAGATCCATAGGAGGAGGAGGAGGAGGAGGAGGAGAGCCTACCTTGGAGGATCAGCACAGGTGGGGCTCGCCAGCACCGAGGAGAGAGAGGGAGGAGCGTCAAGGATGAGTAGTTCTGAAAGACAAGGAAAATTCTAGCCTACAAATCGTTCGGTCAAAATTTCCCTGCGTTTCAGGTCGCAACCAACACTGAAATGGTAAAGGAAAGCTCAACAAGAAAAAGGTAACAGAAGAAATGAAAGTGGATAAAATTATTTGGTGCCACTCCTCTTAACAATTACCGGCGGTAACTTCCTATTTTCCTTTTCAGATAAACAATATAAAATCGGACCTCTATATCCATAATGGATATTTTGTCAAAAGGTACAAGAGCTCTTAGACTCAAAGCATCACATCTAAGAAGCATAAAACAACAAATCAGGACCACTTCACATCGCCTTTCTCAAATGAAGGAACTAGATAATGTCCATATTCTTGTCCGACCGTGACATGCAAACATGCAGTCGGCTTCGCGTGAAGACACAGACCTCTAAGGTGACGTCTCTAAGGACGAAAATGACAAGGGTCACTGGCGCTGTCCACCTAACCGAGGCAAGATTTTCACCTAAAGATCAGCTGCCATGACAACACCTCCAGGCTCTAGGGGGAAAAAAAACGGCTCCAAGAGGGTGTGTGTGTGTGTGTGTGTGTATTTTGAAGCGCGTGCATGGGTGAGGACGGAGATGAGATTTGCGCTGCTCAGCTTATTATTTTCATTTGGGATTTGTAGGTGAGTGAGGCACAAATATGCCACACACTCGAAATGGCCGGTGCAGTGAACGGTGTCCGTCGTCAGGATCACATGGAAGATGAAGAAGCTGCGAGTCGAAAGCAAGGAAATGGAGGTGCTCAAAGACTCGACAACAACTGTGTCGATTGGCTCAGTTCTAATAGCAACCGTTGCATTTGGCGCAACTTTTGCTGCGCCTGGAGGTTATATAGCTGACGATCACAGTAATGGAGGCACACCAATACTTGCTCGAAGGTATGCTTTCGATGCATTCATCGCGTCCAACACATTGGCCTTCGTTCTCTCCATGATGGCTACCGCTGCTGTCATGGAGTCTGGAAACCCTTTGGTGAACCCTCTGAGACGAAATATGAACGTAAGAATAGCCTTTTACCTCGTATCTCTTTCCATTACAAGCTTGACAGCTGCCTTTGCACTTGGTGCGTATGTGGTGCTAGCTCCGGTTGCTCATAAGACTGCAGTTGCAACTTGTGTCCTCAGTGCTCTCGTACCACTATATAAAAATCAGGGACTATTGGAAACTATTGCGGGACATCATCTACTGTCATTGTTTATGAGGAAGGGACTAATTTGGTCAGAAGTAAATTCAGCATCTGTTATCATAGTTAACATACTATTAGAATGTTGGCCCTTAATATTTATCTTTGGTTGGGCCGCGCATGCAAGCCGGGCTCAAAAAATACAAGCGCCATTGCCTTCAACTTGAAGTGGCATAAACAAACATTTATGTTTGGATACCTGCCTCGTATCATTTTCCTGCTCCATCTCATTCATCTCCACCCCTCCATCCCGCATGGTTCCGTTTTCTCGATTCCCACTTTCCTCGCGATGCAGGAGGGCACGATGCACCCACATGGTAGGCTCATGCATCGTACACTCAAAACTCTCATCCATGGATGCAACCAAATAGATTATCAACAACAAAGAAAACCAAACATGACTGACTGCACGGTCTGAACATGTATGTCACCATCCTGGACCGGCTCACCCACCGAAGCGCAACCAATCACGCCGTCAACAAAGGTAAGGAAAAGTTCAATGACACGGGTCTGCACTCTGCACTCTGCACTCTCAAACGACAAACAGACACGGGTCTGCACTCTGCAGCAGGGTAGGAGTACGTTACGTACTTAGAGTATCACCGGTCTCTGTTCTTTGGTCCAAACATGTTTTTCAGAAACATACAAGACAATACATGCATACTCTACGTCCACGATATGCTTTTGCTAGGCAAGCCTCTCTCTAGCTTTTTCTATGCGTCGGAGACACAGCAAAAGTCATCAAACTAGGCTGTCCAAGGACGTCAAGTATTAGTACGTCACATCAGATGTTAAATAGGATGCCACATGAGGGTGTTGGAACACCAAATAAAAAAACAAATTTCACGAATTTATTAAGCCTAATTAATTCGTCATTGAAACAGATTTATTGTAGCACCATATTATCAAATTATGGACTAATTGGGCTTAAAAATTCGTCACGCAAAATAGTCATAATCTGTACAATCAGTTATTTATTAATCTATATTTAATACTTCATGCATGTGTCCAAACATCCGATTTGATAGGGTGTAAGTTTTTGGAGAAGGAACTAAACCGGGTCTAAAAAGTATTCCTGTAAGCTTGCAATAATCAAACCTCCCATGCTCTGCTTCTCTCCCCAGCTCTGTACCGGTACTCCGAACCAGAAAAGTGAACAAATGCACTTAGACATATAGAAATCCATGCATAATGTAAGTTTCTTCGATGGAAGTTAATTCGAGGCTACTGTGGTGCTATGGAGGAGGCTCACTATATTCTAAACCCAACCAGATTCCTGAAGATGGATTCTAGTATAACGAGGTAATAATCCATAGTCTCATTTTATTTTCAAGCATGCGCGAACAACTGATATTTTGCGCCGCTCGTTAGCTTCTACTCCCTCCATCTCAAATTGTAAGTCATTTTATGAATCTTGGAGAGTCAAACCATCTCAACTTTCATCAAATTTATATGACAAGATAATAATATTTACAACATAAATTAAGTATCATTATAACCGTGCCGGTGGCAGAGCGCGCCCAGCACAAGCTTGCGCGTGAGATGGACTTTCTCAACGGGAAACCGGAGGCGCCAGATGCAGTAGTCACGGCGTACGTCGACATGTTTGGCCAAGACCTCCCGAGCAGGCGATCGAGGCAATTAAGGCCGCGACGAAGTTGAACAATAAGAAACTTTATAAGGCCCTTTCTGTAGTGGCTGCAGAGTTAAGAGTGGCCGAAATAGAGGTCCTATGATTGATAATGGGAGATGGCCTCCTGTTGTATCCGTGCATGAGTAGTCCGTTACGATCTTGCGCCCAGTTTGACGATCTGTCAAATCTGGGAAGTTGTTTTGCGCTTCTTTTGTATGAAACTCTCTCTTCTTATTAATATATGCCGACCATGTGCTGGATCTTTCAAAATATATATATATATATATATATATATATATATATATATATATATATATATGTATATATATATATATGTTGATAGTACCCTTATTTAGTGTCATAAATCTTTATATTTATCTCTATAATTTTGGTCAAACTTGAGATAATCTGACTCTCCAAGATTCCTCGTAACTCCTTTTGACAAAGAAAGGCGTATTTGCTTTTAGAGACAGAACTAAGTTTTTATGGATATAGTAGACGTGAACTTTCAGAACATAAGTCGAACAGATAAGGCCCTGTTTAGATCCAGTGCAAATTGCAACTGCATCTAGTCACATCAACGTTGTGGCACATGCATGGAGCATTAAATGTAGACGAAATGTTTGCATATTTGTACTTTTTGCATGTACATCACGAGACGAATCTTTTAAGCCTACTTGGGCCATGATTGGACAAAAGTTGTCAAATACAAACGAACGTGGTACAGTGCAGAATTGCAACTGCAACTGGGATCTAAACGGGGCCTAAAATGAGAATTTATCTGATCTATATGTGTACTATCAAAAGGTGTTCAGAAAAAATGTTCGGGTCACATCTGCAAAGATGCAGGTAGAACATGCATATTCAGATCAACTAGATAAAGCATATGGATCATTATACAAAATGAATCACTCAGTACAATTAAGGTGTGTCTGGTTTGGAGAATAAGATGGTCCATCTTCTTCTCTCGCTCCTTTTGTTTTTTTTTAAAAAAAATTATCATTCCTCACTTTTTCTAGTGAGGTAGAGCATGGGTGAGATGGACACGGGTGGCAAGTTACCTTGACACGCATCAACACGCAACTTACCATAGGGTATCACTGTTCTAAAGCTTTATAAGCTTCAGATTAGATAACGTTTCTAAGCAATTAGCTCAATTAATCTTAATTAAACATTATTTCCATGTTTAGTTAGGTATAATCCTCAGTTACAGTTTCGTTTTCATTTAGTTAGTCTCGGGTTAGTATGAATCTCAAACAATAATTTGTTACTCTTTAAGGCTTTCTATAAAAACTGGCTTTACTACCCTCAAACAATAATTCCTTTCACCAGATCAGAAATCGCCTCGGAAATCGAGGCACTTCGCCAGCTTCGCTTCACCTTCCCGTAGATGCGGAGTCCGTTTTTCCTACTGGGCCATTTATGGGCCGGGCGCACTGCCTATTCCAGCGCTTGGTTGCCATCGGATCTGTGATGGACGGCTGCCGGCTTCCTATCTCCCCGCATCGTCGGAGCATATGGAGGAGGCGAGGCAGCAGAATCGGTTGAGAAAAACGAGGCGTGTCGAATCGAATCCCTTTAAATAAGGAACTGAATTTTGCGATCGAGTACCGTACGTCCGTACCCTCATCTAAACTAAACCCTCCGCTTCCGTGAGATCTCGACGTCGTCACCACGGCGATGGGGGATGCTGACTACGATGACGAGTACGACGGCGAGGACGACTACGAGTTCGACGACGACAACACCTGCGACTACGACGATGCAGAAACCACGGAAGTAAACCCCGACGACGCCGACGACGGCGAGGCGGAGGGGGAGCAGAGGTACGTGGTCCTCACCGAGGACGCCGTCCGCGCGCGGATGGAGGCGGAGACGGCGAAGGTGGCCGAGATCCTGTCGATCCCGGCGGGCTTCGCGGCGGTCCTGCTTCGCCACTTCAAGTGGAGCGCGGCGCGGGTCCAGGACAAGTGGTTCTCGGACGACGGCGGCCTCCGCGCCCGCGCCGCCACCGGCCTTCCTCCGCCGGCGGCGGACGACGGCGCGCCGCCCGTGCCGACGGCGGTGAGCACCGCCGAGCTGGCGTGCGCCATCTGCCTCGCGGAGTGCCCCGCCGGGGAGGCGCGCTCGGCGGCGTGCCGCGCCCACTTCTACTGCGCCGACTGCTGGCGCGCGTACATCCGCGCGGCGGTGGACGGCGGCGCGCGGTGCCTGTCGCTCCGGTGCCCCGACCCGTCGTGCGACGCCGCCGTCGTGCAGGAGCTCGTCGACGCCGCCGCCGCCGCGGCGGACCGCGAGCGGTACGCGCGGTTCGCGCTCCGGGCGTTCGCGGACGTTGGCGGCGGCCGCGGCGGGCGCATCCGGCGGTGCCCGGCGCCCGGGTGCACGCGCGCCGTGGAGTTGCTCGCCGGCGCCGGCGGCGATGTCAGGCACGCGGCGGACGTGGTGTGCGCGTGCCGGCACGGGTTCTGCTGGCGGTGCGGCGAGGAGGCGCACCGGCCGGTGTCGTGCGGCACGGTGCGCGCGTGGCTGGACAAGAACGCGTCCTACACGGAGACCTCCAACTGGGTGCTGGACAACACCAAGCACTGCCCACGCTGCCGCCTCCGCATCGAGAAGGACCAGGGCTGCATGCACATGACCTGCCCGCAGCCGTGCTCCCACGAATTCTGCTGGGTCTGCCTCGACCCCTGGGACAACCACACCGGCTGCGCCGGCTTCACGCAGGGAGGAGCAGACGACGACACCAGCGCAACCGCCGCCGCCGCCGACAACGGCGGCAACAGGCGGCGGCGGCAGCGGAGGGAGGAGGCGACGGACATGGACAGGTACGTGTACCACTACGAGAGGTGGGCGGCGAACTACTCGTCGCTGGAGAGCGTGTACAAGGACATGGCGGAGCTGGAGAGCGCCGGCGGCGGGATCGAGCGGATGGCGGCCGTGGCGGGGCAGCCGGCGGCGAGCTTCGCGTTCCTGGGGAAGGCGTACGAGGAGATCGCGCACGGCCGGCGGGTGCTCAAGTGGGCGCACGCTTACGGCTACTACCTGCGCGTCGACGCCGGCGCCGGCGGCGGCGCCAAGCGCGGCCTGTTCGAGGACCTGCTGGACCAGGCCAACGCGTGGCTCGAGCGCCTGCACGACGCCGCCGAGCTGGAGCGGCGGGAGCTCTTCTGCTCCGGCGCCGAGCCCACCGTCGTCCGCGACCTGCTCAAGTACTACAGGGACAAGGTCGAGAGCTACACGGCGGCGACGCGGACGTTCATGAGGAACCTCGTCAAGGCGTTCGAGACCACGGACCTGCCGGAGTTCAGCTCACTCAAGTAGCTAGATACAGGCCGGCATGGATCTATCCTTCGTCATCGAAATCAGTACTCTATTAGGACTAGCATGCTCAACTTTTTTATACTTAATTATCTCAATCTTTCGACATTGGGAAATATCTGATAGCGGAAGCATGTAAGCCACGCCTCCACGGCAACAACGGACGCACGCCGCAGTCAAGTATGCGCGCAGAGCGCGCTCGACCATTGCTACACACGCGCAGGGCGCGGCCACGTCGCGCACGCGCGCATAGCCGGCCGGATCTCCCTAGCAATTAGGATCGTAGATCAAGAGCTGAGTGCTTGCCCCTTGTATAAATATTCTTGACAATGATTAATACAGTGTGTGGCTTGAGTCTATTCTTCTGTATGGTATCTATTAGCTCGGTCTGATCCCCTGTGCTTCAGCCCTCTTCTTCTTCTTCCGCTGCTCACCATGGACAACAATCCTCTGTTCGAGTTTGAGCCCTCTGTCCATGGCTCTCCCACCTCTTCCTCGTCTGTTTCCTACACCAATTCGCTCGGTGGCGGGGATCCTCCGCCACGCCATCAACCACCTTCGGCCGCTGCCCTCATGGTCGTCAACATCAAGTCCCATGTGCCGATCGTGCTCGACATCGTCAACCCGAATTACCAAGAATGGCGCTGCTTCCTCGACTCCATCATCGGCAAATTCGGCCTCCTTCCCCACATTCAAGCCGCCCCAACCGCTGCTCAACTCGCCGATCCGGAATGGGCAATGAAGGACCAGTGCCTCGTCAACCGGCTCTTCAACACCATGACCCGCGATGTCATGCGCATCGTCCGCGTCCCCGGCGCCTCTGCCTTCACCATTTGGCGCGGCATCGTCGACCAGTTCCGCGATCATCAGCTCGGGCCGTGTACCTGGAGGCTGAATATCGGAGTCTTTTCCAGGGCGACCTCACCATCACTGCCTACACCGCCAAGCTGAAGGAGCTCGCCGACGCTCTCGGCGACCTCGGGCAGCCCGTCTCCGATCGATCCCAGGTGCTGAACATGCTGCGCGGCCTCAACGACAAATATCGCCACTGCATCGTCACCATCACCTCCACGCAGCCTCCTCACACCTTCCTCTCCGCCCGGTCCTTCCTCCTCTTGGAAGAACTCTACGCCACTCAGCATGGCAAGATGGCGGAACAGCAGGCCATGGTTGCCCAGGGCAGCCGCCCTCCACCCTCCGCCGGCGGATCTTCATCGGGCAGCACCCCTCCTTCTGGTGGCTCGGGTGCACCTTCCGGTGGCAACCGCAATCGGCGCCGCAGCCGCGGACGCGGCAACAGCAACGGCACCGGCGCGCCACCGAACAACGGCGCCATTGGCGGCGGGTAGTCCTCAGCGCCCCGGCCCCCCTCCTTCCCCAACACGCCATGGGCCGCGGGATACAATCCATGGCAGGGCATGGTCCAGGCTTGGCCCATGCCCTTCCGACCCCCAGCCGCTGGCGTTCTCGGCCCACGGCCCGGAACTTCCCCTCAGCAGGCCTTCTACGCTGGGTACCTGCCTCCTGGAGTGACTAACGGCCTCGGGTCGCAGCCACCCTACGCGGCGCACGCCGACCCAAACGCCCTGCTCGCCGCGCTCGCCAACGCCGGCGTCCCTTCAGCAAGCACCTCCAGCTCCGACTGGTTCCTCGACACAGGTGCATCCTCGCACATGGCCTCCGGCACTGGTAATCTTCACAGCCTGCACCCCCTCCTTCCATCTTCATCCGTCACGGTCGGCAATGGCGCTCGCATGCCCATTACCCACCTCGGTGACTCCTCAATTCCCACCTCCTCCACTCCTCTCTCTCTCTCTGCACAATGTCCTTACTCCTTCCTTAATTAAGAATTTGATCTCGGTTCGATCTCTAACCCGTGATAATAATGTGTCGGTCAAATTTGATCTCCATGGTTTCTCCATCAAGGATCTGCGCAGCCGCCAGGTGAAGCTCCGATGTGACAGCACCGGTGACCTCTACCCCCTGCGGCCTCCACAACACCATGCTCTTCACGCCTCCACTGCCTCAGTCGATCTCTGACATCAACGACTGGGACAGGGGCATGATCAACTGGCCGCAGCCCTGCGCACCTTCAACTTCGACTGCTCCAAGTCCACAGATCATGTCTGCACTGCATGCCAACTAGGCAAACACGTTCGATTACCATTTTCATCTTCTCAGTCAATTAGCTACTTTCCCTTTCAGTTAGTACATTCCGATGTGTGGACGTCACC
This sequence comes from Eremochloa ophiuroides, assembly GCA_038502445.1. NCBI lineage: Eukaryota > Viridiplantae > Streptophyta > Magnoliopsida > Poales > Poaceae > Eremochloa > Eremochloa ophiuroides. Next base: position 90,733,442 of record JAHLJS010000007.1, on the reverse strand, counting down.
TGTACCTAGCATCTCTGGCTACAAGTTTTATTTAGTCCTCATAGATGATTACACTCACTATGTTTGGTCATTCCCTTTAATGAATAAAGCTGAAGTTGTTCCTACATTTCAGAAGTTTTGTTCTTACGTCCATACTCAATTCCGGTTGCCCATTGTCGCACTGCAAACTGACAACGGCCGCGAATTCGACAACATCACCATGCGCCACTTTCTTCAGGATCATGGGATGGCATTCCGTCTCTCTTGCCCATACACCTCAGCACAAAACGGCAAGGCCGAGCGCATCTTGCGCACCATCAATGACAGCGTCTGTGCCATGCTTTTGCACGCGTCAGCGCCACCCCAGTTCTGGGTTGAGGCACTGGCCACTGCGACCCATCTGATCAACATCCGCCCATGTCGTTCCACCGGCACCCTCACACCGTATCAGCTTCTGTTCGGCACACCACCCACCTATGATCACTTGCGCGTCTTCGGCAGCCTATGTTTCCTTAGCCAGGCAGCAACCGCGGTCAATAAGCTTTGTCCGCGCTCGGTTCCTTGTGTGTTCCTGGGTTATCCTGCAGATCACAGGGGCTATCGGTGCTATGACACTTCATCAAGGCACGTCATCACCTCACGGCACATCGTGTTCGATGAGTCCCAGTTCTGTCAAGCTTGCCACTCCTCCGCGCCGTCCACGGTGCCCTTCAGCGACGTCGCTGAAGACACGATCGTGACCATGCCCCCATCTGATGGTCGCGGGCCTGCTACACGCTCGCCACGCCGTCCTACTCCCACAACATCATCCAGCGACACACTGACGCCATCTCCGCAGGCGCCACGCCCTGACGACCCACACACAGCGTCCTCAGCAAGCACCCCGACGGCTAATTCCGGGGCTTCATCATCTGCGTCCTCTAGCTTGGGACCCGTTACGACGCCACGCCACCGCCCTCTACGTCATCCTCGGCTGACAGTGCTGCTTCCCACTCCACACCGGCGGCTGCGAACCCAGTCCCTGACACCCCGCCTCGTCATCCCTTGGTGACACGAGCAAGGGCCGGGATCCGCAAGCCGAACCTCCGCTACGCCATGGCGGCCGCAACGGGCATCTCTCCGATCCCACATCCGCGCGTGCTGCTCTCCGCGACCCCAACTGGAAGGCCGCCATGCAGCGGGAGTTCGACGCCCTGCAAGCCAATCACACATGGCGGCTCGTTCCACGGCCGCCGCGTGCGAACATCGTCACTGGCAAATGGGTGTTCAAGCACAAATACAACCCCGACGGTAGTCTTCAGCTCTACAAAGCACGCTGGGTCGTCTGGGGCTTCACGCAACGCGCCGGCATCGACTTCAGTGAGACCTTCATCCCTGTGGTGAAGCCGGCAATGATCCGCACGGTTCTAACCCTTGCTGCAGGAAAGCACTGGCCGGTTTCGCCAGCTCGACGTCTCCAATGCCTTTCTCCATGGCCACCTCGACGAACGCGTTCTCTGCCAGCAACCGATTGGCTTCGTCGACAAGGAGCAGCCCGACGCCGTGTGTCTGCTCTCCCGGTCCTTATACGGTCTACGGCAGGCACCGAGGGCTTGGTTCACGTGGATTGCTGGCTTTCTGCAATCCATCGGGTTCGTTGCCACATGTTCAGACTCATCTCTGTTCATGCTATGGCGCGGGACCTCGACGGCATACTTGCTTCTCTACGTCGACGACATGGTGCTGACTGCATCCACGAACGAACTGCTCCAAGCTATCATCGCCAAGCTACAAGCTGAGTTTGCCGTGAAGGACATGGGTGACCTTCACTTCTTCCTCGGCGTCGACGTTCGCCGTCACGGCTGTGACTTCTTCTTGTCACAGACGAAGTATGCAGAGGAGTTGCTTGATCGTGCGGGCATTGTGCAATGCAAACCCGCCGCGACGCCGATCGACACGAAGGCCAAACTTTCATCCGCCGCTGGTGCCACAGTTCATGACTCAGGTGAATATCGCAGCATCGCCGGCGCCCTGCAGTATCTCACCATCACACGGCCCGACATCTCCTACGTCATGCAACAAGCATGCTTATGGCACAACGACCCCGCCGAAGATCGTCGCCTACTTAGATGCCGATTGGGCCGGCTGTCCGGACATGTGGCGCTCCACATCCGGGTACTGCATCTACCTCGGGAATGCGCTGGTGTCCTGGTCAGTCCAAGCGGCAGGCCATGGTTTCCTGCTCGAGTGCCGAGGCCGAATACTGAGCCGTGGCGAACACAGTGGCCGAATGCATTTGGCTACGGCAGTTGCTCGGCGAGCTCTACATCGACGTTCCCAGTGCAACCATCGCATACTGCAACAATAGCTCGGCGGTCTACGTGAGCAAGAACCCTATGCATCATCGACGGACCAAGCACATCGAGTTAGACATTCACTTCGTGCGAGAGCGTGTGGCACTTGGTGACCTGCGCGTCGTCCATGTCCCGACCGATCAGCAGTTCGCGGACGTGATGACTAAGGGACTGCCTACGGCCACGTTCTCGGCGTCCGGTCTAGTCTCACCGTCGGACCTCCCGACGCTGACACTGCAGGGGGTGATAACGGAAGCATGTAAGCCACGCCTCCACGGCAACAACGGACGCACGCCGCAGTCAAGCATGGGCGCAGAGCGCACTCGACCACTGCTACACACGCGCAGGGCGCGGCCACGATGCGCACGCGCGGCATAGCCACTAGTAAAAAAAAAGTTTGTACAGGCGGTTGCAGAACACCCTGCACTAGCGTTTTTCAGCGCCGCCATGCGCGTGGCATAGCCACTAGTAAATAAAAGGTTTGTACATGCGGTTCCAGAACACCCTGTACTGGCCTTTTTCAGCGCCGCCAGTGCTAAAGCCCTGTGAAAACAAATCGTCTCCACTGACGGTTGCTACAAAACCACCTGTGGAAACATGTTTTCACAGGCGGTTTAGTAAAGAGAACCGCCTGCGGTTACTTAAGAGAAACGCCTGTAAAAACTATTTTTCACAGGCGGTTGTTACTGCTAACCGCCTGTGTTATTTTTTACCTATTATGTTATTTGTTATTACATATTTTATTTTATATTTATATTTATATTTTATGTTATTTATATAAGTTTGATTGTGTACAACAAAGATCAATTATATCAAAATGCAGGTATATATACAACTCAGGATTAAAAAATTTACAAACTGTTTACATGCACCTGCAACTTGTTATTTGCAAACTGTTTACATCTCAATCAAGTGCTCTAATACTCATTTCGCTTGAGCCCTAGCCTATGAATTTCGGTTAGAATTCTATATTCTGGATTTGAGAGGATGCTTGTATGGTCGTGATAATTTTCGTTGTATGGAATCACATCTTTCATGACGAATGAGCACAAGTTCGCAACTATCTCGTATAAATTCTCGTTGCTGAATCGTTACTTTGGTGGTATTTTATACCTCTGTAAATGAGATTTTTATTAGCATGGATCTACAAAATGACATAACGTTCATACTTGACTATATAAAATTACTTTACCTTATCAATATTCCTGATGTATCGTCCACTCAATCTAGCGAATTCGCACACGTAGTATCCACAGTGCACCGAGCCGGGTGGTTGCTTGTGGCACTAGATTTATAATAATAGGTGAGTGGATGTAACATCATCCTTCATAATATACGTTTTTGAGTCATGAAATTTACATACCGGCCAGTCATAAAATACTCTCAACGAGTTGCCTTTCGTGCTCGGGTCGTACGGTCCACCGGTATCTTATAAAACCTATATGCCCTACGATATCGACCAAATAGAATAACCAAGTTATTGATCTCAAATTCTAATCGATATTATTAAGCACACATACATATATTTCTCCTTACCTCTCTAATAAGGTCAAAAATGGTTGATATCTTGACGTGGCGTAATCTGCGGAGTCGTGGACGATTACCCTTTCCAAATAGGAATTTTTTTTGAAAAGGATCCAATGGTCGCTGTAAGAAACAAAGTTATATGGGGAGGGTATCCAATGTATATGTAATAATTTGACTAACTTACTCAAACTTATATGGGGCCAGTATGCAGCTCCTATTTTTAAAAGAAAGTATTGCGTGTACAAGGTAGGCTGCGAAATTGGCCTCTAGGTCCTTTTTCATTTGCACTTTAATCTTTTCAACTTTCTCTGGTGTCTTGTCTTTCAATTGTTCCTCCTCGGTTTTTCCGAGCCTCAATGTGTGCTCCATCTGACATATTCTCATAGGGCTAAGATAACCAACCATTTGAGCCTCACTATAATTACGCTCCTCAGCATACCTCCTCACCTGCTCGTCTTCTTGCATCCTGCAAGTTATATACACGTGCAAATTAGAGTTCGTCATTGTAATAATAATAGCGCAAGTTTGTTGTTAGTTCGAGAACACTTACAAGCACCAAATTGTCACCAGCTATACATCCATTCTCCTGAGGTTTAAGAACAAATGCATGTCCTCGAAGGTTACATAAGCTATTTCTCATGGAGTCGCAAATGTCCCTGGTGGTATAGATGCGCTGATTGCGTCGATGCCAACTTGAGCCGCTCTCATGTACCAGTCATGCAACTTTTTTATTTGCGGTGGTGACTTTATCAAATTCTCCCACCGTATAAGAGGCCTTCTCGGCACATAGTTTGAAGAGACATGATCCTAATCCTGTTTGGTTGGCTTTCTGATCTGTACTTCCTTCACTATAGATTGCGTTGACTTCTCCTTCTCGGCACAGTCAACGATACGTGTCGTACGGGACTTTGCTATTCCTTTTAAGAATAAGATCGTCCTAGCACTTTTTTCCTTCGGTTCAAAGGGTGAAACCAATGTAAGTTCTTTATATCCGCTCTTCTTCTTAACCGAATCTCTGCCCTTCTTTGGCGCGGTCGATGGTGTTGGATCTTCATCAGGATTTGCCTGATCACCTTTGGTTGGTGGTGTAGTTTGTGTCATGGGCTCGGGAGGCGGCGATGGTGGGTTAGGTTGAGGACGAGGAAGTGATGGTGGGTCAGGCTGACGATGGGCAGGTGATGGTGGGTTAGGTTGAGGACGAGGAGGTGATGGTGGGTCAGGCTGACGATGGGCAGGTGATGGTGGGTTAGGCTGAGGATGGGGAGGTGATGGTGGGTTAGTCTGAGGAAGGGGAGGTGATGGTGGGTAAGGCTGAGGAAGGGGAGGTGATGGTTGGTCAGGCTGAGGACGGGTAGGCGATGATTGTTCCTGGCCTTGTTCCTGAGTTTGTGGCAAGGATTCAGAGGAGGGTGGTGGAGCACTCAACCTGATATCTCGTCGAGGCCAGAGGATGAAGTTGTTGACAGCTTGTCCGAGTTTCTCGATACCTTCGGGAGTAGAGATGTCCAACATGTCGTCCTCATAACCTGGCACGACGTTCACCACCTGTGTCCTGCAGTATTCTTCGGGAATGTCCTCACCATGGAACTTTCGTCCTGGTATCGCATACCTAGAAGCAACTTCCCTTGTCCGTATCTTGGCAATCCCGTAGCTTATGACAAGGGAGCATGGCGTTGGCCTGTCTATGTCATCAACAGGGTACCAGACCTTTGTGGTAGATGCGACACTGCTCGGCGCCGGTGGTACATTCTGTTGAGAACTCGACTGAGGTGCTACTACCAGCTGCATCTGCGGAGTCTGTGTGGTCGTGTTCTGTGCTGACGACAATACACTCATTAGTTGCTGCAGCATTTGAGGGTCACGGCCCGATAATACCTTGGCCATCATGTCTTGGAATACTTTTTTTACCCTCCTCCTCAAAGTATTCTTTCATGGCTTCCTTGTATCGATCTCGTTTCTTGTACATGCCAGACCACTCTTCACCGAAACCTTCTTTCCAGCCCAACCTTGAGGAGATGCCCCGCACTCGACCCGGATGCTCGGGGTTACCAAGCCCAAGAGTTAGGGTGTCCCTTTCCCTTTCTGCTTCGAACGATCCTTGCTTCTCCTTAGCTGCCACCGCAAATATGTTCTTTGCTGCTTCTTCGACCATTGCATCAGGAAAGGACAACCCGGTCGAGGTTTCTTGTGGCTTTCGACCACGGAGCCAATTCGCGCTCCTTTCACCAACTTCCTCAGAAAGGACCGGTGGGCCTACCGCCTTCTTTGCAGCCTCTTCTGCCCTCCATTTTGGGATCTGATGCTTGTATCCACCAGTGCCAAGGTGGTGGTGGTACTTATTCTTCTTTGCAAGTGCGGAATTGGCTTCACTTCGAGCTAAGAATTCCGGGTTAGTCTTCTGCTCTTTGAAAACCATCCACTGACCTTCTGTGATCTTGTACTTCCTCGTCGGGTCCAACCCTCGCTTCAAGTATTTGTTATTCAACTCAGACCTCCAACCCCCGGAACGAGATGGCAATCTGCCGCATTGCATAGTCTCGTACGAGTTCTTCTGAACCCCGCGGCACGATAAATTTTCTTGAGAGCTTCTCCCACATGGTATTCTTGACCGCATCTGGCACATCCTTCCAGTTAGAGATTGTGATATCAAGATTGTCCCTAACCAAGAAATTAATTGCGTTACGGAACTTAGCTTGGACCTCATCCAGTTGTAGGGGCTCTCCTTTTGGACTGACATCTGTAACCCTATATATCTTGTCCTCCCACTTGTTTGTTCCTCTGTCACCATGTCTGCGATCACTCTGTTTTCGTTTCCTAGATTTCTTGCTGGGTGCCTCGGTCTGCTTGTGTTGGTTGTTCTTGTTCAAGTTCCTCTTGTTCCTCCGCATCTGCTAACTCGCGAAATTGCGATAGCACTTCCTATTCACGTAACAAGGCACAAACAATATTAAAATCATGGATGGATATACATACACCTCCTATATTACCCGTTTGTTCGATTTCATGCAACAACTCACCGTATCATCTCGTGGATCGTAATTAGGGTCATGCTCCATTTCACGACGAGCAGCCCTATCTACACTAGGACACGGATCGCTTGGACTCTCGTACACTTCATCGTCCGTCTGGTGTTCTCCGCGTCCTTGCGAATCGCTAGGTTCATTAGAGGGGGACTCTGCACGTTGCTCTTCATGTGAAGAACTCATCGCGAAAACCTGACATATCATAGTGGTATTCATATGAAACTAATACGCTAAGTTGTCATACGAAAAGTCGATATTCATGCATACGCCATTCATAAATCGATTTTCATATGTCATTCATAAATCGATAAGTCATATATACACAGAATATTCGCAAAACCATTTTACAATCAATTCATAAATTGATAAGTCATATACTATACATAAAATCCTTTTAAAACTTCTTAAACTAATTTACACAGAATCTATATAATTTTATGGGTTGTATAATTTACACAAAATCAATAAAGAACCTATGTAAAACATCATGAAATCAATAAAGAACCTATGTATTATATATTTTTGTTAGCTAGATCATGTTATTAGAAGACTAACAAAACTAGAATCACAAATTTTGGACCTCTAAAACTCAATATATAGAATTTACAAAGAAATAAAAAAATTTAAAAAAAGTGGGCCGGCCCACTACTGTTTGGCTCACTACTGTGTGGCCTCCACCGTGAGCGTGCCGCCACCGGGCATACCGCCGCCGGGCACAACCGGCTCCGGGAGCACCGCCGCCGGGCAACCGCCTCAGGGCGCACCGCCGCCGGGCACCCGCACCGTCGCCGGGCACAATCGCCTCAGGGCGCACCGCCGCCGGGCAACCGCACCGCCGCCACCACACGCGCCGCGCTCGGCCATGGGGGGCCACACCTCCGCCGCCACCACACGCGCCGCGCTCGGCCCCGCGCTCGCCGAGACCGCACGCCGCCGCCGCTCAACCTGCAAGGAGGGTGGGGGAGAGGAGAAGAGGTGCTGACGATGGCTTACCGGCGGCAGTGGTGGCGGCGGCGCGGAGGAGAAGGGGCTCGCGAGGCGGGGCGGCGCACGGGCTCGGAGAAGGTACGGGGGCGCGGCGGGGCGGCGCAGAGGCTCGGAGGAGAGAAGGGGGCGCGCGGCGGTGCGGCGAACCGAGGAGACGAGCGTAGCGAAATCCGGCAGCCTGATGGCGTCCTTGAAGAAAATGGCGCGCCACCGAGACTTGGTGAAATTTCAGAATCGAGGGCGGGATACATATACATACGGTCTTTACAGGCGGTTCACTTTAAGAACCGCCTGTAGAAAGGTCTTTACAGGCGATTATCAATGTAATCCGCCTGTAGAAACATATTTTTACAGGCGGTTATCAATGTAAACCGCCTGTAAAAATATGTTTCTACAGGCAGATTAAATTGATAACCGCCTGTAGAAAGGGTTTATGGTTTATGTTATTTCTATATATTGTTTCTATATATTGTTTTACAGTTACTGTTTATTTATATTAATTATTGTTTAAGTAAAGGGTTTATGGTTTATATTATTTATATTGGGCTTTATAATTATTGTTTACTTATATTCTATATATTGTTTTATTATATTACTCTTATTCACTCATGTTGGGAAAGTAAAACGTAAATATTAGCAATGGTTCACTCATATTGTTCGAGATACTAAAATATAGAAATGGTAGGAAGCATAGAGTACAAATTAATACAAAAATGTATATTACAAGATAAATAACAAATAGATTCTAGCCACCGACTGTTCTTCCTTGTCCATCGTGGCGAACATAGGGAAGCGAATTTTGTGGGATGTTTCGCTCAACAGTCCTTATCTTCTCTGGAAGGTCCGTAAAGAGAGACAACTCGTTGAACTGGTTGAAGTCCTCCAGATCAGTTACGCCATCAATTCATATAGCTTGTTGCTTTCCAGGGAAAACTAATGCTTCTGCTTGTCCTTAGTTTTGTGCTCATTCTTAGAAAGGATCTGTTCAGCGTAGAACACTTGTGCAGCACGGTTAGCGAGGATCCAAGGGTCATCCTTGTAACCTACTTTACTTAGATCAATAACTCTGAACCCGTAGTTATCCACTGTGACATGTTTATCTTGAACCCATTGACATCGAAACACAGGGACCTGAAATGTACCATAGTCCAATTCCCATATGTCTTCAATGAACCTGAAGTACGTGGTAATCTCACTAGTTTCGTCTATGGCCTCGCATCGAACACCACTGTTCTGTGCAATGCTCTTGTTGTCCTTGGTCTTGGTACAAAAAGTGAAGCCACTAATGTCATAGGTTTGCCATGTGGTGATCTGATGTGATGGTCCATATGCCAACTGTTTGATGGTCTGTTCTTCAAATGTCTCCGCTTCTGAAATGTTCTGATCCCTCAGCCATGCGGTGAACCGATGCTTGTGTTCCTTCATTACCCAACTGTCATTTTGCCCATGATTATGTTCATGAAGTTCTTCCACGTGCTTCTCGATCAAAGGCTCCATTATCGAGAGTTGATGTGGGATGCTGTGGTGTGCTTCGAGGACTATTTTGTAGTCTAGTGGGATGAATTATTTTCGTCCCATCCTTCCCTTTCCATGTAGCCTACCCTCGTGTCGTGAAGGAGATAAGCCTATTGCAATCTGGTCTTTTAGAACATTGTTGTAGAATGGACCTTCGGACTCAATGGCCTCTTCGGTAGTGTACCCTTCTACCATGGATGCCTCATGATAAGCACGAGTTTGAACATATCCATTAAGTATTGACATGAAACGCTCATATGTCCACATTTCATGCAAGTACATGGGACCCAAGGCCTCGATTTGTGGCACCAAGTGCACCACAAGATGTACCATTATATCAAAGAATGAGGGAGGGAAACACATCTCCAGTTGTGACAAGGTCTCCACTGTGAATTCCTGTAGAGATGGCAGCTCCTCGCGGTCAATTACTTTCTGTGACATCTTGTTGAAAAAGAAGCACAACCTTGTGATTGCCATCTTCAGAAATGTGGGATTTATAGCCCTGATGGCAACAGGGAGAAAAGTAGTCAGCATGACATGACAATCATGGGAGTTGTAGTTGTGCAGTGTAAGGTCTTTTATTGACACAATACTCTTTATGTTGGAGCAGAATCCAGATGGCACTTTCAAGTTCCTCCACCACAAACACATCGTTTGTTTTTCATCTGTGATCAGGTTGTAGCTTGCTGCAGGAAGATGGTACTTCCTATTTTCAAGAAGAACAGGGTGCAGCTCATTTTTAATGCCTAATTGTACTATGTCCAGACGACAATTTAGTCCTTCTTTGGTCTTGCCCTTCATGTCTAGCAAGATTCCAATTATGCTTTCAAACACATTCTTCTGAACGTGCATACCATCAATCGTGTGTTGTACGTCTAACACTTTCCAGTAGGGTAGATACTTGAAGAAAATAGACATCTTCTTGAATGTAGCCCCTGGGGTTGGCTTCCTATCCTTTCTTTTTGTTCCATCCTTTGTCTTCTTCCCAAAAACAAATTTGATTTTGCTTACTATAAGATAAACTCTTTGACCCTTGCTGTTACCTGATGGAGCAGTAGAGTGCAGTTCGTTGTTATTGTCGAAGAACTTATCCATCTTTCGCAAGCGATACCTGTGCCCTCTCGGTAAGAAGCGCCTGTGCCTCATGTACAATAGCTTATTGGATGAATCAAGGGACACATAAGCGGTGTCATCTATGCATATTACACAACCAACCTTTCCCTTGAACTGCCCTGATAATGTGAAGAGAGCAGGGTAATCATTGATAGTGATAAAAATAATTGCTCTAAGTGTGAACGAATCTTTGCGATACTCGTCCAATATTTGGACACCTTTTTCCCACAGTATCTTCATCTCCTCCATTAAAGGCTCTAGAAATACATCCATGTCAACTCCAAGCTGTGTAGGTCCAGAAATAAGAATGGTTAACAAAAGGTATTTCCGCTTCTGCAACAACCATGGAGGCAGGTTGTAGATGGTAAGGATCACCGGCCACGTGCTGTGCATGCTGCTCCTCTCGGCAAATGGATTCATTCCGTCAGTACTCAGTGCGAACCTAACATTTCTTGGTTCCTTAGCAAATTCTGGATGATTGTCATTGAAATCTTGCCATTACTTGCCATCGGCTAGATGTCGAAGCTTTCCATCATTTTTGTGCTCATTAGAAGCGTGCCAGCTCATAAGTTCTGCATCCTCAGGGTTAGCGAACAAACACCTCAATCGATCAACTATGGGAAAGTATCACATCACCAATGCAGGAACCTTTCTCTGAGCGTAGTAGTCTACTTCATCTTTTCCTTTGTTGGTGGGTTTTGAACTCTGCTTCGGTTGGGTCTTTTTACGCTTCTTACCCGACGAAACATTATTTTCCTCACGATGATCTTTACTCGTTTTGTACCTACTTGCACCACAATTTGGACATCTGTCTAAGTTTTTGAACTCATCACCTCTATATAGAATACAATGATTTCTACATGCGTCGATCTTTTCAACACCCATAGTAAGTGGACTGATTAGCTTCTTTGCATAGTAGGTGTTAGCAGGCACTTTGTTGTCCTTTGGAAGCATGTCTGCGATAAGACTCAGGGATGCATCAAAGCCAGCATCACACAAACTATATCTAGACTTTAGCATCAACAACTTCAGCACAGATCGCAACGTCGTGAATTCTTTAGTACAACCCTTAGACTCTGCATATAAAGGCTCTTCTGCTGCTTTCCTTAAAACCTCCATACCTTTAATGAGAAACATTGATGGGTCTGTATGACGACGCATTAGTGCATCTAGTAATTCCGCATCTTCTTCTGCACTAGGCATATCTTCGACACCTTCATTTTCACCATCAAAACCATGATGAGTATTATTTGGCAAAACATGCTCACTCCGGGGACAATGATTTTGTGGCTCGTCTTGGAACTGACATTTGTCAACACGCACATGTGGATCGGCGAGGTTGGTGTTTGTTGGGTCAGTTGTCTAAGGCGCAGAGCTACCCTCTCCATGCTTTGTCCAAACCAAGTAATTCTCCATAAAGCCTCGGCACACCAAATGAGAGATGATTTGTTCTGTATCATCAAACACAACAACATTTTTGCAGTCTATGCATGGACAACATATGTGCTGTGTCATTGTTCTCCAAGCATGGCTCCTAGCGGCATCAATAAACCCATTGACCTCATGTATGAATGATGGATCTAGTCTTGATAAGTTATACATCCATCGTGACCTCTCCATCTTCACCTGTGAGTGAAGTAAGCATTAATGCTAATATAAATAAGTACTAAAGTAAAAGAGAGCATAGACGGTGGTAATATAAATAAATAGAAAAATAAAGAGAGCATAGATATGATAGTATAAAAATAAATAGTGAAGTAAAAAAGAGCATAGACGATGGTAATATAAATAAATAAATATTGAAGTAAAAGAGAGAGCATAGACAATGGTAATATAAATAAATAGTGAAATAAAGAGAACATTGATGTTAATATAAATAAATAGTGAAGTAAAGAGAATATAATTTAAAACATTAAAAAATAACATTCCTCTCCCTACATAAATACACAACATAGAACATAGAGCTAGATATATATATATATAGCACATAATTCATGAAAACAAGTAAAAATTAAGAAGCAACAATGAAAAGGAGAAGAGAGACATTATGAAAGCATCATAAATAACCTCATTTAAGGAAACAACCTAACTATTTCTTCTCTCTAACCCATGGTGAAACCCTAGATCTAAAAAGTAGCACAAATTGAGTGATAATGGATAAAAGAGGTTTGGAAGGCATTAACTAACCTTTTGTAGCAACCTCCTTCGAAGAAATGAAGGGCAAAACCTCTCTCCCTGTATTTTGCGAATCTGGACCTCCAAATCGCCAACTATGGAAGCTGGCTGCGAGCTACAGGTCTGTCTCGGGGTTGAAGAAGGGGTATTTATAAAGTTGGCAGAAGCACCGGCGGTTCATATAAGAAACCGTCTGTGTAAAATGGTTTACACAGGTAACAAAACCGCCTGTACAAACAATTCATTTACACAGGCGGTTTGGTTAAGAAAACTGTCTGTGTAAACCATATTTACACTGGTGGTTTCTTATGTGAACCGCCTGTGTAAATGGTGCATTTATACAGGCGGTTTCACTACAGCATCTCTATTAATAGAAGGCGTTTTGTTAGAGGCATTTTGGTTTAAGTGCCTCAATTTATTAGAGTATAAAGGCATTTCTCTCAAAAGGCCTCTAATAGTAATTTTTCAAAGGCAAAATTAAAAACGCCTTAAATAACTGCAACCTTTGGAGGCGTTCTACGATAAATCGCCTTAGATATCTGTAACAACCCTAAAAATCCACACGATCTAAAAATCCCAACCAATTAAAATTTTTCATTTATTTATTGTGAAAACCCATTTTTCTTGTGCAAGCATATAGGTTTCATTATGAAATTGGTAAATAAAGGAGTGTAGTTTGCATTTTAATTCCATTCACATAGAATAATAACTTATGCATCACATTTGGGATTTATTGCAATTTATGTTTGTAATTACTCAATAATTAAAATGGGCAATATATGTATATATACACTAAACTGAAAACAGAAAAGGAGAAAGAGAGTTCGGCCAGCCGGGTCGCTAAGTCAGCCCGAGCCAGCCCGACCTTCCTCTCCTCATCTCACCGCGCGCGGCCCACGTCGCGGCTCGGCAGCGCACGCGCGCGATCGGCACACACGCGCTCGCGCTCGCGCTCGCTGCCAACCCGGCCCCGCCTGTCAGCCGCTCTCGCCCCTCCCACTGTTCTTCTTCCTCACGAAGGCGACGCGCCTGCCGGGGGTGTCGCGCGAATGGCGTGACCCCGGTCCCACAGCCGACAGCATGGCAGAGCCCTGGACCCCGCTGTTCCCCTCCTGTCCCCTCCTTTCTTGGCCGCCAAGCGAACCCGCGCCATCCGGAGCCCTAGATCCACTCGAGCCACGGCCCTTCGATCGGCCGAGCGCAATCGCGGCCGTCCGCCATGGGAACCTACCAAGCTCGCCTATAAATTGGAGCACCCCGAAGCCCTACCCTCATTTCCCCTCGCCGCCACCGCAGCACAGACCGGCACACCGCACCAAACCGAGAGAGAGAGCGTAGGAGAAGGGCGGAGCAGAGGAGGAGAAGCTGCCGGAGCGCCGCCGCCGCGGAGCACGCCGGAGCCGGACACGGAGGAGAAGTCCGAGCTGCGGACGAGGAGCGGCACGGCACTGCGATCGCTCTGCACGGCTCCGACTCGCCACTGCACCGCCATCCTAGCTTCACCGACACCACGGTGAGCCTCCGCACGCCATGTCCGAACCTTGCCCTGCTTTTGCCATGGCGTTCCACCCTCGGGACGCGCAGGCACGAGCCTTTACCGGCTCGGGAAGATCACCTGCACCATGCACTCATTCGACCGGCCGAAACCCCCGGACTACAAGCTTGCTAGACCGAGAACGCAGCACGACGCGTTCTCGGCGGAGCGCGCTCACCACCGACGCGTTCCGACGCCGAATCACCCGTTCCGAGCAATCCGTCTAGCAACCGTATAGGTTAGAGCGTCGTGCAGCACCGCCACGACCCCCTTGAGCTAGCTACGCGGATCTAAGCGCTAGAGGAAGCCTGAATCGCCCTGGCCGCGTGCGCCGCGACCTTACCGGAGCGCCGCCGCGAGCCGTCGCCAAAAAAAGGTCATGCCATGGCTAAAGTTCGCCACCAGAGTGTTGTATGCCTCTCTGGCCTCACCAATTTGACAAGACCGCACTCGATTGAACCAATACTTGTTCGTAGCCGCGATGCCGCCTTCCGCCGTCGTCGGCGACACGCCGCCGCCACAACCGAGCACCTTGGAAAGCTCGGTAGCCAAAATTGGTAGTTGGTATACCATCGCCATAGACCCTGGACGCGTATACATCTCCTAGAAGATCTCCTTAGCCCCGCCGGAACCTCACCGTCGCGACGACATCGCCGCCGACAGGTTCCGCCTCGCCTAAATCCGTTCCGAGTACCCCGGTCGCCTCGCGCTGCGGAGAAAGGCCGCCGAGGTTCGCCAAGTCTGCCTCGGCACCGCCGCTAGAAAGCCGAGCCCTGCCTTGCCGAGATATGGTCATCGCCGCCCTGTCATCGTCCGCCGCACCGGAGAGACACCGCCGCCTTGAACAGACGCCCTGGACCCCTGCTAGCACCGAATTTCCGATTCGCCCGAGCCTCCCCAGGAGAGCTCGGGAGAGAAGCCCTTCGGCGCCCCAAATCTCCGATTCGCCCGAGCCTCCCCAGGAGAGCTCGGGAGAGAAGCCCTTCGGCGCCCAAATTTCCGATTCGCCCGAGCCTCACCGGGAGAGCTCGGGAAAGCAGCCCCCTCGGCGCCCAAATGTCCGATTCGCCCGAGCCTCCGCAGGAGACCTCGGGAGAACGGCACCCTCGGGCGCACCAAATTTCCGATTCGCCCGAGCCTCAGCGAGAGACCTCGGGAGAACGGCACCCTCGGGCGCACCAAATCTCCGATTCGCCCGAGCCCCCCCGGGAGAGCTCGGGAGAACGGCACCCTCGGCGCCGCAAATTTCCGATTCGCCCGAGCCCCGCCGAGGTACGCCGAACTATGCCGAGCCCCGCCGAGCTACCCCCGACCACCGCCGAGCTCCGCCGAGATACCCCCAACCACAGCCGAGCTACCACCGACCACCGCCGAGCCACGCCGAGCTACGCCAACTCCAGCAACTCTCTGGGAACCAGCATCGAACACCTGGTGGGCGACCATCGGGTCTGTGTTCTGTTGAGGCACCACTTGCCGCACTACTGGACCCGCGCGCCACGTGGACCAATCCCGAGCTGCCCCTGATTAACCGACCAGTTTTCCCATTTTCAGAAAATAGGATAATCTTCGGAAATTCATAACTTATTCATATGAAGTCCAAAAATTGCGCACCATATATCAAAATTCTCAGAAAAATGAGATCTACAATCTAAGACTGTGTTTGTGTGCATTTGGCTCTTTATTTTATTGGATTTTTCTGGAATACTCTATAGGAGTCGCTGACGCGACTATTTCGTGTTCGATTTCAGAGCCGGAGGAGGATCTGACTAAGGAAGACGACCACGAGTACTTCCAAGAGCTAGGAGACGACTACGAAGGTGCCACGTCCCACCAAATCCTTAGATCCTATTACGCATTGCAAATGACATTGTTGCTATTGCTTTATGATTATGTATGGATTGGTTGCATGGTAGTATATTTGAATTCCCTGCCTTGATAAGACTTTACCCTGCTATCCGCTGTTAGGTTAGCTGCTGCTTAATTTACTGTTACTCTTCCACTACTTTCTACTTGCTATATGCTATGTGGTGGAATTGGGACGGTGTATAACTGATTATAACCACTGGGAGAGAGTGCTGCGTGCGTCTTGGGTGCGTGGTAAGGGTTGATGTCGACCAAGTGGGATGTGAGACGAGCCCATGGGGCAAGTCGTGCCGGGGGTGCAACCTGGGCATCCCCAAGCGAGATACCTGTGGCGGGTAAAGTTGTTGAGGAGGTTCCGGGTGGGATAGCCTTGGTGGTTTGAAGCCCGTGGACGGAGGTGCTGTGATAGCACGGGGAGAGTATCCCCTAAGTGGAGATGCCTGCTTGGTCACAACCTAGGATCTGACTAGTGACCGGAAACATCTGGATTCCCTTGCTACTCGCTCGCTTCTGATGGGCGGGAGACGGCTGGACTACTTGGTAGGGCGGTACCACTACTGCTAGGTTGAAAGGTGATAAGGGTGGGCGGTGACGGATGGAGAGATTCCCGTACCGTCCTAGATGCGCAGTACCACTGGTTGGGCCCGGTGCTGCGTCTCCCAGTCTCAGCATGACGGTGTTGGATCCGGAATATCCCAGGGCTGAGTGGTAGGGTGGTACCGACCTAGGCAAGCAAGCACCCGGAATTCTGCCTAGATGATTGTACAGCATCGATGATGGCTAATCTTGTGAGTAGTAAAACCTCTGCAGAGTGTATGGTTGATCGATCGATACATAAGTCAACTCGTTGGCTATGGACCTTTCCTAATGTTTCTGCAACCACTATTAGATGAGAGCATATTCTTTTCTCCCCCTGGATAACATTTTTCCGGCAGTGTACCCGTTGTGGTAGTGTGCCGCTGAGATAGGCCCGAGAGGGAGTTGGGCCTGTCGAATGAGAGCGAGGTGTGTGTAAGTGAGATGTGGTGATGGGAAAAGGGATGATGGTGTTAACTGGTGATAAAACTTGACTAATTAAACATTGATTACAGCTGCATAGGAAAACCTCAGCCTATAGGTCTGCTTGTATAGCCTTGCATCCACTTTCCACAAAGCAAATGCTGCATAGGTGGGCTCCGTGGCCAGTACAAATCGTACTGATAAATTTGCTGTCAGGTGACGAGAATGAGTACGACTTCGAGGGAGATGATGACGAGGAATAGGGTCACGTGCTACACTCAAGTTGGCCGTGAAGGATGAATCGCTTCCGCATCTTCTAAAGCTTCTCTGATTGTTGATTCCGCCAGTGTGGCGATGTAATAAATATTTATGTAAGACTTATTTATCGTTGTATGGATCCTGGTGTCAACTGAGATATGGGTAATTTCATGGATTGTCCCAAGCAATCTGTTGAATTACAATTCGAGCCTGTGGATTTCCCTTCGTGGAAATCGAGGTCGTTTCAATATCTTCTACATTTTGAGGCGTTTTTAACATAACGCCTTCCATATGCAAGCAGCTATAATTTAACTCGTAGAAGATGTGGACTCGTACTGGTCCATTTAGGCCACGTTTGTATCTTCATGGACCAGGCCCAGGCTTCCCCGTATCCTCGTGGCCCAGGCTGCTCGTGAAAGACTACGCAGCCTTCCTTGCGAAAGGACGACGCAGGCAAAAGCAGCTCCCCTCCTCCCCATTGACGACTTGCGATAGGGTTCATCGACTCTGATCCAGACGGCGGAGGGACGCCGGCGGGACCTTGGGGGAGGCGGCGCAACTGCGTCGATCATCCCGGGAAGGACGGCGCAACTGCCTGGCGCCCTCGGCGTGGAGCTCGCGCGGGTCCTGTGAGCACGTCCCCCGCACAGGTAGGTCTTCACCCCCTCGTATCGTCGTTCTCCACCAGGGGCTCCACAGCCAAGTAGCTCGCCGACGAGGAGGTCCTCCACTGGATCTCCAACATCAATCGCCATGCCTCCGTTATCAATCGCCACCATCGCCCTTCACCAGGGTCACTGTGCCCTTACGCCGATTTTGCTGTGCCCTTACACCAGGTCACCGGCAAGGAGGTTGTTGACTGCCGAGTATGCTCTGTTCGCCGAAATCCTGAAGGGCTCCTCCACAAGCATAGAGCATCGTCGAGTTCCTACATCTCGGAACATCTAATTGCTACTACGACTACTAAGGCTATCCAGGTACATCCCCATAGCCACCAATCATCTGAATCCTCTATTGAGATGCTGATGGACTCCAAATGTGTTGCGATTTTTTGTATTTTCCTTGATCTGTGTTAAATCAAGGGTGATAATTATACTATTTGTTTTATGTGAATTGATTTGATCTATGTGAGTATACTGTTGAGATGCTGCTTCATATATGTGAATCGACTTGATCTATGTATACATATTATGCTAAATAAAATGTGCTAGTTATACTATTTGTTCAATATTAATAGGAACAATATTCTGAACATGGCTGTGTTACATCTACCTTTATTTTAGAAAAAAAAATTGTTCAGTTTTAATAGGTATCCTTTTCTTCACCTTTTCAGCACTAGACAACCTACATTAGTTGTAGAGAGATTTATTGTTTTCAACCATCATGGACAAGCAATGGATGAGAGCACCTAGGTAATACTAGTTATAATATGCTACTGTTTTCCTATGTTGATGTCGAGTATAAATCCTTAGCAAGTTGAATTTTCATCATTTCATCTTAGGTGGTCAACCGAGTATGATGAAGGCCTTCACAACTTTTTAGAATTTGCTTTTGCTACATCAGCCCAGCAGAATAGGATACCTTGTCCTTGTCGTGATTGTGGAAATAATTATTGGTTAGAGGCAAAAGATGTCCGAGAACATTTAATCTCCATTGGGTTCATAGATGGATATTCATCATGGATTCATCATGGCGAGGGCATGTCATCTGGACCGAGTCCTGCTTTGCGCTCACAATTAGAAGACGGCGATGTTGCAGTTGATCCAATGGAACAGATGCTAATGGAGGGTTTTGGGATGTATGATGCCGCTGCTTTAGGAGAAGAAGAGGGATTTGAGGATGAGGATGAGGATGAGGATGAGGTTGATGCTGAAGCATACTACAAGTTACTTCGTGATGGGAGCCAAGAGTTGTATCCAGGCTGCAAGACATTCTCAAAGCTGCAATTTCTCATTAGACTCCTTAGTTTGAAGAATCGGTGGGGGGTGAGCAATGGATATTATCATGAACTTCTGCCTTTAATTAAGGAGGCTCTTCCAGAGGGTGAAGTGTTGCCAAAGAACTTTCATGAGGCCAAGAGATTCGTGAAGGCTATTGGCATTGGTTATCATTGCATTGATGCTTGCATAAATGACTGTATATTGTTCAGGAAAGAATATGCCAATGCCAAATACTGCCCAGTGTGTAAATTAAGTAGGTGGAAGAGTGTGAAAAGTGGAGTTGATGGAAGACGTGTCCACAGAGTTCCTGTAAAGGTGGTTCGACATTTTCCACTAAAGAAGAGGCTTCAAAGGTTATTCATGTCTTCAAAGACAGCGAATAACATGAGGTGGCATAGCGACAGTCGCACAAAAGATGGCTTACTGCGTCATCCGGCGGACTCTCCAGCATGGAAGAATTTTGATGCCACACATCGATGGTTTAGTTCAGAGGTTAGAAATGTTAGGCTTGGGTTGGCAACCGATGGTTTCAACCCCTTTGGGAACATGAATGTGTCCTATAGTGTTTGGCCTATCATCTTGATCCCATACAACCTTCCTCCATGGCTTTGCATGAAGCAGTCCAATTTTATTCTATCTGTTCTTATCCCCGGTAAAAGGGCTCCAGGAAAAGACATAGATGTCTATATGCAACTAGTGATTGATGATCTCCTTAAATTATGGAATCATGGTGTGATGACTTATGATGTATCTTGTAATAAGAAGTTTTGCCTACATGCTGCACTGCTATGGACAATAAGTGATTGGCTTGGACGGGGAGTATTATCTGGAGAAAGTATAGCAGTATGTTCCCATTGTCTCATAGACACATGTTCACTTCGGTTGAAACATGGGCACAAGACCTGCTATATGGGACACCGTAGATTCTTAGATGCTGATCATAGGTTCAGACTGCAAGCTAGATTATTTGATGGTACCCAGGAATTTCGCCAGCCTCCTGTTCAGCTTTCAGGGCACGAAATATCTGAAATGACAAAAGACATGGTAACAGTATTTGGGAAACTACAAAAGGATAACAACAAGAAGAGAAAGAGGAGTGCTGAACCAGAGGAAGAAAATGAGAATGACTTGTCAAAAGTTTTCAAAAAGAGGTGCTGCTTATTTCAGTTGCCATACTGGAAGACACTTCTTGTGCGCCACAATATTGATATCATGCATACAGAGAAGAATGTCTATGGTAACATAGTCAATACATTTCTTGATGTTGACAAGAGATCAAAGGATAATTTGAATGCTCGCCTTGACCTCCAGGAAATGGGCATACGACCAGATCTTCACCCACAGACAGAGGGGAATAAATCATACATACCTCCTGCACTATATTCTTTGAGTTCAGAGGAGAAAACGATGTTTTTACGGGTTCTCAAAGATGCAAGGTTCCCTGCTGGGTATGCATCCAACTTGCATAATAAGGTCCTTGTCAAGGAGAAGAGACTAGTTGGGTTAAAGACTCATGATTGTCATATTATAATGTGTGACCTGCTGCCATTAGCTCTTAGCAAAATTTTACCAGATAGAGTTTCCATGCCACTGGTTCGTCTTAGCAATTACTTTAAGAAACTATACTCAAAAGTTATTTGTGTTAGTGAGATTGAAAGATTGGAAAGAGAGATACCTGAGATCCTGTGCGAATTGGAGAAGGTTTTCCCTCCTTCTTTCTTTGATATCATGGTTCATTTGACTATCCATCTTGCTACAGAAGTAAGGCTTGCTGGACCAGTGCATTACCGGAACATGTACCCCATAGAGAGATGTCTATGTAAGTACAAATCCATGGTTACAACTCGCAGCCATCCTGAAGGAGCAATAGCTGAAGGTTGCCAATTCAATGAGAGTATGATATTTTGCTCACGGTATTTGCAAAGTAGCAGCAAACATCCTTGTCCCCCAACAATCCATCTATCATACTTAAAAATAGTTGGTATTCCTCTGTCAGGGCCTTCTGCTTGTGAACTGTCCAACACAAGTTGGGTTCAAGCACATCGATATGTCTTGATGAATTATCCTCATATTATTCCATTTGTCGAGTATGTTAGTAACCTCTTCCTTATACCTTTCATGTTTTCAATATTAGTTTATATAGGAGCCTAATTATCTTTTCATTCTAATGTAGAAAACATCTCAATGATCTATCTGCAAATAAGCGAAAAAGAAAACGAGACATAGAACGTGCCCATCATAGTAGCTTCCACAACTGGTTTTCAGACCATGTAAGTACTTATAATATTGCCCACTTTGGATTAGGACACCACATTGTTTTAACATCATTCAATTTTTAGGTGCAAGGACTGATTGCTAGGGATAATGAGATCTCTGATGAAGTGAGACTCCTAGCACATAAGCCTTATATGATGGTCAAAAAGTACAACAGCTATTCTGTAAATGGGTACACATTCCACACAAGGGGTTATGCTGAAGGCAAAGCCACCCAATGTGATGCAGTAGCACTTGTAGCAAAAACGTCTAGTTTCTCAAGTTCAAAAGATAACAATCCATCTATAGGAGATGTTGCTTATTATGGCCGCATAATAGAAATAGTTGAATTAAATTACTCAAACACAGGACATGTGGTTTTGTTCAAGTGTGATTGGGTTGACAGTGTACATCAAGGTAGGGGGGTCCGAAAGAACAAATTTGGGAAAACACAAGTGAATTTCAACAATCTACTTAATAGTGGCAATGACATCTTTGATGAGCCATTCATCTTAGCAACACAAGCTACCCAAATTTATTATGTACAAGATCCTGTTGATACAGCCTGGCATTATGTGGTTGATGCAACTCCAAGGGATTATTTTGATATGGAACTTAGAATTGATGACAATGAGGATGAGCCTTACTCATATTATCCCACAGAACCTCAACATTTACCAACTGAAAATCTGAGCAGTGATATACCTAGTAATCATGATGAGGATGAAAACTGGATTAGGAATGATATTGATGGAACCACTGTTGATCTACTAAGGTTTGTAATCTGAGCAATGAACTTCAGCTACAGTTTATATACTTCTGCAGTTTTGTAAACTTCACATATAGTTTTGCTACTTTAATTAATGTGTAGTGGATAAAATCATTGCAGTAACGATGGACATAAAAAGAGGAAGAGGAGACGTAGGTAAATATCCTTGTGAAGACCCTGAGTCTAGCAACAAGAGAAAGGTTAACAAGAAACATACTGGCAGACTTCGAGAGGTAAACATTGCGCCGACAAATATGCTGGTAAGAATGGATTGCCCCATTGAATTTCCTTCTTTTATTTTCTAATGATTTTTTGGTAGGTTACCTCATGGAGTGATGATGATGATGCCAACCCAAGCAAATTCATGGATGAGCAAAGAGATTATGAGCAGCTAGCTTGTGTAAAGTCGTTTACACAGGTGGTTCTAATTCTGGCCCCACGTGTTTCTTTTCACATGCGCACAATAACAGAAACCGCCTGTAAAAATAATTTGCTAGCGTTAGTGGAAACCATTTTTCTACTAGTGAGCCAACTAGATCTCCCTAGCAATTAGGATCGTAGATCAAGAGCTGAGTGCTCGCCCCTTGTATAAATATTCTTGACAATGATTAATACAGTGTGTGGCTTGAGTCTATTCTTCTGTAATATCATCTGTGGTAGACAGCTTATTTTGGATCATCTTTTGGTAAAATCTGTGATAGACAGCTTTTTTTTTATCATCTTTGGCTAGAGAGAAAAATGAGTCTTTTATATGGGTGCCATTACAAAAGTTTGTAATTACACACAAACCACTGAAAAGTTGAAGCGTTCATAGGTAACACTGGTCTAAACTTTTTTGTCATTTACGCCATTCTGTCTACTTTTGTCCCTAACGTTGTTAAACAGCAGTGAGAAAAGTCCAAAATACCCTCAAGCCTGGCCATCGTGCAAAAGTTCATTGTTGCTCTGTTGCCGCTGACCCTCACCGTCTCACGCCTCGCCCTTGCTGCTGGGCGGTGCCGCTGTTGTGCTGTGTGCATCAGCGAGTGTTTGACAAAATTTTAGTCATTTAAAATATTTTTGGCCGTATTCTTCCTTTTAAATACACACGCGGTGCGGCACGATGTATACATAGTCGAATATAGAGCACGTCCAAAGGCAGGCTTGACTCAATGATGGCTCGCTGATATACAACGATTATAAGCTAGTTGGTTTCTTAGCCATAGGTTGTTTGTGTTAGCGAAGAAAAAAAAACATAAATTATGTACGTGTGCACGTTCTTGAGAAAATGAAGAAAATAACGCAAGCGCATGTGCATAGGAAGTTCACCTACAGAACCATGGATCTTGTGCATGCCTTGTTTGATGAATGAAACAAAAACGTATGCGAGCTAACATGTGCATGCCTTGCTCCGGGCCGCAGCCGCGCCGTCGTGCCTACGACTACGAGATCGTCCATGGTCGTATAGAAGCCGTCCTTTGCCGACGCCGGCAATGACGAGACTGAACATGGAGTGCGCCCGCACACAACAGCTGCCGTTAGTTCCCCGTGGCACAGAGCCGGAGGTAGTGGACGGAGATGGGAGTCCGATCGAGTCCTCAGCGACGTCGGTACCGCCCACCAACGTTGAACGGCTGGAGGTGATGCGTTCGCCGCCGGGTACCATATTGACATGGGCACGCAAAATAACATGCATGCTGCACGGCGGGGCGCCACCGACGCCCGGCGGACATGGACATGGTGTGCTGGGAGAGGCGCATCCGCCTACACGCGCACCAGGGCCTTCATGCAGCGCAGCGTCATGTTCGCCTGCTTCCGGATATTGTGGCCACACACCAGCACCCGCAGCGCACGACGAGCGAGGTAGTCGCGGAAGGCGGTCTGGAAGGAGCGCGGGAGATCAGGTTGTTGTTCCTTGGCGTACACCGCAGCCGCGTATGGCGTCATCGTCTGGACCTGGGCATCGTCCGCCGCTTCATCTCCTGGGCCTTATCCATGGCGGCAGCGAGCTCCCCTGCGCGGCGCTATGGTCAGACGCGTCATCGTCGTTGAGCTCAGGCATGGCGTGCGCAGACGAGGAGGCGTGGCCATGGCCGCGTCCAAAGCAGGCGAAGACGTTGCGGAGGAAGCAGCGGACGGTGCCCCTGTCCATGGACGCAGCCTGCCTGGAGCCCCACGAGATCCGCCTGGGTGCGCCGCCGCTGTTGAACCCGCTGTCCATCTCCATGTACACCACGGGAAGCTCCCGCTCCTCAGGGATCCGCCCGCCGGCAAACCTCCCGACCGCGAACCCGCCGCCCAAGAGCCTCCAGATGGTGAGGCCGACGGTCGCCTCCTCGTCCTCGGCGGCGCCAACGGCAGGCCGCAACCGCGGGGCGTCGGTGGCAGCGAGAGCGGCGACGTGGCGAGCGCAGCGTGGAGCTGCGATGCGAGGACCCCCGCGGGTATCGAGAAGGATCACGGACGTGCAAAGGGATTGGGACATAGGGGTATATTGGACATCTGCACTGGTCAGGGTCCACTTGTCAGGGCTGATAAACGGCAAAAACGAACGGAATGTGGACGGAATGGCTCACAGGGCAAAGAAGTTTGGACCAATGACATGTACGAGCATTCCAACTTTTTAATGGCTCATGTGTAATTGCAAACTCTTATAATGGCACTCATGTAAAAGACTCGAGAAAAATTACAGGTGGACTAGCGACGGTAAAGTTTATCTCACACGTCTATTCATACTGTGATTTGGTCCCGTCCCCTCTTTACATACAAGAAGTACCACTGTCCAATACTTTTTCATAGTAGATACGGCTACTACCGAATGTGATGATACATTTGTGCGGTAAGGCATTGTCGTTTGAGTTTTTGGACTACTAGCACTTGGAGTTTACAAAAGCCAAACATCTCTTACACGGCCTTGTTTGTTTCAGCTTATATGAGTATCGCTTATAATACAAAGCAAGATTACATGATATGCCACGATCTAAAAAAATCGTTATCAAGTAAAAAGAAAATAATGTGTTGTCTATAAATCAGTAGCGTTTGATTGTCCTGATTATTTCAGCGACACAACCACATGTTCACTCGTGCTTATCGATGTTTTTTTAGACATGAAATAGTATTTTTTCTCTCGCAATAAATCAACATCAGACAAAATCAATAGTTTTTTCTTTCAACAAGCCGGAACAGCTTGAAAGTACTAGGACCCTGAACATTTTCCAAATATACACATCGCAGATTAGAATTGTTCTACATTATTCATATGAGTATCTTTTTTGCATCTGAGCAGAGGATGACGGGGCAGAGTTGATTCCGGCTAGGCGAAGGCAAGGCTGGCGGCATGCATGCTCTTGGCTAGGGGGAGGGCTCCAAGTAGCGTGGAGCTCTAGCACATATATAAACTCCAAATTCGTTTCCATGATTTCTCCTTAGATGACGACGCCCTTCCATCACACGTGGTCAGATATTGATCTTAGTATAATCTATGATACGCTTCACAGGCCCAAGTATCTTCCCCACTCCCCAGCACCTAAACTTGCAGGCGGGGTGGGCTCTTCCCGCAACCCGCATGCTCGCCCCGCAAATTTTTTGCTTCGTGGCTATTGTGACCCAACCACAACTTTTTTGTGGCCCGCAAACTTTAACTCGCGAAGCCCGTTGGGCAAAAGAGAGAGCCCGCAAGAACCCACAGCAGTCAGCACCTCCCGATCCCTAGCATAGCGCTGCATCCTCCGCGTTGTCGCTCCTGGCGCTGCCCTTCTCCGCCGCCGCGCTATTCTCACGCTCGCACCCGGCGCTGCTGGGCCCGTCGCACCTCCTCTCACGCCTCCTCCGCCAGGTCCTCGTCGCCGCGGGGTTCCCGCCGGCGTCCCAGCTGCTCTTCCTCCTCAGCCACCGCCTGTCCCAGCGCGCCTGCACGTTCCTCGCCGCCATGCCATTCTCGCTCTCCTTCCTGCTGCTCGCCAAGGCCTGCGCCACGCACTGCTGCTGCTCGTCCGCGACCTCGGCGCCGGCGCTGCACAGCCAGCACCCGCAGAAGGGGAACACATCCGCATTCGATGCCGCCGAGGCGATGCACCTGCTAGGCGTGGGCGGTGCTCCCCTCGGTTCCCGTCCCACCTCCAGCCCTAACAGCAGCAGCGGGAGGGCCGTGCTCGCGTTCTCGGCGGCCAGCGTGATCGTCTACTCCGTGGCGTTGGCCAACGCTTTGTTTTCATCGTAACATTCAGAGTCGCAGTGCAGTCTGCTTGTTTTGATTTCTTAAACGTCAGTGCTCTGCTCCACTGCCACAGCCTCCAGCGGTACCCACTACGTGCTTAATTGTTGTAGGTCAGTTCGAAGTATTGCGGACAGTAGCGGGCTCTGAGTATTTGTCCACCAGTTCGACGGACTATTTGCGGCAATATCTATGTGGCTTGCGGACTATCACAAAGCCCAATTAGTTGTCTGGTGGCCAGCTTGGTGGCTTGCGGACTGTCCACAGCCCGCCCCGCCTACAAGGTTACCAGCACCCCTTATATATAGGCAGGCGTACTCAAGATGGCATGGACATCAACACTGATGAACACTTGTTTGATCAGATCCTCATTCTACCCCCCACTTGGCGTCAGCAAATACCTGTAGATTATTCGGCACGTTGATCGGCCATCCACCAAATTGGTGCGTAGCCATCGATCTTGCCAATCATTAGTTGTGCTGCCATCTCCAATTCTTCGCAGCACACCTTTCTTTAGCACCACCCTCCAGTATAGTTGGCCAACGGGCCGGCCCAACCCGACATGACATGGGCATGGGCCAGGCACGGTCACGGCACGCCGTGCCTCTCGGGTTGTGCCCCACTGTGCCTCGTGCCTAGCCTTCGGTCTAAACACGACACTACAGGTCAACACCCGTGCCGTGTCGGCCCGCTAAGCACGGCCCATCGAGCGTTCTGGGCTGGTCTGATGCTCAACAGTGTGAGGGTGCCGAGGATTGCACTCCTTTCCTAGGCATATGACTTAATTGATCCAAGCCTATTTTCTCGAAGGGATGCAGCCATCTTTATTGGTGGTATGTGGTCTTTGTGGATAGAGTGGAACAGATGATGTCATGGCGAGGAAGCTTGTCCAGCTCGAGTAACAGTTAAATGAGTGACAGATATGGCTTTTGATCTTTGGCAATTGGCTCATCCAGTAAA
The DNA here is from genome assembly GCA_038502445.1 of Eremochloa ophiuroides. NCBI lineage: Eukaryota > Viridiplantae > Streptophyta > Magnoliopsida > Poales > Poaceae > Eremochloa > Eremochloa ophiuroides. The sequence goes on along the minus strand of JAHLJS010000007.1, from coordinate 90,706,022 downwards.
TATTCGGGAAACTACCCCACGAGATTGTCAGCAATGGCACAAACCGGCTCCTGGGTGGATCAAATGCAATGTATATGCATCCTTCTTTGAAGGAAATCGCATAGGATCGACGGGTGTGATCCTGCATGATAGTGATGGGCAAGCTTGTGGGGGATCGGCCAAATGGTATGAGCACTCTCTGGATGCACTGTCCATGGAAGCTAGGGCTTGTCTTGATGGCATGCGGTATGCGAAGGACCATGGTGAGAGCATGTTCATTGTGGAAACATACTGCTAGGTTCTGGTGAAATTATAGGCGAATCGGACCTCACAAAGATAGGAGATTGATCATGTCTTGTAATAGATTAGCTCATGATGAGTACGCTAGATTCGTTTCTCGTGAAAATCCGGTTGAAGTGTGGCTTATAATTCCACTGGGTTTGCGAGTTACTGCCAAAGTTCTCATGTGTAACAGAACCATCCAAATCACTGGGCCCACGTGCACCATCATCGTCCCTAAGGACCTCCGGTTACTGTACACGAGTTCCCCGCGACCTTGGTGGCCTGCCGGGTTTCCTGGGAAACCCAGATTTCCCCGAAGATCTCATTGTAAGCCTTGCAATATTACAACAGTTTACACAAATAACATGAATCAGAGTAGAGAGTGCGGAAGTATTACATGACCATAGATTTACAAATATAAATTACATTATCCTGAATTAGAATTTCGTAGTGGAGTAGTAGCATACAACTAAACACTCTGCCCAAGGGTTATTTCATATACACTTCTTCTTCCATGCACGATCCGTCAACCGACACGGTCCCAAGTAGAACTGTACTCCAGACTCACCTGCAACCGGGGTTAACAAACCCTGAGTACTGAGGTACTCCGCAAGACTTACCCGACTAAAGAAATTGGGGAGAAGACTTAGGAATGCAGGCTGAGGGTGAGTCAAGGTAAGGCTGTAGTAAGAGTCAAAGGATTTTGCAGAAAAACAATACTAACCTATTTTCAATCTTTTAACTCAATATTATTTTAATCATAATCCATAGTTCCAAATTCAGTCACATGTATCCTCATTCTTTTCAATTTATTATCCATTCTTTCCGAACCACTTTTCAGGGTAGGTCCGTGGATCAAGTCTCCATTATCTGAGGAGCAACGACGATTCGAATCGATTAATCCCAGCTGGGGATCTCTATCCACACTGCATATATAGCACCTAAGCTTGCATATGCCAACCCCGTCTACCACGACTTTTCCAAAACCTGAACCGGTCCTACGCTACCCGAGAGCACAACACTCCTCCAATCCGGGACTCTAACCCACGAGTGTGCACGCTACTCTCGCCATCTCTCCACTCCCAGTGCGCGGTTGCTGGTTCAAGTATTAGAGCCACTGGAGACTAGGCTTCTCGGAGTATGTGGCTAGTTACAAAGTCTCGATCCAGCAGGCCGACAACGAACGGTCCCTAATTCATTTTCCATCGGTTACAATGCATTAGGATTCTAACCCAAGTACAAAGTAGCCAAACGGTTCCAAATCCATGCTCGCCGGTGATAAGATACGGGGGCGCCGCCCCATGTGCACATCACCGAACGGAACACATTTTTATCAGCCAGTTCCAAACTATTTTCGATGGTGACAATACATTGGGACTCTAACCCAAGTGCACATCGACCGACGGATGTTGACATTAGTTATTGCTTATTTTTATCCATCAACTAAACATGAATCAAGGGCATAAAATAGTCCACAACATAGTTATATGGTTTGATTCTAACAAGTTTCACGAGTTTTGGTGTTCTCACTTGTTTTGTAGGGTATGAAGGGATATTTAATTTTTCACCAATTAAAAGTATCTCAAATGAAGAATTGGAGTTCACCATTGCATAGAGCTCGTCGAGACGATGGAAACGGACCTATGGTTTGCTATTTTTAGCGTCCGAAATAAAGAGATATGGATTTTACAAACACAAGAAGATTCTAAAACCTGAACTACGGGATTAATTAAATGCTGCGGGACTAATTGGGCCTAAATCAGAATTTGGCCCATTAAGGCCTATGTGCACATGGTGGAAAGTTTTAGTACCACATCCCTTACTCAAGGTGGAGGAGGGGAGGCCGCCCTCTATATAAGAAGACCAGGACCCCCAGGTGCCAGGAGCATGATGGAGAAGAGAGGTGTTCCTCGAATGGATAATCTCTCAACTCCAGAGAATTAGGGTTAGACTTTCCAATGTAGTAGATTAGTTCTAGTTGAAAGTTAGGGAGAGCGGAGCTGCGCTTCGGTTCTGGAGAAGTCTTCAGGGGTCCGGTATATCTTTGTATCTCATTTTTATAAGACTTATGCTTTAATGTTTATTTATCTTCTTTATTTACTTTTATGCCTTTTATATATCTGGTTAGTATATTTGTTACATCTTGGCATGGGATCTCTGCTCGTATTGAGTGATTTAGTTATTGCGCATGACTAGAGTAGTAATCGATAGTGTAGACGTGGTGTCTAGGCTAGTGTTTACCTGAGTTTGCGTCTAATTCTTACGATTAGTTGTGGTAGCCCCAGAGGTGACAGCTATGTCGGTCTTCGTATTCCACCACGTCAGAGTTGGTGTTTTGTAGTGCTTTTTGGCAGCCTTCTCCCGATTACCCCTTCCTAGTCTATTCGAGAATCGGAAGGGTATTGTTGCTCCAAAGTGCTATTGTGTGATTGCTTCACCAAACTATCCTTCAGTTATCTTAAAACCCTAAGTAATTGAGAAGTAATTAGGAATCTTGAACTCTCCTGTTGTCCTCTCAACTTAGCTAGACTACTCATTTATCATTCAAGTGATTATTATGCATAACTCCTATCCTTTATCACTTACTCTTACTATAGTCTAGTTGGTATACTAAGTTAGTAGATACATGATGGTAGCTATCAGATTCTTTAACCATTGCTTCCCTGTGGTAAAATATAAATAACGATATTCTGGAATACTCTTAGGTAAAAGCTACACTGGTATTATGTGCGCTTGCGGAATCTTTCATATTCTATTTGCACTTAATTTATACCAACAAGCTTTTTTGGTGTCGTTGCCGGGGAAGCAATTGGCATAAGAGTTTAATAGTGATCTTGATGTCTACTAATTTAGTGTACCACTAGCTTTAGTAGGATTACCCTTGTTTTGTTGAGTTGTCGAATAAGACAGGACAGCAGAATCCGTTTCAATCTTCCGGCAATTTCCACAAGAAGAAATATTGAAGAGCACAGGGTGCCTGAACATTCAATATTCATCAACAATGTAACCCTGCCATCTCACAGGTTTGCACACAAATATATATCTCTTTCTAACCCTGTGTAGATTGTAGAAGAAGGTTGTCGTCACAAGAATTCAAATCACATCTTAAGTGACGGACATAGAAGCTGCGCTACTCATATCTCATGGTAAGTATGATCAAGAAAGGTGATAAAGTCTCACTCATAGACTTAAAACTTTTTGAGTAGTTATCTTTTAATTTCTTGCATCCCATAGCATATTCACTTTAATCCATGCACCGACACTATTTAGTTTATGCTCCCTCATATCGAATCCATAGCATATTTAGTTCTTGCATACATCTATACCACTTGCATATTAAAAATAAAAAAATTATCCCTATTATGATCATACTCTTTCGTCTGTATTTTTGAGTAAATCTCTGCAATTCTTTCATGCTACCCTTTGTCTGCTATAGTGTGTTTAGATTTGGAAATATTGTTATACATCTGTTAAAGTAAGCATGGTGCTTAGTTTAAATTAAGAGGTGTGTGGCCTTATTTATAAAGGCTTTTAAATTAAGCGTGGTGCTTAGTTTAAAATGTCTTCCTTAATCGAATTAGACATGAAGTTTAGTTTGGTTATTGAACTAAAGCTTGCTTTAGTAGATATTGGATATTTTGTTGGATTAACCCCTGCAGAAGCTTTCAAATTCAATCTGGAAAAGTTCTGAGATGAACTCATATAAGATATGAATCAAGGCGTGTGATGAACTCCAACAACTTTGCACGAAGAAGACACATCAGCTCATCCTTCATGTAGGGAAGAACTGTAACTATCAAAGTTTATTCACTTTGTCTTTTGCTGCAAGTTACCTTTGCCTTGAACCATGTTAGAATGTAGAAAAAATGAAAAAAATATAGATCTATGCTAAAACAATTTTTTAATCATCTTTTGTTAGCATAGATAAAAATTGTGGACAACAACTCATATTTTAAATTCGTTGCAATCCTTCGGGTATATGTCCACTAATATTTTGCAGGAATGCATATAAGCAATTCCTGTCAATGATTGGGATGAACCTGCCGAAACCAAAGGCACCATTACAAGAAGTGAATAAACTTGATGGATCATGAGCATTGTCAAAGACAGCCTAATCTTGAGCATTCCGAAGGCTTAAGTTAGGATGATGATCACAAGCAGGACGCAATTTCTGCCATATGGCCAAACCGATGCTTGCTCTCGTCATCTTTGAAGATAGCAACTCATATGCCGGTGGCATAGACCAGGATGATGAGACGCCACTACGTCATAGTGTGCATCTTCCACGCCTCATTTGCCAGTGGTGGTCTGTCGGTGATGTCTCGTGAAGCCATGAACAACTATGGTCACCGGATGACATCTCTAAGTCATTGGAGATGAAGCACTCACACAAATAAGGACAATCAAAGCTGAACTAGAGTATGTATCTCCAATGATTATTATCCCATCAACCAAGAGTCAATGAAGAAGCATGTTACTATCCATATTAATGTCTCTTGGATCAGATGGTACAAAAGAATAAGAGGTCCTACTGAAAGCTCTAGTTTGGTTTTGATAATTGATGACACCCTAAGGACTAACCTACTTGCTAAGTGATGGCTAAGTATAGGTTATCCTATCCATGGAGTGAAGCCTAAGAAGATGATGGTGGAGATCATAGAAGGCTAACCATGGACCAAGTGTGATCAAAGTGAAAGAAAAGAGAAGTTGAGGGAAAAGGTATAACCCCAAATAGGCTTTTCTTTGAGTGATCAAGACACATAATGGGTATGATCACATTTAGGATAGATAGCCGACTATTAAGGGGAGAACAAGTGTTGTATTACCTTCAAGTGCTCTAGGTTGCATTCCATTACATTGATTCTAACACAACCTAGAGATCAACTTAGAAACCCTTGAAAATTGTTTTGAAAATGCTAACACACTGTGCACAAGTGTTGAGAACCTTGAGTGTTAGCACTTAGAAGTAAGGGGTGTGAAACTAACATAAAAAGAGCAGTTTTCAGAGCGTCGGACTGTGTAGTGGCGTAGCGTCGGACCATTGGTCTGCGTCCGACGCCTACACTTAGCTCTGTCTAGTGGCGAGCGTCGGACGCTCGTTTTCTGAGCGCCGAATGATTGCCTCTCTCGGTTCGATGGTGGTGAGCAGCAGGTGTTGACGCGTGCGCGTTGAGAAGCGTCGGACTCTCGTGGTTAGTCCGACGGCGAGCGTCGGACTGAGTCCGACGATGTTTTGACGAGTTGAAACCTCTCTGGAAGCGTCAGACTGCTGGGGAGTTCGGTCCGATGCACTGGCACACGAGCGTCCGACGGTGGCGTGCGCGACTGTCCGCTGTGAGAGTCGGACAGTCCGACGGCCTGAGGGGCGAAAGCGTCGGACGATCGGTGGCTCCGTCTGACGGTTTGTGCTTCTGGCGCGAGCAGTAGCCGTTACGATCCAGCGGCTGAAGTTGAACTCCAGTGACACGTGGCGAGATCAGAGAGCGTCGGACTCTAGCGTTTGGTCCGACGAGTTCGGTCCGACGGTGTTAAAAGTGGTTTAACGGCTGTTTTCAGTGGGCAACCGCTAGGAGTGCACTTAGGGGTATTTATACTCTTTCCCTGGTCACCTGGACTAACTCTTGCACATTTGATTCATTTCATAACTCTTGTGAGCACTCTCTAGCCTCCCACTCACTCAATTGGTCATCTCTTGTTCATCCATTTGAGTTGAGTGATTCTCAAGTGCATCATTGCTTAGTGATCTGCATTCTAGAGCACTTGAGAGCAAGCCAAGGCTGAGTTCTTATTCTCTTGGGATTTTGCCGAATCCCTAGCGGCTTGGACGTTGATTTGGTGTGAGATTGATTGGAGATTGTTCAAGTCCACACCAAGGCTTTGATTGTGAGGGGTTCTTGCGGTTATTCCCCGGCCGAGCGCTAAAACCGACTCTAGTGGATTGCTAGTGGTGAGAAACCACATCTCTTGTGTTGGTGAGTGGCTCCCGGTGAGGGATTCGCGTGTGAAGCCTAGCTCGCAATCCACCAAGGAAGACCGGTGCCACAACGAGGAGTAGCGTGACGGCGATCACGTAAACCTCGGTAAAAATCGGGTGTTCACTGTCTTCTCCACCATCGAGTGGATATTTGGTCTTCTGGTGTTCTTTTGGTGATTGGACTTCTTTGTGATTCGTATTGGTTATTTCTTGGTAATTAGGTCTACACGGCTAGCGGACTTCACTTCATCAAGCCCTTTGGTATATCTTTCTCGATCTCACACTCTTGTGCTTACTACTTGTTTAGGTGCCATCTCCTTAGGTTCAGAGGAGTTGGTTTCTTGCGTGTTGAGTGCTTATATCTTGTGAGTAGCATATTGTGCTACGTGGCTTGCATAGAATAGTCTAGAGCTAGCGCTTAGTATCGCTTGCTTATCTATTAACTTGTGGTATAGTGCTTTGTAGAAATTTTAATATGCTATTCACTCTCCTCTAGCCTATACTGTCATTTTACCTGCTCAAGCACAAAGAAACCCTTTCTGACAAGTAATTCAGTTTAAGACAATCTCAAGAGGTTCCCAAGAAGGTGCAACAAGTGCTGAGTAGTAGCGCATCAAGGCATAAGTTCACATGATGTAAGGACCTTGTGAAATTCAAGCAAGCACCATCATGATGCAAGGGTACTTCTAGAAGCGAGCTTGGGAGCATCACTTCCCATTCGAGACAATCAATGCAGCTTCTTATAGAAGTGACTCTACTTGCCCTTGCCGATCTGTTGAAGTGTAAGGAAGGATGAGACTCCAACCTCAGCGTCAACATCAACTTCACCAACCAGAATAGAATGAAGGAAGGAGGAGTCACCTTCCAGCCAGCTCATCATCATCGGAGGTGCAATCAGGGTCATCATCATAACCCGACGATGCACCAAGCAAGTAATGAACAAGACAAGAAGTCATGTTCGAAGGACTATAAACCACCGAATCTTCGCCAAAAGGTAAAATTTGGTACTTATCCATATTTCTTTTAGCATTGCATAATTTTCCTTTAGCATATAAGTAGTTGCATATTTACTTTCCTGCATTAAAAAGAAAATAAAATATTTATTGCTTTGCATAATAAAATCTAAAAGCCCCATATGACTAATCTTGTGACATAGCTCATAAAGACTGTTCACTGTGGTGGCACAAAAATAATTTGCATGCATCTAGGATAGACTACTGCATCATATTTACTTTCTACATTCATAAACTTAAAAACACCAAAAATATGTGGGCACATGAAGGTCTACAACTTTTATGAAAAATCCAAAAATATGTGGGCACATGAAGGTCCACACCTTTTATGAAAAAAATCCAAAAATATGTGGGCACATGAAGGTCCACTCATTAAGGGAGCTTTCTGTTGGAAATTTTGCCACTGAACCATGGAGCGCTTTATCCTAATCCCCTCCATGAGAATTGGTATTTTTGTTGACAATTGAGTTTTATAGGACAATACATGATCAAAGAGCTAGTCAACCTGGTGCCCTCACATTGCCAGCACATCAGCTCTAAGAAGGATCACTCAACTTACAGCATCAAGGACCACGCCATCATCTAGCTTGGGGGAGAGCATCCTCCACTTAATCCAGCTAAGTATAAGCTTCCCATCCTATTAATGTACTATATTGCTTTTTGAGTGTGTTACCTAGTGAAATAAAATTTGAAAACCAAATAAAGATTTGTTTAGTCTCATTATTTAGGTTTGCTTAGGTTTGCTTAGGTTTGAATAAAAGAGAATGCTTACCGAAGTTGTTGCCCAAGATAAAAAGAACTCCATAGATAAAAACCATGCTCAGAAATTTGATAAGTAGCACCCTACTATGATTCCTCATAACACTTAGTTTTCAATCTTAAATCATCCCAAGTTTTAGACACAACCATTTTAACTTTAAGATTTACTTTGAACCTAAAACTTGTGGGCAGCAAATGCTTGATCTGAGTCTAAATAATTGAGGGATATGATATGCAAAGTTTGAGCTGCTATTTATCTTGTTCCTAGTGATACTTGAGTTCTGGAGATTTATTTTGAAAATCCATAAAACCACATGATGAGTTCCTATATGCAAGAGCTTTACATTCCTACCACAGCCATACATGCTAGATTAGGCAAACATACACATTATATGCTACTTGCATTGTTTTGAGTTTTGTCAAGATTTGTTGATACCTTAGGAATTTGTCATGCTTTTACAAACAAGATCACATGCACTCCACCCATAATGCACTACTCATATCCGAGTGGGCGCATCCACATTCCACATTTTCCATCTAGATCCACCTGAAAATGTTCTACTCCTACACTAGGAGTGAACACTAAAAATATCCTATTGGTTAGCTCAGATCAATGCTCCAAAGTTCTTGTTGCTATCTCTCAGAAGAAAAAGAAAAAGGGAAGTATTGTTGCAGAGAAGAGGCATGTGGCTATGCAAAAGAGTGAGATGAGAGAAAACAATGGGTACAAAGATGCCCGTCTGAGAGGTAAAAATGGACAAGTGTCCGAATTTACCAAAACAATGGGTACTCTGATGCCTGCCGAAAAAAAGAAAAAGAAAAGAATGATAGCCCATGTTGTCCTGCAGCACATTTCCCTAGTATTTGAAAAAGGGAGAGAAATGTCTCAAGCAGCAAACGAGTAGAATTAGGATTAGCCACCATATATATATCTACCTACCACCTCACATCCACACACATGCACATCTTGATTTGATTGTATGACTTATTCCTCTGGATCCATTGTTTGACTTTACAATACATTCAATGCAAGTATGTATTAGCTGATTGCTTACCCATGAGCTCCACATAAGCCATTAGTTATAAGGCGAGAGAAAGAGAGAAGGCATGCATCACCATTGCCTTGTTAAGGATCTACGAATACCACATATTGAGAGACTTGACAGAGTCATACAAAGGAATCTCTGAGTTTTATTTAAAAAAACTTGCAAAAAGCTCCAAGATGAGAGTGGAAAACAGAGCTTGAGACATAGTGCTCAACTTAAACATTCTGTCCTTCAATTACCCAAGACTCGAGAGAAAGCTTCAAGCTCTATGGTAAAGGATAATACAGGTAAGTCTGAAGGTTAGATTGGTCTACTCTAATCCTTGAGTACTTCTTGGTTTAAAACTGAATACTTGTGAGGGTAGCTATAACTTTTGATATATGCTAAAGTTTGGCTTTGCTAAGGGACTAGCAAAGGGTAAGCTTGGGGGGAACTTATTGACATTCGTTATTACTCATTTTTACTCATCAACTAAACATGAATCAAGGGCATAAAACAATCCATAACATAGTTATGTGGTTTAATTCTAACAAGTTCCACGAGTTTTGGTGTTCTCACTTGTTTTGCAGGGTATAAAGGGATATTTAATTTTTCACTGATTAAAGGTATCTCAAATGAGGAATTGGAGTTCACCATTGCATAGAGCTCGTCGAGACGATCGAAACGGACCTATGGTTTGCTATTTTTGGAGTCCGGAGTAATGAGATATGGATTTTACAAACACAGAAAGATTCTAAAACTTGAGCAGCGAGATTATTTAAAGGCTGCGGGATTAATTGGGCCTAAATCAGAATTTGGCCCACTAAGTCCTATGTGCACTTGGTGGAAAGTTTTAGTACCACATCCCTTACTCAAGGTGGAGGAGGGGAGGCTGCCCCCTATATAAGAAGACCAGGACCCCCAGGCGCTAGGAGCATGATGGAGAAGAGAGGTATCCCTCGAATGGATAACCTCTCAACTCCAGAGAATTAGGGATAGACTTTTTAATGTAGTAGATTAGTTCTAGTTGAGAGTTAGGGAGAGCGGAGCTGCGCTTCAGTTCTGGAGAAGTCTTCAGCGCTTCAGTTCTGGAGAAGTCTTCAGGGGTCCAGTATATTTTTCTATCTCATCATTGTAAGACTTATACTTTAATATTTATTTATCTTCTTAATTTACTTTTATGCCTTTTATATATCTGGTTAGTACAGTTGTTACATCTTGGCATGAGATCTCTGCTCGTATTGAGTGGTTTAGTTATTGCGCTTGACTAGAGTAGTAATCGATAGTGTAGGCGTGGGGTCTAAACTAGTGTGTACCTGAGTTTGCGCCCAATTCTTACGGTTAGTTGTGGTAGCCGCAGAGGTGACAGATCTGTCGGTATTTATATTCCACCACGTCGGAGTTGGTGTTTCGTAGAGCTTTTTGGCAGCTTCTCCCGATTACCCCTTTCCAGTCTATTCGAGAATCGGAAAGGTACTATTGCTCCAAATTGCTATTGTGTGATTGCTTCACCTAACTATGTTTCAGTTATCTTAGAACCCCAAGTAATAGAGAAGTAATTAGGAATCTTGAACTCTCCCGTTGTCCTCTCAATTTAGCTACACTACTCATTTATCATTCAAGTGATTATTATGCATAACTCCTATCATTTATCACTTACCCTTACTATAGTCTAGTTGGTATACTAAGTTAGTAGATACATGATGGTAGCTATCAGATTCTTTAACCATTGCTTCCCTATGGTAAAATATAAATAACGATACTCTGGAATACTCTCGGATAAAAGCTACAATGGTATTCTGTGCGCTTGCGGAATCTTTCATATTCTATTTGCACTTAATATATACCAACAACGGATATCAAGTTCTTCACCCATTTTTATATTTCATTCACAATATATATAATTATAGCACGGAAAATAGCGTTTTATGCAAAAACTAAATTAATTAAGCGGAGTTAAGCATTTTCCAAACATTTTATCTAAAACAGATTTTCAGGAGGATATTCAAGTGGTTAAAGATGGTAATGCATCAACGGGGTTATCACTCAACTCCTATCAACTTAACGCAATAATTTAACTCAAAGTAATAAACATTTTATAAATCATAAGGAAGGGTTTAAATGCACCGGGGCTTGACTGTTGTTTGGAGCAGATAGAACCCTGAAATCAATCACCAAGAAAGATCCACGTCCGCCGAGCGAAAACCTTGCTCGGGACTTGCCTCAGATAAATTATCCCGCGTTCAGCACGTAATAATAATAATGCATACTTAACATGATGGTATGTATGCCCTGTTGCATGAAATGCACTAAAGTGTGAATTAAATAAAAGTAAACTTAATTTAGAAAGTTGAGTATAACTTTTCTTCACGATAAAGTTGCAATTCAACCTCACTCAACAATGTGGTGATTTCGTAATTAATTTATTGACCATTTTATTAGTCGTTAAGAAAAGTTGATTACCTTCTAAAGAACAACTTAGTTGCCATGGAACACAAAGGTTTCAGGGTCCCATGGGCTTCATAAAAGTGCACAAAGTCCTTATAACACTATTATATTACACCTCTGCTTAAGCAAGTCTTCTACCCTAATATTATATGTGAATGACATAACTTATTAATTTTTCTTGTTACCAATTTAATTAAGAACTCAAATAACTAATTAAAGTGCCGAGGATCATCTTAAGTTAATGACCCAAAGACATCACTCAGTCAAAAAGTCACACAAAACCTAATATGATTAAGGTTTCTATTTGTTTTATTAATCAATTAATGGAGCGTAAAATAATAAATAAATAAATTATCTCTATTTGAGCCCAAACTTTTTTTTATGTAGCCTAAAACAGTGCCCAAACAAATCTCATAACTTTTGGATATTTATTTTATCCTACAAAAACCCTAGAAACTTCATTTATTAATTAAACACACATTTTAATCAGATACAGTAAATGATCAAAAAGCATATCTCATATTTTTACAATAAAATTCATCATACTAGGAAGTCACACAAAATTTTTCAAAATTTTAGGAGCAGTACTTATTTTCCTACAAAATAAACAATAGTTAGCACTATTCATATTTTCAAAAAATAAGAGAACAGATAAAACCACTCGGGCCACAGTAACAGGCCGGCCCAGCTTGAGCCCCACACTCCCTCTCACTCTCTCAGGCGCACAGAAGCCCAGCTCGGCCCAAGCCATGAATGGCCTTGACCCGAGCCGAGGCGGCAGGTCGGCCACCCAGCTTGCCGGCGGGAGCTTCTCCGGCGAGGGGAACTACACCCACGTGCTCGGGACTAGCAGGAGAATCATTCTAAGGGGTCAAACAGGTGGATTGGTGACCGGAGCTAGTCTGCCGCCATTAATGGTGGCTCCGGAGCTTGGTGGCCAGTGACGAGCCATGTTCCGGCCGCTAGGACGCAATAGCATTTGGGACGAGGTTCGGAAAGGTTCCAGGAGGCTCACCGGAGTGTGATTCGTGTACCGGTAGAGACGTAGGATGACCGGAGGTGCCTTGTTGTTGCAGACCGCGACCACGGCGACGAGCTGTTCCGGCCTCCCTGAACCACGATTGATGAAACGACTTAGTCAAATGTCATCACAGGGTCAGGGATAGAGCAAAACAAGGAAGAGTTGGGGAGCACGGCTCACTGTGAAGAGCCGGCCATGACAGAACGAGCGCGGCGGCGCTCTGACCTGCAGAGAGGAAGAAGATGGCGTTCGCGCACCTCCGGCAACATCAAGCAGCAAAGCAGGGCTCTAACTGTGCGCAAGGATACTGTTATCTTAACAGCAACACGAATTTGATGGAGGTGAAACGAGAGCGAGGAATTGCTAGAGCTGGACGACGAGGAGCCGAGAAAAGGGGAAAAAGAACGATGACTTCGCCGGCTTATATAGGGCAGAGGATGGGGTGCGTCGTGGCCAGGGCCCCGCGAATTCACTGTGATGGAGGGTGTGCGACAGAGAGGACAACCGGCGTCGTGCCGACGACGTGCGGCAGGGCCGTCGCCATCGACAAGAACAGAGAAACGAGGATGATGTACTGTTTGGGTACTGTAGCCCATCTCTAGGTGTCCCAAAATATCTCCTGAAATTACTTTTTACGTTATGTTGTAAATCCAAAAATTTTCAAATAAAAGTTGTGGGAATTTCAAATTGAACAACTTTGCTTTTTGAACTACATTCAAATCTTGAGCGGATTTTGAATTATGAAAAGGGGCTAAATAGGGTTTAAACAGGAGTCTGAACAAAAACTCAAAAATCAAAATTTTATATGATAACTTCAAAATCTCCAAATACCAAAGTTGTTCCATTCAGTGAACTTTACAACTTTCATATAATAAGTTTTGTCTAAATATTAATAAATTTCAAAATAAGAATTTAAATTTAACCTTGAAACATAGATTAGAGTTTTAGTTGAAATTGCAAATAGTAACTGTCGGTTACCAAAGTTAGGGGTACCCAACTTCCATGCAAAAACGCTCATTCCCAACTTGGCCTGGCCCAAGTAAGGCCAGTGGAAGCCCACGAAGGCCGCGTCTACAGAGGCCCACGACATCATTCCACTAACGACAGCCTCCTCGGGAGAGCTCGGGAGAGCGGCGTCCTCGGCGCCCAAGTGTCCGATTCGCCCGAGCCTCCTCGGGAGAGCTCCGGAGGCGGCGTCCTCGGCGCCCAAGTGTCCGATTCGCCCGAGCCTCCTCGGGAGAGCTCGGGAGGCGGCGTCCTCGGCTCCCAAGTGTCCGATTCGCCCGAGCCTCCTCGGGAGAGCTCCGGAGAGCGGCGTCCTCGGCGCCCAAGTGTCCGATTCGCCCGAGCCTCCTCGGGAGAGCTCGGGAGGCGGCGTCCTCGGCGCCCAAGTCTCTGATTCGCCCGAGCCTCCTCGGGAGAGCTCGGGAGGCGGCGTCCTCGGCGCCCAAGTCTCCGATTCGCCCGAGCCTCCTCGGAAGAGCTCGGGAGGCGGCGTCCTCGGCGCCCAAGTCTCCGATTCGCCCGAGCCTCCTCGGGAGAGCTCGGGAGGCGGCGTCCTCGGCGCCCAAGTCTCCGATTCGTCCGAGCCTCCTCGGGCAGCACTCCTCGGCGCCCAAGTCTCCGATTCGCCCGAGCCTCCTCGGGAGAGCTCGGGAGAGAGGCGTCCTCGGCGCCCCAAACCTCCGATTCGCCCGAGCCTCCTCGGGAGAGCTCGGGAGAGCGGCCTCTTCGGCGCCCAAACCTCCAATTCGCCCGAGCCTCCTCGGGAGAGCTCGGGAGAGCGGCCTCTTCGGCGCCCAAGTCTCCGATTCGCCCGAGCCTCCTCGGGAGAGCTCGGGAGAGCACGGGAGAGAGGCACCAGCTCGGGAGAGCTCGGGAGAGCGGCATCCTCGGCGCCCCAAGTCTCCGATTCGCCCGAGCTTCCCTATCCCCCTCGAGCGCAATCTCGCGAAGACATCCAAGGCACAGGTAATGTCAGCGGAGCAATCTTGGACCACAAGAGATCTCTCTGACCACTTTACAAGCACCGTCCCGTCGGGCGAGACTCTCGACGCGACCGTGCTTCGCACGCCCCTGACGGCCATACCACCTGTCCTCCACGGTATGGTCCACGGTGCGCCGCCCCGTTTCGGGAAAGACGCCCACTGCGCCGTCCACACGAAAGGACGGGCACGCCTTCAGGATCCCGAGCCTCGGGAAACAACGCCCCAAGGTGACTCTCCCTCTTGTCACATCGTACGGAAGGATAGCCGGCAGGTGTGAACTCACCAAAGTCGTGCGGACCACGACGGCCATATCCAGAAGACCCAAAGAGCTGACGACATAGTCAGACGACTGTTTCTACCTTGGAACTCGCGAACCAAGATAGCCATACCCATACCCCGGAGACACGGAGAAAAGGCAGAAGCTAGTCAAACGGGGAACGGCAACTCCTCACTATTTTAATAGGTAGCATCGTAGCCGCCTTTGCCTCTCCCTTGCGGCTATAAAAGGGAGGGCAGAGACCAGCTTTAGGAGGACGACAGAAGAACAAACAAACGGACGGAGAAGTTCCAAGTTCTCACCCACAGCAAACGACTTGTAAACACTTAGACACTCACAAGAGACCAGGGAGCACTTCCCTCTCTCGACTAGCTTGTAACCCCCTACTACAAGCACCCCGGTGCAAGGCAACACGACTCTCCTCTCCACTGGACGTAGGGCTTGCTCGGCCTGAACCAGTATAATCCCTGTGTTCCCCCTTACACACCATCCGTAGCCTCAACCGCAAAACACATATTTATTAGCCGGTGTTAGCCTCGCCAAAATTAGCACCGACAGTTGGCGCGCCAGGTAGGGGCCTTTTGCGTGTTGATCCCGGTTGCGGATGGCAGCCAACGTCCCTGCGCTTCCTGCTGGCGCGGTGCTCCGGTTCGGGAGCCTCGAGTTCGCGGCCACTGTCCTCGGCCTCGAGATGAACCTCCGCCCAACCTGAGCCCCGGGCCATCATCATCCCGACCCCGGCCCAGCAGGTGGCTGGGAAAGGGACCCCGGCGACACCTCCACCCGTTTCAGGGAAACAGAGGGAACGCCACGCGCCGCTCCCGCCGAACTAGGCGGGGGAAGCGCATCCGCGTCAACCCGACCAATCCGGTGCCCCCCGCGCGGGACACCTCCTCTACGATCATCACTAGCGCAACGCTGGTAGCTCGAGCAGCTAAGTCACAGTTACCCTTAAGCTTCCAAGCTTTGTTCATATTTGTGGTCTCGGAATCGATAAATAAGCGTTCTTTAATTATCACGAATTTTTGAGATTTAAACTGAAACCTCCCTCACGTCCGAACCTCTCCAGCACTCTTAAAAAAATCCGTGAAACCCGAACAGGCAAGAGAACACCCTTAGGGCATGGCCGGCCGAGCCGCGAGACCGCCTACGCCTCCGGGCTACGGCACCTCCACTCACCACCCACCGTCCGATGGGTGACTTACGCTTCG
Organism: Eremochloa ophiuroides; assembly: GCA_038502445.1. Classification (NCBI taxonomy): domain Eukaryota; kingdom Viridiplantae; phylum Streptophyta; class Magnoliopsida; order Poales; family Poaceae; genus Eremochloa; species Eremochloa ophiuroides. The sequence continues at coordinate 90,690,045 of JAHLJS010000007.1, read as the reverse complement.
AGGCAATTTCATGGGGTTTTTCAAGTACGGGACGAGGGGTGGACGCTTGGGGACCGACGATCTAATTTTCTCTGCGCCTTTTCGATAGCTTTTTCGAAAATTCCGCGCCGAACTCCTTTATGCACTCTAGCAAAACTTGCGAGATCCAAAGAAGTAAAAGGACACTCTTCGGGCAGGGCTGGCCGAGCCGTGAGATCGCCTACGCCTCCGGGCTACGGCACCTCCACTCACCACCCTCCGCCCGAGGGTCAACTTGCGCTCCAGAAAGATTTCGCGAATTTTGCCTGAGTGCGAGAAGAGAGACGAGCGTTTGGGAAATTTAGTAAAAAACGATCTCACTCGAGCCTTCTCTGAGATACCTAGCTGTGTGCGCGACAAAGCGGGAACCCCTCGGGTCGGACTGGCACAGCTCTGGCTCTGTCTACACCACCGAGGCTACGGCATCCCTAAAAATGCTAAGTCCTCAACTTTCATCACAAAGTCTGATATTTACATGGGCACTCGGCCAAGACTTATTGTTCACAGGACGACAGAGGACTTCGCGCCACAAGCTCACTCCGCCGTGGGAAGGACCATTCATCGTCGCCGAGGTGCAACGCCCCGGCAAAGCTCGCGAACAGGAACGGCGAGGTCTACAGCAACGCTTGGAACATCGAACAGCTACGTCGCTTCTATCCTTAAGATTCCAAGCATTATACTATTTTGAAAATCTTGAAATCGATGAAAAGACCCGACTTCTACTCTTTTTAACATGATTTTAGATTTTCAATCCGAGCCTACACTCGGGGGTGAAGCGACCCTTTATTTCACCGCACAGTAAATGCGAGGCTCGGCCTAAACTACGGAAGGGCCGACCCTCCCTCGGGGGCTAGGACGGGGGAAACCCCCGAACTATCCCGAGATTAAACAATTTTGGAAACGCAAAAATTTCAAAACTTGTCGAATTCGTTTCTCCCTAAAACACGCTTCCTTCCGGAAATCGAGCATGAACTTACAGAATTCGAAGAATGAGGGAAGCCCCAGAAGACAGAGCCGGTCGAGTCGGAGACCACTTATGCCACAGGGCCACAGCATCTTCCCTCGCCACTCCGTGTTCGAAGGCTAACCCGCACTCGGAAGAAAACCTATAAGATCTACGCTCGGCCAAGGGAGGAAGCTCGGGAGGAAACACCTAAGCTTCTTTTCTAAAGGATTCTTTGTGCCAAAGCTCCTAGGACATCGGCTGCGTCTATGCCACTAAAGCTACGACACCCGAAAAGCGTCCCCTGAAGCGCGATGGCCCGGGCACAGGATCGGCAAGAAAAAATGCCTAAGGAAAAAAGCACGAAACAAAGCGAAACAAACATTCAGCAAATATTTACATAAATGTTAAAGCCACGAAGGGCCATATTGTTTGTTTCCTTTCAAACCACTCCCGAAAGGTTACTTTTTACAAGGGCACTATGACCCGCTTCTTCTTCATGGCAGGTTCAGAGGAGGGAGCTCGACCTCGGCTTGGAAGAGACCCGCCATCACCGCGCACGCAAACCGCCTCGACTGAGCCGAACCGTCGCGTCCGTCAGGCTTCGCGCCTCTAAAGGTGAGCCGAATCATTACAACCGCGCGCCTCGATTCCACCTTCATTTTCTCAACGAAGAAACCCCGGGCTCAGGCGCCCGTTACGTTCCCAGGGGATCGAAGACTGGCCCTCCGAGGCTCGAACAGTCGCCCCAGGGAAATCGAGTTAGGGACAGCTAGTGGATGGGTCACGAAAACGGCCAGTATCCCGACGCCCGGAACGTCACAAGGGACATCCCATGCTGTGTCCAAGTCCCAGTAGCGAGTCGGTTACGTGGAATCCCTCCGTGGGAGGCATCATGCCCTCGGGACCCGTCGAAGGGACCCGACATCCACTAACTGACCCTCGGGAAATAATTGGAGTGCGCTCAGGCCACTAGCCGACCCTTAACGAATAGGGCACGGACCTCCACTTGGACCAACCCGTTTGTAGCTCACCGGAAATGCCGACTCGTGCCCCAGCGGGGAAGTCGAGTAGGACCAAACCTTCCTCTTCCCGAAAAAAGAGCGTGAAGGTCGAATTAAAAAAAAAGACAGGGAAGGACCCGATCGATCTCCGATACGAAAACGGAGGCTCGGAAACTTGCCCTGCACCTTGGAAAGACCACCAAACGATCTCCCACACGGTGGGAGGCTCGGGGGCTCCGCTTCCAAGGAAACAACGCACCTAAATAAATCGAAAAACACCCGAGGACTAACGAACACGATTCTAAGCCTTTGAAGGGATATATCATCCCTCCAAAGCCTCGGGGGCTACACCCGGCGGGTGCGCTCGCGCGCACCCCCCGGAAAAAACAACCCCCACTTTATCTTTTTTGACAGGAAGAACCAGCGTGAACCTGTGGAGGAGTGCCTGCACTCCGCCACAGGCTCGGGGGCTACTGTCAGTTACCAAAGTTAAGGGTACCCAACTTCCATGCAAAAACGTTCATTCCCAACTTGGCCTGGCCCAAGTAAGGCCAGTGGAAGCCCACGAAGGCCGCGTCTACAGAGGCCCACGACATCATTCCACTAACGACAGCCTCCTCGGGAGAGCTCGGGAGAGCGGCGTCCTCGGCGCCCAAGTGTCCGATTCGCCCGAGCCTCCTCGGGAGAGCTCGGGAGGCGGCGTCCTCGGCGCCCAAGTCTCCGATTCGCCCGAGCCTCCTCGGGAGAGCTCCGGAGAGCGGAGTCCTCGGCGCCCAAGTGTCCGATTCGCCCGAGCCTCCTCGGGAGAGCTCGGGAGGCGGCGTCCTCGGCGCCCAAGTGTCCGATTCGCCCGAGCCTCCTCGGGAGAGCTCTGGAGGCGGCGTCCTCGGCGCCCAAGTGTCCGATTCGCCCGAGCCTCCTCGGGAGAGCTCGAGAGGCGGCGTCCTCGGCGCCCAAGTGTCCGATTCGCCCGAGCCTCCTCGGGAGAGCTCGGGAGGCGGCGTCCTCGGCGCCCAAGTCTCCGATTCGCCCGAGCCTCCTCGGGAGAGCTCGGGAGGCGGCGTCCTCGGCGCCCAAGTCTCCGATTCGCCCGAGCCTCCTCGGGAGAGCTCGGGAGGCGGCGTCCTCGGCGCCCAAGTCTCCGATTCGCCCGAGCCTTCTCGGGCAGCACTCCTCGGCGCCCAAGTCTCCGATTCGCCCGAGCCTCCTCGGGAGAGCTCGGGAGAAAGGCGTCCTCAGCGCCCCAAACCTCCGATTCGCCCGAGCCTCCTCGGGAGAGCTCGGGAGAGCGGCCTCTTCGGCGCCCAAACCTCCGATTCGCCCGAGCCTCCTCGGGAGAGCTCGGGAGAGCGGCCTCTTCGGCGCCCAAGTCTCCGATTCGCCCGAGCCTCCTCGGGAGAGCTCGGGAGAGCACGGGAGAGCGGCACCAGCTCGGGAGAGCTCGGGAGAGCGGCATCCTCGGCGCCCCAAGTCTCCGATTCGCCCGAGCTTCCCTATCCCCCTCGAGCGCAATCTCGCGAAGACATCCAAGGCACAGGTAATGTCAGCGGAGCAATCTTGGACCACAAGAGATCTCTCTGACCACTTTACAAGCACCGTCCCGACGGGCGAGACTCTCGACGCGACCGTGCTTCGCACGCCCCTGACGGCCATACCACCTGTCCTCCATGGTATGGTCCACGGTGCGCCGCCCCGTTTCGGGAAAGACGCCCACTGCGCCGTCCACACGAAAGGACGGGCACGCCTTCAGGATCCCGAGCCTCGGGAAACAACGCCCCAAGGTGACTCTCCCTCTTGTCACATCGTACGGAAGGATAGCCGGCAGGTGTGAACTCACCAAAGTCGTGCGGACCACGACGGCCATATCCAGAAGACCCAAAGAGCTGACGACATAGTCAGACGACTGTTTCTACCTTGGAACTCGCGAACCAAGATAGCCATACCCATACCCCGGAGACACGGAGAAAAGGCAGAAGCTAGTCAAACGGGGAACGGCAACTCCTCACTATTTTAATAGGTAGCATCGTAGCCGCCTTTGCCTCTCCCTTGCGGCTATAAAAGGGAGGGCAGAGACCAGCTTTAGGAGGACGACAGAAGAACAAACGAACGGACGGAGAAGTTTCAAGTTCTCACCCACAGCAAACGACTTGTAAACACTTAGACACTCATAAGAGACCAGGGAGCACTTCCCTCTCTCGACTAGCTTGTAACCCCCTACTACAAGCACCCCGGTGCAAGGCAACACGACTCTCCTCTCCACTGGACGTAGGGCTTGCTCGGCCTGAACCAGTATAATCCCTGTGTTCCCCCTTGCACACCATCCGTACCCTCAACCGCAAAACACATATTTACTAGCCGGTGTTAGCCTCGCCAAAATTAGCACCGACAGTAACTTTAAATCCTTTCAAAATGAAAGTTGCTCAACCTTTCAAGAGCTACAACTTTTATTTAGGGCTCAACCCCTAATTCCTTTTAGTTTTTAAATTAGGGTTTTGTGTTCGAATTAGGATTTAAAATTTATTTATGTTCGCATTTATGATTTGTTTTAAATTAAATTTTTTACACAAGCACTTACATAATCAATCACTCTAAAGTACTTATGCACAATCATATGTAAGAATAAAACTTATTTTAGTTAATGCACATTAACAGGGTTAAATGCGGGATGATGACATAACAGATTTTTAGTTACAGTAACACCAGGGGTGTTACATCACGAATACAGGCTCTGTTCGCTTCAGCTGAAAAGCTAATCTGATTTGGACTGAAGCTGATTTGTTGTGAGAGGAATTACTGTTCTAGACCTGAAAAATATGTGCTGTTTAGTTGAAGCGAATAGGTCCGCAGGCTCCAGTGAATTCTAAAAGAAATTCTTACAGACTCGCGAAGCGTGCCGTGTGCAGGCTAGCTTGCGTAGGATCTCTATCAGCTCTGATGATAGGAGTCATGTTTCCATCCGTCAGCAACAATGGTATCCATATTAGAGTAGATACGATTGATTGGGTTGTCAACAACTAATTTTTGTTTTCTCGAACTGTCACTATCAGTGAGACTTTAAATGTGAGTAGAGTACTCTCATTGTATCTTTCTATTTTTGAAGCAAAATAGAATTTCCAAAAGATTTTATGCAATATACTCTTACCATCAGTTACAATTAGAGAAATAATCAATCAATATTGCTATCTCTATCTATATAGACTATATCTATATCTATAACTGTAGCTATAACTAAATATATAATAATATAATAAAGCGAAAAAATTCATTTATTTTTTTTGTCTATCCATTTTTTCTTCTGCCCCTCCGTAATAACTATCTTACCGTTAATGGACTCCGTTCACACATAACCACTCGACCGAGTCCAACTTACTAAAAATTGAGTAGAACTAAGTGTTTCGACTTTTTCCCACAATCACCATAGAGATCGTGTTTCAACTTTTTTCCACCATAGAGATTGTGTTCTCGTCAGTCTCGAGTTTAGTTGAATTTGGGACTCTTAAAAGACCACATATATATATATATATATATATATATATATATATATATATATATCTTAAAATAACAGTACAAATGTATAAATGAATATGCAACACTCATATTCTTGTTTTTCATGAAAGTTTTTTTTTCTTCTGTGTATTGTAGTAGTATATTTTTTTCTACTAAGCATTCATGTAAGTATTGCCATGAGAACCATTTCAGTTAATTTTTAAAGTTAATTTAATTTTGTGGAAAGTATTAACAACATCTATTTTTTGGAATAAATTTATTATAAAACTATAGTAAACGATCTAATGATATTAGTTATGTATTATGAATATTAATATTAGTAATTTTTATTTAGTTAAAGTTAATTAAATACGTTTATGTTAACTGTTAAACAATAATGAAAGTCTTTTTTTTTCTTTTGGAAAAAAAGGGACTCTTTTTTGTTCCACAGCAGCCACGACGGGCATGTGGGTCCAGTCCAAGGAGCGCGACTCCGTGTAAGGAAAGGAACGGCTGTCGCGTAGACGCGGGATATCAGGAGCGGCCGTTGACCGAATCCGATGCATGTCAGCATGTGTTTACCTAAGTTTCGAAATTTTCTTCATATTTATTTATACAAATGCAAATCCATTTTTTATCGAATTGTATGTATGGTAGGACTGCTGATGTCAATTGATTTGAAAATTCACTTTTTATCGAAGTGTTCCATCGAGCTATTTTCAGTTTACTTTTACGTATAGAACGGTTTTCTTCTGTTATGCCGAACATTTCGGAAAAGGGACATCAATTCTTACTACAGTAATCCCTTCGTTCAAAAAAGAATGTTAATTTTTACTTTTTAACATCGTATTTGATTGTTCGTTTTATTTAAAAATTTATACAAATTATAAAATAAATAAATCATAGTTTAAAGTATAAATAAGTCATAACAAGATAAATAATATTAATAATTTTTTAGTAAGATGAATAACTAAATAAGATGTCTAAAATTTTAAAACGACTTTTTTTTATGGGACAGAAAGGGTACGTCAAAAAGGAATATAAATCTCACTTTAAGATGAGTAAAAAAAATCTTAAGTTTAACTAAGGGGCTGTTTAGTTGGGTAAGAGGGGATGAAAAGTGCACTATACTAATTTCGTTTGTATTTGAACACTTTTGTCCAATCATAGCCCAAGTAGACTCAAAAAATTTATCTCGAGCTAACCAGGTAAAAAGTACAAACATGCAACAACTGCTATTTCATTTAATGCTTCATACAGTCGTAAAGGACAATCGATGTGACGGAGAAAGAGAAAAAATTTTGGAAAGTAAACAGGACCTAAGTTTTTAGAAAATTATATCAAGGGCTCTGTTCGATAAACCTTAAAACCGCTTATTTTTCAGCGGTTCTGTAGTATTTTTTCTCACAAGAAATCAGCATAATAGCATCAGCGTTTATTTTCAGCGGTTTTCAGCTTCAGCGAACAGAGCCAATGTTAAGATCTTCAATTAAGTCTATTATAAAAAATATATTTATGATAATATTTATTATATTATAAATCATAATACTTTGTCATATATATATTCGGTCAAATTTCGAAATCAGGTTTTAAAACGATTTCGATTTCCCCTAGGAAAGCCCGTCCGAAACGTCCGATGATTTACTAGGATATTTCTACCTGCCAACAGAACGCTGGTAGGAGATTTTTTTTATATATATTTAGTCCAAATCCCTCCCCAAGAAACCGCCGCCTTGGCTGTCCTCGTAGACCACGGCGCGGCATGGCATCTGGCGGCGGCGGCGGCGGCGGCGCTGATTGCAACAAGCGGTACCGACAACCCAGCAGCTGCGCGGACGACGACGACGATAGCGGCGAGACGAGCCACCGTGGTAAGAGATGCGAAGGCGCCCCTAGATCCGACGGCGACGGTGGCGGGTATGGCCACGAATCGGCTGACGACGGCGGCGAATCCGGCGAGGAGGATTACATCTACGAGTACGACGACTGCGAAATCGACGACGACGACGGAGAAGGAGGGGCCGAGCAGATCACACAGGACGACGCCGCCGCCGCGGCGGCGGCGGCGGACGGCAGGGAGCAGAGGTACGTCGTTCTAACCGAGGACGACCTCCGCGCGCGGCAGGAGGCGGACACGGCGAAGGTCGCCGAGGTGCTGTCCATCCCGGCGGGATTCGCGGCGGTCCTGCTGCGCCACTTCAAGTGGCGCGTCGGGCGGGTCCAGGAGGAGTGGTTCACCGACGACCGGCGCGTGCGGGACGCCGTCGGCCTGCCCCCACCGGACCAACACCACCACCAGCAGCTCGTCCCCGCGGCACGCGGCGGCGGTGGCGCGGGGGCGCCGCGCGTCTGCGGCATCTGCTTCGACGAGCACCCGGCGGGGCGGACGGCGTCGGCGGGGTGCGAGCACTACTACTGCAACGTGTGCTGGCTCGGGTTCGTCCGCGCCGCCGTGGCCGAGGGCCCGCGCTGCCTGTCGCTGCGGTGCCCGGACCCCTCCTGCTCCGCGCCCGTCGTGCGGGAGCTCGTCGACGAGGTGCTGGCCGCCGCGGGGACGGAGGCGGACGGCGACGGGGAGCGGTACGCGCGGTCCTGGCTGCGGTCGTACGTGGAGGAGAGCGGCGGCAGGGTGCGGTGGTGCGGCGGCGCCGGGTGCGCGCGCGCCCTGGAGTTCCTCACCGGCGGCGAGGCGAAGGACGCGGACGTTGTGTGCGAGTGCGGGCACGGCGTGTGCTGGCGGTGCGGCGAGGAGGCGCACCGTCCCGTGTCGTGCGGCACGGTGCGCGCGTGGCTGCGCAAGAACAGCTCCGACTCGGCGGAGACGGCCAACTGGGTGGTGGCCCACACCAAGCCCTGCCCCAAGTGCGGCCGCCCCATCGAGAAGAACCAGGGCTGCAACCACATGCGCTGCTCGCCGCCGTGCGGCCACCAGTTCTGCTGGCTCTGCCTGCAGCCGGCCGGAGGCGAGAACCACTACGCCTGCAACGACCGCCGCCCGCGACGGCGCGGCGCGGGCGCCGGGGCCGGGGCCGGCGCCGACGATGACGACGACGACGGAGAAGGCACGGCGGCGGCGGCGGCGGGGAGGAGCACCACCACGGCAGCTGCGGCGAAGAAGGTGGAGGAGGAGCGGGCGAAGCGGCGGCGCGCGATGGCGTCGCTGGACCGGTACCTGTACCACTACGAGCGGTGGGCGTCGAACGGGGCGGCGCTGGAGAGCGTGGCGAGGGACGTGGCGGCGCTGGAGGGGGGCGAGCTGGAGCGGATGGCGAGAGCGGCGGACGTGCCGGCGACGGAGCTCGGGTTCGTGGCGGAGGCGTACCGGCAGGTGGCGGACGGGCGGCGCGTGCTGCGGTGGGCGCACGCGTACGGCTACTTCCTGGACCCGGACCGCGACGCCGCCAAGCGCGCGCTGTTCGACGACCTGCAGAACCAGGCCAACCGATGGCTCGAGTGCCTCCACGCCGCCGCCGAGCTCGAGCGCAAGGACCTCTTCGGCGACGGCGGCAAGCTGGGCAAGGGGAAGAAGGGGAAGGGGAAGGCCGCCGCGCTGCCCGTTGCTGTCTCCGCCGAGGCGTTCAGGGCGTACAGGCAGAAGGTGGCCAACCTCACCGGAGTCACCCGCAAGTTCTTGGGGAACCTCGTCAGGGCGTTCGAGACCGACCTGCCGGAAGTGGCGGCGGCGCCGGCGGCGAAGTAGTAGCTAGGTAAGGTCGGTAGTGTTCGTGTTCCTTTTGCATTGATCGGAAGAACTTCGATGAATTGTATCGCCCGCCCATGATGAAGGCTGAACTGAACTGAACTCCTTGTGACGCATCCATGTCCATGTAACCATGTTCGTTTCCTTTGCTCGCTGGCCATCGCGGCCATGAAAGGCGCTCGCTGCGCGCAGAGCTCGCCACAACAGGGACCGCACAGGACGGGCGCACTTTCCTAGAAGGTTCCCCCGTGTCCCACGTCTCCTCCGGTTGGATTCTCTACGCCACACTGCCACAGACCGCGCCTAGGCCAAAGGACCTCCATGTTGCGCGAACGACAGATGTCTCGGAGCATGCAGGTTAGTCAAAGGCTCAAAGCACATGCAAGCACACAAATGGTCGCACACAATGGTCGCTGGTGGTGGTGACCACACTACAGTCCATGCATGCCGGTTGTATCTTTCATGTATTTTCATTTTCATGAACTTTTTTATGGAAAGGAAAAAGGTGAGTAGAAACGGACCATGAAAATCAAGCTCCTACATTGGCTCTTTTTAATTTTTTACTCCATCACATCAAAATACGATCATACTAGTATTTGATTTTAGGTACTCCAGTTGACAGTAGTACTAATATTTTAATCACGTCCACACGAGTTTGCTTTTTCAATCATGTACTACGTACTCCTTTCTTTCCAAAATAATTATACTTGTCGTTAATTTTTTTTTAAAAAAAATAAAAAATTAACTATAATTATAAATTCTTTTGTCATAAAAATAATTTTGTCATAATTAACTTTTGCCATAAAAATATGTTTCATAATTAACTTGATAATATGTATTAAAAATCATAAATGTTAATGTATTTTTGGACCAGGTGGAAAGGAAAATAGAAAGCAAACAAAAAATGATAGAGTAAATCTAAACATGTCTCTCTGTTCGGCGGACTGAATTATATGGCTGGTTGAATTGTTGTGAGAAAAAAATATTATTCTATGGCTGAAAATAAGTTGAACCTACCTCAAACGAACAAAGTAATAAAACGGCAAAATTTTAGTCTATGTTTCGGTTCATAACCTCTAACTACCATGTAATGAAGAGTTTCTTGTATGTGACTTATATGACCTGTGCTTATAAGACTTTGAATAGATTTCCTCTCGATATAGAGTCCAATTCTCTCTTCTCTTCCGCGTGATAGCCTCACGGGTCCTTCATGAGTCATAGCCTTTTCTAATTCCATGTTATAATCCTAGAACGTCCGGTATGTACGTATATATAAAATATTAGATCTACTTTGACAAACTAGAACTCTGTATCAGCCGCAGATTATATTGTCATATATAAGACAAACTAGAAATCTATAACAGCCGCCGATTGTATCGTTGTATATAAACATGTCGGGCCTACAAGATATGTCCGGTATGCCGCGGCATACCCTGCAGTCCAACTGTTTTGGTATGATACAATTTGAGGCCATCTGTCCACATGTACTTGCGATCCTCGCCTCCCGTTTGCCCACGACGTTCCGCCCGTGCGGAACCATCTCGACCCGAAATCTGGCGTTCATGCAACACTATCGCGGGACGAAAGGAATCGCCATCCAGTATCTCTTTCATGCAGGATTGCTAGGGTCTTGTAACACCCACGGTGTTACTTATGGAGAGCTAAAGCCGAATGATAAGCATCATTATGCATAGTGTTAGTTTGAGCATGGTAGCTCAACGTGAGTTGCATCTACTTAAGAGTTAAGATAATGTGAATTGTAGGGCCTTGCATTGCATCATATGGTGTTGGATGAAACTTTAAAACCCTAGAGAGGTACCTTGTGACCTATATTTTGAAATTTTCCCAAATCAACTTAGGGCTACACTCTAGTAGACCTTTGGTGTGCTATGCTAATGATTAACACTGTTGGATTAATTGGGCTAGACCCATGTTTAGTCTAGCAATTAACCACTATCACTAGAATTATAAAGGTCCACAATTAATGCTAAGTGGAAGTAGGAATAGTACCACATGGTAGACTCACTGAGAAGGAGCTCAACTTAAATTGCATGTTGCTTGACTCTCCTATGTGCAAGGAAAGAGGGAAAGCGGGGATACCAAGCGCGCGCCACCGTGGCCACGCTAGGGCTTCCAGCTCTGGCCACTATAAATGCGGTCACTCCTCCTGTCATTCATGACCCTAGCCGCCTCTCCCTTCTCCAATGCTCACTGTGTTCTTCAGTTTGAGCTTCTCTCTGCCATCTCTGGCCGAGCCCCTTGCGCGCACAAGGGGTCTTGGTGAGCAGGCCTCTGAAGCTCCGTCCGTCAGTGTACCTGCATGGGTAGGCGGGCGATACAGTTTTTGGAGAGCGCATTCGCGCGACTGCTTGTGTCTGGTGACGCTGTTCGTCTTCGAGCCTCCGTTCTTTGCCGAGCACTCACCGGTCGTGACTGCATACTCTTGCCGTCATCGGCTGCTGCTCCGAGCACGCGACCATGACGCAGACGAGGACCGGGGCTGGGAACAGCGGCAACAGTGGTTCCCAGACTACCAACTCGGGTTCTACCCAAGGGTATAATTTAATCCCATCTCTAGTAATATTTCCTATGTGCACTGTGATGCTATGCGTAGGATTTGGTGGAATCTGTCTAGCTAGCGGATCTGCATATGCAATGTTTAATTTGATTCCGTTATTATTGTTACTGTCAGATTTGTGGATTAAAGCATGCCGTAAAATGACTAAAAAATTAACAAACACTAGAGTCAAGTGTAATGCCTTATGTATTAAAACCCTAAGTACTTCATGACTAATCACATGAACAATCTAGCAACACTTGGATCTAATTGAGCTAGGTTCTATGATCATGAGCTAACTTGAACTTACTTCCAAGTGTTGGTTTATGAAATGTCTCGGAGCATGCCGGTTGGTCAAAGCAAATGAAAGCACACAATGGTCACTGGTGAGTGGTGACCACTACTGTCCATGCATGCAAGCCTAGTGCTGCAGCTTGGGGTGCCTCTTTCATGCATGCAGAATGCTGTATTCTCTTTAGGCCCGTCTTAATAGAAGTTTTATCATGAAAACCAAGTTTTTACCCTAGCTCTGAACTTTTTAACCCGGTCAGATAAAAAAAATACGATCATATTTGATTTTATATATAGTTGACTACACATACCAATATTTTAACCATGTACTCCCTAAATCTCTAAATATTCATTATTTTTCTTTTCGAGAAACAACTTTAGCTAAGTATATATTTAAAAATATTAATATCTATGATACATAATTAGTATCATTAGTAAGATATTTGAATCTAATTTTTTAATAAATTTATTTAAAGATAAAAATGTTAGATGTATTTTCTACAAATCGAGTTAAAATTACGGCACGTGCACTAACGCTGAGACTTATTTAGAGACGAGGAATACATACGAGTTTGCTTTTCCAGTCATGTACTTCATGTTCTCTTTGTTTAAAAATAATTATACTTCTCCTTATATTAAAAAATATTATTTATAAAAAATTAACTATAACAAAAAATTGTTTAACATTTGTATCTTCTAATATTTTTATTATAAAAGTATGTTAATATAATTAATTTAATTATACTCATTACACATTATAAATGTTAATATACTGTATATATATTTATTCACAAGCCATAATAAGATCCACCCATCTTTGGGCAAAGCCCATTTTCAGCATAATTTTCTCAAGAAAACCCCATTCCACTCTATCATATGCCTTATGCATGTCCAATTTTACTGCACAAAGCCCTTTTTTTCCTCGTTTCTTTTTAGTAGCATGAATGCTTTCATAAGCCAAAAGAATATTATCAGAAATAAGTCTTCCTGGTACGAAGGCACTATGATTATCACTGATGACAACTGATAAAATAGATCTCAACCTATTTGCAAGCATTTTTGATATGACCTTGTACACAACATTGCATAAGCTAATGGGCGTGAACTGAGCAACTGTTGTAGGCTTGCTTACCTTAGGGATAAGAACTATCGTCGTATCATTCCGTCCTTCTGGTATTTTCGCCAAATTGACAGCATCCAGCACCTCCTTCACCAGATCGTCGCCCAACAATCCCCAGAAATTTTTGTAAAAAATAGCGTGCAGCCCATCAGGGCCGGGCGCTTTCAGATCGCCAATTTGGAATAGTGCTTTCCTGACTTCCTCAGCAGAAAACGGGGCCATCAACACTGCATTCATATCAGAGGAAACTGTACGATGTACATCTAACAGTATATTCTGGTCCACCTCTTCAACCTCCGACGTAAAGAGGTTCTGAAAATAATTTTGGACCATATTACACATTACGTCTCCATCTTCCTGCATCTCTGCTTAGTTTGGCATGCGAAGAGAGAAATATATTTTAGATACAAATAAAAGTTCCTCTCTTTCTCTCTCGCTGAGCGCTCCAAAAGTTCATGTTTTTGTCTATAGTGTCATGAGGATTTTATTTTTAAAAAAGCTTAAATTAAATTTAGTTGTGAGTCAAGGCAAAAAGAAAAAGGTAAACGCTAAAGGCTACAACATCACATTTCACGTGCAACCATACACTCTATTTAGGATGGATTCAAATCAGGTAGTGATACACAACAATGATGTTGCAAATTAGACTGCTGCCTTCGAAAGGTGTAGGTTAATCAAGCCGTCTTTTCTTTATCACAATTGAAATCCCAATAATAAAAAGTTAGGGCATGTACAACCCACGGATGGGGGTATCGTCTCCAAGTGTCTTAAATCTAGCATACAGACGACTCAAAAGATAGGATGCACAACCCACAGACAAAGGTTGTCTATAAGCTGTTTAATGTTTTGCATGTAGTCAAAATCAATCATGAATAACATCTTTGTATACCATTGTGTTGCTATTTGATAAATAATGAATCGGCACATCACCAATTTCTCAAAGCAGCGTACCTATGGATTTAGTGAAAATGTATGCATTTAAAAAAATGGGTTTAGGAGAAGGTACATAAAGCAAAAGGTTTTCAGTGGAAGATATGATCATGTCCAGACACACGAAAACAACAGAGGAGGATAAGAGCTGGCCAAACTTTCAGAACTATTTTCTGAACTCAAACAGAACTCCAATCATACAGTTTCAGTCTTCAGAAGCCCACCAGCGACGGCTGTCTACTGCAAGCTACCTCTTTTTGATTGATAAACAATATCATCGATCTTAGATAATTAATAACCAGCTATCAGCATCATATACATTCTGCATTTTTCTTATGTACCAATGATTAATAAAATTTGGTCCTGGAAGAAGAAACACAATGATGCTGCAAGATGGGCTATGGAGTGAGGCATTGCATCAAACAGCTACCGGGCATCCTTTTTTCCTCAACCAAAATCATAAATATTAAACTAGTTTACCATTGCAGCCAAATAACATGTAGTGAATACCAAGATGTGGATCCATAAAACACGAGTAGATCAAATACTACTACATAATGCCGTCTCGCAGCAACAAGAAGCAGAGGAGCTAGCTCATACACCCATCACCGCTCCTGCCTGGCCACCGCGACCACGAGGCCGTCCGGCGCCGGCGCAGTCTTGCCCGGCCTTGCTCACGACGAGGCGTGACCGCAGGAGAATGGAGCTGCTGCCACCGTCCCCATCGCTGTGAACCTGGGTTCCGGCACCGCCGCCATGTACCAAGTGTACGCTCCCTAGCGCCGTTGCCACGCGACGATGGAGAAAAAAAGGAATCGGTGGATGGGGAACTTTGGCACGGAAGATAGGATTTGCGCGCGCGCACAGACTGATCCGCCCCATCGTCGCTTGGAGGAGACGACGCTGTACAACGCGCCCTCCACCGGCGACTGAGCCTGGGAGCACGAGCCGGCATCGTCGCGTCGCGAGACGACGGCCTCGCCCGTCTCTACGATCGTGAGGGTGTTTTCTGTAAACATCAAGTCATACAGACGGCTCAAGTCGTCCCGCTGTACGTGCCCTCAAGGCATGCATCCTGCGTGCAGACGGCCGGACCTGTCTCTGTGAAACCATAAAAAATAACTTGGAGTTTCAACTAAGATGTACAGTAATGAACGCATACACAGACGCAACACATCACAAACAAGACTATTTAGGCTGTGTTCGGTGAAGCTGAAGTGCTGTAGATAAGCGCTGAAGTGCTGTAGAAGTGCTGAAATTTTGTGAGAGAAAAATACTGCTGAAGTGCTGAAAAATAAGCGCTTATAAACGCTTATACCCTCAACCGAACGCAGCCTTAATCCATACAGAGCCCGTCCTCGATTCTTTGGACACATCCAATCCAGGGTGCAGTGCATTGTAGCTATGGATTTTATATCTATTTTAAATGGGCAGTCATCATGTCCGAATATATATAAAAAATAATGGTTTCATTCATGAAAAAATATTGTAACTTATTTTGGAAAATTATTAATAAGTAGGTAGCCTCAAAAGCCTGTACTGCAGGC
Source organism: Eremochloa ophiuroides (assembly GCA_038502445.1). NCBI lineage: Eukaryota > Viridiplantae > Streptophyta > Magnoliopsida > Poales > Poaceae > Eremochloa > Eremochloa ophiuroides. Next base: position 90,674,449 of record JAHLJS010000007.1, on the reverse strand, counting down.
TGCTATACTGCCGCCTTCAGCGCTCAGCGGGGATAAAAGAGTAATTTTATATCTAAGTTAACACCCTTACACAATTAAGGGGCGAAGGGCCCATAAACTAAAAGAATTTGTTTCATGACCAAATATGAAAGTTCAAAAGGCAAAGGGCTAAGAAACTAAGAGCATGTTTGGTTGCTATCTGCTAATAATTATTTTCTATGAATCCAAACAGATATAGATAGTGAACTACATAGTTACTAACTAAACCTCTCGATAATAACTATCTTAAGCTTGGACTAAATCAAATAATAATTTACTAGCTATCTATCTATTATAGACGATAGGGGTAACCACAGATTTCTGTTAGGGCCGAGAAACTATTTTTCTCCTCTCTTTACCTTGGTTTGGGCTCTTAATTATTTGGGCTGCTCCGGTCACATGTTGGCCTAATTAACCTGCCCAAGGCCTCACCTAATCTGTTTTCTATCCACAAGGCCTGAAACTGTCCTAGAAAATGGGGACCGTTGCCTCCTCCCCCGCCTCGCCGGCGCGGCGCGGGCTTGCTGGCCACCTACTCAGCATCCATGCGCTGAGGTGCCGCGAGCCTCGCGGCGGGGACGACCCATTCGCATGGACCTGGATGAGTCGAGCGGGTCCGTGGTGGGAGGGCAGAGCAGAGAAGATGTTTGAGGAAATGCCTCAGCGGAGAGCTCCGCGTGGTGGTGAATTAGAAATGCTGTGCGGTTGTGCTCATCAAACCCAAGAATATAGACGGAGAGCTCCGCGTGGTGGTGAATTAGAAATGCCTTGTTTACTCCCTGGGGCTGCCGGTCGGCGCAGATTGGAATCATGGATGACTGAAGTCTCGTTGGGGAGTGCTTGTCCGTTATCTACTCGGAAATTTCGTTCAACACCTACCTGTTGACTTACAAGAACATAGCGTTGAAGACTTATGATATACGAGTAAGTGACCAAACGCCTTTCTCTACTGGTTTCCTAATCAATTTTAGTAAACTGTGTCACTGTCAATCATACTTGTGTGTCCAGGAGTCTGGGCGAGGATGCTGAATATTTAGGAATGGAGCGCAGTGTAGCCTGCACACAAGGGTATCAGCTCAAGTGAAAGAGTGACGAAAAAGGTTAGTGCTTGGTTTGTTCCACCAAGAAGCTCCACAAACCCTTTGTTGTTCTCTTGGATCAGATGGACTTTCACTTTAGTCACCTAGCTACATTTTGTATACATGCGTGCAGGAACTGGCGCTGCATCCAAGATGGTCCTGTGAAATAGTCTGGGCCAAGCTGCCACTGTCGCACAACTGTCAGGACTTGATGCTGGTGGGCTGATCATGATGATCATCCAGGCTGTGCAAACCGCTCAGCGGAACAGGGAGGAGTGCAGGCAGCTTGCAAACCATGTGATGATAATCAGCGACCTACTACAGCTGCTTCAGCAGCCAGGGATGATGAGTTCCCCACAGATCAGTAGACCACTGGATGGATTGAAGGACACACTCCGGCAAGCATACATGCTAGTCACATCCTGCCAGAGGAGTAACATCATTTGCCGCTTCTTCATGGCAGGAAATCGGGCTCAACAGTTCCGTGATGTGCGGAATAAAATTGATTCCTATCTCCGTATCTTCCCTTTAATGAGCCACATCGACACCAGATATTTTATGAACAGATTTGTCAGAGGTGTCCAGCCCCAGGTAAACATGCTGATTGCTGAATTAGTCATATCAAAGCGTATTGCTCCTATGGTTGCTCTTTGTTTTCCATCTCCACTTTTCAAAGCAGGTGAACCTTTCTAGGACCACTTTCTGGTAAATCAAGTATTTTGTCCAAACATGAAACCACGAACACCAATCATAACAGGGTCTAGAAACTGAAGAAATAGTAATGTAGAAGCTCATGACTTCATTAAAGTGAATGCTTATTGAAGTGATTCATTTAAAGGTGGCAAAGGCCAGTTTATAATTGTCTGAATATTTTTCCTATCCTATTAAAGTAGATGAACCAAATTTCAATCTGTAGCTAGTTGTTTGCATAGATGGCAAGATCACTCATGTGAAATTCTTTTTGGAGCCTTGGCTAATATGTAATGTATCCTTTATTTTGGTTTCTTGATTGAACCAGCAGGGTGGCCCATGGTATATTTTTTTTTCTTTCAATAAAAGAGGAGAAAAAATATGCACAAATGCGAAGGACATAGATTCAGAAAAAGATCCTAACAAAAATGTCAAGAGCATCTATGCTCTTCTTGAATTAGTGTTATATAGTAGCCTGAGCTTGCTATTTCAAACCACAATTGGGATGCTTGATTTTTAGAGAGTGATTGAAACATTAGCTGACGGACAAAGTGGTTAATGTGAAATTTGGTGTTTAGTAAGAGAAAAATAAGGCCATATATGGAATAGCAATATGAATTTTATAGATATTTGGTTATTTGCAACATGTGTAGACCTATTGAAATGATTAAAAGTTTAGTATGATCAATATTATTTTTTTCAAGCTCGAATAAATTATATTCTATTCATTCGCATGCATCTTATTGCTCATTTTGGTATATTTAAATATTGACAGCCAACTCCTGATTCTCCATATGATGGTTCTAATATCATAAAGATGATGATCTCTTTATTTCAGGCTTCAGAAGAGGCTCTAGGGTCATTTACCAGTTATTTAAATGCTGATGCTCGGTATGGTTTTGTTATATGCATTTTCTCCTTCACTTGACTCCACATTTGTGCATCTTATCGCAGAGTTTACATTGCATCATGTGTTGAGTGAGCACATGGAAGTTGCTCAAAGCAAAGCTAAAGGTGCCACTAATTTAACTGGTTTAGTTTCTAGTGTCATTTGTTAATCATGCATTTAATTACCTTGTGCAATAACTGGGAGTTTTAAGGAAGACTTTAATACTACAGAGAATATATTCATTCTGATTAAACTGTTGTACCAACCGTATGGATTAATTATGCATGTCAAAGGTTAAAGGTTTTCTGTAGAATCATGAGTACTGATCCTCTTATTCAGCACGATTGTGGCCATCCTAGAATCACAGTTCTACTCTTACATAGATAGCCTTAATAGATTTGAATTGGAAAGTATGATTGCCGTTTTTTTTTTGTTTCAAATTAATCACCTTTTAGCTTTCACTAATGATTTATGAACAATGTTCAGGTCAGAAGCAAGTGCTTTTGATGAAAATGAATCAGCAGAAGTCCGAGCAGGAACTGAGTCACTTTCAGTTGGGCAACAGCAAGAAGATGGTATTTCCATTGGCAATTTCTGCTCATGAACTAGGTCTTTAAAATAAAATAGATTTTTAAATATTTTGTTTAAAACCACGAATTCTCTGATGTCATATTTGTCCAACTATGTTGGTTACATAAATGATGAATGCTTTCTCCTCGAAGACATCAATCTTGTTCATACAATGACGAAAGTTAAATTATTTTGCTGGTTTGTCTTGTTTTCAATTGTCATTCTCATCGGTAGTATCAGTGTATGCCTGTCTGTAGGTTATGGGAATGCTGAAGTGTTGCCAAGTATAAGCAACCCATTTAGGTGGCTTGTTTGGTGGCTACAAAGGGAGCCATCAATAGCTCAATACATCAGTCGGCTCATTGGTCATCAAGGAATAGGTAACATTCTAGAAAAGTACTTAATTGTAATTAGAATGAATGCCTATCATAGCTGTCATGCTTGCTTTGAAGTAAAAGATGAGCTAGTTATGTGAATAAACTCACAACCACTACAACCCCTTATGTGGAAAAGTTTTATGGTACTGAGTATGGATCCTATGGCTCTTTTCCAGCAGGCTTTACAGTTTTCAGCTTCTCTCAGCTGGCTGCCTCTACAAATAATTTCTCATCTAGCAATATTGTTGGAGGAATCAGCCATGGTAATGTTTACAAGGTAGGGTACATGCTGGGTGCTCCTGCAGGTCCTTAGTCAGTTGGGGATTTACTTATAGGTTACCGATCACATACCAAAACTACCAAGATGGGAATAGCCCCTCTACAGTATAGCAACTGGCCACCTGGTTCACATACTCACATAGACATTGCACCTACTAGTTTGCCTTTGTTGATTATTTTGTACATGTGTCACTTGCTTGCATGATCTTAATTTTGAGTTAAAGATACTTCTGTTTTTTTAGCAACCGAAAAATTACAGTATTTTCCTCAGGTAAATATAACTGAATAAATATGAAGGTTTGATATAAACTGGTGATGTTTAGAACTTTTTTTTTTTCACCTTTTCAGGGTGTATTGTCAAATGGGGTTCATGTTGCAATTAAAACCAGACGAGGAGAACATACATCTGGTGCATCCGATTTTGAAAATGAGCTTCAGATTCTCCGAAATCTTCAGCATGCAAATATCATTAAACTTGTTGGTTGTTGCATTGAAGGAGAGAATCGGATTATTGTCTATGAATATATGACAAGCGGAAACTTATCCCATAAAATTCATGGTATTTCACCTTAATATACCCTTTATTTGATACTCTTTTTACTCTATTTTGTTTAGTTTGCCCACTCTAAGTGCTGTCATTGTCGCAGAGCTTAGAGCAGGTTGCTCACTCGCCTGGCCTGTACGGTTTCAGATAATTGAAGGAATTGCCCACGGCGCAGTTTATCTACACCAGCATTCCCGAGTACGAGTAGTTCATCGGGATCTGAAACCTACCAATATTCTCTTAGATCATGATATGAATCCTGTTATTACTGATTTTGGGATAGCCGAAGTCTTAAATTCTAATGAAGATGAGAAAGAAACAGATGCAGTAGTAGGAACTTGGTAAGAAAAACCTCATGCTTCTGTCCATCGTCCATTTGTGTTACTAATTAAATGATTTCAATCTTTTTGGTCTTCCAGTGGTTACATGGATCCTGAATATTTTTGCACGAATATTATCTCAACCAAGAGCGATGTGTATGCTTTCGGTGTAACACTTCTTGAGATAATAACTGCACTACCTGCTACATATGCCTCAGAGAGGCAACCATCCTTGGTTGGTTATGTAAGTAAATTTTTTGAAGCACTTAGCTTGTCCTAGTGCTCCTAGACCATATTCAAATGTGCAATACTAGTACAAAGCACTGGTGCATGTTATTCTGCTTTACCATGTAGCAAAGCTCGGCGAGCGACTTAGGACTGCTTCTGGTTTCCCTATATGCAGTAGCTCACAGTACTATGGAGCTCCACACCCAACAGCATTACCTTGTTTTAAAGGCACCCCAAATTTCTATTCAGATTTATTCTATGTTCTGCCTAATGTTCAGTGTTTTTTTAAATACTGGGATTTTTTAATCACTCCAGATTATGACTTTTGTAGGCATGGAAATTATGGTTACTGGGCAGAGAAGTGGAGCTTATTGACCCCTCATTATCTGACGAATCTCGAATAGATGAGATACTTCGATGCATTCAGATAGCACTGCTGTGCGTCCAATTTAATCGTGCTGACAGGCCCACTATGTCGGATGTTCTCATGATGCTAAAATTCGAGAGCATGACCTTGCCTGTCCCGAGGCCACCTGAAGATCCATGGAGTTACAGAATGAGGGGTTGGTCAGAAGATGACATTGAAACAGCAACACGTACAATCAATTCAAGTGCAGTGTGCGTGACCGAAGAAGAAGAAAGCTCTTCATACTTCAGCTGTTCAAGTGACATGGACGATCAGGATACAATCATTTATGCCTGAGAAGAAGCAAAATATATTGCATAATAGCAGCAATGTTGGCTAGTTAACTGTTCCTCACCGCCAGTCATGTGATGTGTTATGCTAAATATCTTTTTGTGCAAGCATTCACTGTCTGTTGTAAAAATATGATAAGGCTGCTGGAGACATTTTTCCTTTTTCTTTTCTAGTGTCTGTATGTACTCGATTGAAATCCTAAAAATTCATGGAGTAACCCTCACCTCTAGCTTCTGTAGTGTTGTTGAGGTTGAAGATGGGTTAGATTGGGACAGTAGTATAAATACTAAGCAATACTCGTCTTTAAGAAGATGCTGTGGGCAAGATCGATAGCGCGAAGTTTAGGATGGACGACAGGTCCTTATAGGCTTATACTTTATTACCATGCATGCTGTAATTAATAGGTGATTACTACCCTGCTCAATATGGTTAGCACTTGGTGTAATTTGTGTGGGATTAGCAGTTTTGCACTAGCTGTGTCATCTTCATGCATGCATGGACAATTTGCACAGCACCTTTCTCAACTCTACGATTTGACTAAGGAGCGCGCTTCTCTTTTGTCGTCAAGACTGGTTGAGTCAGGGTCATTTCATTCATGGTGGATCACTGTCGTCTACAGTCCACAGCTCGATCGTGACAAAGGAGAGTTTCTTGAGGGAATCCTTCAATTCAGGGCTAGCTGTGACGGGCCCTGGTTAGTATGCGGGGACTTCAACATAATCTATCGTGCCGAGGATAAGAGTAATGAGCGGCTGGATCGTCAGGACGTGAGACGGTGCCTGAAAATTATCCAATAAAATCTTCTACACTTCACATGATGAGAACTACACGGTAAAATATTGTTTTGCAATGCAGTGACCACTTTTTCCCTCTTCATAAGTAGATAAAGTTAACTATGGTTAATTTGTTAATATGTTTGTAGGACACTAAAAATCTTGGAAAAATAACAGAATTTGTACATCACCAAATCTTGACTATGCTAAAAAAATATTAGCTTGAAATAATAAAGTTTATAATCATATATTTAGAATGAACAAGTTATAGATTTATCTCCCGTCAAGCTTAATTGATATATTACTTTGTTATTTCGAGCTGATATTTTTAGTATAGTCATGTTTTGGTGATGTACACATTCTCTGATTTTCAAAACTTTTAGTGTCCTACAAATACATGAACGAATTAACCATGATTAACTTTGTCTATTTATAAAGGGGCAAAATGGTCATTTTAGTGCAAAACAATATTTTTATTGTGTAGTTCTGATCATGTAGAGTGTAGAAGATTTTATAGTATATATTTTTGGCACTTATGTAATTTTATATTTATTTTGTAAATATTTTATTATGAACGGTATCCTTCAACAAATTCAATAAGAAATAGAATGTCCACTAGAAAATTGTGTCATTTTGAATGTTCGCTAGCAAATAGTGGTCATTTCAATATATCATGTAGCTAATTTTTTTGCCAATAAAAAATAGAGAAATAATTAATTAGAGTCAAATAAAAAAATAAAAAGCTACCAAACATAAAAAATATATCCTAAAACATCAATGTATATACTTAATATACTTACTAAACATCACAAAATACATTGCATAACATCATATTTCTACTTGCGGAGATCATCGTGGCCGCGCCCTAGCACTTGGGGTCGCGGAGCTTTAGAGCCAGCAACACAGCCACCACCTACAGATGTGTGTGCACGTCCTCAGCCGCGTCCGATGTGTTGTGCAGACTAGTCACCAGCGTGTCCCAACCGCTCCATCTCGTTGTTCACCTCCGCTCGGCCCTCCAGCTTGTCGACAATGTCGGCGATGGCGTGGCTGACCAAGTCACCCACCGCCGCGGACACGACGCGTTGTGCTCACCCACCCCCACAATGCAGCGTTGATTCCACGCCGTTCCCACCAATCGATGGGTTAATTAAAGGCCTAGCTAACCTGAAACATTGTTCACTTCCATTTAGGATTGTGGTATCCCACGAGGAGAAACCTAGGATCCCAATGGGCTCCATCATCTACATCACTACTTGATACAGTACAATATAATCTATCGTCCGGAACAATGTGGTGGCCACCTGTCTTTTTATATGACTAGAGCAAGGTGGATCGGAGAAGTCAATGCAGGTTTGTACATTTGCTGCTGGAGGACCATGGAATTTTATTCCTCCTAATTCTGTTATTAAAGAGTGAAATGCTTCTTCGTCTTAGCTCGGAACTGTTCGATAAAGTTCTGATATATTCTATCTCTCGTGCTTGTATAAGTTATATTCAATCTTTCGTGCTTGTATAAGTCAAAGTAGTGTGTCCAAACATTTCCAAAATGAATTGGAATACATCAAATGGTTTGCCACCCTCCCATATGCATATCAGTACAGGTTCTCCATGCATGGTATGGGGCCTAGTGGCGTAGCTAGGTTTGTGGCTAGGGTTGCCCATTGTACAATTTTTTAACCACTACAAATGTGGTAGCATGTTTTTTTAACCACTACAAATTAATGTAGTAGCATATTGGTACACAAGTATATTAATTGCGAAACACAATCAAGATAAAGAGAACATAGGAACTTCATAAAATAGATAAGTACATCTTTCTCAAGGTAGAATTGAAATATTTACATACCCATAATAATTCATGGATAATACGTCACTACTACTCCAGCCTTCTTCTTTGATAAATATTTCTAAAAAAGCAAGGCATCTAAATTTATTTTAAAGTTTCAACAAATCTGCAAGAGAATTATATAACGTTTCAAATCAATAATTGACGAAATCACCACAAGAGCTTCAGTGTCGGCAAGAACATCACCAGGCCAACCACTAAATGGGGAAAAAAATGTGTGAGGCCCATCCCCACAGTGCACGGTGAGGACGGTGCAGCAGACACGTAGGCCACCCGTGAGCCATGATAACCATGCATGACGGTTATAATGATACTGTGGTCCACATGTAAGCTGTCCTCACCGTGCACGGTGAGGCCCGGGCCTCACCCACATTTAAATCTTGGAAAAGTTCTGTGTCAAGTCAAGGTTTGACTATTAAACCTTGGTGAACAAGTTGCACCATAAGAAACCTAGCTAGGCTCAGTTTGCTTGCATCATTTGACTGTATCTTCTTGCTTTGTCATTTTCACTAGCTAAAAGAAATGGGCCTTGTTACGATGATCTTTCCAAAATATTATTTGATGCGCCTGTGTATAGCAAGTTTTTTCATCCATTATTTAAGGAGCATTAGAAATATCGTGAGCTACGGTCTCCATCCAAGTAGCATTGGGGTTACAGTCAGCCATTATCTTTTGCACTCTGATTGTAGGCATGATCAATAACCAAAAGGCTTACGTTCTTCTCATTATGACATATATTAACCAAAGGCTATTGTCCCACAGCACAACCATTGATCACCATGGCAACCACACCAGAGGAATTCTTCATCAAGGATCTTGCGGAGAAGCCACCAGCATCCCCACCAGTCTTCCTTGACCTTCCCGAGAATCCCAATGTCAGCAATGAGGTCCTGCATCATTTCCCTAGCAATGACTTGATGCTCCCTTACATCTCACACAAGCTCATGGAGGATGACATTGACGATGAGCTCAATGATCACCCTGCGCTACTCCAGGTGCAACAGCCCTTTGCTCAGATCCTCTCCTCCCCTTCCTTTGGCACTAACATCAACTACTGCACCCTCAGTTCGCTATTATCCAAGGGTACCAGTGTGCAGGGGACATCCTTGAAGGGCTTGGAAGAAGCCAACATGCTCCGGCCCAAAGATAAAATCTTTAGAAAGGATGAGCTGATGAATCCAATCAGGGAAAGAAACATTATTGATAGTACGGTCGAGAATAGGTACAATAAGGATCACCTTCTAGAGGAGGTGGATGAGGAGGAAGAGGAGGTAAGAACTAACAACAAATCTATGATGATGATCAGTGATCTAGAGGAGAAATGTGACAACGAGATGTTTGACAAAATGATGCTACATGTTTATGAAACATGCATCAAGGGCATGCAGGGTGTCACCATCAACAATATTGACGTGGAGAAAAGAAACATGAATAATGGGAGGATCAAAGCAATGACAGACAATGGGGTCAACATACACAGGTTATTGATCTCTTGCGTGGAGGCTCTTGCAGCGGATGATCAAATGACAGCGCATCAGCTACTGAAGCAGATAAAGCAGCATGCTTCAGCAACAGGGGATTCCACCAACCGGCTAGCTCATTATTACGGCAAGGGACTAGAGGCACGGATACAGAGCCAACTTTGGCAGTTTCAGATGTCAGAGTACCCCTCAGCTATGGAGTTCCTTAAGGCCCTACAACCTTTACTCTGAAGCTTATTGCTACTTGAATGTGACATTCATTTTTTCAGCAATGACCATCATGCAGGCTATGGCATGCAAGAGCAGGTTGCATATCGTGGATTATGGTACACGTTTCGGGTTTCAATGGGCAGGCTTGCTCCGCTTGCTGGCGAGTAAAGATGGCAGCCTGCCAGAGGTGAAGATCACTGCTATAGCTGGCCTGATGCCTATTAACTACCCAGGTGAGCAGATTGAGAAAATAGGCTACAGGCTCATGAAATGTGCCAATGAGCTTGGTTTGCCTTCATTCAAGTTCCACACAATCATGAAAACTTGGGAGGATACTTCTGTCATGGACTTGCACACAAACGTTGATGAGGTGCTTGTTGTGATTGATCTCTTTAGTTTCAGCATCTTGATGGAAGAGAGCATATTCTTTGATGCTCCAAGCCCTAGGGATATTGTCCTCAGTAACATCAAAAAGATGAGACCAGATGTATTCATCCAGAATGTTATGAATTGTTCAAATGGTACCTCCTTCTTGACACGGTTTCGAGAGAGACTCTTCTATTACATGGCATTGTTTGACATATTGGACGCAACCGTGCCAAGGGAGAGTGAATCTCGATTGTTGCTGGAGAAAGTCTTTCTTGGATGTTCTGTGTTTAATAGCATTTCTTGTGAAGGCACGGACCTTATGGAACGCCCTGAGAAATATAAACAATGGCAGAAAAGAAGCCAACGAGTTGGCCTAAGGCAGTTGCAACTGAAATCAAGCATCGTGAAGGTAGTGAAAGACGAGGTCATGAAGCATTTCCACAAAGACTTTATGATTTGCCAGGATGGCCAATGGCTTTTGCAAGGTTGGATGGGGCGTGTCCTCTCTGCCCACACGACATGGGTAGCAGACGAAGACAATTCTTGTGGATGAAGTTGAGCATATAGCATGGTGTTCAGTGTTCTCTTCTTAGATCAATGACCTTATGGCCTCGCTTATAAGATATGTTTGTTGGAAACAAAATAAGTCTCAAATATGTTTGCTAAGATGCCAACTTACAAGATTAACCTCAAAATTTTACCAGTTTTTGTCCCTTTCTTGGAGGATGAAAGGTCTTAAAGGCTACAGGTGTGAATAGCCTTTAAAAGTTTCTACAAATAACACTTAATACAAGTGGCTAGCAAATTAAATGGCGAAGCGAGTTTTGCGTTAGCCTACTCAAGTGTTGCAAGCTACCTATCCAATTATAGGCCGCAGGAATTCTAACAGAGGCGGGCAGCTTAACCGCCTCGGATCAAAGGTCAGGTAAATCGTGGCCTTAACCAAGGCGGTTGGCCAACCGCCACGATTAATGGCGTTAACGGAGGCGAGCGATTTAATAAGGTAACCGCCTCGGTTAATGCCTTTAACGGAGGCAGTTAGCTAAAGCTGCCCACCTCGATTACTTTATTACACGCTGTGAGGGTAGAAGAACTTTCCCCCATATGACAACATTCGTCCATGACACACTTGCAAATGTCGGTTACCGTTTGCCTCATGTTATTATGGTCCACCTTCTGATCCTTTCGCCACCATTTTATTGAATTCTTTAGTTGCCGTCAGCTCTAGTGTGGAAACTGCCGCAAGCCCTGAGATACTCGCAAGTATAGTATCCACACAAGACTAAGTTGTCAGGTTGCTTGGCACACTTCATGCATGATACATTATGTAACAAAACTCGTTAAGGTTGGTAGTATTGCAGAAGTAGTAATGTAACATAGAAGATATTATCCGTGGTGGGCAACAGGAATTCTCTTCTCATGCATAAGTGTGTGCAATACTTCTTTTCCTGTCTCTTGGACCACCGATCATAGCTGATGGGGTCTTCCACGTACTTCCTGTACGCGCTGTATCGCAAACACTAGTGTTAACAAATATTATATGGCAAACACTAATGCTGACAAGGCCACTATGTCGGTGTCGGATGTTCTCATGATGCTAAAATTCAATAGTACGACTTTACCTGTCCCGAGGCCACTTGACATGGAAACAGCAACACGTACAAGCAATTCAAGTGCAGTGTGCGTGAACGAAGAAGAAGAAGAAAGCTCTTCATACTTCAGCTGTTCAAGTGACATGGACGATCAGGATACAATCATTTATGCCTGAGAAGAAGCAAAATATATTGCATAAGACAATCTCCAACAACAATACCTAAAATACAAGACCCATTTCACGTTTGTGTTGTGCTACAGTGAATGGGTTTAATACCCATTTTGAGTCTTCTCCAACAACAACACCCAAAATAGAATCCTATCAGGAAATGGGTTTCTAGGAGAGAGTACCCAGATCTGCGTTATGCCTCTCCTGACACTCAAAATGGCTCTCCTGTATGGGTAGTCTATTGGAGACTAAAACAGCACCATCAGAGACCCATATTTAGGTTTGCATCTCCTTATTGGAGATAGCCTAATAGCTGTAGTGTTGGCTAGTTAACTGTTCCTTATCGCCAGTCATGTGATGTGTTATGCTAAATATCTTTTTGTGCAAGCATTCACTGTCTGTTGTAAAAATATGATAAGGCTGCTGCCTGCTGGAGACCTTTTTCCTTTTTATTTTCTAGTGTCTGTATGTACTCGATCTAAATCCTAAAAATTCATGGAGTAACCCTGCTCACCTCTTGCTTTTGTTGCGTGCAGTGTTGTGGAAGTTGAATGATGGATTAGAGTGGTACAGTAGTAAATACTAAGCCTTTGACATCTACAACATCAGATAAGTTCTCAATTTCTCATGGTACTCGGGTCTCGGGAGGCAATACTCGTCTTTAAGAAGATGCCGCGGGCAAGATAATGCGAAGTTTAGGAGGGACGACAGCTCCTTATAGGCTTATACTTTATTACCATGCATGCTGTAATTAATAGGTGATTACTACCCTGCTCAATATGGTTAGCACTTGGTGTAATTTGTGTGGATTTAGCAGTTTAGCACTAGCTGTGTCATCTTCATGCTTGGACAATTTGCACAGCACTTTTCTAACTCTACGATTTGACTAAGGAGCGCGCTTCTCTTTGTGGTCGAGGCTGGTTGAGTCAGGGTCGCTTCATTCATGGTGGATCACTGTCGTCACAGTCCATAGCTCGACCGTGACGGTAATAAAAATGGACCCTAGGCCCATTTAGAATTGGATTTCGGTGTTTGATGATCAACAAGACCAATATTGGACTAACGGTTTTACAAGTTTTTGTTTTGTAGTTCAATAGGATGCAAAAGTATTTTGGACTTAGACAATGGTGTGATCCAGGTGATCAACATCTCAAGCAAGATACTAGAAGGCGTGTTGAAGATCTCAAAAATCAAGCACAAGTCCAAGACACAAGATGAAACTAAGCTGGATGCCAAGAGCACAAAAAAACTCTTGCCTTGCTCGGCAGGATTCAATGATTTCTGGTGATGTCTCTGGAAAAACATGCACCGGACATTGGCCTTGTGAGCACCGGACGCATCCGGTGCGTAGCCAGCAGCGCGCCAAGGTCTGAACGTCGGACACTGGGAAGGAGCCATCGGGCGTGCGGGATCTATTGTTCAAGCATCCGGAGGACAGAGGACAGAGAGCACCAGACGCTGCGATCGTTCGGTGACCAACCACCGGTTGGCACTCTCAGGAGCTCTATGCACGAGCACCGGACGCTGAAGGGCGAGGGTTCGGTGCCTACACCAGAGCGTCTGGTGATCAGACGAGTTGGCGCCAACGGCTAGTTCAAACGGTTAACCAGCGACACATGGCAACACTGGATACTGGGCGATCGTCTGTTGCACCCATCAGACGCGTTCGGTGCCTGCAGAATCGGTTAGTTTTCTTTCCAATGGCTAGCTGTCTCTTGGGGGCTATAAGTACCACCCCAACCGGCCAAGACAATAGTGGAGAAGTGAAGGATCTTTCCAAAGGTGTTGATACACCATTTTAGAACTGTCTTGCATAGTACTTAGTGATACACTTGGTGATTAGCTAGGTGCTTTGCGAAGTGCTAAGGTTGATTAGACCACCGATTGTGCGCTTGCTCTAGATTTAGGACTAGTCGTGAGGTTTGCATACCTTTTATCCAAATGTGCTTGCATGCACCGCGCTTGTACTCGGTGGGGCTTATAGTCTTGCGAGACCACACCTACGACGCTTGTGGTGTGGCTGCCACCGTGTACCGAAGGGAACGAGGCCCACGATGCTTTGGCCGGAAGCTTGATAGTGAAGATGACGGCGAGCGATCCGAGGAAAGGCTTGCCTTGCGAGACACATTAGAGTCCCAATTGCGTGTGGGGAAGGACCGGGGCCATCCATGGAGTGACCCGATCGGGAGCTTGCCCCTTAGGGATTCCATGCGAGGGGCTCCAACGAGGACTAGAAGAAAGCTTGCGTGCTTCTCGATACATCGGTAAAAATACCGGAGTCATCGACGAGAGTTTACTTCTCTACCTCACCTTTAACTTCCACATTTATATTGTGCTTTACCTTTCCTAGATTAGTTAATAGGATAGTTGACAGGATTGGAATCTAGGTTGCATAACTCTTTTTGCGATAGAGATAGCAACAAACTTAGCAAAACCTTAGTTGCACATTATTAGTTTATTTCTTGTTTAGGTTTTGTTAAGATTAGGAAAATGAGGCATTAGTTTGAAGTAGTGTTTTAAGTTGCATAATTCACCCTCCCTCTTAGGCGTGATGGTCCTTTCAGTGACAGAAGAGTTTCTTGAAGGGGCTCCTTCAATTTAGGCCTACCTGTGACAGGCCCTAGTTAGTGTGCAGGGACTTCAACACATGCTTTATCATGCCGAGTATAAGACGGTTCCGCGCGTTGATCAACAACACACCCCATATGGAACTGGACCTGGTCGATAGGCGCTTCACATGGTCGTGATCATCCCACCTTGGAGTGGCTAGATCGCATCCTAGCCTCCATGGATTGGATAAACACCTATTCAGATCACCTCCTTCGACCGTTGATGACGGTTCAAGTCGTTTTGGACCAAACTACTGGTCCTCATGTTTACCCATTTAGGCTGCTGGACATCGAGCTTCGCAAGGTGGCAATGGTTCTCTAGAGTTGGAGATGAACCAAGATCGGCAGTGTCTCACGCGTGAGGTTGTCTTACGAGCAGTGCTATCATCTGCCTTGGTAGGATAGCAACGCTTATTCGACCATAGGGAGGAGTGCCCGCAACAGTTCTTCTTCTACCTCATACCCTCGCCATCGACGCTCTCATGTTCTTCTTCTTCCTCATGCCCTTGCCCCTGCCCACCGCCCACGCCGTGACGTGCTACGGCTTGGCCGGAGCTCCGCCACCGCGGCTGCGGTTGCGGAGCTCTGGCCAAGCCCTAGTGTGCCTGTGGCAGCAGCCTTCTGCACCCCTCGCCCGAGCTCCGCTCCATCGCCGCCATGGCCGGATCTCCCCTGCCCCGACCTTCCAGGCCGCCTCCATCGCTGATAGGGCCCCTAAACCACTCTCCAACCATCCCCATCGCTTGGTCTACCTTCCTCCCCAAACCCCATTTCCTTCTAAGCTCGCCAGAATTAGCGAAGAAGGGGGAGAGCTCGCCGAAACCCTAAAAAGTAGATCCAGGAGTAGCAAGAGGAGGTGGTGGTAGTGGAGGAGGCCTACCTTGCCTGGTGGTGGTGGGGGCCGCGGCCGCCAAGGCTCCTTTACCAGCAAGAGAGAGAGAGAGGGAGGGAGGAAGAGGTTGAAGAAGAATAGTGCTGGGGTGGTCAGCATGCGTCTCTTGTCCAACCAGGTTGGACATGAAGATTAGCGCTGTCTTACGCCTTGATGAGGCCTAGAGCCATAGGCCACTTACTGAGCAGGAGGCCACTGAACTACGCACTTGGCTAGAACCATTGCCAGGTAGTGGTCACGAATTAAGTTCCTTGCGGAAGGCGACAACGCCAACACGAGGTTCTTCCATCTCCAGGCCTGCCACTGATTTCTCAAGAATCGCATCGACTCATCCCTTTGGGTCCAGGGGACAGAGGTGGTCGTGAATGATCCGATGGCGCAGGACCTACATGCGCACTTCAACGCCATCCTATGGTTCAGGTCAAGGCGGATCAACTTGAGTGCCATCGGGTTGCTGTCATGTGACCCGAGTGCTCTCGAGATGCTCTTCATCACCTAGGACGAGGTGCGCCGTGTCATGGCTGACCTTTCCAGACGGCTTTACAGGATCGTCAGCAAGGTGGACATCATGAACGTGTTCAATGCGTTCTGGTCACGTGATGCGAGAAGGTTCAACCACCTCAATGACGCTTAGATGGTGCTACTGAAAAAGGAGCAGCCGGTGGAAATTCAGATTTCTGAGCTATTAGCTTGATTCACAGCTTCAGCAAGCTAGTCACCAAATTCCTGGCTAACCGTCTAGCATGGGTGCTCGATGGGAGAGATGGTTCTAAGGAACCAAAGCGTGTTCATAAAAGGAAGGTGCAACTTGGACAACGATCGGGCAGTGCACCTGGCGTGCAAGGCTCTGCAAGCTAGCCAGTTAGCTTGCCTGCTGCTCAAGATCGATATTGCTAAGGCGTTTGACAGGATTCATATTGCTAATAAGGGATCGCGCTCCGTGTGCGCTGGCCTTGGCTTCAGCGCACCGACCTGGGCAGGGCCTGACACTCTCTAACGAGCTCGACGGAGCGTGTGGACGTGTAGTGGTCGACGCCTTCTTTACAGCAATGGTGTCCGTTTTGGCAACGGTGAGGCCACCTTCTTCTGGACGGACAACTGGCTGGAGGGGCGTCAATCCGCTGCCTGGTCCCAACTGTATTTGCCAGGACGGCCTATCCATCCACGCCAGCCAACAGAGCCGGCACGATGGTGGCAGACCTGATCAGCAGGCGCACCACGGAGCCGCCCTGAGGCGTCTAGCGTCCAACACGGGTGGCAGCCTGCCCCCTTCCCTTCCCTAAAAATTTTTACCCCCTCAATTGCTTCATGAAATTGGACAAAATTCAATCATCACATATCCCATGCCTTTTGAACTTGAAAAAAAGTCGTAGTAGTTTCTAAACAAGTATCCTGATTAAAATTCGATCGTACCATCGTGTTTCAAGCAATAAACTCTTTAAAACAAAACCCCACATGGATACTTTTCGATATTTTTTAAACAAATATTTATCTCATGATGAACATGTATTTGAAGATAATCATCATGACATTAAAAACAACATGAATATCGCAGAAAATAGAATATATGTATACCAAATTAGTGAAGTAATTAAATATAGGCAAATAAAAAGAAGAAAAATGCTACCGAACATCACAATACATTGTAGAACATCATATTAATACTACAGAAAAATTACTAAATATATAAAAGAACATTATATGTATACTACGTGAGCATCACAAAATACATATAATAAAATGAAAGGCAAAATCGACTAGAGGACACTCAAAGTAAGCAATCTTTAATAGCGGACATACAAAATGGGACACTCAAAGTAAGCAATCTTTAATAGCGGACATACAAAATGAAGCAGCTTGTGGGTGGACACTCCGTTTCTTGTCAATTGCTGATAGACACTGATAGACACTGTGCATAATATAATTTTTTTTTACAAAATAGCTATAAAATCATATAAGTGCCCAAAAATTATCCAATAAATTCTTCTACACTCCGCATGCTGAGAACTCCATGGTAAAATATTGCTTTGCGCTGCAGTTACCATTTCCCCCTCTTCACAAGTAGATAAAGTTAACTATAATTTATTAATATATTTGTATAGGACACTAAAAGTTTTGGAAAAACCACAGAATGTGTACGTCACCAAATCTTGACTATGCTAAAAAATACTGAGTTATAAATTTATCTCCTATCAAGCTTAATTGATATATTAAACTTTATTATTTCGAGCTAATATTTTTAGTATACTCATGATTTGGTGATATACGCATTCTCCGATTTTCCAAGATTTTGTGTCCTACAAATATATGAACAAATTAACCATGGTTAACTTTGTCTATTATAAGGAGGGGCAAAATGGTCATTTTAGTAGAAAACAATATTTTTATCGCGTAGTTCTCGTCATGTAGAATGTAGAAGATTTTACAAGAAAAATCAGCTAGCAAATAGTAGTCACTTTCAGTGTACTGTAGCCAATTTGCCAATAAAAGATAGTAAAGTAATTAATTAGATTAAAATAAACAGAAGAAAAGATACTGAACATCATAAATTAAATCCTATAACATCAATGTATACTAACTGAGAATCATAAAATACATCGCATAACATCACATTTCTATTCGCGAACATCACCGTGGCTGCACCCTCGCACGCGGGGTCGCGGAGCTTCCAGAGCCCACAATGCAGCCACCAGCTATGGATGTGTGTGCACGTCCTCAGCCGCATCCGTCATGTCGCGGATCAGTCACCAGCCTGTACCAACTGCTCCATCTTGCTGTCCGCATCCGCTCGGCCCTTCAGCTTTGTTGACTATGTCGGCCCACCACATGAATTTGAATTTTTTTTTACTGAAAAATCAACTGTAAGATCGGTTGGTGATCTAACCGTCCTTACAAATAGTATTTGTAAGTGCAGTTAGTGATCCAGCCACCCTTACAAATATCATTTGTAAAGGCGGTTTGGCCAACCGCCTCTACAGAGGGCTGATTTGTAAGAGCACCCCTGAGAGGGGCGGTTGGGTCAACCACCCTTACAGGCCTCCTGAAGCCGTCCTTACAAATCATTATGGTAGTAGCGGGTGACCATGTCACCTATCGCCACCGACACAATGTGCTCACCCACCTCCACCCACTTACGTTCCAGGAACATCGTTGAACCTTGTGACGTGCAGCTTAAATTAATTCCACTTCATTCTCACCAATGTGCCTAGCTAACTGGAAACATTGTTCCCTTCCATTTTGGATTGTGGTATCCCACGAGGAGAAACCTAGCTAGGATCCGAATCGGCTCCATCATCTCGACAATGTGGTAGCCATCTGTCTTTTTATTTGGCTTGAGCAAGGTGGATCGGAGAAGTCAAAGCAGATTTGTACATTGCTGCTGGAGGATCATGGAATTTTATTACTGCCAACTCTATTATTAAAGAGCGAAATGCTTCTTCAACTTTGTAGCTCCGAACTGTTTGATAAAGTTCTGATTTATTCTATCTCTCGTTGTATAAGTTATATTCAATCTTTCGTGCTTCCATAAGTTAAAAGTAGTGTGTCCAGCGAATGGGCCTCTGGTTCAATGATAGAACTGTCTAGTGGGACGTTACCAACCAGTGTTCAAATCTTGGTTGCCACATCCTTTTTGATTTATTCCAGGATTTAGCGTTATATATGTTTTCAGTGGTAAGTGATATTCCCATCGACAACGGGGTGTCTGTGATGACTTTGTAAATCTAATTGGCAAAAAAAGTAGTGTGTCCAAACATTTCCAAAATGAATTGGAATACCTTTCATGGTTTGCCAGTCTCCCATATGCATACTCGTACGAGTTATCCATGTATGGTGTGGAGTCCTAGTGGCGTAGCCAGGTTTGTGGTTACGGGTTGCCCATTGTACAGTTATTTTAACCACTACAAATGTGGTAGCATTTTTTTAACCACTACATTTAGCATGTTGGTACACAAGTATATTAATTTTGAAAGACATCTATATAGTTTCAATTTACCAAATCAATAATTGACGACTACAAGAGCTTCACTGTCGGCAAGAACATCACGAACCACTGAATGGACAACGCCTTTAAATCGTGGAAAAAAATCTGTGTCAAGTCGAGGAAACCTAGACAACTAGCTAGGCTTAGTTCGCTTGGATCATATGACTGTATGTTCTTGCTTTGTCATTTTCACTAGCTAAAAGAAATGTGCATTGTTACGATGATCTTTCTAAAATACTATTTGATAGGCCCTGTGTATAGCAAGCTTTTGCAACCATTATTCAAGCAGCATTGGAAATATCTTGAGCTATGGTCTCCATCCAAGTAGCATTGTGGTTACAGTCAGCCATTGTCTTTTGCACTCTGATTGCAGGCATCATCAACCACAAGGCTTATGACATATGTCAACCAAAGGGTATTGTTTCGCACACAACAATTGATCACCATGGCAACCACACCGGAGGAATTCTTCATCAAGGATCTTATGGATAAGCCACCAGCATCCCCACCAGTCTTCCTTGACGTTCCCGAGAAGCCCATTGTTGGCAATGAGGTCCTGCATCATTTCCCTAGCAATGACTTGATGCTCCCTTACATCTCACACATGCTCATGGAGGATGACATTGACGATGAGTTCAATGATCACCCTGCGCTACTCCAGGTGCAGCAACCCTTTGCTCAGATCCTCTCCTCCCCTTCCGTCGGCACTAACACCAACAACTGCGCCCTCAATTCGCCATTATCCAAGGGAACCGGTGTGCTGGGGACATCCTTGAAGGCTATGGAAGAGGCCAACATGCTCCTGCCCGAAGATAAAAACTTTAGAAAGGATGAGCTATTGAACGAAATCAGGGAAAGCAACATTATTGATAGTCGGGTCAAGAATAGGTACAATAAGGATCACCTTCTTGAGGAGGAGGACGAGGAGGGAGAGGAGGTAAGAACAACCAACAAAGTTGTGATGACAGTCATTGATCTAGAGGAGAAATGTGGGAATGAGATGCTTGACAAAATGATGCAGCATGTTTATGATACATGCATCAAGGGCGTGCAGGGTGTCACCATCAGCAATACTGACATGGAGAAGAGAAACAGAAATATTGGGAAGATCAAAGCGTCAAGGGACAATGTGGTCGACATACGCAGGTTGTTGATCTCTTGTGTGCAGGCTCTAGTACGGGACGATCACATGACAACGCATCAGCAGCTGAGGCAGATCAAGCAACATGCATAAGCAACAGGGGACACCAGCCAAAGGCTAGCTCATTATTTCGCCACGAGACTAGAGGCACGGATACTGGGCACAGGGAGCCAGCTTTGGCAGTTGTCTATATTAGAGTACACCTCAGCTACGGAGTTCTTTAAGGCCTACAACCTTTATACTGAAACTTGCTGCTTCATCAATGTGACATTCATTTTTCAGCAATGACCATCATGCAGGCCATGGCAGGTAAGAGCAGGTTGCATATTGTGGATTATGGTACGCGTTTCGGGTTTCAATGGGCAGGCTTGCTACGCTTGCTGGCGAGTAAAGATTGCGGCCTGCCAGAGGTGAAGATCACTGCCATAACCCGCCCCACGCCTATTTGCTACCTAGGTGAGCAAATTGAGAAAATAGGCTGCCGGCTCATGAAATGTGCCAATGAGCTTGGTTTGCCTTCATTCAAGTTCCACACAATCATGAAAAATTGGGAGGATACTTCTGTCATGGACTTGCACACAGACGTCGATGAGGTGCTCATTGTGACTGATTTCTTTAGTTTCAGCAACTTGATGGAAGAGAGCATATTCTTTGATGATCCGAGCCCTAGGGATACTGTCCTCAGTAATATCAAGAAGATGAGACCAGATGTATTCATCCAGAATGTTAGGAATTTTTCATATGGTTTCTCCTTCTTGTCACGATTTCGAGAGACACTCTTCTATCACATGGCATTGTTTGACATGTTGGACGCAACCATACCAAGGGAGAGTGAATCTCGATTATTGCTAGAAAAGGTATTTTTTGGATGTTGTGTGTTTAATGGCATTTCTTGTGAAGGCATGGACCTAGTGGAACGCCCTGAGAAATATAAACAATGGCAGACAAGAAGCCAATGAGCTGGCCTAAGGCAGTTGCAACTGAAACCGAGCATTGTGAAGGTAGTGAAAGATGAGGTCATGAAACATTACCACAAAGACTTTATGATTTGCTAGGATGGCCAATGGCTTCTACAAGGATGGATGGGACGTGTCCTCTCTGCCCATACGGCATGGGTAGCAGACGAAGATGCCTCTTGTGGACGAAGTTGAATGATATAGCATGGTGTTCAGTGGTTCTCTAATTAGCTAGTTTAATGACCTCTTGGCCCCACTTATAACACACCATGCACAAGTTAGTGAAATACTTGAGTGTTAGCACATGAGATCAAGGGTGAAGACTTTAGTTGAAAAACACTGAGAAAAGAGCTCTGGACGTGGTGAACAGGATCACACCGGACCATTGTCATCGTCCGGAGGAGCTGCTAACTTCCTTATGAGATCTAAACTGTGGTCATTGGTTAGGGCGGTGGTTTTAGCAGATGTCCGGACCTTGGCTCCCCATCCGGTTCATCTAACCCGAGAGCGGGAGTTTCAGTTTCAAAGTGACTAGACGCTGAGTGTTAGTCTAGAGCTGTGGTCCAGATAGTGTCCAGAGGCAAAAACATGGTTTCAGAACTCTTTGGTCATTTTTTAGCGCCACCAAACATTGGTTTCGTTGGTTCGGTCATGCGACTGCTCACCGCCCGGAGCTGTTGCCCAGAGCGCACCAAAGGGAGTGGCTGGCGCCAAGCCGCCAACGGTTGAATTCAAACAGATGTCTATCCATGGCTGCCTGTGATTCACTGAAATCAAAGCTTCGGACGCTGAGCATTGTTCCGGACGGGTGGTTTCACTGTCCGGACCCTCTGTCCGGAGGCTAACTCTGTGCACAATGGCTATTTGCTTTTTGAGGGCTATAAGTAGTGGTTTGGCTGGCTCAATGGGTCTCTCTCGCACTTTCTGATCATTCGTGTTCACTTATGAGCATAGTCTATGCCCTCCCAATCATCTCACTTGCATATTTGCTAATATCCAACTTGAGATTGAGTGATTCCAAGTGTTTTGCATGTGTGAATTGCATTCTAGAGGCACTTGGAGCTGAGTTACCGTGGATTACTTCTTCTCTTGGGACTTTGCCGAGTCTCTAGATGGCTTTGGTGCACCGAGAAGGTGTTGAGCAGCAGGTGGAAATTCAGGATTTTAGACCTACTAGACCAAATGCGTGGCTAACCATCTGGTGTGGGTGGTCGATGGGCTGGTTCTAAGGAACCAAAGCACGCTCATAAAAGGAAGGTGCATCTAGGACAACGATAGGCTGGTGTGCCTAGCGTGCAAGGCTCTGCATGCTAGTCAGTCGGCATGCCAGCTGCTGAAGATTGATATCACTAATGCGTTCGACATTGCAACCTGGGCATTCCTCTTGGAGATGCTCGAACATTTGGGTTTTGGCTGTCAGGAGAGGGATGAGATCTCTGTGATCCTTAGAGCATCTCCAGCAGACTATCTATCCCTTATTTAGGTAGTGGAGGCCAAACAAGACACTCTAGCAAACTATCTAAATTTGTTCACCCAACAAATCCATCCTCCCACTACCTATTTCTGTTGGGCCAACAACTGGCTACCTAAAAAAGTAAAAATTCTCTCTCACCCATGTGTGTCTCTCTCCTCCGCGCTTGCGCTCCCTGGCAATCGTCCTCAGCAACACGAGTCCCCTACCCGGGTGCTCCTCTCAGTAACATGAAGGCCATCCTTGGCATGCTCCACCAGCGGCGCAAAGGCCCCTACCGACAGCACGAAGGCTCTCCCCGGCGTGCTCCTCCTGGTGGAACGGACTCCCATGCCTAGTGTGCTCCTTCTAGCGGCGCGATAGCCTACTCGCGTGTTGGCTGCCTCCCGTCGCATCTTTGGCCACCTCCAACTCCATCCATGGTGAGAAGAAGAACATGAGACATTAGTAGAGAAAAGACTTTTGATCCGCGTCAGTTTTGGCTTTAATCTCGGTATTTTTTTCGTGACTAAAGACCTTTAGTCCAAGTTGATAACATCAACTGGGACTAAGGGTCAACATTAGTCCTGATTCGTCTTACCAACCAAAGGCCTAGACCCTTTAGTCCCGGTTAGTGTTACCAACCGGAACTAAAGCACCTTTAAGTGCCGGTTGGTAACACACCAACTCGGACGAAAGGGTCATCTATGAGTTAGTTCAAAAGGAAAACATCCTGTCCGTTGTCACATCTGCTGTGTAGGTGGGGTGAAAAGTCACGCGCGAGGCTATGCATGAGGTCTGGGGTTCGAATCTCACGGGACACAAAGATGTGGGATATCCGAGGAAGGACTTAGCCTTTAGTCCCAGATTTCTAGTTCCGGTTTAACCGGACTAATGAACCTTTGGAACCGGGACTAAAGGTCATTTGTGTAGTAGTGAGAGAGAATGACATGTGGGATCCATCTGTCATTCTCTGTTGGGATGAGTTTGGAAAGCCTATTTTAGATAGTATTGCTATAGTTAGGAGCAAAATATGGGTATTAAAAAATAGGTGGCTACCTAAACAGACAAATAGGTTGTCTGTTTTAAGTAGTGTTGGAGATGCTCTTAGTACACTAAGCTCTAATATTTTAATCAATGATCAAGTAGGAGGATTTTCCATGTAAGGGGTTTGCGACAGGGTGATCCACTGTCGCCAATGTTGTTTTGTTCTAGCTATGAAGGCCGTCAATTACACACACTCTTCGCTGGTTGGACGTCAAGGGTTCCTCCTCTCACCACTAGGGGCGGCCATGGGTCATCAGTCATTACCATGTAAGCCTCTATATGCGGACGACCTGATCCTATTTGTGGTGCCCATTGTGCAAGACCTGCTGGTGCTGAAGTCGGTCCTCAAGATATTTGGCCTCGCCTCGGGGCTCTTTGCCAACCTCGACAAGAGCGTGGCGATTCCATTGTACTGCACAAGTGAGGACGTGCGCCGCGCGGGTACAGCACCTCCTCTCTTGCAGAGTTCAGAGCTTCCCAAGTCGCTATCTGGGGGGTGCTGCTATCCATCTTCAGCTATCAAGACCGGATGAGCAACCCATTATTGGCTCGGTCGCCGTAAGTATCCCACATTGATAAGGGAACTTGTTAAATGTCACGGTCCGAACAACATTGGTCCAGCTCTCAGCCATCCCAGTGCATTGTTCTATTCCCCTTTGCATCTCCTCCTGGGCGATCGGGCGCATTGAAAAGCTGCATAGAGCCTTCATCTGGTACGGGGCTGATTAGGTTGCTGGTGGGTGCTGCAAGGTCGTTTGGGAAATGGTTTGCAGGCCGCCGGAACTTGGGTAACCATGGTTAACTTTGTCTATTAATAAGGAGGGGTAAATTGGTCATTTTACTGTAAAACAATACTTTTATTGTGTAGTTTTCATCATGAAGAGCGTAGATTTTATAGTGCAAATTTTGGGTGCTTATATAATTTTATATCTATTTTTAAAAATATTTTATTGTGCAGGGTGTCCTTCAATAAATTTCATAAGAAATAGAATGTCCACTAGCAAATTACTCTATTTTGCATATCTACTAGTAAATAATGGTCATTTTCAGTGTCATGTAGCCAATTTTGTTAATAAAAAAAGTGAAGTAATTAATTAGAGTCAAGTAAAAAGAAGAAAAATCGACCGAATGTTAAAAACAATATATCCTAAAATATTAATGTATTCTTATTGAACTTGACAAAATACATCGTATAACCTCATTTCTGCTTGCGGACATCACCGTGGCTGCGCCCTCGCACGTAGGGTCCCGGAGCTTTCAGAGCCAGCAACGCAGCCACCAGCTGCGGATGTGTGTCATGTCCTCAGCCGCATCCGTCGTGCTGTGGACCAGTCACCAGCGTGTCCCTATCACTCCATCTCGCTGTCCGCCTCCGGTTGGCCCTCCAGCTTGTCGATCCCTAGGATCCCAATGGGCTCCATCATCTCGATTACTATTGGATACAATGCAATATAATAGATCGACAGGGACAATGTGGTAGCCACCTGTCTTTTTTATCCATGCATGGTGTGAAGTCCAAGTGGCGTAGCCAGGTTTGTGGCTAGGGTTGCCCATTGTACAATTTTTTAACCACTACAAATGTAGTAGCATGTTTTTTAACCATTACAAATTAATGTAGCAGCATGTTGGGACACAACTATATATATTAATTGTGAAACATAAGATATAAAGAGAACATTGGAACTTCATAAAATAGAAAAGTACATCTTTCTCAAGGTAGAATTGAAATATTACATACCCAGAATAGTTGATGGACAATACGTCACTACTACTTCACCCTTCTTTGATGCATATTTCTGAAAAAGAGAGGCATCTAAATTTATTTTAAAGTTTCAACAAATCTGCAAGATAATTATATAACATTCCAATGTACCAAATAAATAATTGATGAAATCACCACAAGAGCTTCACTCTCAGCGAGAACGTCGCCAACCACTAAATGGACAATGCCTTTAAATCCTGGAAAAAATCTGTGTCAAGTCGAGGACTACTAAACCTTGGTGAGCAAGTTCCACTACAAGGAAACAACTGAGTTAGCTAGGGTCAGTTTGCTTGCATCATATGACTGTATCTTCTTGCATTGTCATTTTCACTACCTAAAAGAAATAGGCCTTGTTACGATTATATTTCCAAAATATTATTTGATGTGCCAGCTTATAGCAAGCTTTTGCAGCCCTATGGTCTCCATCCAAGTAGCATTGGGGTTACAGTCAGCCATTGTCTTTTGCACTCTAATCATTAACCAAAAGACTTATGTTGTTCTCATTCTGACATATATTAACCAAAGGCTATTGTCCCGCAGCACAACCATTGATCACCATGGCAACCACACCGGAGGCATTCTTCATCAAGGATCTTGTGGAGAAGCCACCAGCATCCCCACCAGTCTTCCTTGACCTTCTCGAAAAGCCTGATGACAGCAATGAGGGGCATCGTCTCCCTAGCAATGACCTGATGCTCCCTTACATCTCGCACATGCTCATGGAGGATGACATTGACGACGAGCTCAATGATCACCCTGCGCTACTCCAGGTGCAACAGCCCTTTGCTCAGATCCTCTCCTCCATTTCCGTTGGCGGTAACACCAACAACTGTGTCCTCAGTTCGCCCATATCCAAGGGTACCAGCGTGCTGGGGACACGCTTGAAGGGCATGCAAGAAGCCAACATGGTCCTACCCAAAGACAAAATCTTTAGAAGGGATGAGCTGGTGAATCAAGTCTGGGGAAGCAACATTATTGATAGTAGGGTCAATAATATGTACAATACGTATCACCTTCTAGAGCCGGAGGAGGAGGAGGTGGAGGAGGAGGAGGAGGTAAGAACTACCTACAAATCTGAGATGATCATTGATTTAGAGGAGAAAAGTGGCAACAAGATGCTTGACAAAATGATGCTGCACGTTTTTGAGACATGCATCAAGGCCATGCAGGGTGTCACCATCAACAATAGTGACGTGGAGAAGAGAACCAGGAATAGTGGGAGGATCAATGCGGCGAGGGACAATGCGGTCGACATACTCAGGTTGTTGATCTCTTGTGCGCAGGCTCTGGTAGGGGACGATAACATGACAGCGCGTGTGCAACTGAGACATATCAAGCAACATGCATTAGCAACAGGGGACACCAGCCAACGGCTAGCTCATTATTTCGCCAATGGACTAGAGGCACAGATACTGGGCATAGGGGGCCAGCTTTGGCAATTGCCTATGTTAGAGTACCCCTCAGCACTGGAGTTCCGTAAGGCCTACAAACTTTACTCTGAAGCTTTCTGCTTCATCAATGTGACATTTATTTTTTCAGCAATGACCATCATGCAAGCCATGGCAGGTAAGAGCCGGTTGCATATCGTGGATTATGGTATGCGTTTTGGGTTTCAGTGGGCTGGCTTGTTGTGCTTGCTGGCAAGTAAAGATGGTGGCATGCCAGAGGTCAAGATCACTGCCATAGCCCGCCCCACGCCTTGCCACCCAGATGAGCAGATTGAGAAAATAGTCTGCCGCCTCATGAAATTTGCCGATGAGCTTGGCTTGCCTTCGTTCAAGTTCCACACAATCCTGAAAAAATGGGAGGATACTTCTGTCATGGACTTGCACACAGATGTTGATGAGGTGCTTGTTGTGACTGATCTCTTTAGTTTCAGCATTTTGATGGAAGAGAGCATATTCTTTGATGCTCCAAGCCCTTGGGATATTGTCCTCAGTAATGTCAAGAAGATGAGACCAGATGTATTTATCCAGAACGTTAGGAATTTTTCGTGTGGTTCTTCCTTCTTGACACGGTTTCAAGAAACACTCTTCTATTACATGGCATTATTTGACATATTGGACGCAACCATGCCAAGGGAGAGTGAATCTCGATTGTTGCTAGAGAAAGTCTTTCTTGGACGTTGTGTGTTTAATGGCATTTCTTGTGAAGGCAAAGACCTAGTGGAACGCCCTGAGAAATATAAACAATGGCAGGCAAGAAGCCAACGAGCTGGCCTAAGGCAGCTGCAACTAAAATCCAGCATTGTGAAGGTAGTAAAAGACGTGGTCTTGAAGCATTACCATAAGGACTTCATGATTTGCCAGGATGGCCAATGGCTTCTGCAAGGTTGGATGGGGCGTGTCCTCTCTGCCCACACGACATGGGTAGCAGAGGAACACGCCTTTTAGTGGTTCTCTATCACTGTAGTTCCAGCAATATAATGAACTGGCTTTCCATGACTATAATCGACAGTGATAGTAAACAACATATCGGTGCCAGTTGTAGCTAACCGACTGTGATAGTCCACCTATCATTATTGGTTGTACTATTACTACTGTTGAAACCACGAATCCACATCATTAGTCTGTCTGTGATATAGCATTCAGATAATGTATGACATTAGAAGATGATATTGTCACGTTTGGAAAATTAATACCATTCTCTTCAGCAATAAACTCCAAGCAACGCATGATTTAGTGGCTCCTTATGTGGTACGCGTACATGTGGAACTGTGAATACAGGTGATTGGACATTTTGCTCACTCAGAGCATATCATAGTTTTTCTTGAACATATAGAAAAAATGGCCTTGTAACTCTGAACTAGTGTTTTTTTGTTTTCCATAAACACGAAGGAGAGCTATATATCTAGGATAAGAAGAGCCCATACAAAGCCACACCAATATATGAAAAACTAAATAAAATAGATTCAAGTTAGCCCAACGCAAGGGGCAATCCAGCTACAGATGAAAAAGTAAAGCACCTAATGTTTGCCTTTACATGCAGTTAATGTGTTCTCCCATAGTCTTGTAATGAGACAATAATATGAGAAAACACATCTCTAATAGAGAAATTCTACAGTGATCGAGGGGAATTTCGATGGCTCACAGCGATCGATCCGATGGCTCAGAAGGTCAGAAGCATTGAGAAGCATTGAGGAGGAAGCGCCGGAAGGCGTTGGACGTGTGTATGACTGGTGGACCCATGTGGGGCCGTAAGTAGCCCTTCCCAATGCCTCCAAAATTGAGGAGATTAGTGCAAAAAAAGGAGAGGAGGAAGTCATATCTGAAATTATTTTTTTCGATGGAGGGTAAAACGGTAACTGATCGAACAATCAGGATCCAACAATCGGAGACCAAGAGGTACCCGTTGCAATTGCACACGAATCCGACACGGCGCCGCTTCAGTCCTGCCGCCATAGACGAGTTTGACACCGTTGCAGCATCGGTACGAGCGGTGCTGGATCGGGTACATGACGACGATCTCGACTAGCATACCGGCGGTGATGGATATGATGCAGAAGTTGCCGATGGCCATGAGCACCTGATGGAACAGCGGCGGGATTGTGGCAGCTGGACGCACTTGCTGACAAGGTGACGTACGACGTGCACAGTGCCCTCATATCTACGCGTTCCAGCCACCGAACCCACCGAACGCGGCGCTGGAGCAGGGGCCGGGGAGGGCGCTGGCCGTGTATCGTGAGTGGGCGGGGCGCCTCGCCGACAGGCCCGACGGCCGGCTGGCGGCTGTGGTCCGGAACGACACGGGCGTGCGGCTCGTGGAGGCCATCGTGGATGCGCCGCTGGCCCGGTACATGCCGTTCAAGCCGTCACCGGAGCTGCTGCGGCTGCACCCCAGCATTGACGGCCGCGTCGAGGCGCTGGTGCAGGTGCAGCTGACGCGCTTCGCATGCGGGTTGCTGGTGGTCGGGTTCACGGCGCTGAGGGGCAGGGGGTGGGATGATTTGACTCTGCGCAATTACTATATTGTCCATTTATGAATAAAATCAACAAAATATGCTATTTAGTGGAAACGTTAGAAAGTATTCCCAACTCTAATAGTAATATAGAAAATTTTAATTTTGCTCCAGTACACCGGTAAAATACATAATACGATGATAGACACCACAACAAGTTGAACTTGCACACTACTATTATAAATTTGGGATTCTTTGATGTAGCACACCACACATATTATTTTATTTATTTTTCAGATTCATGGAGAGATAAGTTGGGAGAAATGACTTTGTTGGCCTCGTCTTTAACCTCCGGTTGTGCACTAATTTAACACACGGCTCCGCATTTTCTTCTTCCGCAAGGCCTTCCGAAGCTGACGGTTTTGGTCTTCTTTTTTGTAGCCCTTAGTCTCGCCCAGTAGCACTGTTTTGGCAATTCAAGAAGAGCAGCACCACCACCTCAGCCCCACTGCCCTTGCCCCAGTCCCACACGAGTGACGATAGAGGACGTGGCGCAAGTGTGGAGCATGTGCTGCGGGTGGCACTAGTACACAAAACATTAGTACAAGCGGTCGTAAAGCCATTTTTACTGGCATTTTCCGCAACCGCTAGTGGTAGTGGCCAGTGAAAATCAACATTTTCACGGGCGGTGGCTTGAGAATTTCCCGTACAAATCGATTTGTACTAGCGATTTTCTTAACAAACCACGCCAGTGCTAACAAGTTGATTTTGAGTTCTATTGATGGTTTTCTTAAGGAATCGCCTGTGAAATGTATGATTTTACAGGTGGTTTCCTTAACGTTAAATCGCCTATAGAAACCGACTTGAACAAGTGGTTCACAACCGTTTGATTTCTACCGGCGCGCATCAAGGCAAACCGCCTGTAGAAAAAATTCCCACAATCGAGAAAAATGCATTTTGTAGTAGTCTGGCGCTCTGCTGCCTCCATGAGGACACGGCGTTGTGGCCCAGGATGACAGTGGTAGACTTGCTGGCATCGAGCATGGCAGCGGGTTGTGCGTGCAGGGTTGGGTAGGGAGGTCTGGGGAG
The DNA here is from genome assembly GCA_038502445.1 of Eremochloa ophiuroides. Classification (NCBI taxonomy): domain Eukaryota; kingdom Viridiplantae; phylum Streptophyta; class Magnoliopsida; order Poales; family Poaceae; genus Eremochloa; species Eremochloa ophiuroides. Next base: position 90,643,488 of record JAHLJS010000007.1, on the reverse strand, counting down.
GCTGTACCGCGCACTACTGCCATAGGAAGCCAGGGAGGCCACGTCGCCGCCGTTGCAGGCCAGGGGAGCTTGTGCCCCCGCTGTGTGAGGTCGTGGAGGCCGTGCCGCGCCACGAGAAGCTAGAGAGGCAATGCCGCCGCCGCCGCCTCCCACACATGGCATGTGACGGACAATAAATTACCCCTATATTCAAGTATCCAACTGATTTGTCATGGTGTGGTGGTTAGCATGAATGGATCTAGCGGTGGGGCTAGACTTCTCATGAATTTCTTATGAAGTTTACAGTATTTTTGAAGGATAGGAGAGGCTAGAAACACGACCTGGAGGTTAAAGAAGATAGTAGTCGTGACTTATGCTCAACTGAAGCTCAAAGTTAAGTTAGTCTAACTATATGTTTAAGCCAGTCTTTCTTAAATTTATTTCTAGCTTCATCTCTGGTGGTGAGTATTGCAGAAGAACTTTGGATGTCAACTGTTCGCAAAGCAATAATGCATCTAATAATCAGCAAGCTAGATGTAGCTAATACTATTAGAGAGCATATCCAACTGTTGCGTTGACCCACTAGGTGCCTACCTGCGGTCCGATCAAGCGCATGCGCCCAAGATTGTCGCGTTGCAAGACAGTTCCTTTCCTCTTCTGGCTTTCGCTCGCGGGACCTACGCTCCGTCGCCTGCTGGCCGTTGGCCCGCTCCTTTTCTTGCTGGCTTATGCAGCACGCACCATGCCAACCGGGCACGCGCGCTATGGCTACCTACGGGCTACGGTCTCTCTAAGAGACGGAACAGAGCAGATATGTGCATGGTAGGTAGCACACCTCGCTAGAAGGGGTGAGCTCGAGCAGTAATCGTGGAGACGTCGTTGCCGCTGGGTGTTCCTGGTGGAAGGCGCGAGCGCCTAGCGAGCACGGTGCATGCTCGTTCCTACTCTGTTGTCAGAACCTTGTCACCCTCTTCGTGCTTCTCACATCCGTAGTGGTTGGGGGGGGTGTGAGTCCCGTGGGGGTTATGCTTCCGCCCAAGGCCGAGTACATGCCCATGGGGTCGGACAAGGCGGAGTCTCCCCTCGAGGGATCGGGTGAGGCTGAGCCTGTGCTCTCGGGGTCAGGTGAGGCGCAACTTACTCTCCTAGAGTCGGGCATGGCCGAGTGCGTGCCCTCGGGGCCGGACGAGGCGGAGCCTATATCGTTGGGATCAAGCGAGGCTGTGGTGATGTCCTCGGGGCTGGACGAGGCTGAGCCTGTGTCCTCGGGTCTGACAAGACTGTGGTTAATCATCTGTGGAGTCAGCCACTCATGTCCATCAGTTCTCTTACTCCGGGTATCCCTATAGTATTAATATCTGATAATATTAATTATGAAAACATAATTACGATAAAGGGAACATATAGCAACTTCATTAAAAAGAATAGATAAGTGCATCTTTGTCAAGGTAGAACTAAAATATTACATACCCATAATAATTGATGCAGAATACGTCACTACTACTCACCTTTCTTCTTTGGTGCATATTACTGAAATGAGAGGCACCAAACGTTATAAAAATGGGAGGATACTTCTGTCATGGACTTGCACACAGACAGTTGATGAGGTGCTCGTTGTGAATGATCCCTTTAGTTTCAGCATCTTGATGGAAGAGAGCATATTCTTTGATGCTCCAAACCCTAGGGATACTGTCCTCAGTAACATCAAGAAGATGAGACCAGATGTATTCATCCAGAACGTTCTTAATTGTTCGTATGGTTCCTCCTTCTTGTCACGGTTTCGAGAGACACTCTTCTATCACATAGCGTTGTTTGACATACTGGACGCAACAATGCCAAGGGAGAGTGAGTCTCGATTGTTGCTAGAGAAAGTCTTTCTTGGATATTGTGTGTTTAATGGCATTTCTTCTGAAGGCAGAGACCTAGTGGAACACCCTGAGAAATATAAACAATGGCAGACAAGAAGCCAACGAGTTGGCCTAAGGCAGTTGAAACTAAAATCAAGCACTGTGAAGGTGGTGAAAGACGAGGTCATGAAGCATTACCACCAAGACTTTATGATTTGCCAGGATGGCCAATGGCTTCTGCAAGGATGGATGGGGCGTGTCCTCTCTGCCCACACGACATGGGTAGCCGACGAAGATGCCTCTTTTGGATGAATTAATAAGTTGAACGATATAGCATATTGTGTTCAGTGGTTCTCTACTTGGACCAATGACCTCTTGGCCCCACTTATAAGATATGTTTGCTCAAAACAAAATCAATCTCAAATATGTTTGATGAGATGCCAGCTTACAAGATCAACCTCAAAATTTTACTAGTTTTTGTCCTCAGTCTTTGATAAGATGAGGAGGTTCCATTTCTTCCAGGATTTGAACTCTAGACTTCAGTGCTCACATTCTCTTCAGTGTTCAGACCAGAGTTGCGCGAAAATTGTGACTATACAACTCATACTATGCTTTTGACTATATAATTCTAAGTCTTTTAATGTATATTTGATACTTTAAATAACCTCAAATGATAAAGTTGTTAACTGCAAAGTTGTATCGTCGAGTACTACAACTTTGGTGTTGACTTCATTTTTAGACATTGCTAACTATCTCAAATCAGATCCAAGAACATAAAGTTAATATTTGAACACATAAACTATCTCAAATTAAAAAATTACTAACTACAAAGTTATGGGATTCTATGAGAGCTTCACAACTGTCATATAAAGTTTATCTTTATCCAACCTCATATGAAAAAATTATGAGTCTTTTGTGCAAAGCAACCTACTTAGTTCAAGCAAAAAACCGGCAGTAATAGGTAGATTATCACTGCCTTTTCATGAATATAATCGATAGTGACAGTACGCAGTGTATCGCTACCGGGCGGTAGCTATGAACCGATTGTGATAGTCCACCTATCATTATGGGTTGTACTATTACTACAGTTGAAACCATGAATCAACATCAATAGTCTTGCTGTGGTAGAGTGTCGTGATAATGTATGACATTACGGCATGTGTTACTTTTGGAAAATTAATATCGTGCTCTTGATCCATAAACTCCGAGCAATGCGCGATTTAGGAACTGTGAATATAGGTGATTGGGCATTTTGCTCACTCAGAGCATATCATAGTTTTTTTCTTGAACATATAGAAAAAATGGCCTTGTAACTCTAAACTAGTGTTTTTTTCTTAAACACGAAGGAGAGCTATATATCATTATACTAAGAAAAATATAGGATAACAAGAGCCTATACAAACCCGCACAAATATGTGAAAAACTAAACAAAATAGGTTCAAGTTAGCCCAACCCAAGGGGCAATCCACCTACATGCAGTTAATGTTTCTCCCATAGTCTTGTATGGAGATAATAATAACATAGAAAATTTTAATTTTGCTGCCGTACACCGGTAATATTATGATGATAGACACCGCATAAGCTAAAACTTGTTCAGTACCATTATAAATTTGGGATTCTTTGATGTAGCACACCACGCATATTATTATATTCCATTTTTAGATTCACGAAGAGATAAGTAGGGAGAAATGACTTTGTTGCCCCCGTCTTCATCCTCCAGCCCGCTGTTGCCGCATTGTCTTCTTTGGCAAGGCCTTTCAATCTTCTTTTTGCAGCCCTTTGTCTCTCCCAGTCGCACAGCCCGCTGCGCCCTTGCCCTAGTCCTGCACACGTGACGATGGTGGATGTGGCCCAGGTGGAGCATGTGCCGCAGGTGGCACTAGTACACAAAACATCAGTACAGGTGGTCATGAAGCCATTTTTACTGTGTTATCCAACATCGCTAGTGGCAGAGGCCAGTGAAAATCAGTTTTCACGGGTGGTGGCTTGAGAACCATCAGCACAAATTAATTTGTACTTGTGGTTTTTTTAAGAAACCGGTAGTACTAATGTTTTCTTAACAAACTTCCAGTACTAACAAATCTCACACATGCTCATGCAGGACGACATTGACGATGAGCTCAATGATCACCCTGCGCTACTCCAGGTGCAACAACCCTTTGCTCAGATCCTCTCCTCCCCTTTCATTGGCACTAACACCAACAATTGCGCGCTCAATTCGCCATTATCCAAGGGTACCAGTGTGCTGGGGACATGCTTGAAGGGCATGGAAGAAGCCAACATGGTCTTGCCCAAAGACAATATCTTTAGAAATGATGAGTTGGTGAATCAAATCAGGGTAAGCAACATTATTGATAGTAGGGTCAAGAATACGTACAATAAAGATCATCTTCTAGAGGTGGTGGTGGAGGAGGAGGAGGAAGAAGAAGAGGAGGTAAGAACTACCAACAAAGAAGTGATGACTATCAATTATCTAGAGGAGAAATGTGGCAACGAGATGCTTGACAAAATGATGCTGCATGTTTATGTGAGATGCATCAAGGGCGTGCAGGGTGTCACCATCAACAATACTGACGTGGACAAGAGAAACATGAATAGTGGTGGGATCAAAGCGGCAAAGTACAATGTGGTCGATATACGCAGGTTGTTGATCTCTTATGCGCAGGCTCTGGCAATGGACGATCTCATGACAATGCGTGAGCTACTGAAACAGATCAAGCAACATGCATTAGCAAATGGGGACACTAGCCAACGGCTAGCTCATTATGTCGCCATGGGACTAGAGGCACGAATACTGGGCATAGGGAGCCAGATTTGTCAGTTGTCTATGTTAGAGTACCCCTCAGCTGTGGAGTTCTTTAAGGCCTACAACCTTTGCACAGAAGCTTGCTGCTTCTTAAATGTGACATTCATTTTTTCAGGAATGACCATCGTGCAAGCCATGGCAGGTAAGAGCAAGTTGCATATCGTGGATTATGGTACGCGTTTCGGGTTTCAATGGGAGAGTTTGCTACGCTTGCTGGCGAGTAAAGATGGCAGCCTGCCAGAGGTGAAGATCACTGCCATAACCCGCCCCACGCCAATTTGCTACCCAGGTGAGCAAATTGAGAAAATAGGTTGCCAGCTCATGAAATGTGCCAATGAGCTTGGCTTGCCTTCATTCAAGTTCCACACAATCATGAAAAATTGGGAGGATACTTCTATCATGGACTTGGACACAAACGTTGATGAGGTGCTCGTTGTGACTGATTTCTTTAGTTTCAGCATCTTGATGGAAGAGAGCATATTCTTTGATGCTCCAAGCCCTCGGGATACTGTCCTCAGTAACATCATGAAGATGAGACCAGATGTACTCATCCAAAACATTAGGAATTTTACGCATGGTTCCTCCTTCTTGTCACGGTTTCGAGAAACACTCTTCTATTACATGGCATTGTTTGATATAATGGATGCAACCATGCCAAGGGAGAGCGAATATCAATTGTTGCTAGAGAAAGTCTTTCTTGGATGTTGTGTGTTTAATGGCATTTCTTGTGAAGGTTTGGACCTAGTGGAATGCCCTGAGAAATATAAACAATGGCAGACAAGAAGCCAACGAGCTGGCCTAAGGCAGTTGCAACTGAAACCATGCATCGTGAAGGTAGTGAAAGACGAGGTCATGAAGCATTACCACAAAGACTTTATGATTTGTCAGGATGGCCAATGGCTTCTGCAAGGATGGATGGGCGTGTCCTCTGTGCCCACACAGCATGGGTAGCAGACAAAGACGCCTCTTGTGGATGAAGTTGAACGATATATCATGGTGTTCAGTGGTTGTCTAACTAGACCAATGGCCTCCTGGGCCTGCTTATAAGATATGTATGCTTGAAACAAAATCAGTCTCAAATATGCTTGCTGAGATGCCAGCTTACAAGATTAGCCTCAAAATTATACCAGTTTTCGTCTCTAGTCTTTAAAGAGCCGAGGAGGTTCCATTTCTTATCGGATTTGAACTCAAGACTTCAATGCTCATGTTCTCTTTATTGTTCATCCGAGTTATGTGAGTATTGTGATGATACAACTCATACTATGCTTTTAACTATATAATTCTAAGTCTTTTAATGTATATTTGATACTTTAATAATCTCAAATGAAAAAGTCGTTAACTGCAAATATGTATTGTCCAGTAGTACAACTTTGGTGTTGACTTCATTTTCATTAGACATTACTAGCTATCTCAAATTAGATCCAAGAACTTATAGTTAATATTTGGACACATAAACCATGTCAAATTAAAAAAATATGAACTACAAAGTTATGAAACTCTATGAGAGCTTCACAATTTTCATATATAAAGTTTATCTTTATCCAACCCCATATAAACAAAGTTATGAGTCTTTTGTGCAAAGCAACCTATCATTGGTAGTTCAAGCAATGAACTGACAGTAATAGGTAGACTATCATTGCCTTTTCATGACTATAATTAACAGTTATAGTACGCAACCTATCAGTGTCGGCTGTAGCTACAAACCGACTGTAATAGTTATCATTATCGGTTGTCCTATTACTACAGTTGAAACCACGAATCGACATCAATAGTTTGTCTGTGATAGTATGTTGTGATAATGTATGACATTAGGAGACGATATTGTTACGTTTGGAAAATTAATATTATTCTCTTGAGCCATAAACTCCAAGCAATGCACGATTTAGCAGCTTCTTATGTGGTACGCGTACATGTGGAACTGTGAAAACAGGTGAGTGGGCATTTTGCTCACTCAGAGCATATCATAAGTTTTTTTTTCTTCAACATATAGAAAAAATGACCTTGTAATTCTAAACTTATGTTTTTTCTTAGACACGAAGGAGAGCTATACATCATTGAGAAAATTTCATGTGTGCCACCCAATGATTCCAGAATTCCGGCTTCGCCACTGAATGTTTGGTCTGGATATTAATGCCATTGAAAATGCTTTTAGGTTCCATACATGTCACTACTATCAACACCGTTAGTTTCTGCTGCCAACTCCTAACGGTTACTTAGCTGCGCGGTTCCTGTAGCAGTATAACTCCCCGACCTTTCTTTTATTGAAAATTACTTTCAAATTCATATTGAAACTTGAAAATTTTCCAAAATAAAGACGTTTATCATTTCAAGATCTATAACTTTGCTTTTGAAATCATTTTCAAATTATGCCCAGATTTTGAAATATGAAATTTGGGGCAAAAAGGATTTAAAGGAGAGTTTCAACAGAAACTCAAAAATCAAAATTTTATATAACAACTTCAAAATCTCTAAATATAAAAGTTTCTCAAAATAATGAGACCTGCAACTTTTATTTAGAGGTATCCTACAAATTCTCATTAGTTTTCAAAATAGAGTTTTGAATTCAATTCTTTAAACCTAATTTAGGGTTTTTGTTTGATATAGGAAAATACGAGCCCATACAAAGCTACACCAATATGTGAAAAACTAAACAAAATTGATTCAAGTTAGCCGAACCCAAGGGATAATCCAGCTACATATGAAAAAAATAAAGCATCTAGTTTTTTTTCTTCTCCTGTACATGCAGTTAATGTTTCTCCCGTATTCTTGTGTGGAGATAATTATAATAATATAGGAAATTTTGCTGTAGTAGATCGGTTGAATATATAATATGCTAATAGACACCGCAACAAGCTGTATTTGCCTTGTATCATTATAAGGATCTGTCTACCTAACATTTGGTTGATTTAGTCCCTCCCAACAACTGAGTTTTTTTCATGTATTTACACTGTCTTATAACTATATTTAGGGCCTGTTTGGAACAAAGGAATGCAAAACAGAGGAATGGTAGGAAACACAGGAACGGAGGAAAGTGAAAAGTGGAAAACTACGGGATTAAAAACAATAGGAATGAAAAATTTGGACCGTTTGGATTGCAGGAAACAAACGCAGAAACGCAAGATTAAAAAGCGTGCTTATTATGTCCAGCAACAAATCATCTGCGTCCGTGATGGTATGGAGTCTTTTGTCCCCTCTCACTCTCACTTACATGCGGGGCCTACAATGCGTGCATCCTCATCCACTCGTACCTTCTCATCTCCCATCCATTCATTTTCATCCGGTTCTCCTCAAATCTCTCTCTCTCTTGGGCGCGCTGCGCCGCCGCCGTCCCTTGCGTAGCCAGCCATCACCCAGCACTGCCGCCGGACCGCCGTCCCACGCGCAGCCAAGCATGCACCCTCCCTCGCACACAGTAGCGTGATTCCAGAATGCCAGGTCGGCCATGGACGGGCGACCATGAGTTCAAGGAAGAAGATGACCAGTTGACCACTTTGGAAAGGTAAAAAGAGGCATAAATTAGTTGCTTCTACCAGCTCTTAACCTCCACTCGCACGGCTGCCTCGGGCATCCGCGAAAACTTTAGCTCAGACTGGATTGTTTCTTTCCTGTGTTTTGCGAAGTTGAGTGTTCCTTTCCAGAGGAATGGCAGAGGTCCATTCCTTTGATCCAAAGGGTGCACGACGTCAGCAAAATGGAGGATTTGCATTCCTTTGAAATTCCTTTGGAATTCCTATAATCCAAATGGGCCCTTACCATGATTCCTGCAGTGTAATTTATTGGATAGAGTGGTGTAACTTGTTTATTTACAATGATTCCCTACCGATATTTTTAAAATCTCGGTGGTCACTGATAAACAAGAATATCGGATATATCGGTGATAGGAAAAAATAGATTCGTAGAAAATTTAGACAAAAAAACAAGTCATTTTGTTAAAGAAAGCACATAGATCATCCATAAACCATTTAAGATAAAGAACTAAATTGAAAATATTATCAATAGCTAATTCAATAAGGAGATCAACGACGTGGCAAGAGCATGTGATTGTGTTGCGGCAGTGGCAACTCGATCCTTGAAGAGAATTTCATATATGAATTAAGATTAGACTATTGGCTGGGCTTTGATGTCTATTTGAAATGACAAATCTTAAAATTTTAAAAATTTCAGAGGATAGAATAAAAATTTTGGATCTAACATATGAACATGATATCTCGAAAAATTTTAGGATATATCAGCCGATATTTAAACTAAACCGCAGATCCAGAGAGGCCTCCGTCCTCCAAGACAGTTTTTCTCAAACACCGTTGACCTTAATCGGTGCCTATCTGCCGTCCGATCAAGCGTGTGCGGCCCATATCGTCGCATCGCAGGAGAGAGAGTTCTCTTCCTCTCCAGCTTTCGCTAGCAGGAGCCAGGACCTCCGCTCCTCCTTCGGCTGCCCGTTGGCCGGCTCCATTCTCTGTAGCTCCTCCCTGGCTGCATGGGAGCCGGCGCTACACCTTACTAGGCTCTCTCGGGAGGTGGTACAGAACCGACGTGTGCGAGCCTGCCGTGTCGGTAACGCATGACCGGAACGGGAGAGCGCCCAACAGTGGTCATGGAGACGCCGTGGCCGCGGCGTGGTGCTGGTGGAAAGGCAGCGCCTGGAGCGGATCTTGGTGGTGTTGGTGCGTTCTTCTGGTGTGCTGCCTGTGCCCAGTGCCCGGATGCCCAGAGCAGGTGCCGGCGTACTGAGTATTAGTGTGTACAGGGGAGCGGGCGTAACGTGTTTGTGGAAATGCCGTGGCCAGGGAGATCCTTCCTTCATGCTGCCAGCGCCTCTCGGCTTGCCGTCCTGTACGTACGTTCTTTCACATTTGCGAAAAATGATATAAAACCTATCGAAGCTGTTTACTGCTTGTGTCCAAATATAGATACTTTTCCTGATCACAATTATTTTACGTTAGCCTGTAATGCTTATTTAAATACTCCTCGCGTTGCACAACACTATCTTCTTGCCTTGTCATTTCCAATAGGTAAAACAAATGGGGATTGTTTCGATGGTCTTTCTAAAATAAATAGCCGGCTTTCGGAAACATTAGCCAGGCAACATTGGAAAAATCGCTAGCCGTCATCTCCACACTATCCATGCAGCATTGGAATTACAGGTAGCCATCATCTTTTGCTTTTCGATAGTAGGAACCATTGACTGAAAAGTCTTTTGTTCATCTTGGCTGCTGAACCACATACCGCACTACTATCATCATGGCCACCACACATGAGGAATTCTTCAGCAAGAATCTCATGGAGTAGTCACCTCCATCCCCACCTGTCTTCCCCGATGACCTTCCCCAGAAGCCCAATGGCAGCAGTGAGGGCCAGAACCATGTCCCTAATGAGATGATGCTCTCTTATGTCTCACATGTGCTCATGGAGGACGATGATATCGGTAACGAGTTCAATGATCACCCTGCACTACTCCAGTCTCCAGGTGCAGCAGCCCTTTGCTCGGATCCTCTCTTCCTCCCTACCTCTGCCACTAAGACTGGCAAAAGGGAGGGGTCCGACATTTTCATGCATGAAGGTAATAATGTTGATGAAAGCGCGCTCGATTTGGCTTTATCCAAGGGCACAGATTTTGTGGGGGCATCCATGAAGGAGATAGAGAAGCTCAGTGTCACCATGGACAATAATGAAGTGGAAAAGAAAAACAGGAATAGTGGTAGCAAGGATATGAGTGGCAACAATGTGGTTGATAACTTGATATACGCAGTTTGATGATCTCCTGTGCGCAAGAGGTGGCAGTGAACAATCCCTTGAGGGCACGTGAGCTGCTGAAGCAGATCATACATCATGCATCAGAAACAGGGGACGCCACACAATGGCTGGCTCACTGTTTCACCAATGGGCTGGACTCTGGAGGCACGGCTAGTGGGCACGGGCAGTCTGCTTTGGAAGTTGCTAATGGCAGAGCGACGTTCTGTTTTGGAGTTCCTCAAGGCGTCCAACCTTTACTTTGAAGCATGCTGCTTCAACAAGGTGGCACTAGTTTTCTCCCAGATGACCATCATGCAGGCCATGGTGGGTAAGAGTAGGCTGCATATAGTTGATTATGGTATGCAGTTCGGTTACCAAAGGTTAGGCTTGCTCCGCTCATTGGCAAGTAGAGGGCATGCATAAAACTGTTGATTGGATAATCTCAATAAACTTACGACCGCTGGGATTTATGATTGCATATTGTTGTTTTCTTTTCTTTTTTGCATTTTGGACTTACAATACTCTAATGCAAATATAATTCCCTTGAGCACCGTTAGTTCCACTTCCACAACTGATGAAAATCATTCTGTGGCGTGAGTTCTTGTAAGGCGGATTGTACCACACCATTTTTAAATCAATCTGTCTCTTTCATGATTTGCATTTTCAATAGGTACAGGATACATGACGCTTACTTCAATGATCTTCCTTCAAATATTATTTTTGATGTGTTCTATGCAGTGCGGCGAGCTACTTTAATTTGCGGACATTATTATATAATATATTTAAGCAACTTCTGAAACAAAGCCATTGTATTTACTATGCAAGCAGCTTAGTGTTATAACTTGCCATGTTGTCCAAAAGGGCTACGGCACTAGCATTGATCACCATGGCCACCACACCTGAGGAATTCTTCATCAAGGGCCTCATGCAGCAGTCACCACCATCCCCACCTATATTCTCCGATCTTTCCCAGAAGTCCATTGGCAGCAGCGAGGTCCAGCATCACATACCTAATGACATGGTGCTTCCTTACATCTCACGTGTGCTCATGGAGGACGACGACATGGACGACAAGATCGCTGATCACCCTGCACTACACCAGGTGCAGCAGCCCTTTGCTCAGATCCTCTCCAACCCTTTTCTTGGCACTAACACAAACAATAGAGAGGGGCCGAATGATTTCTTGCTTGAAGGACATGGTGATGAAAGCGCGCTCAATTCACCCTTATCAAATGGTAGATATATTATGGTGGAGTCCTTGAAGGACATGGAAGAATCCAACATGCTCTTGCCCAAAGACAACAACGTCAGAAAGGATGAGCTGCTGAATGAAATCAGAGAAAGCAACATTACTGATAGTAGGGTCAAGAAAAGGTGCAATAAGGATCACCTTCTACTGGATGTAGGAAGAACTACCAATAAAGCTGTGATGATGATCAATGAGGTAGACAAAATTGGCAACGAGATGCTTGACAAAATAATGTTTCATGCCTATGAGACATGCTTCAAGGGCATGGAGCATGTGACCATTGACGTGGAGAAGAGAAATAGGAAGAGCGGGAGGATCAAAGCGGCGAGAGACAATGTGGTCGACATACACATGCTATTGATCTCTTGTGCGCAGGCTCTTGCAGCGGATGATCACATGAGAGCACATCAGCTATTGAAGCAGATCAAGCAGCATGCTTCAGCAACAGGGGATTCCGACCAACGGCTAGCTTATTATTACGCCAAGGCACTAGAGGCACGGATAATGGGCACAGGGAGCCAGCTTTGGCTGTTTCAAATGTTAGAATGCCCCTCCGCTATGGAGATCCTTAAGGCCAACAGCCTTTTCGTTGAAGCTTGCTGCTTCATCAATGTTACATTCTTTTTTTCAGCAATGACCATCATGCAGGCCATGGCAGGTAAGAGCAGGTTGCATATCGTGGATTATGGTATGCGCTTCGGGTTTCATTGGGCAGGCTTGCTCCGCTTGCTAGCGAGTAAAGAAGGCAGCCTGCTAGAAGTGAAAATCACTGCCATAGCCCGTCCCACGCCTATTTGCTACCCAGGTGAGCAGATTGAGAAAGTAGGCTGCCGGCTGATGAAATGTGCCGATGAGCTTAACTTGCCTTCATTCAAGTTCCACGCAATCACAAAAAAATGGGAGGATACTTCTATCATGGACTTGCACAGAGATGCTGATGAGGTGCTCGTTGTGACTGACCTCTTTAGTTTCAGCATCTTGATGGAAGAGAGCATATTCTTTGATGATCCAAACCCTAGGGATACTGTCCTCAACAACATCAAGAAGATGAGGCCAGATGTATTCATCCAGAACATTAAGAATCGTTCATATGGTTCCTCCTTCTTGCCAAGGTTTCGAGAGACACTCTTCTATGACATGGCACTGTTTGACATGTTGGACGCAACCATCCCAAGGGAGAGTAAATCTCGATTGGTGTTAGAGGCCATTCTTGGATGTTATGTGTTCAATGACATTTCCTGTGAAGGTGTGGACCTAGTGGAACGCCCTGAGAAATATAGGCAATGGCAGACAAGAAACCAACGAGCAGGCCTAAGGCAGCTGCCACTGAAATCAAGCACTGTGGAGATAGCGAAAGACATGGTCATGAAGCATTACCACAAAGATTTTATGATTTGCCAGGATGGCCAATGGCTTCTGCAAGGATGGATGGGGCGGGTCCTCTGTGCCCACACGACATGGGTTGCAAATGAAGACATCTCTTCTAGATGATGCTGAATGATGTAGCAAGGTGTTTAGCAGCTTTCTATTTAGACTAAAGACCTTTTGCCCCCCTTAAAAGATATGTCTGTGTCTGTTTTTGCTGGGATACCAGCTTACATGATCAATCTCAAAAGTTCACCACCATCAAGAAGAGAAGCACTATGTGCAAGCGTTATTATGAGCAAACATAAAGTGAAATAAAAACATGGGCGTAGCCAAGAAAATTGGAACCATTCAACATTCACGCTATCAACATTCTGGACTGACAACTACTCCAACACCTTCATTGTCGCGTTTTAGTCCCAAGCCTGAGCTGACGAGGTTCCATTTCTTCTAGGATTTGAACTCAAGACCTCATTGTTCATGTTCTCTTGAGTATTCACACTAGTTGAGTTACATGACACTTGTGACTATGCAACTACTGATGCTATGCTTTTAACTACGCAATTCCGAATCTATATTGTATATTTGATAATCTAAATGATCGCAAATAAAAAATTGCTAACTGCAAAGTTTTATTGTCGAGTACTACAACTTTGGCATTTACTTCAATTTTATTCAACATTGTTATCCTTCTCAAATCCATATATGATCCAAGAACTTATATGTAATATGTAGATATGTAAAAACCATCTCAAATTAAAAAATTGTGGACTACAAAGTTTTAAATCTCTTTGATCTTCATAATATTCATACCAAGTTTACTTTGATCTTCATAATTTTCATACCAAGTTTATGATGATGTGAGCCCATATAAAAAGTGATAAACTTTTGTGCAAATAACATAGCTTATCATTGGCAGTTCAGCCACACGACTGTAGTAATAGCTAGACTATCACTGTCAGTTCAGGGCTACAACAAGCAATGATAGTACACAACCTATAGTTGCGGATTGTGGTCACCAACCAACAGTGATAGTCCACCTATCATTGTCAGTTTTACTATCACTGTCTATTGAAGCTCTAAACCAGCAGTAATAGTTCGGTTGTGATAGCACATTCTATGGTAGCGTATGACATTAGTAGAAGATATTGTTATGTTTGGAAAGACGATACCATTCTCATGAGCCATAAAAACCTAACAATGCACCATTTAGTGGCTCCTTATGAGGTACACATACATGTCAAACTGTGGAATGAGGCGAGAGCAAGGCTAATAATACAACCTGTTGCTGACTGTATGAATCTTTATAGTCTGTCCCATATAGTAGTTAGCTCTTTACTATTAATATATGACCCACTTGTCACTCTCATAAAGTTGTTTTTTTTTCTTGTGTCTAAGCGACTATAAACATATAGCTTTCTTCTCCTCTTCTCTCCATCTCAGCATATAGCCAACTTAGACCCTTTATTATACTTACTATATTTGGGTAGTTTGTTCACTCAGAGCATATCATAATTTTTTTAGGGAATTTGGTGTTTTTGCTCCTATTCCATGTTGCAATGGTGACGATCTAACTCGACTTTTTTTAACTTTGTGATTTTACCCTCACAATTTTGAAATGAAGCTGACATTTGCAATGGTAATGATCTACCCCTATGCTTTCATTCCCACACCTCCCTTCTTTTTGCTTTTACATAGTTTCACCCATTTGACCAGATGGTATTTCTTTGTGGTCTCACCACCTTGCCGAAAAAATTCTTCTAATCTTGTATATTGCTTTGATTGTTGTTTATGGAAGCACAGACATGTGATATATTGGAGAGTTGCTTAAGCTTGAGCACATGATAGTGCCATCTTTCCATACATGTAATCTCTTATTACCTTTTTCAACTAAAAGTAGCAATTCATGATATGCAATTTGCTTAGACTAATTGGCACCCCAAGATACTTCACATGAAAGAAGCCAATTTGACAATAAAGATATGTGCATGAACTTGCCCCCAGTTTTCCTCATCATTTACCATCAAAATTCACTTTTGTTAATGTTAATCTTTAACCCAACAGGCATTTCAAATAGGTATAGTAACATTTTCATATTCCTAGCCCCAGAAAGATCATGTTGAAGACAAATAATGGTATCATTAGCATACTGTAAAATAGCAACCCCTCTAGTAATTTTATGTGATACCAACCCCATGACAGACCATTCTCTTAAGCTTTTATGACCAGTCTAGTCAAACAAGCTATAACAAAGTTGAATAAGATGGGGGATAGGGGGTCACCCTGCCTGACCATTTATAGCCTTTTATGTATGAACCACACCTATTGTTGATTTAACACGTACTATCCCTCCTGAAACCACTTGTTTGATCCAATTACACAAAGTTGAATTGAACCCTCTCTAATGTAAGCATTCAAAGAGGAGATTCTTGCTAACTTTTTCATATGCTTTTCCGAAATCAAGTTTGGAGAGCACTCCAACTTCTTTCCTTTCACTACTACAGAAATTTTAATGGTGACGGAAAAAACAAGTCTATGGAGGTAGGCATTGCAACCGCCTCCAACAATACGCCTATGTTAATCAATGATTAACGGTGGCTGTTATCATGCCCGCCTTGGCTAATCGGTTAACGTAGGCGGGCGGGTTATAACAACCGCCTTGGTAAATAAACATTAATCGAGGCAGTCTTTGTAAGCTACCCGCCTGTATTAATCTATTAACTAAGGCCGGCTATTTAAGTAGCCCGCCTCCAATATACCTTCAACGAAGGCGGGCTATTATTATTTGCCCGCCTCGGTTAACTTTTTTCAAATAAAAAAATAAATTTTGATTTGCTTTCAAATTTGATTTGAAATTAGTTTGAACGGACCAAAGACAAAAAATAGAAATACGAAACAGAAATAGATATATATGCATATCCAAGTGTATCTCATCACATCCGACATTCAAGCAAAGCAACTTAATGTTGTTTTCACATTACATCACATGCCCAGGCCCCCTAGGAAGATATCAAGCAACTTGTAATCCGAAAGGCGTAGCATGGTGCTCCATTTCCTTATCTTCTCTAGCTCTGCAACTGTCTATGATAAACTTGCAGATATTCCTAACCGTTCCTGTTATGGTCGTATGATCTATATTCTCTTTTACTCACCAGTTTAGCGACTTCTTGAGCTGCTTATAGCTGGTGTTGAATTTGCCGCATGCTCTGAGGTACTCGCAGACGTAGAATCTTGCCCGCCTCCACTAATGTTTTGGCAACGGCACGCAAAATCATTTGTGTAGTAGTGTTTTTTTTTATCTCACAGAGGATTTCATGGAGGCGCATCATATGATACTAGAGGCGATGATTCTACCATTCATAAAGGCTGTTTGGGTTTTGTGAATTAGTCTCAGCATAAGACTCAATCCTCAGAGTTTTTGTAAACAGCTTATATAAGCAGTTGAGAAGAAAGATGCGCCTATATTGTTGAATTTTGGAAACATTTTTAACTTTTGGAAGTAAAGTGATTATGCCTTAATTTAATCTGCTAATATTAAAAATGTCTTTCTTAATAATGTCCCAACAGCATGGTAAAATTCAATTGGTAATTTGTTAGGCCCAGGGGCTTTTTTCCCATTTAGAATAATGCCTCTTTAATTTCTATTTCAGAGAAGGGTCTATATAGGAATTCATAGTCTTTGTTATTGATGAAATCACAATTTGTAATATATGTAACATTAGTACAAGATTGGCTTTTAGTCCTAGTTGGGAAACTCCTTTTGCTCCCGGTTTCCCAACCAGGACGCCAAATTCGGGACTAAAGGCACCCCTTTAGTCTCGGTTCAAGAACCGGGAACAAAGAGGGCCATTTAGTCCTGGTCCATAGAACCAACCGGGACTAAAAGGAACCCAAGCGGTGCCGTGGGGCTGACTTCTTTAGTCCTGGTTTGTATTACAGACCTGGACTAAAGGATCATCTAGTTTTTTATATTTCGGTTGTTTTCAACTTTTGATTCATTATTATTTGAAAATAGGTTTTCGATTAAGTTCTACGCTGCTAATATATGAATATATGTGTGTATCATAAGTATTGGTTCAAGCATACACAATTAAAGTATAAAACCATATATACATAAAAATCGAGATAAAATAAACAAAGTCATGCATAAACCATAACAATTTAAAAGTCATACTACGACACAACTACTACCTATAAATTTCTGAAATGATCATTCTCAGCCATCATTAACTGGGTCAAGTATAGGTCACTGATGTTGTATCCAAAAACATCATTGATAAACATCAACGCGTTGAGCTAGTGCACTCTCTCTTACTTCACAACTACGAGCACAAGGTCTACGGATAACAGTAAATGGTGCTCGAGCAATGGGTGGGCCTCCCCTCTTAGTCACAACCAGCTTAGCCTAGAATCCTTGAGTAGTACGTGTTGGCCCTTCTATGAGCGTAATCCCAATCATAACCCAATTAATACATTGTCTGATTCAGTATGGCTTAAAAACTGCACTCTATGTAGGTTAGGTCATACGCCCGAACCTGCAGCAATTATTACCAAAAAACTATATTAGAACCAAGTTTTGCATCATAATCCATCGATCTATACTAGGTATATAAGCTAGCTATGAGTTTAACTTGGACTTACCACATCATTTTAATTGGCTTTGTCAATCCTTGCACAAAATCCCTCAACATCATGACCCATGTTTGCATTCATAGCTTGTATGAGCAACGAGCATAGTAGTAGAAAAGGTATACCCAATATCGCAAGCTTAGTTACACATGCCTTGATAGCATATTTTTGTGTAACGCTGTGCTGGGGTGCCTTATCTCCCTCCTCTGAGATTTGTACAATACCTCTACTGTGCCTAGCGGTGATGGAAAAGTCAATCCAACTGTAACAACCCGGGTTTTTCCCATAACCAAAAATCCGAACTTTTTAAAATTTTTCTTGCAAATGTGTGAATCATGTAGCCTTTGGGCCGAACAACAACTAACCCGCTAACAACCGTTGCATGCATATAGAAGATTGCTTGTAGGGGTTTGTCAGAGTTCCTTGGTCGGTCTAGGGTTTTGTGTCGGAGAGCACGTGTCCATAGCAACTTCTCTCGATCTTTCTCGAATAATCATCTGACTCCTTGATTCGGAATCCACCATTCGCTAATAAATAAATCCTTGTCTTCCCTTTACACCTCGGGAGATTTTTCCTATTTCCTCTCTCTAATATTCCCATCACAATATTGTCTTCCTATAAATGAAAATGGTGAGGAAACATTCACCCATCCCTATTTCATAAATATGTCAAATTGCAAAATAAATCCCGTCACAAATTCCATTCGAATTCCTATCTCAGAATCAAACCCTATTTAAACATATATTTATCCCAACTAATAAATAAGGAAATTCACTTCTTCCTCTCTATCCCAAAACAGGCCACAAGCACTCCTCTCTCTCGGCCCAGCCGAGCCCCCTGCCCACGCGGCCCAGCGCCTCCTTTCCCGTAGCCCAGCAGGCCCGCGCGTGCGCAGCAACCCCAGCCCAGGCAGCCGGCCCACCTAGCAGCCGCGCAGCCCAGCTGGCCCAAGCCGCCGCCGCACCCCAAACCCTAGGGCGACCACGCCCGCTCCCTGGCCGGCCGCTGCCGCCAGCGCCAGTCGAAGACGCGCACACGCGCCCCGACCTGCCT
Organism: Eremochloa ophiuroides; assembly: GCA_038502445.1. NCBI lineage: Eukaryota > Viridiplantae > Streptophyta > Magnoliopsida > Poales > Poaceae > Eremochloa > Eremochloa ophiuroides. Next base: position 90,624,827 of record JAHLJS010000007.1, on the reverse strand, counting down.
CCTCCGATAGATGCGCGCCGCGTGTCCCCTTGTGGTCACGGACGCCGAGGATGACCGGAGGCCCCTAGAAGCCCTAGCCGCACGCCTATAAGAAACCGAGGCCGCCGCTTCATGCTCCTGTTCTTCTTCCTCGCAGAGCCGCCGCCACTCTCTCCTTCTTGCCCATGCCGCACCACCAGTCGCACCCTTGCTAAGCTACCACAGCCGCTGCTGCACCGAGCGGGGCCACTGCCGCACACCATCGCGAGCTTCGTGCCGGTGAGCTCGTTTCCTCCCCCAAGCCGCAGTGACCCCTGCTTCGCCATGGCCATGGACGTGCCACCTCGACGTCGCCCCGGGACCTCGCCACGCCACGTCGAGCTCATCCTCGCCGTACGCAGCACCACGCCGTCATCGGCCCATCCTCGACAGCAGCTGCGCCAACCGCCGTTCTCGAGCCGCGACGCTGTCCACCCCGACCCCATTGAAGCCGCTGCACGGCCATGGCGGTGACCATGCCGGAACGCAGCGCCACCACCTCGATGGCCTCGCCCTCGTCGTCCTCTGCCCCGAACGCCACCAACCGAGCTCCCTGGCTACGATGTCGCACGCCACCGAGCCCGGCCAAACATGCCTCCACGACCGCGCCAAGCAGCGCCGCCAGGACGACCGGGGCGCCTTCTCCACACCAAGCTGCAGAGCGCCATTCCAGGAAGCAGCTGCTAGCTACGACGCCAATCGCAAGTCCGGCCTCGCTTCTTCCATCCTGGAGTTCGTCCTCTGCCGGTGAGCACCGTGGAATAGAGGCACCACCTTTTTCCCTCCTTGCCGTGATATTGCTGAAACCGGCCTTCGTGCCGCTTGCTTCATTGCGCATGAAAACGGCAAGCCACACCAATCGGCCACGACCCCATCCGCAAGCCACGACGACGTCCCCGTCCATGGTGACTGCAAACCCGATGCCTCCCAGTGCCCCGCTCCTCTCCATGTCAAGCAGATCCGCCACCGAGACGAGCCGATGCCACCGCCATGGATCGGCACGGCACGGCGATCACCCTGCATGGCATCAACTCTTCGCTGCACAACCATCCTATCTTCATCAGCACCAAAGTGAGCACCGCCACCCTTCTCAGACCCACCATGTGCGCCACCGCATCCCACCCCAGGGAGCGCATCGGCAGAGCCACTACCGGCTCAGGAAGAACACAAAGCACTCACATACACCGAACTAAACCCAGCCAACTGGAAGATGGACCATGAACGCTTGGAACAACCATGACGAGCATCGCCGTCGCGTGCACCCGGGACGCCGACTTCTCGATGACGTTCCTGCGTGTTGTAGCTACTCAACCAAGACGGGCATTGCCGTCGCGTACACCTTGCCATTTGAAATCGGCCTTCGTGCTATGATTCCATGCCTTGTTGGGAACCCAGCCATGCTCCGCCACCTCCCGGCTACTTGACGCCACCTCCCGCCAGCCTTCGGCCAACCAAAGCCCCTTCTGGCCAGCCACAGCCCCACCCGGCCAGCCACGGCTAGCAAGTGGCAGGCCACGGCTAGCCGCAGCCAGCCCACAGCAAGCTGCAGCCGGCCAAAAGATACTAGCAGCTGGCTGAGAGGAGCTGGAACATGTGGCAGCAAGCCTCGCCACTCTCCTTTGACACCGACCATGTCCGGCCTTCGTGCCGTTGTCCGTTGCCAGATCTTAAGACCCCATGGATGATGCTGGACTGTTGAAGAGCCTAAAATAATAGATGACGTTGGACTGTTAGAAAGCCCAAATTATAGATGATGCTGGACTGTTGAAAAGCCCAATCGATAGATAATGTTAGACGGTTGGAAATCCAAAGTGATATACGACGCTGGACTATTGAAGAGCCCCTTCTCTTACTTCTTGTACGATCTGTCCATTCATAAATCTGTTGTACCCTATCCTTACGACCTATCTCTTGTACCCTATCCTTCCACTCTGTCTGTACATATATCTATAATACAGGATCCATCCATCTTCGAGCTATGGAATTGTGCTACTCCACTGTCTTGTTGAGTTGTTTTGTCTCGTGGTCGTGCCTTTGGATCTTTTTGCTGGTTGTCCTTGTTGTCTGTCTGTGTGTCATGCCTTCGAGCCGGCTGAGGGATCGTACCTCGTTCGGACGTTGCGATCGTGGGATCCGTCCTGCCATGACCATAATGCCGGGTGTAACTCGACTTCTCGTTGGTGTAGCTTGTGGCCGCGAGCATGCCTCGCCATGACCATGGAACTATACCCCATGTGCCATTCTTTGATTCTTCGTGCCCAAGCCCTCATATGCTTGTACCTGTGCGACCACTGCATTTCTTCGATTCCGCGGTGACAACCGCACCGCTACAAAATCTGAGATATGACTTAGTGCCAGTGCACCCAGGTTGTGGTACCCTATGAGTGGTTTGCGCACTTACGTCTTTTACATGTCGCTCTCTTCTGACGCCTCGTCTATTCCGTGGCGTGCGTGTTGGAAGAAGTAGACCACTGCCTTATTATGTTCCTCGCTCTTCGTTTTCATATAGCCCGCTCTGTTCGATCCCGTATTGTTCATGGCGATTGGATCAAAGATCGAACTAGCTCCTTTTTAGTTAGCGAAGCTATGGTCTATATCAAGATCTTGGATCTATGCGAGTCGACTCGATCGACCGCTTAAAACCATCTTCACTGAAGGTGTGACTGAGAATATGATATGGATGTGCCTATCTAACTCCTCTCTCTCCCTCTCTAGATTCTGGGTGTTTAAGCACTTGTATGATCGTACCCTTTTGAATCACAGCCTTGGTACCCTACAAGTGGATTAAACACTCGCACTATTTTGTGCAACATTTATTGTTGATAATTCCTTGTTCTTCCCTTCTGATCGGCCGTCCTCCGATCCCCGTCTTCTCCATGGCATTCGGATCGAAAGATTGCGAGCCATGGTGTTTGCTATGGATAAGCTCTGGACTAAATCATTTATCATAAAGCCATAACCGGCTTGGCTTTGACATAAGCTTGTGCTTAGCAAACCCCACTCTTGTTTCTTTGGCCCGATGAAATCGGACATACGCCGAGAGGGCCAACTTATGCACATTTTATTATTTCCCTGGTAATTTTTGGATCGTCCCGCGTCCTGTCGACTTTTAGTGTATTAGGTGTTTTCTTGCCTTATATTGCTTCGCGGAGTAGCCATTTCCGGATTAGCGACGATCGGACTGAGACCCGCCAGTGGAGGAGAATATGGACGACGACAGGAACCGTGGAGTGAAGTCACCCTGGAGGAGGTGGCCCAACAGAACGACTACACTAACTGAGGAGTGCTCATACCACTACTTCCCCGACAACGCAGGTGTCATGGCAGCACCTTCTTTTAGAGAATCCTATTAGACATTGCATATTTAGAAATGCTAGTGCTTTATATTTACTCCTTTGCTGGTATATGATGCATGCAACTACCTAAGCCATTATTACACTGCTTGCAACCACTCTACTATGCTACTCAGCTTTGCGCTCACGCTCTTTTATATATTTCTATCTACCTGCTTGCTTGCATGTTACATCACCATATTTATTAACTCCACTCGCATTGTATCTGTGATGTGATGCTGGTGGTGAACATATGGGAATGGTTTGGCTTGGGATGCCAGACTGGTGGACTGTGAGCGTGCTGCTTGTGTCTCGGGTGCGTGGTGAGGGTCGAGTTGACCATGTGGGCTATATATGACGAGCTGTGTAAGCAAGTCTTGCCGGGGTGCAACCTGAGCATTCCCACGAGAGATACCTGTGGCGGGTAATGGTTTATGAGGTGGTTCCGGGATGGATACCCTGCGTGGATTGAAACCCCGTGAACGGAGGTGCTGTGATGGCACGGGGAGAGTATCCCCTAAGATGGAGAAAGCCTGCTTGGTCTATTTAGTCACACTTCCGGTGACCAGGAACTTCGGGAATCCTTTACTACTCACTCATCTTCGATGGGCGGGGAACGTCTGAACTACTTGGTAGGGTGATGCCACTACTGCTAGGTTGAGAGTTGATAAGGGTGGACGGTGACGGATGTTGAGATTCCCGTACCGTTCTAGATGCGTAGTACCACTGATTGGGCTCGGTACTGCGTCTCCCAGTCTCAGCGTGATGGTGTAGGATCCGGAATGTCCCAGGGCTGAGTGGTAGGGTGGCATCGACCTAGGCAAGCAAGCACCCGGAATTCTGCCTAGATGTTCGTACGGCATCTATGATGGCTAATCTTGTGAGTGGTAGAACCTCTGCAGAGTGTTTGGTTGATGATCGATACATATGCCGATTCTTCGGCTATGGACCTTTCCTGAGTCCTGTTGCACTTCTTAGGGAGCGATATATTCTTTTCTCCCCCTGGTCGATGATTGTCCGGCAGTGTGCTCGGTGTGGCAGTGTGCCATTGAGACAGGACCCGAGAGTGAGTTGGGCCTGTTGACTGAGCGCGAGGTGTGTGTGAGGTGGTGTATGGGTGGGATAATGGAACTGGGATGGACTGATGGATGGTGTGGTATGGGTTAAAACTTGACGAGCTATTATAAAATTTACTACTGGATACTAGTTTGCATGTGCTTAGGATGCAAACCACAGCCAAATATTAGGATCGCCAGATCCTTTGTTTTCTTATTTTCTACTAAAGCTCATCGGTGCTGACCATGGCCTGCACATATCTGGCGGTGTGCAGATTACCTGACTAACAGAGATATTGAGATAAGAAGTATTAGAAGGTCTCGTGCCTACGCTCAAGTTTGGTTCAGGAGATGAAGACTATGTTGTGCCAAGATTGACTCTGATGATACCCATGAAGGAGGAGCCTTCACTCGACAACATATTCCGCCAATTCTGATGACGACTAGATACGCTTCTGCTAGATTAAGCCTGTAACAGGTATATCCTCAAATGAGGTAAAATTTGTAAAGTTTGTAATCATACGGTGTATGACTGTGATTTTAACTGATATATGATAATGTGATGGAATCAAACTTTGGTTTGATCACATTACAACTCATTCTGTGGATTTTCCCTTCGTGGAAAATCGAGGATGTTTCACCAACATTGGGTTAATTTCTCATTATCTACTTGAAAGTTTTGAACATCCACGGTCTCGACGCCAAAATTGGACAGTGTATGTTTCAGCCAAATGATTGGATCGATTAATTATTCAAATTACATACATATACATATCAAAGAATATAATTATACAAGCATATCGAATTGTTTACAATGCTTGGAAAGGGAAACTCTGCTTTTCACAATGCTAGGTAGAATCCCATCCAATTGATGTAGCTGCTGTGGCCAATAGTTTCTGGTTGAGGGAGACCACGTCCAGCCATCTCTAATCACTAAAGTCATTATATAAAATTCATATATACCACATATAAAAAGTGAGGCATATTGAATTGTCCAAAGTTCAGACTACATTGAACTAATTTTAGCATTCCTTCAAAAACCAAACTTGAAAAGCTACGTGATATGATGTCATTGTGAAGTTATATTGTGAACAATTTAATTGGAAGGATAGGTAAGTAACTAAGATAAAAATTAAAATATAGTGGTATTTAATAGTAATCAGTGGCATTCTTATTGAACAAAAATAAAAGTTGAGAGCATAACTGAGAGCAATACGAGGTCGGAGACAGGCGTGGCGGCGGGGACTGAGGCGGTGGGGCGCAAGCATGACTGCGGTGAACGAGGATGGCTCGGACGCGGGAGTGGCCGGAGGCGATGGCCCGCAAGGTCGGAGACGGGAGCTGCAGCGGGGCACTTGCGTGACCGGAGTCGAACGAGGATGGCTCGGGAGCGGGCGTGGCCAGAGGCAATGGCCCGCGAGGTCGGAGACGGGGCGCTGCAACGGGGACCGAGGCGGTGGGGTGCAGGCGTGACCGGAGGCGAACGAGGACAGCTTGGGCGCGGGCGTGGCCAGAGGCGGAGGGGCGACGAGAGGAAACAAGGGGACAGCGGCGGGCTACGATTGATATGAAACGAACATAAAAGATTGGGAGGGAAAAGACGACTATATATTCGCTCGGGGGTTTTAGTCCCGGATACTACCCTAAACCAGGACTAAAAATCTTTACTCCCGGTTCGTAGTTCAAACCAGAACTAAAGGTGGCTTCTTTAGTCCCGATTGGGCATAGAAACCGGGACTAAAAACCAAATTCTGGCGCGCGGCAGTTTCGTTTCCCGCCCATACAACATTACGAGTGCTTCATTGTCATTCATTTAGTTTTGGTGAAATTATTTCCTTGGCCCAGGAAAAATTTTCACTTAGTTTCTTGACCCTATTTTCATCGAACTTTGTTATTTGGCCCTAAAACAAAGTTTGCTTATTTTCTTGGCCCTTCCGTCCACTTTGAAAGATTATAACTCTTCGATACGAGATCGGATAAAGATGATTTTTATACGAAAATTGTAGTTCTCGACGAGATCTACAACTTTAAAGTTTTAAGTTTTTTCATTTGAGAAAGTTCAGATGCCCAAACACATAAATATAATATATTAATGTTTTTGGGCATCTGAACTTACTCAAAGGAAAAAACTTAAACTATAAAGTTATAGATCTCGTCGAGACCTACAATTTTCATATAAAAATCATCATCATCTGATGTCATATCGAAGAGTGATGATCTTTTCAAGTGGACAGAAGGGCCAAGAAAATAAACAAATTTCGTTTTAGGGCCAAATAATAAAGTTCGATGAAAACAGGGCCAAGAAACTAAGTCAAACTTTTTTCAAGGCCGAGAAAATAATTTTCTCTTTATTTTTTGTGGAGTGCTCCATTCTCATCCAATTATTTTTTAAATCATATGGTTTTCATTCTCATTCAAAAAATAATACAGATCGATCTCTAAATAATGTAATGAAATCAAATAGAATATAAAATAGACAATAAGATGAGTTTTTTTGTTTCTTTATTTTTCGTTTCTTGATTTTTTTGTGGAGTGCTCCATTCTCATTCATTTATTTTTTGTGGAGAGCTCTATTCTCATTCATTTATTTTTGTTCATGTGTTCCAATCTCATTCATTTATTTTTTTGTTCATGTGTTCCATTCTAATTCAAAAAATAATAAAGATCGATCTCTAAACAATGTAATAAAATCAAATAGAAGATAAAAGAGACAATAAAATGAGTATTTTTGTTTTTTATTTTTTTTGTTTCTTGATTTTTTGTGCGCTGTGTTCCATTCTCATTCATTTATTTTTTGTGGGGTGCTCCATTCGCAAGCATTTTTTTTGTGGAGTGCTGCATTCTCATTTATTTATTTTTTATTCATGTGTTCCAATCTCATTCATTTATTTTTTTGTTCATGTGTTACATTCATTCAAAAAATAATAAAAAGATCGACCTTCAAATAATGTAATAAAATCAAATAGAAGATAAAATAGACAATAAGATGAGTACCAACTAAGAACTTACAATAAAATTACATATACGATAACCTTTTTCCGATTAGGTCAATTTACATTCAAAATCTACCAACACATTTTAAAATAACCACCTCAATAATATTCTTCTAGCACCCAACTATATATGGTCGAAAATATGCCAGAGGTGGATGATGAGCTACACCTATTTGGCGATGAGGGCGGTTGAACGAGCTGCAATGAACCAATGCCACTCCTGGAACGTAGAATCCAGAGGGATGGATGGAACAACCTATACTGAAGTCCCTGCAACAATGGCTTTGCACAAACAGCTCTCCCAACGTCTGCGAGCTCTAGCATGGCTCTATCTTCAAAACATTCTTCTAGTACATGTGGCGTGCACTGGCTATGTAAAATAAAATATGTATGTAGAGTACTTTCTCCCACAGAGAATTCATATATTGGTGGATACAAATTTGGAAAAAATATAACAGATCAATAGATGGCTCACAACAGAGATGTCATATGCATGCTGTATGCAAGCGATATGATGACTGGTTTTATAGACGAGCCAAGCTATGGTAGTTGGGAGCAGTAGGAGAGGGTGTAGTAGTTAGGAGCAGTGGGAGAGGGTGCGGTAGGTGGGAGCACCTTTAGTACCAGTCGGCATGACCAACCGGGAATAAAGGTTTTAGCCCCGGTCAGAATAACCAACCGGATAAAAGTGGACCTTTAGTCCTGGTTGGTAATTCTGATCGGGACTAAAGGTGCTTGCTGCAAAAGCTGGATCACGAGTTTGCCATCATTCTGACCGGGGATATTAGTCCTGGTTTGTATCTATAACTGAGATTAATTCGTCCTTTAGTCCCGAATACAAAAATACTGTGACTAAAAGCAAACCCGAGGTGGATCACTAGTATGTTCTCTGCTAGTTTCGTCACCTTTAATGAACAATTTGTGTGGAATTGCATGGACAGTTTGACAACACCTCTCTCAAATATAACTGTACAATGGGAATTCCTTGCGATGGGGAACAGCTTGCCCCTACACCCAAGTATCGAACTGGTTTGCCATGGTGGTCAGTATTGCAGAAGAACTTTCGATGTCAACTGTTTGCAAAACAACTTAAGGCTATGTACTGCTTTTGACCAGGGATGAAACCGGATCGAATGCAGACGGATATCGCTGATATTACATTTGTTTTCATATTTCTACTCAGATTCAGATTCAAATACGGATAGTATCAGTATGTTAGATAGGTTACGATTGGATATCGACATCATGAATATGCGATTTTAACATTCGGATAAGGATACAGTATTGGATGTTGAATATTCAGACTCGGATACGGACAGATAAAAACTACTCTAAACAGATTCGGCCTCGAATATGGTTGGAAAATATCCGTACCGTTTTCATCCTACTTTTGACCAAGGTTTTGTTTGATCTATTAGCTTTTGATAATCAGCTAGCTAACTAATAGCTAATATTAGAGCTTTTTTTTTTTAAGAAGCCTAATATTAGAGCATCTCTAACAGTCCCTAATACGGAGTAGATCACTTGGTAAATCTGCGATTAATAAGTTATAAAAATACCTATCTCCAATCCTTTACAATATTTTTTCTAATAAACAAATAAAAATAAAAAGAAGTCCATGTCAGTAGCTGCGTCCCAGAGCGTCGCATCGCAGGAGAGAGAGTTCTCTTCCTTTTCATCTTCCTCTTCACGGCCCAGACATCGGCTCCGCGAACAGTGATTGTGGAGGCGCCGTGTCCGCGGCGTGTTCCTGGTGGAAGGCGAGCGCCTGGTTAGGATCTTGCTGGTGGTGCGTTCTTCTGACGCGCTGCCTATGCCCAGAGCCCCCGAGCAGGTGCCGACGTGTGCGAGCCTGCACTGCCAGGTCGGTAATTCATTGCCGGAACCGACAGTGGTCATGGAGACTGAGACGCCGTGGCCGCGGCGTGGTGCTGGTGGTGGTGCGTTCTCCTGGTGCGCTGCCTGTGCCCGGAGGCGCAGAGCAGGTGCCTGGGTACTGAGTACTGGTGTGTACAGGGGAGCGGGCGGAAGGCGTTTGCGGAAATGCCGTGGCCAGGGAGAGCCTTCGTTCACTCTGCCGGCGCCTCTCGGCTTGCCGTCCTGTACGTACCTTCTTTCACATTTGCAAAATAATAATAATAATATAAAACCTATTGAAGCTGTTTATTGCTTGCGTCCAAACATAGATTCTTTATTGTTTTCCTGATCACCATTACTTTACGTAGCCTGCAAAGCTTATTTAAATAGGCTTCGCATTGCACACAAGTATCTGTATCTCTTGCCTTGTCATTTCCAATAGGTAAGACAAATGGGGATTGCTTCGATGGTCTTTCCAAAATAAATAGCTGGCTTTGGGAAACATTAGCCAGGCAACATTGGAAAAATCGCTAGCCGTCATCTCCACACTATCCATGCAGCATTGGAATTACAGGTAGCCATTCCAATTGTAGGATCCATTGACCAAATTAAAAGTCCTCTGTTCATCTTGGCTACTGAACCACTGACGGCATTACCCTTACTCACCATGGCCACCACACCTGAGGAATTCTTCGGCAAGGGTCTCATGGAGCAGTCACCTCCATCCCCACCTGTCTTCCCTGATGACCTTCCCCAAAAGCCCAATGGCAGTAGCGAGGGCCAGAGCCATGTCCCTAATGAGATGATGCTCTCTTACGTCTCACATGTGCTCATGGAGGACGATGATACTGGTGACGAGCTCAATGATCACCCTGCACTACTCCAGATGCAGCAGCCCTATGCTCAGATCCTCTCTTCCACCCCTACCTCTGCCACTAACACTGGCAACAGGGAGGGGTCCAACGATTTCTTGCATGAAGGTAATAATGTTGATGAAAGCACACTCGATTTGGCTTTATCCAAGGACACAGATGTTGTGGGGGCGTTCATGAAGGGCATGGAAGAGGCCAACAGGCTTTTGCCCAAAGAAGACAATTTTAGAAGGGACGAGCTAGTGAATCAAACGGTCAGCGAAAGCATCAGTCACAGTGGGGTCAAGAAGAGGCATTGTCGGGATGATCATCTAGATACGGAGATAAGAAATAGCAAAGCTATGACTATGACCAAGGAACCAGAGGAGAATGACTCGGCCAACGAGATGCTTGATGAAATGATGTTGCACGGCTACAAGGAATGCATCATGTACATGGAGAAGCTCCGTGTCACCATGGACAATAATGTAGTGGAAAATAAAAACTGGAATAGTGGTAACAAGGAGACGAGGGACAACAATGTGGTGGATATACACAATTTGATGATGATCTCCTGTGCTCAAGAGGTGGCAGTGAACAATCACTTGATGGCACGAGAGCTGCTGAAGCAGATCATGTATCATGCATCAGAAACAGGGGACGCCACACAACGGCTGGCTCACTGTTTCACCAAGGGGCTGGAGGCACGGCTAGTGGGCACGGGCAGTCTGCTTTGGAAGTTGCTAATGGCAGAGCGACCTTCTGTTGTGGAGTTCCTCAAGGCCTCCAACCTTTACTTTGAAGCCTGCTGCTTCAACAAGGTGGCACTTGTTTTCTCCGAGATGACCATCATGCAGGCCATGGTGGGTAAGAGTAGGCTACATATAGTTGATTATGGTATGCAGTTCGGTTACCAATGGTTAGGCTTGCTCCACTCGTTGGCAAGTAGAGAAGGTGCCCTGCCAGAGGTGAAGATCACAGCCATAGGTCTCCCCAAGCCTAAGTCCTACCCAACTGAGAAGATTGATGAAATAGGGTTCCGGCTCGGCAGATCTGCCCATGAGTTTGGTCTGCCTTCCTTCAAGTTCCGCACTATCAAGACAAACTGGGAGGACGCTTGCATCGAGGACCTGAACATAGAGGCCGATGAGGTGCTTGTCGTGAATGAGCCCCAGGGATATTGTCCTTAGTAACATCAGCAAGATGAGACCCCGCGTGTTTATCCAGAGCATCTATAATTGTTCGTATGGTTCGTCCTTCCTGTCACGGTTTCGAGAGATGTTGTTCTACTTCATGGCACTATTTGACATATTTGATGCAACCATCCCAAGGGAGAGTAAATCTCGAATAGTGCTGGAGCAGGTCGTGCTTGGACGTTCTGCGCTGAATGCCCTCAGCTGCGAAGGCAGGGACCTGGTGGAACGCCCTGAGAGGTACAGGCAATGGCAGACGAGAAACCAACGGGCTGGCCTGAGACAGTTGCCACTGAAGTCAAGTATTGTAGAGGTAGTGAGAAATACGGTCGTGAAGCACTATCACAAGGACTTCCTGATCTCCGAGGATGGTCAGTGGCTTTTGCAAGGATGGAGGGGTGTGTCCACTTTGCCCACTCGGCATGGGTTGCAGCAGATGCCTTCTAGAGATTTAGGTTCTTTCGATGCTGAATAATATAGCATGGTCTTCAGAAACTTCCTCTAAAGTACTTGGGCATGCATAAAACTGTTGATTGGACAATTTGCTCGATCAAGTTACAACCGCTGGCATTTATGATTGCATATTGTTGGGTGCAAATATAATTCCCTTGAGTACCGTTAGTTCCACTTCCACAACTGATGAAAATCATTCTGTGTCGTGAGTTCTTGTAAGACGGATTGTACAACACCATTTTTAAATCAATCTGTCTCTTTCATGATTTGCCAGTTTCAATAGGTACAGGATACATGACGCTTACTTCAATGATCTTCCCTCAATTTTTTTTTGATGTGTTCTATGCAGTGTGGCCAGCTACTTTAATTTGCAGGCATTATTATTTAATATATTCAAGCAACATCCGGAACAAAGCCATTGTCTTTGCTATGCAAGCAGCTTGGTGTTATAACTAGCCATATTGTCCAAAAGGGCTACGGCACAAGCATTGATCACCATGGCCACCACACCCGAGGAATTCTTCATCAAGGGCCTCATGCAGGAGTCACCACCATCCCCACCTATCTTCTCCGACCTTCCCCAGAAGTCCATTGGCAGCAGCGAGGTCCAGCATCACATACCTAATGATATGGTGCTCCCTTATATCTCACGTGTGCTCATGGAGGATGAGAACATGGACGACAAGATCACTGATCACCCTGCACTACTCCAGGTGCATGCAGGAGCCCTTTGTGCAAATCCTTTCCTCACCTTCCTTTGGCGCCAACGTGGGCAGCACAGAGCATAGGGCAATGAGTTGTTGCAAGATGGTGATGGTAAGAAAGAACGCTCGACTTGGCATCATTCAAAGCTACAGGTGCAGTGCAGCAAGCATTCATGAAGGGCATGGAGGAGGCCAACATGCTGTTGCCTAAAGACAAGAGCTTCATGAAGGGCATGGAGGAGGCCAAACATGAAGGGCATGGAGGCGGCCAACATGAAGGGCATGGAGGAGGACAACATGCTGGTGAATCAAATTGTGGTCAATGAAAGGACCAGCATATCTGTGGTGGAGATCAAGGAGCCAGAAGAGAATTGTGCCAACAAGATGCTTGACGAAATGATGTTGCATGGCTACGAGACATGCATCAGGAACATGGACAAGCTGCGGATTGCCATGGAGAGCAATGCTGTGGAGAATACAGACAGAAGGAGTGGCAACAAGGTAGCAACAGGCCATGCACTAGGCACGCGTGCATTACTGCTCTCTTGTGCGCAGGAGGTAGCGGCGAACAATCTGATTGAAGCATGTAAGCTGCTGAAGCAAATCAGGCAGCATGCATGGGCAACAGGGGACGCCACACAGCGGCTAGCTCATTGTTTCGCCATCGGCCTAGAGGCGCGGCTCGCAGGCCATCATTCGCAGTTGCTCATGGCAGGGCCTCCCTCATTTGTGGAGTTCCTCATGGCCTACAACCTTTACTTTGCAGCGAGCTGCTTCCAGAAGGTGGCGGTCTCCTTCTCCACAATGACCATCATGCACGCAATGGTGGGCAAGAACAGGCTGCACATCGTGGATTACGGTATGCAGTTCTTCGGGCTCCAATGGTCAGACTTGCTCCGGTTGCTAGCAAGTAGAGAAGGTGGCCTGCCAGAGGTGGGGATCACCGCCATTGGCCTCCCCAAGACTACATCCTTCCCAGCTGAGCAGATTGAGGACGAAGTAGGTTGTCAGCTCAGAAAATGTGCCCATGAATTTGGCTTGCCTTCATTCAAGTTCTGCGCGATCATGACGAGGAACTGGGAGGATGCTTCCATCAAGGACCTGCACACGGACGCCGATGAGCCGCTCGTCGTGAATGACCTCTTTAGTTTTAGTACCTTGATGGAAGAGAGCATATTCTTTGATCGAATGTGCGCAAGGGATAGCGTCCTCGGTAACATCAAGAAGATAAGGCCGGATGTTTTCATCCAGTGTTGTCAACTGTTCGTATGGTTCATCTTTCTTGTCGCGCTTCCGAGAGACTTTGTACTACTACGCGACACTCTTTGACATACTGGATGTTACCATCCCAAGGGAGAGCAGATCTCGATTGGTGCTGGAGCAGCTCATGCTTGGGCGGTCGACACTGAATGCCATTGCTTGCGAGGGCATATGGATCTGGTGGAACGCCCAGAGAAGTACAAGCAGTGGCAAGCGAGAAACCAACGGGCAGGCCTGAGGCAGCTTCCACTGAACCCAAGGATTGTGGAGGTAGTGAGTGATAAAGTCAAGAAGTGCCACCACAAGGACTTTTTCATCTCCCAAGATTGCCAGTGGCTTGTGCAAGGATGGAAGGGGCGTGTCCTCTTTGCCCACTCAACATGGGTTGCAGAAGACGTCTTTTCTGGATAGTTTTTTCTTCAAAGGTTTAGATTCACTGATGCTGCATGATGATGTAGCATGCATATATGGTCTTCTGCAGCTCCATGTGAAGTACGAGTACTCGCCCATGCATATACTGCTCATTCGATTTGGGCAGTTTGCTGATTCAGGCGGCTGCTGCTGCCATTGATGATGCGTGTTCTTGTAACATGCATCTTCTTGTCTGGCATTCTGGACTCCAACTGCATAACTGGTTCATGTGTGTTCTCAAGTTGATTTCCTTTCCAAAAAGAAAAATGATGATAGAATGCTCAGTATAGATTAGGGACGAAAATGGTCAGAAACATTATTTTTCTGATAAATCAAATATGATATTTGAAAAAACGAATATGGCATGGTATTTCAGCAAAAACTAAAATAAAACTACTACATTAGTATCAATCAGGAATTGATAATTTTCAGTTCGAATATTTATATATTGAAACAACTTTAATTTTTACAATAAACATACGTGTTTTATTATTTTTAGTCAGAATTGATAACCGTGTCTAACTTTTGTAAAGCAAAATACGCTTTGTATTGAAGGATGGAGATTAAGTCATAAGAAAAAATTTCATTTAAACCATATCTAGTCTAGCGTTGTTGCTGGATTAATTTGGTTGGGTTGCAAGTTCATAAATGGGAATCGACTGTCTGTAGTTACTTGTACTACTACAAAAAGTATAAAAACAACTGCAAGATCCTAAAATTTCCTGTAACTAATGCAATACTGGTCCAGTCTTCTGTAGCTAAATTAATTTCCACGAACCCTTTCCCTGGGTTGTTTTGTTGTTCTTGGATTATGAAAAAGATGCCAAACAGCGAATCTCTTGTGCTGTTATTGTCTTATTGACAGCATAAAATGTTCCAGCGATAAGGTTTTCTGAGTTGCCTTCAACTTCCTGGTCTCTTCTTTATTAAATTCGTGCATGGTTCTTGGTCTCTTTTAGTTTACTGGCGCGGCGGGCGTGGAGTGCGAGACATGAGGACCACACAACAAGGGTGTTCAGGGCTTATGTAGACGAGGGTAGTTTTAACGGGTCCAAGCCATGAATTGGTGGTGAAAAATATTTTCAATGACGGTTTTAATAGAACCAGTAATGAAAATATCATTAGAGAAAATCATTTATGTAGTAGTGATAGTATTATAGACACTGCAGAGACGTTGCAACAAATAAAATATCTTTTCCGTGGGGGCACGGCACACGGCACGCAGCAGTCCGAACTTAAGCCTGGCAATTGGCAAGTTGATCGAAGCACACAGAACAGGTCAGCGGTTCCTTTCATGGCATCTATTTCCAGCAGAGCACATATTGTTGTAAACAAATGATACAAAAAAAGAAGAGACATGAGGCTTCGTGTGATAATAATGCTCCTAAGTGCTAAACTCACCCCTGGGTCAATGCTTGATCAAACAATATATTTGCTTCTTGAATCTTAGTCTTTCATGTACGTGCTTCAATTTCGTTTTACATTTGTAAACAATTATACAAACAACTATATCAAAGCTGTTTACTGCTTGGGTTCAAACTCGATCTGCTCTATTTGTCTGTTTACCTTATCACCATTACTTTACGTTAACCTGTGAAAACTTATTTAAATATGTTCCGCGTCACACAACTTTATCTTCTGGCTTTATCATTTTCAGTAGGTATAATAAATATGGAGCTTCTTACGATGATCTTTCCAAGATATTATTTGGTTGTGTCCTGTGTATAGCTAGCTTTTGCAACCATTATCCAGGCAGCATTGCAAATATCGCGAGACATGGTCTCCATCGAAGCAGCATTGGGCTTACAGCCAGCCATCGTCTTTTGCTCTCTTAATTGTAGGGATAATAAACCAGAAGTTTAGTTTTCTTCTCATTGTGACATATACTAGCCAAAAGCTCTTGTGCCGCAGCACAACCATTGATCACAATGGCCACCACACCGGAGGAATTCTTCATCAAGGATCTTATCGATCAGCCACCATCATCCCCACCTGTCTTCGTTGACCTTCCCCAGAAGCCCAATACTAGCAATGAGGTCCAGCATCATGCCCCTTACAATGACATGATCCTTCCTTACATCTCATGCATGCTCATGGAGGACGACATTGACGACGAACTCAGTGATCACCCTGCGTTACTCCAGGTGCAGCAGCCCTTTGCTCAGATCCTCTCCTCCCCTTTTCTTGGCACTAACACAAACAACAGAGAGGGGCCAAATGATTTCTTGCATGAAGGACATTGTGATGAAAGCGCCCTCAATTCGCCCTTATCAAAGGGTAGATATATTATGGTGGAATCTTTGAAGGACATGGATGAGTCCAACTTGCTCTTGCCCAAAGACAACAACATCAGAAGGGATGAGCTGCTGAATCAAATCAGGGAAAGCAATATTACTGATAGTAGGGTCAAGAAAAGGTACAATAAGGATCACCTTCTAGTGGATGTCCTAAGAACTACCAAAAAAGCAGTGACGATGATCAATGAGCTAGACAAAATTGGCAACAAGATGTTTGACAAAATAATGTTTCATGCCAATGAGACATGCATCAAGGGCATGGAGCATGTCACCATTGACGTGAAGAAGACAAATAGGAAGAGCGGGAGGATCAAAGCGGCGAGCGAAAATGTGGTCGACATACACAGGCTATTGATCTCTTGTGCGCAGGCTCTTGTAGCGGATGATCACATGACAGCACGTCAGCTACTACAGCAGATCAAGCAGCATGCTTCGGCAACAGGGGATTCCACCCAACGGCTAGCTCATTATTACGCCAAGGGACTAGAGACACGGATATTGGGCACAGGGAGCCAACTTTGGCAGTTTCTGATGTTAGAATACCCCTCCACTGTGGAGATCCTTAAGGCCTACAGCCTTTATGCTGAAGCTTGCTGCTTCACCAATGTGACATTCTTTTTTTCAGCAATGACCATCATGCAGGCCATGGCAGGTAAGAGCAGGTTGCATATCGTGGATTATGGTATGTGTTTTGGGTTTTATTGGGCAGGCTTGCTCCGCTTGCTGGCGAGTAAAGAAGGCAGCCAGCTAGAAGTGAAAATCACTGCCATAGCCCGTCCCACGCCTATTTGCTACCCAGGTGAGCAGGTTGAAAAAGTAGGTTGCCGGCTGATGAAATGTGCCGATGAGCTTGGCTTGCCTTCATTCAAGTTCCATGCAATCACGAAAAAATGGGAGGATACTTCTATTATGGACTTGCACAGAGAAGCTGATGAGGTGCTTGTTGTGACTGATCTCTTTAGTTTCAGCATCTTGATGGAAGAGAGCATATTCTTTGATGCTCCAAGCCCTAGGGACACTGTCCTCAATAACATCAAGATGATGAGGCCAGATGTATTCATCCAGAACATTAAGAATTGTTCATATGCTTCCTCCTTCTTGTCACGGTTTCGAGAGACACTCTTCTATGACATGGCACTGTTTGACATACTGGACGCAACCATCCCAAGGGAGCATAAATCTCGATTGGTGTTGGAGGCCATTTTTGGATGTTATGTGTTTAATGACATTTCCTGTGAAGGCGTGGACCTAATGGAACGCCCTGAAAAATATAAGCAATGGCAGACAAGAAACCA
The DNA here is from genome assembly GCA_038502445.1 of Eremochloa ophiuroides. Taxonomy (NCBI): domain Eukaryota; kingdom Viridiplantae; phylum Streptophyta; class Magnoliopsida; order Poales; family Poaceae; genus Eremochloa; species Eremochloa ophiuroides. Next base: position 90,607,108 of record JAHLJS010000007.1, on the reverse strand, counting down.
ACGAGCAGGCCTAAGGCAGCTGCCATTGAAATCAAGCACTGTGGAGATAGCGAAAGACATAGTCATGAAGCATTACCACAAAGATTTTATGATTTGTCACGATGGCGAATGGCTTTTGCAAGGATGGATGGGGCGGGTCCTCTCTGCCCACACGACATGGGTTGCAAACGAACACATCTCTTCTGGATGAAGCTGAATGACGTAGCAAGGCATTTAGCAGCTGTCTATTTAGACCAAAGACCACAAAAAACGAAGCACTCTGTGCAAGTGTTATTATAAGCAAACATAAAGCGAAAGAAAAACATGGGCGTAGCCAAGAAAGTTGGAACCTTCCAACATTCATGCTATCAGCATTCTGGGCTGACAACTTCTCCATCACCTTCATCCCTGCATTTTAGTCCCAAGTCTGAGCTGACGAAGTTCCATTCTTCTAGGTTTTGAACTCAAGAACTCATCGTTCATGTTCTCTCGAGTGTTCATACTAGTTGAGTTATGTGACACTTGTGACTATGCAACTACTGATGCTATGTTTTTAACTACGCAATTCCAAATCCTATATTGTATATTTGATAATCTAAATGATCTCAAATAACAAAACTTGCTAACCGCAAAGTTGTATTGTTGAGTACTACAACTTTGGCATTTACTTCATTTTTATTCAATATTGTTAACCATCGCAAATCCAAATATGATCCAAGAACTTATATGTAATATTTGGAGATGTAAACCATCTCAAATTAAAAAATTGTGGACTACGAAGTTTTAAATCTCTTTGATCTTCATAAATTTTATACCAAGTTTATCTTGACGATGCGATCCCATATAAAAAGTGATAAACTTTTGTTGTGCAAATAAAATAACTTACAATTGGCAGTTCAGCCACGAACTATAGTAATAGCTAGACTATCACTGCCAGTTCTTGACTACAACCAGCAATGATAGTACACAACCTGTAGTTGCCGATTGTGATCACGAACCAACAATAATAGTGCACCTATCATTGTCGGTTGTACTATCACTGTCTATCGAAGCTCAAAACTAGCAGTAATAGTTCGGTTGTGATTGCATATTCCATGGTAGTGTATGATATTAGGAGAAGATATTGTTATGTTTGGAAAGACAATATCATTCTCATGAGCCATAAACTCCAAGCAATGCGCATTTAGCGGCTCCTTACGAGGTACACATACATGTCAAACTGTGGAAAGAGGTGAGAGCAAGGTTATTAATGCAGCCTGCTGCCGACTGTATAAATTTTTATAATCTATCCAATATAATAGTTAGCTCTTTACTATTAATATATGACCCACTTATCACTCTCATAACATTCCTTTTGGTTCTTGTGTCTTTAGCCAACTATAAACCTATAGCCTTCTTATCTTCTCCTTTCCACGTCAGCATATAGCCGACTTAGACCCTTCAATATAATTGCTCTATTTGGGTAGTGTGCTCACTCATAGCATATCATAAATTGTTAGGGAATTTGGTGTTTCTACTCCTACTCCATGTTATAATGGTGATTCTACCTGGACATTTTTTAAAACTTTGTGATTTTTTCCTCACAATTTTAAAATGAAGCTGACGTCTGCCCCTGCTTTGCCACACAATAAAGCCTAGGTGGATTAAAGGCCAAAAAAGGAAAAACAAAAAGAGACCCACATGAAAAACAATAATCTACGATGCGCGGATACGGCAGGGGGGTCCGTATCGCGTATCCGATACTTTGCTGATACGGATATGGCTTAGGTACGCCACGGATACGTATCCATGCCGTACTATCAAATCTGGATACGTACTAGTTTGGATACCAGTATCAGATACACATGGGCTGATTTGGATACGGCCCATGAAATGAAAATGGCCCAAATCTCACTCTCCCACACGTGACGTACTGCCTTCCCGAGACCCCCCCTGCACGCTCGCATCGTATTTACATAGTGGAATGGCGGCGCATCGCCTCCCATCCCGACTCCTGCACTTCCACTGACTCGTGACTTGGCGACGGCCACTGGCCAGGCCGTGCAAGCAGCTGACGGCGAGCCGGAGACGCCCTCTTCAAAATCTCCTCGCCCTCAGGTGATCTGCAGTTGCATCCTTGCGCCTCTAGCCCTAGCCCTACTCCAACCAATCAACGATCCTTGTAGTTCTGTACTTCTGTTCATCATGTGATGTGCTCGTATCTGTTATGTATGCATGTGAACTCAATTATGTGTGAACTTGTGTCCTGTCTCATGTGGTCTATAGATGACTGTAAGCGACATTTTAAGTTGTGAACTATGTTATTTTATATTAAATCATGTTATTATTATTATTAAAAAAATCTTAGCCGTATCTCTGTGTCACTGTTTTTTGGAGAATAGCGTATCCGTGTATCGGATACGTATTGTATCCGATCCGTATCCGTGTAACGTAGACAATAATACCGCCATCATATATATTTTCACTAGGCACCCTGTCTCCTACTAGACTGTGCACGTACTCACACGTCTTGCAGTATTTTTTTTTTTTGATGAAACGCATCTCGCAGGATTGGGAGCATGGTGCTTGGGTTTTCATTGGCCGGCGTAGGATGGCGGCGCGGTCCTCCGATGACCTCAGAAGCCACCCCCCCCCCCCCCCCCCCCCGATGGCTCTTCCTCCCTTTGCTTCAGGGCACCCCCGCACCTCCCGCGTGGTTTTGCTGCCCCGGATGACGGTGGATGTGCCATCCGGATGGCCGCTCCCCCTCAGACACCTCGCCACACATTCCATTGAAGAGTGGTGGGTATCTGCTTTGTCTTGATTCACTGAAACACGTGCTCAACTGCAGTGCGAAATAGCAGTCATGTGTAGATTTATCAACCTGCTCCTGATCTGTAGGCCAAATCACAGAGAGTTGGAAGTTGTTTTTGGAGCTCAGTGGTTTTCCACAGCTTGCCAGATGGTGGTCCAAACTCCAAATGCAAAGTCGTCGGTGGTGGTGCCAGCAATGTTTCTTGAAATGCATACCTTTTGGTTTACTGCAGCCATCTATTTCATAGATGAGCATTGCTTGTGGTGTTCTAAACAATATATAACCGAAATGCATTCAAATTAATATTTATATGTATTGTCAGCTGAAACTCAATGTGTGATTTAATTAGTTATATCAATCGAATTTGTGTTTATAGTCTTGTTAGCTGAAATGCTATCAATTTTTTGTAATAATTGTTGAGTTTTGCACTAATTGAGTTGTCTAATTCCATATAAAAAATTCCAAATTACCTATATGAAAATACGGTTAAAAACACAAATATCATAATATTATAGAGGTAAAAACACATGGGCAAACTTGTTCGGTTGCCCAAAAGTAAACATCGTTAGCTAAACTTCACAGAATATTGGCAAAGCTTCATTCATTTTGAAATTGCGAAAGTAAAATCACAAAGTAAAAACAATGAGGGCAAAATCACCATTTCGCTTGAAAATAGGGGTAGAAACGTTTAGGCTCTAATTTTGTGTTGAATATATATAAAAAAATGAGTTTAGAAGTTAAAGTCTAAACTAATGTTTTTCTTATTTTTTTATTTCACACCACTTTCCTGACATTCCTTACAATTAGGTTGAACAAATCATGCCTACATAGAAAAAAACGACACTAAACCAAACAAAAAACATTAAATCTGTTGAGTTGCATGCAGGAAATCAACTCGTATCAATCAATCCAATTTTTTGAATAAGTAGACATAGAATCCAACCAGTTTTAGCTAGAAGCTTGTTTACACCAAAATTTGGACCAGGAGCGGATAGTCGATGCCAGAGGCAGAGAGCCGATTTCGGGAGCAGTCTATTAGACGGAGAGCTAAAAACAGCCGATCGGGTCCCGGATCGGGTATTGAGCTGAAGCAAGGAAGGCGCGGTCGAAGACAGGATCGGTTCATGGATGACGTCAGCACGCGTCTTTGACCCCCGGAAGCGATCACGTTCGGAGTCCGTTTTAGAAGGGGAAGATTGGGCTCCAAAAATAGGAAAGTTTGTTAGTTTCCATGTTTATTTTGAGTTGTAATTCGACTAGGACTCTATCTTGTCAAGCCCAGGGTATAAATGTAATCCCCCGGCCATTGTAATACGTACGTACACATCAATACAATACACCTTTCGACTTCGGACAAACCCTTAGGAGTAGGAGTAAAGTAGATTCTGGCGAGTTTCTTCGAACGGGCTGAGTGTCATCCGGTGAACGCAGGCTTGCTTGTAAGTACCGTCATGCCTTGCTAAGCTTTGTTTCTTTAATGTCATCCGGTGGACATGAGAGCATAGTAGATCAAGGTCAATTCTTGTTTGACATGAGTTTAGCGTCATCCGGTGGACGTGGGCTTAGATCAAATAAGGATTAGTTATCGATTCATGTTTATTTTCTTGATTAATTTATGTTTAGCGTCATCCGGTGGACGTAGGCTTAGATTGAGATAGTTAATGTGCATGGATTAGTTATTGGCTCTAACTAATTTGGCATGTTAGTTGGATTCATTAAGTTATCGGTGAATGATTGATTCTATTTATTTACTTTTATGTAATATTCACCAATTTGTCCAATCTTGATCTATTTGTGTCGGCTTTATATTTGATAGATCTATTTGTTCAATGAATGATGATTATTACATATTTATGCATTGAAGAATAAAATGTGTTTGCATTAGCCGATAGATCTAGATCTCGATTGCATATAGGTTGCACTCAAGTAATAAGATGAATATTGTTTAGGTTCGACAATCCATAGATTTAAATCATGATCTACATCACGGCTGTCTCGATCCGTTCGATCCCCACTGTTGTAAATGATGAATTAAGCATATTGGTTTGAAAGTCAGAGCACTGTTCATCTTATAGGCTTGTATGTTATCTATATTCTCTGAATCGGTTAAACAGCCGATTTCACCCTGTTTTGCATTCGGATATCTCATGATCGAACCCATTTGACATGTGAGCGTCAATTATGTTATAATTTGTATCATGCAAGTTATTATCCTCATTGATGTATGTGAATCGGTTATATTACGTCTTAATGCTTTATCATATGAAAATCGATTCATGTAAAATCGGATATCGACTCTTTAGTCGATAGCCTAAAAGCAGGGCCTACAAGGCCAGATATTTGGGTGCCTGGACACACCAGTGAGTTCCACCTTGTGTTACTGATTACTATCTTTTTTTCTTGTCAATTGCAGGTCAAATTGACTGGCACGCTTAGGAGTCATCGACATTCTCAGACCGGGTTTGAAGCTAGCTTGATCTACAGGAGCTCCGTCGCTTTTGAGGATCATTTTCGGCTTTGCTGGTGTGTTGAGTGCGGAGAACCACTTTTTGTGCCAACACACTTTTTGCCATGCCCGGTGGGACCATTTCACTCATGGCTAAAGACAAGAACACACCTGGCGCATCCAAGGACGACGGCGTCATCAGAGTCTAGTGCGACGAACTTGACCCTGAAGATGCTGTGATTCTGGATCAGATTATTGAAGAATTCACTTATGCCTGTCTGCTGTCATTTAGCAAGACTCGTGAGGACCATGTGGTGAAGAAGGCCCCCTACACCAGGTGGATTATGCATGGCCATAGCGACAAAGGTGAAGACGAGTTCAGGCAGTTCCTTGAGACCGCCATCTGGACAACGTCTCACCAGGCAGTTGGGCATCATCATAATGTCTTCCTGCAAACATTCTACAACATCATGAAGACAGTCATCAGGAGGCAAGACTGGGAGTCTCTGGGTCCAGCTTATTTTAACATACCTCTAGAAGACTCTGATCCAAAAGCAGCGGCAGGCACGTCCAATGTTCCGCCGCAACAGTCGAGCTCACAGAAGCGACCCATTCCAAATCCTAAAATGATGGTGGGCTCGGCTTCAAAAATAGCTGCATCTCCTAAGTTGTACAGGGATTACTCCCCTGAGCAGACCAACGCTTACTTGTAGACCACCAAGATGATGTATGCTTACCCAGGATTCAGCTATGGGCACAACTATCAGGACCTTACATCAGCACCACACCCGGGGTACCAAGGGTCACATTCCCAATAACCGCAGGATGAGCTGCTGCAGAAAATGAGCTCCATGCTGAGAGACCAATTCGGCTTACAACTGAAGGTGGGGGGTCTCGATCATGTACAGGCGCCCGTATCCCGACTGGTTTGATCATGTGGCATTGCCTCTGAGGTATCGCATGCCGGATTTCACTAAGTTTAGTGGACAGGATGACGTGTCCACCTTGGAGCACGTCAGTCGATACCTTAAACAGCTTGGCGAGGCAACCCAGGAGGACGCTCACAGGGTCCGTTTCTTCCCTCTGTCATTGACTGGCTCAGCTTTCAGCTGGTTCACCACGTTGGAGCAAGGATCGATTCAGAACTGGGCAGAGTTGGAGAGCAAATTCCATAGCTATTTCTTCTCTGAAAGTGGGGAGAAGACTATCGTCGACCTGACCAGCATGCGCCAAAAGAGCAATGAGACGGGTTCTCCCTTCATCAAGCATTTTGGGGATATGAGAAACATGTGCTACTCGTTGAACTTGACTGACAGGCAGCTCGCTCACTTGGTCGTCGGTGGGACGCTCCCACACGTTCAGGAGAAGCTGGTGGGCACCGACTTCGATAATATCGGCCAGGTCATGCAGAGGGTAGCGGCACTTGAATTGCAGGCTCAAGCTTTCAGGAAGGAAGACAAGTACAGGCCCACTGCTTATGTCAACAATTCTGACTCTGAGGACGAAGATAAGGACGAGATTGCCATCGTCGAGCTAAAGTGGGGCAAAAGACCCACGGCTATGCCTAAGAGCTGGAGTACGGAGGAGCAGTATGATTTTGATACAAACAAGTCCAACAAATTGTTCGACTTGCTGGTCAGTGCTGGGCAGATTACGTTCCCTGCAGATTATGTGAAGCCATCCCCTGAAGAATTGAAAGGGAAGAAGTACTACCAGTATCATGGCCGCGACACACACGGCACTAATGAATGCCATGGCTTCAAGATCCAGATTCAGAGAGCCATCTCAAAGGGCCTCTTGAAGATTGAAAGCCCTGCCAAGGGGAAGATGAAGATTGACAAAGTTCCATTCCTAAAAGGCCAGAACATGGTCGAGCTGGCAGTCCCCAAAAGCAAGATAAAGGTTTTGACCTCCGATCAAGCAAAGAAGAATGCGTCTGTCGATCCAAACATGCAGATATCGGCTGAGGAGATGGAGATCAAACGGAGCAGGGAACAGAACAAGAGCCGATTTGAGAGGGGGGAATCCAGCGGCACCAAGAAGACCCGGCTGACTTCCCGGACCTGTTAAACAAATGGCGACGGGAGAAAGAAAAGACTCGCCGGTGGCAGCTCGAAGAGGAAGAGTACTCGAGGTGGGCCCATGACGAGGAGGAAGCCCACTATCAGGAAGAGCTGGCTCGGCGCCGGGAAGAAGAGGGCCATTGGTATTGCCCGTTTTTCCGGCATTGCTGGAATGAAGGTTTGAGACTGCCAACCATTCGCAACTGCCCGGAGTGTAGCGATCAGTACCGGGAGTACAGACATTCTCAAACCAACCGTCGGTTCGTGCATGAAAGGTTTGGACGCCCACATGATATGCACGATCGGTGTGAAAAAAGAAACGTACATGATCGGCTCGATGCGGCGGTAGTCGATCGCGAAGAGCTTGCTTGGCAAGAGGGCCAGTGGTGTCCTGGGTACTTGACCCGAAGTCAGAGGCATAGAATCCAGCACCTCAGGAATAGGGAGCTCAAAGTTGAGGAGCGCCCAAAGCAAGTTTGGCACAAAAAGTCTTCTCAGATCACAGGAAAGGCAATAGCCGATACACAGATGGTGTTCGTGCTCCTGGTAGACTTTAGGGCGCCCAAGGTCTGGAGAGATGATATTTCTTCCAATTCTGATGAGTCAGAGTCTAAACAGGGTGCTGCCAGGCTGATCTTTGCACAACAGGCTACTTTTGACAAGCCGGCCAAGCACCGGCACCTGAAGGCCCTATACCTCAAAGGATATGTTGACGGGATGCCCATGACCAAAATGCTAGTGGATGGTGGAACTACAGTCAATCTCATGCCCTACACCACATTCCGCAAACTGGGCAAGGGCCCCGATGATTTGATAGAGACCGACATGATGCTCAAGGACTTCGGGGGTAATTCTTCCAACACTCGGGGGCAATCAATGTCGAGTTGACGGTTGGGAAGAAGACATTGCTCACCACCTTCTTCGTGATCGACAGCAAGGGCTCCTACAGTTTGCTACTTGGGCGTGACTGGATTCATGCCAATTGCTGCGTGTCGTCCACAATGCACCAATGTGTGATCCAATGGCACAGCGATGAGATTGAATTGGTCCTGGCTGATGATTCAGTAAGCGTAGCTATAGCTAGTGCTGCCTACTGGGATGTCGGGGATCACGATTGTTTTTTTGGCAAGACTTGGGACGAAGGCTCTATCAAGGTCAGCGATGAGAGTCAACAGCCGGTCCGAGCAATCGGCTCTGAGTCTTTTTATTAATGGAAAATCCGATCGACGGCACCGAGGGCAAGCTTGGGCAAGGTTTTACGTCGGCCGATAAACTTGAAGAAGTAGACATTGGACATGGTGACAGACCAAGGCTGACGTTCATTACCGCCAATCTTGACCCTGAGTTCAGGCGGGAGCTGATTGAATTATTGAAGGAATATAAATACTGCTTCACCTGGGAGTATTGTGAGATGCCTGGATTGGACAAATCGATTATTGAGCACAGATTGCCTATCAAGCATGGGTTTCGGCCATTCAAGCAGCCTCCACGGTGATTTAAGTCAGAGGCATTACCTGACATCAAGGCCGAAATCGAGAGATTGTTGGAAGCCAAGTTCATTAGAGCTTGCCGATACGCTGAGTGGGTATCGAATATTGTCCCTGTATATAAGAAGAATGGCAAATTACGAGTTTGTATTGATTTCAGGGATTTGAACAGTGCTACCCCGATGGACGGCTATCCCATGCTAATAGCCGATATGTTAGTCGATTCTGCTACTGGGCACCAAGTCATTAGCTTCATGGACGTTAATGCTGGTTACAATCAAATTTTTATGGCTGATGAGGACATTCCCAAGACAGCTTTTAGGTGTCTCGGTGCTGATCAGTCTATTCGAGTGGGTAGTGATGACTTTCGGATTGAAAAATGCCAGTGCAACTTACCAAAGGGCTATGAATTATATCTTTCATAAGTTGATCAGCAAGATTGTTGAAATCTATATCGATGATGTGGTCGTAAAGTCCAAGAGCTATAAAAAGCACTTAGCCGATTTGAGGGCGACCCTGGAGTGCACAAGAAAGCATGGGTTGAAGATGAATCCTAACAAGTGTGCATTTGGGGTATTGGCTGGTGAATTCCTGGATTTCATGGTCCATCGCAAAGGAATAGAGGTTGGCAGCAATAGCAGGAAGGCTATTGATCAACTCGTACCTCCAACCAATAAGAAGGAGATGCAGTCCTTGCTCGGCAAGATTAACTTCATCAGAAGGTTTATATCTAACTTATCAGAGAAGGTGCTGCCGTTTTCACCACTATTGAAGCTCAAAGACAATCAAGAGTTCAAGTGGGGCGACATACAGCAAAAGGCATTCGATGAGATCAAAGAGTATATGAAATCCCCTCCTATTTTAGTGCCACCACAGGCAGGGAAGCCTTTCAAACTGTACGTGACGGCCGAAAGTCATACGATTGGTTCAGCCCTTTTTCAAGAATTTGAATGAAAAGAGAGAGCAGTTTTCTATCTAAGCAGGAGGTTTCTAGACCCTGAGACGAGATACACACCGACTGAAAAGTTGTGCTTATATTTGTTTTATTCATGCACCAAGTTGAGGCACTACTTGTTGTCAGCTGAGTATGTGGTAGTGTCCAAGGCGGATGTTATCAAGCATATGCTATCAATGCCAATTCTGAATGGATGGATCGGCAAGTGGATCTTAGCGCTCTCTGAATTTGACTTAAGATTCGAATCAGCAAAGTCAGTCAAGGGCCAAGCGATAGCCGATTTCATCACCCAGTATCACGGTGGTACAGTCAGCGTGGTGGATGTAGCTCCATGAACTATGTTCTTTGACAGCTCGTCCTGCAAACAGGGTGGAGGTGTTGGAGTGGTGCTTATCTCGCCTCGAGGGCAGTGTTTCGAGTTTGCTTTTCAGATTGGGCCTACAGTGACGAAGAATCAGGCTGAATATGAGGCGATCTGGAAGGGACTTCAGCTTCTGCATGAAGCAAAGGTCGATGCGATTGAGGTTTTTGGAGATTCACAACTAGTCATCAACCAATTGCTCGGCCTATATGAGTGTAAAGATGATATTAGACGCTATCATGATCAATGTCAAGCCTTGATTAAAGGGTTCATAGTGGTCTCATTACAGCATGTCCCCAGGGCTTAGAACCATGAAGCTAATCGACTGACGCAGAGCACGTCGGGCTACAGGACAATGCAGGAGATACTCACTACTGAGCAATCGGCTGATGACTGGCGGGCCGAGATAACGGGTTATCTTGCAAACCCTTCACAAAGAGTCAGTAGATAGTTGAGGTACAAGGCTATCAAGTATGTGTTGCTAGATGGTCCGTTGTATTATAAGACTGTTGAAGGGGTGCTGTTAAAATGCCTGGGGGCAGAAGAATCGATGAAGCTGATGAGTGAGGTTCATGAAGAAGTTTGTGGTGCTCACCAATCGGCTCACAAGATGAAGTGGATCATCAGAAGGACTAGTGAATATTGGCCAACAATGCTTGAGGATTACTTTAAATATTACAAGGTTTGCCAAGAGTGCTAAAAATTTGGGAATGTGCAAAAATCTCCTGCTTCTGCTATGAATCCTATCATCAAACCATGGCCGTTTAGGGGATGAGGAATCGATCTGATCGGCCAAATCTATCCACCCTCGAGTAAAGGTCACAAATGGATAATGGTGGCAGCTGATTACTTCATAAAGTGGGTAGAAGTTGTTCCTTTAAAGAATGCTACGTCTAGGAATATAATTGAGTTTGTAAAGGAGCATATCATCTACAGATTTGGAATACCACAGACCATCACAACCGATCAAGGGACAATGTTGACTTCAGATGAGTTTCTGACCTTTGCTGACGACATGGGCATTAAAATTTATAATTCTTCGCCTTATTATGCCCAGGCCAATGGTCAGGCGAAAGCTTCGAATCAGATTTTGATCAAAGTCATCAAAAAGAAGATTGAACAGAATCCCAGACGGTGGTTTTTAACTTTGAGTGAAGCGCTGTGGGCGTATCGGATGGCTCAACGTGGATCGATTAAGGCCACACCATATGAGTTAGTCTACGGACACGCTGTTGTCCAGCCTTGGGAGATTCAGTCTGAAACACGGCGCGTCACATTGCAGAGTAAGCTTACAGCCGGTGAGTACAAAGATATCATGATGGATAGTCTTGAGGACTTGCACTGTCATCGGCTCAAAACTTTGGAGTGTATTGAAGCAAACAAGATGCGGGTGGCTAAGTATTACAATACCAAGGTGAGAGGCAAGAGCTTCGTCGAATCAGAGCTAGTATGGAAAGTTATCCTACCATCGGTACCAAAGATAGCCGATTCGGCAAGTGGTCACCAAATTGGGAAGGCCCGTATCGAATTGCGGAGTGTGTGTCTGGCATTGCCTATATTCTTGAAGATTTGGAAGGAAGAAGGTTTACATGGGCGATCAATGGGAAGTTTCTGAAGAAATACTATCCCAGCATCCCAGTCGGGGGTTGATAGCCGATTTTAGGTAAAGGATTGCCTTCAGGATAAAAATAAATTCTATAATAGTCAATTTCGTTGAGCAAATCGCCTTTAGCACAAAAAATTGAACCACCCTCGATGGGGTGTAATAGCAACCATGTTACTATCTTGCGTCTTAGTTTCACAATGCATCCAAACGAGGTTCCACTTTCCCCACGACACCTATGAGTTTCATGGAGTGCAAAGAAACTATTTTTCATGCCTATGGTTGGTTTGTTGCAAACCGTGCTCCTATCTTGCATCTTGGTTTCGCAACACATCCAAACGAGGTTCCTTTTTTCCAATGACACATATGAGTTTCATGGAGTACAAAGAAACTAGTTTTCATACCTATGGTAGGTTAAACCGTGCTCCTATCTTGCATCTTGCTTTCACAATGCATCCAAACACATGCAAACGAGGTTCCACTTTCCCCATTACACCTATGAGTTTCATGGAATACAAAGAAAATAGTTTCCGTGCCTATGGTAGGCTCGTAGCAAACCATGCTCCTATCATGCACCATGGTTTCACAACGCATCCAAACAAGGTTCCACTTTCCCTATAACACCTATGAGTTTCATGGAGTGCAAAGAAACTAGTTTTCGTGTCTATGGTAGGATCGTTGCAAACCGTGTTCTTATCTTGCGTCTTAGTTTCACAATGCAGCCAAACGATGTTCCACTTTCCCTACGACACCTATGAGTTTCATGGAGTGCAAAAAACTAGTTTTCGTCCCAATGGTAGGTTCGTAGCAAACCGTTTTCCTATCTTGCATCTTGGTTTCACAACACATCCAAACGCAAGCAAAACGAGATTCCACTTACCCCATGACACCTATGAGTTTCATGGAGTTCAAAGAAAATAGTTTCCGTGCCTCTGGTAGGTTCATAACAAACCATGCTCCTATCATGCACCTTGGTTTCGCAATGCATCCAAATGCATGCAAACGAGGTTCCACTTTCCCCGTAACACCTGTGAGTTTCATGGAGTGCAAAGAAACTAGTTCTTGTGTCTATGGTAGGTTCACAGCCAACCGTGTTCATATCTTGCATCTTGGTTTCACAATGCATCCAAACAAGGTTCCACTTTCCCAATGACACCTATGAGTTTCATGGAGTTCAAAGAAACTATTTTTCGTGCCTATGGTTGGTTTGTTGCAAACGGTGCTCCTATCTTGCATCTTGGTTTCGCAACGCATCCAAACGAGGTTCCTCTTTTCCAATGACACATATGAGTTTCATGGAGTACAAAGAAACTAGTTTTCATACCTATGGTAGGTTAAACCGTGCTCCTATCTTGCATCTTGCTTTCACAACGCATCCAAACACACGCAAACGAGGTTCCACTTTCCCCATTACACCTATGAGTTTCATGGAGTACAAAGAAACTAGTTTCCGTGCCTATGGTAGGCTCATAGCAAACCATACTCCTATCATGCACCATGGTTTCACAACGCATCCAAACAAGGTTCCACTTTCCCTATAACACCTATGAGTTTCATGGAGTGCACAGAAACTAGTTTTCGTGTCTATGGTAGGATCGTTGCAAACCGTGTTCCTATCTTGCGTCTTGATTCCACAATGCATCCAAACGATGTTCCACTTTCCCCACGACACCTATGAGTTTCATGGAGTGCAAAGAAACTATTTTTCGTGCCTATGGTTGGTTCATAGCAAACTGTGCTCCTATCTTGCATCCTGGTTTCACAACGCATCCAAACGAGGTTCCTCTTTTCCCATGACACCTATGAGCTTCATGGAGTACAAAGAAACTAGTTTTCATGCCTATGGTAGGTTAAACCGTGCTCCTATCTTGCATCTTGGTTTCACAACGCATCCAAACGCATGCAAACGAGGTTCCACTTCCCCATTACACCTATGAGTTTCATGGAGTACAAAGCAACTAGTTTCCGTGCCTATGGTAGGGTCGTAGCAAACCATGCTCTTATCGTGCACCATGGTTTCACAACGCATCCAAACAAGGTTCCACTTTCCCTATAACACCTATGAGTTTCATGGAGTGCAAAGAAACTAGTTTTCGTGTCTATGGTAGGATCGTTGTAAACCGTGTTCCTATCTTGCGTCTTAGTTTCACAATGCATCCAAACGATGTTCCACTTTCCCCACGACACCTATGAGTTTTATGGAGTGCAAAGAAACTAGTTTTCATCCCAATGGTAGGTTCGTAGCAAACCGTTTTCCTATCTTGCATCTTGGTTTCACAACGCATCCAAACGCAAGCAAAACGAGATTCCACTTACCCCATGACACCTATGAGTTTCATGGAGTTCAAAGAAAATAGTTTCCGTGCCTATGGTAGGTTCATAGAAAACCATGCTCCTATCATGCACCTTGGTTTCGCAACGCATCCAAACGCATGCAAACAAGGTTCTACTTTCCCCGAAACACCTATGAGTTTCATGGAGTGCGAAGAAACTAGTTCTTGTGTCTATGGTAGGTTCACAGCCAACCGTGTTCATTTCTTTCATCTTGGTTTCACAATGCATCCAAACGAGGTTCCACTTTCCCCATGATACCTATGAGTCTCATGGAGTCCAAAGAAACTAGTTTTCGTGCCTATGGTAGGTTCATAGCAAACCATGCTCCTATCTTGCACCTTGGTTTCGCAATGCATCCAGACGCATCCAAACAAGGTTCCACTTCCCCATAACAGCTATGGGTTTCATGGAGTGCGAAGAAACTAGTTTTCGTGCTTATGGTAGGTTCGTAGCAAACCGTGCTCCTATCTTGCATCTTGGTTTCACAATGCATTCAAACGAGGTTACACTTTCCCCACGACACCTATGAGTTTCGTGGAGATGGTAGGTTCGTAGCTAACCGTGCTCCTATCTTGCATCTTGGTTCTACAACGCATCCAAATGCATGCAAAATTGATTCCACCTATCCCATGATACCTATGAGTTTCATGGAATTCAAAGAAACTAGTTTCCGTGCCCATGGTAGGTTCGTAGCAAACCATGCTCCTGTCATGCACCTTGGTTTCACAACGCATCCAAATGCATCCAAACAAGGTTGCACTTTCCCCATAACACCTATGAGTTTCATGGAGTGCAAAGAAACTAGTTTTCGTGTCTATGGTAGGTTCGCAGCAAACCGTGCCAATATCTTGCATCTTGGTTTCACAATGCATCCAAACGAGGTTACACTGTTCCCATGACACCTATGAGTTTCATGGAGTGCAAAGAAACTAGTTTTCGTGCCTTTGGTAGGTTTGTTGCAAACCGTGCTCCTATCTTGCATCTTGGTTTCACAACGCATCCAAACGAGGTTCCTCTTTTCCAATGACACCTATGAGTTTCATGGAGTACAAAGAAACTAGTTTTCATACCTATGGTAGGTTCGTAGAAAACTGTGCTCCTATCTTGCATCTTGGTTTCGCAACGCATTCAAACGCATGCAAACGAGATTCCACTTACCCCATGACACCTATGACTTTCATAGAGTTCAAAGAAAATAGTTTCCGTGCCTCTGGTAGGTTCATAGCAAACCAAGCTCCTATCATGCACCTTGGTCTCGCAAGGCATCCAAACGCATCCAAACGAGGTTCCACTTTCCCCATAACACCTGTGAGTTTCATGGAGTGCAAAGAAACTAGTTTTTTTTGTCTATGGTAGGTTCACAGCTAACCGTGTTCATATCTTGCATCTTGGTTTCACAATGCATCCAAACGAGGTTCCACTTTCCCCATGACATATATGAGGTACATGGAGTGCAAAGAAACTACTTTTCATGCCTATGGTAGGTTTGTGGCAAACCGTCCTCCTATCTTGCATCTTGGTTTCACAATGCATCCAAATGCATCCAAATGAGGTTCCACTTTTGCCATAACACCTATGGGTTTCATGGAGTGCAAAGAAACTAGTTTTCGTGGCTATGGTAGGTTCACAGCCAACCCTGTTCATATCTTGCATCTTGGTTTCATAATACATCCAAACGAGGTTCCACTTTCCCCACGACACCTAAGAGTTTCATGCAGTGCAAAGAAACTAGTTTCCGTGCCTATGGTTGGTTTGTTGCAAACCGTGCTCCTATCTTGCTTCTTGGTTTAACAACGCATCCAAACGAGGTTCTTCTTTTCCCATGACACCTATGAGTTTCATGGAGTACAAAGAAACTACTTTTCATGCCTATCGTATGTTCGTAGCAAACCGTGCTCCTATCTTGCATCTTGGTTTCACAACGCATCCAAACGCATGCAAACGAGGTTCCACTTTCCCCATTACACCTATGAGTTTCATGGAGTACAAAGCAACTAGTTTCCGTGCCTATGGTAGGGTGCTCCTACTGTCATGCACCTTGGTTTCACAACGCATCCAAACAAGGTTGCACTTTCCCCATAACACCTATGAGTTTCATGGAGTGCAAAGAAACTAGTTTTCGTGTCTATGGTAGGTTCGCAGCAAACCGTGCCAATATCTTGCATCTTGGTTTCACAATGCATCCAAATGAGGTTACACTGTTCCCATGACACCTATGAGTTTCATGGAGTGCAAAGAAACTAGTTTTCGTGCCTTTGGTAGGTTTGTTGCAAACCGTGCTCCTATCTTGCATCTTGGTTTCACAACGCATCCAAACGAGGTTCCTCTTTTCCAATGACACCTATGAGTTTCATGGAGTACAAAGAAACTAGTTTTCATACCTATGGTAGGTTCGTAGAAAACTGTGCTCCTATCTTGCATCTTGGTTTCGCAACGCATTCAAACGCATGCAAACGAGATTCCACTTACCCCATGACACCTATGACTTTCATAGAGTTCAAAGAAAATAGTTTCCGTGCCTCTGGTAGGTTCATAGCAAACCATGCTCCTATCATGCACCTTGGTCTCGCAAGGCATCCAAACGCATCCAAACGAGGTTCCACTTTCCCCATAACACCTGTGAGTTTCATGGAGTTCTAGTTTTGAGTATTGGTGGCTCCATTGATGATGTCCTCGGCGTCGGTCACGACGGTGACCCCTTCGGCATGGGGAAGAAGGCCCTTATTGAGCATGTGCCTCTCCCATGCATATCCAAGTGTATCTCATCACATCCGACATTCAAGCAAAGCAATTTAATGTTGTTTTCACATTGCATCACATGCCCAGGCCCCCTAGGAAGATATCGAGCAACTTGTAATCCGAAAGGCGTAGCATGGTGCTCCATTTCCTTATCTTCTCTAGCTCTGCAACTGTCTGTGATAAACTTGCAGATGTCCCTAACCGTTCCTGTTATGTTCGTATGATCTATATTCTCTTTTGCCCACCAGTTTAGCCACTTCTTGAGCTACTTATAGCTGGTGTTGAATTTGCCGCATGCTCTGAGGTACTCGCAGACATAGAATCCTGCCCGCCTCCACTAATGTTTTGGCAATGGCACGCAAAATCATTTGTGTAGTAGTGTTTTTTTATCTCACAGAGGATTTCATGGAGGCGCATCATATGATACTAGAGGCGATGATTCTACCATTCATAAAGGCTGTTTGGGTTTTGTGAATTAGTCTCTCAGCATAAGACTCAATCCTCAGAGTTTTTGTAAACAGCTTATATAAGCAGTTGAGAACAAAGATGCGCCTATATTGCTGAATTTTGGAAACATTTTTAACTTTTGGAAGTAAAGTGATTATGCCTTAATTTAATCTGCTAATATTAAAAATGTCTTTCTTAACAATGTCCCAACAGCATGGTAAAATTCAATTGGTAATTTGTTAGGCCCAGGGGCTTTTTTCCCATTTAGAATAATGCCTCTTTAATTTCTATTTCAGAGAAGGGTCTATATAGGAATTCATAGTCTTTGTTATTGATGAAATCACAATTTGTAATATATGTAACATTAGTACAAGATAGGCTTTTAGTCCTAGTTGGCAAACTCCTTTTGCTCCCGGTTTCCTAACTAGGACGCCAAATTCAGGACTAAAGGCTCCCCTTTAGTCTCGGTTCAAGAACCGGGAACAAAGAGGGCCATTTAGTCCTGGTCCATAGAACCAACCGGGACTAAAAGGAACCCAAGCGGTGCCGCGGGGCTGACTTCTTTAGTCCCGGTTTGTATTACAGACCTGGACTAAAGGGTCATCTAGTTTTTTTATATTTCGGTTGTTTTCAACTTTTGATTCATTATTATTTGAAAACAGGTTTTCAAATAAGTTCTACGCTGCTAATGTATGAATATATATGTCTATCATAAGTATTGGTTCAAGCATACACAATTAAAGTATGAAACGATATATACATAAAAATCGAGATAAAATAAACAAAGTCATGCATAAACCATAACAATTAAAAGTCATACTACGACACAACTACTACCTATAAATTTCTGAAATGATCATTCTCAGCCATCATTAACTGGGTCAAGTATAGGTCACCGATGTTGTATCCAAAAACATCATTGATAAACATCAACGCATTGAGCTAGTGCACTCTCTCTTGCTTCACAACTACGAGCACAAGGTCTATGGATAACAGTAAATGGTGCTCGAGCAATGGGTGGGCCTCCCCTCTTAGTCACAACCAGCTTAGCCTGAAATCCTTTAGTAGTACGTGTTGGCCCTTCTATGAGCATAATTCCAATCATAACCCAATTAATACATTGTCTGATTTAGTATGGCTTAAAAACTGCACTCTATGTAGGTTAGGTCATACGCCCGAACCTGCAGTAATTATTACCAAAAAAGTATATTAGAACCAAGTTTTGCATCATAATCCATCGATCTATACTAGGTATATAAGCTAGCTATGAGTTTAGCTTGGACTTACCACTTCATTTTAATTGGCTTTGTCAATCCTTGCACAAAATCCCTCAACATCATGACCCATGTTTGCATTCATAGCTTGTATGAGCAACGAGCATAGTAGTAGAAAAGGTATACCCAATATCGCAAGCTTAGTTACACATGCCTTCATAGAATATTTTTGTGCAACGCTCTGCTGGGGTGCCTTATCTCCCTCCTCTGAGATTTGTACAATACCTCTACCGTGCCTAGAGGTGATGGAAAAGTCAATCCAACATTGCGTTAATTTCTCATTATCTACTTGAAAGTTTTGAACATCCACGGTCTCGACGCCGAAATTGGACAGTGTATGTTTCAGCCAAACGATTGGATTGATTAATTATTCAAATTACATACATATACATATCAAAGAATATAATTATACAAGCATATCGAATTGTTTACAATGCTTGGAAAGGGAAACTCTGCTTTTCGCAACTCTAGGTGGAATCCCATCCAATTGATCTAGCTGCTGTGGCCAATGATTTCTGGTTGAGGGAGACCACGTCCAGCCATCTCTAATCACTAAAGTCATTATATAAAATTCATATATACCGCATATAAAAAGTGAGGCATATTGAATTGTCCAAAGTTCAGACTACATTGAACTAATTTTAGCATTCCTTCAAAAACCAAACTTGAAAAGCTACATGATATGATGTCATTGTGAAGTTATATTGTGAACAATTTAATTGGAAGGGTAGGTAAGTAACTAAGATAAAAATTAAAATATAGTGGTATTTAATAGTAATCAGTTGCATTCTTGTTGAACAAAAATAAATGTTGAGAGCATAACCGAGAGCAATACGAGGTCGGAGACGGGCGTGGAGGGCTCTATTCTCGTTCATTTATTTTTTTTCATGTGTTCCAATCTCATTCATTTATTTATTTTTTGTTCATGTGTTCCATTCTCATTCAAAAAATAATAAAGATCGATCTCTAAATAATGTAATAAAATCAAATAGAAGATAAAAGAGACAATAAAATGAGTATTTTTGTTTTTTATTTTTTTTGTTTCTTCATTTTTTGTGCGCTGTGTTCCATTCTCATTCATTTATTTTTTGTGGGGTGCTCCATTCGCAAGCATTTTTTTTTTGTGGAGTGCTCCATTCTCATTTATTTATTTTTTGTTCATGTGTTCCAATCTCATTCATTTATTTTTTGTTCATGTGTTACATTCATTCAAAAAATAATAAAAAGATAGACCTCCAAATAATGTAATAAAATCAAATAGAAGATAAAATAGACAATAAGATGAGTACCAACTAAGAACTTACAATAAAATTACATATACGATAACCTTTTTCCGATTAGGTCAATTTACATTCAAAATCTACCAACACATTTTAAAATAACCACCTCAATAATATTCTTCTAGCACCCAACTATATATGGTCGAAAATATGCCAGAGGTGGATGATGCGCTACACCTATTTGGCGATGAGGGCGGTTGCACGAGCTGCAATGAACCAATGCCACTCCTGGAACCTAGAATCCAGAGGGATGGATGGAACAACCTATAATGAAGTCCCTGCAACAATGGCTTTGCACAAACAGCTCTCCCAATGTCTGCGAGCTCTGGCATGGCTCTATCTTCAAAACATTCTTCTAGTACATGTGGCGTGCACTGGCTGTGTAAAATAAAATATGTATGTAGAGTACTTTCTCCCACAGAGAATTCATATATTGGTGGATACAAATTTGGAAAAAATATAACAGATCAATAGATGGCTCACAACAGAGATGTCATATGCATGCCGTATGCAAGCGATATGATGACTGGTTTTATAGACGAGCCAAGCTATGGTAGTTGGGTGCAGTAGGAGAGGGTGTAGTAGTTAGGAGCAGTAGGAGGGGTGTGGTAGGTGGGAGCACCTTTAGTCCCGGTCGGCATGACCAACCGGGAATAAAGGTTTTAGCCCCGGTCGGAATAACCAACCGGATAAAAGTGGACCTTTAGTCCTGGTTGGTATTTCTGACCGGGACTAAAGGTGCTTGCTGCAAAACCTGGATCACAAGTTTGCCATCATTCTGATCGGGGATATTAGTCCCGGTTTGTATCTATAACCGAGATTAATTCGTCCTTTAGTCCCGAATACAAAAATACTGTGACTAAAACCCAAACCCGAGGTGGATCACTAGTATGTTCTCTGCTAGTTTTGTCACCTTTAATGAACGATTTGTGTGGAACTGCATGGACAGTTTGACAACACCTCTCTCAAATATAACTGTACAATGGGAATTCCTTGCGATGGGGAACAGCTTGCCCCTACACCCAAGTATCTAACTGGTTTGCCATGGTGGTCAGTATTGCAGAAGAACTTTCGACGTCAACTGTTTGCAAAACAACTTAAGGCTATGTACTGCTTTTGACCAGGGATGATGAAAACGGATCGAATGCAGACGGATATCGCTGATATTATATTTGTTTTCATATTTCTACTCAGATTTAGATTCAAATACGGATAGTATCAGTATGCTAGATAGGTTACAATTGGATATCGACATCATGAATATGCGATTTTAACATTCGGATAAGGATACAGTATTGAATGTTGAATATTCAAACTCGGATACGGACAGATAAAAACTACTCTAAACAAATTCGGTCTCGAATATGGTTAGAAAATATCCGTTCCGTTTTCATCCTACTTTTGACCAAGGTTTTGTTTGATCTATTAGCTTTTGATAATCAGCTAGCTAACTAATAGCTAATATTAGAGCTTTTTTTTTTTGAAGAAACCTAATATTAGAGCATCTCTAACAGTCCCTAATACGGAGTAGATCACTTGGTAAATCTGCGGTTAATAAGTTATAAAAATACCTATCTCCAATCCTTTACAATATTTTTCTAATAAACAAATAAAAATAAAAAGAAGTCCACGTCAGTAGCTGCGTCCCAGAGCGTCGCATCGCAGGAGAGAGAGTTCTCTTCCTTTTCATCTTCCTCTTCACGGCCCAGACATCGGCTCCGCGAACAGTGATTGTGGAGACGCCGTGTCCGCGGCATGTTCCTGGTGGAAGGCGAGCGCCTGGTTAGGATCTTGCTGGTGGTGCGTTCTTCTGGCGCGCTGCCTATGCCCAGAGCCCCCGAGCAGGTGCCGACGTGTGCGAGCCTGCACTGCCAGGTCGGTAATTCATTGCCGGAACGGGAGCGCCCCCGACAGTGGTCATGGAGACAGAGACGCCGTGGCCGCGGCGTGGTGCTGGTGGTGGTGCGTTCTCCTGGTGCGCTGCCTGTGCCCGGAGGCGCAGAGCAGGTGCCTGGGTACTGAGTACTGGTGTGTACAGGGGAGTGGGCGGAAGGTGTTTGCGGAAATGCCGTGGCCAGGGAGAGCCTTCCTTCACTCTGCCGGCTCCTCCCGGCTTGCCATCCTGTACGTACCTTCTTTCACATTTGCAAAAAATAATTATTGCTTACGTCCAAACATAGATCTTTATTGTTTTCCTGATCTCCATTACTTTACGTAGCCTGTAAAGCTTATTTAAATACGCTTCCCATTGCACAGCGGTATCTTCTTGCCTTGTCATTTCCGATAGGTAAAACAAATGGGGATTGTTTCAATGGTCTTTCCAAAATAAATAGCTAGCTTTCGGAAACATTAGCCAGGCAACATTGGAAAAATCTCTGGCCATTGTCTCCACACCATCCATGCAGCATTGGAATTACAGGTAGCCATCATCTTTTGCATTCCGATTGTAGGAACCATTGACCAAATTACAAGTCTTCTGTTCATCTTGGCTGCTGAACCACTTACCGCACTACCATTGATCACGATGGCCACCACACCTGAGGAATTCTTCGGCAAGGGTCTCATGGAGCAGTCACCCCCATCCCCACCTGTCTTCCCCGATGACCTTTCCAAGAAGCCCAATGGCAGCAGCGAGGGCCAGAACCATGTCCCTAATGAGATGATGCTCTCTTACGTCTCACATGTGCTCATGGAGGACGATGATATTGGTGACGAGCTCAATGATCACCCTGCACTACTCCAGATGCAGCAGCCCTTTGCTCATATCCTCTCTTCCACCCCTACCTCTGCCACTAACACTGGCAACAGGGAGGGGTCCAACGATTTCTTTCATGAAGGTAATAATGTTGATGAAAGCACACTCGATTTGGCTTTATCCAAGGACACAGATATTGTGGGGGCGTTCATGAAGGGCATGGAAGAGGCCAACAGGCTTTTGCCCAAAGAAGACAATTTTAGAAGGGATGAGCTAGTGAATCAAACGGTCAGCGAAAGCATCAGTCACAGTGGGGTCAAGAAGAGGCATTGTCGGGATGATCATCTAGATACGGAGATAAGAAATAGCAAAGCTATGACTATGACCAAGGAACCAGAGGAGAATGACCCGGCCAACGAGATGCTTGATGAAATGATGTTGCACGGCTACAAGGAATGCATCATGTACATGGAGAAGCTCCGTGTCACCGTGGACAATAATGAAGTGGAAAATAAAAACTGGAATAGTGGTAACAAGGAGACGAGGGACAACAATGTGGTGGATATACACAGTTTGATGATCTCCTGTGCTCAAGAGGTGGCAGTGAACAATCACTTGAGGGCACGAGAGCTGCTGAAGCAGATCATGTATCATGCATCAGAAACAGGGGACGCCACACAACGGCTGGCTTACTGTTTCACCAAGGGGCTGGAGGCACGGCTAGTGGGCACGGGCAGTCTGCTTTGGAAGTTGCTAATGGCAGAGCGACCTTCTGTTGTGGAGTTCCTCAAGGCCTCCAACCTTTACTTTGAAGCCTGCTGCTTCAACAAGGTGGCACTTGTTTTCTCCGAGATGACCATCATGCAGGCCATGGTGGGTAAGAGTAGGCTACATATAGTTGATTATGGTATGCAGTTCGGTTACCAATGGTTAGACTTGCTCCACTCGTTGGCAAGTAGAGAAGGTGCCCTGCCAGAGGTGAAGATCACAGCCATAGGTCTCCCCAAGCCTAAGTCCTACCCAACTGAGAAGATTGATGAAATAGGGTTCCGGCTCGGCAGATCTGCCCATGAGTTTGGTCTGCCTTCCTTCAAGTTCCGCACTATCAAGACAAACTGGGAGGACGCTTGCATCGAGGACCTGAACATAGAGGCCGATGAGGTGCTTGTCGTGAATGATCTCTTCAGTTTCAGCACCTTGATGGACATCAGCATATCCTTTGATTGCCAGAGCCCCAGGGATATTGTCCTTAGTAACATCAGCAAGATGAGACCCCGCGTGTTTATCCAGAGCGTCTATAATTGTTCGTATGGTTCGTCCTTTCTGTCACGGTTTCGAGAGATGTTGTTCTACTTCATGGCACTATTTGACATATTTGATGCAACCATCCCAAGGGAGAGTAAATCTCGAATAGTGCTGGAGCAGGTCGTGCTTGGACGTTCTGCGCTGAATGCCCTCAGCTGCGAAGGCAGGGACCTGGTGGAACGCCCTGAGAGGTACAGGCAATGGCAGACGAGAAACCAACGGGCTGGCCTGAGGCAGCTGCCACTGAAGTCAAGTATTGTAGAGGTAGTGAGAAATACGGTCGTGAAGCACTATCACAAGGACTTCCTGATCTCCCAGGATGGTCAGTGGCTTTTGCAAGGATGGAGGGGGCGTGTCCACTTTGCCCACTCGACATGGGTTGCAGCAGATGCCTTCTAGAGATTTAGGTTCTTTCGATGCTGAATGATATAGCATGGTCTTCAGAAACTTCCTCTAAAGTACTTGGGCATGCATAAAACTGTTGATTGGACAATTTGCTCGATCAAGTTACAACCGCTGGCATTTATGATTGCATATTGTTGTTTTTTTTTTGCATTTTGGACTTACAATACTCAAGTGCAAATATAATTCCCTTGAGTACCGTTAGTTCCACTTCCACAACTGATGAAAATCATTCTGTGTCGTGAGTTCTTGTAAGACGGATTGTACAACACCATTTTTAAATCAATCTGTCTCTTTCATGATTTGCCAGTTTCAATAGGTACAGGATACATGACGCTTACTACAATGATCTTCCCTCAAATATTTTTTTTGATGTGTTCTATGCAGTGTGGCCAGCTACTTTAATTTGCAGGCATTATTATTTAATATATTCAAGCAACATCTGGAACAAAGCCATTGTCTTTGCTATGCATGCAGCTTGGTGTTATAACTAGCCATATTGTCCAAAAGGGCTACGGCACAAGCATTGATCACCATGGCTACCACACCTGAGGAATTCTTCATCAAGGGCCTCATGCAGCAGTCACCACCATCCCCACCTATCTTCGACCTTCCCCAGAAGTCCATTGGCAGCAGCGAGGTCCAGCATCACATACCTAATGATATGGTGCTCCCTTATATCTCACGTGTGCTCATGGAGGATGACAACATGGACGACAAGATCACTGATCACCCTGCACTACTCCAGGTGCAGGAGCCCTTTGTGCAAATCCTCTCCTCACCTTCCTTTGGCGCCAACGTGGGCAGCACAGAGCAGGGCAATGAGTTGTTGCAAGATGGTAATGGTGATGAAAGAACGCTCGACTTGGCATCATTCAAAGGTACAGATGCAGTGCAGCAAGCATTCATGAAGGGCATGGAGGAGGCCAACATGCTGTTGCCTAAAGACAAGAGCTTTATTAGAAGGGAGGAGCTGGTGAATCAAATGGTGGTCAATGAAAGGACCAGCATATCTGTGGTGGAGATCAAGGAGCCAGAAGAGAATTGTGCTAACAAGATGCTTGATGAAATGATGTTGCATGGCTACGAGACATGCATAAGGAACATGGCCAAGCTGCGTATCGCCATGGAGAACAATGCTGTGGAGAATAAAAACGGAAGGAGTGGCAACAAGGCGGCAACAGGCCATGCGCTAGGCACGCGTGCATTACTGCTCTCTTGCGCGCAGGAGGTGGCAACGAACAATCTGACTGAAGCATGTCAGCTGCTGAAACAAATCAGGCAGCATGCATGGGCAACAGGGGATGCTACACAGCGGCTAGCTCATTGTTTCGCCATGGGCCTAGAGGCGCGGCTCGCAGGCCATCATTCGCAGTTGGTCATGGCAGAGCCTCCCTCATTTGTGGAGTTCCTCAAGGCCTACAACCTTTACTTTGCAGCGAGCTGCTTCCACAAGGTGGCGGTCTCCTTCTCCACAATGACGATCATGCAGGCAATGGTGGGCAAGAACAGGCTGCACATCATGGATTATGGTATGCAGTTCTTTGGGCTCCAATGGTCAGACTTGCTCCGGTTGCTAGCAAGTAGAGAAGGTGGCCTGCCAGAGGTGAGGATCACCGCCATTGGCCTCCCCAAGACTACATCCTTCCCAGCCGAGCAGATTGAGAACGAAGTAGGTTGTCGGCTCAGAAAATGTGCCCATGAATTTGGCTTGCCTTCATTCAAGTTCCACGCGATCATGACGAGGAACTGGGAGGATGCTTCCATCAAGGACCTGCACACGGACGCCGATGAGCTGCTCGTCGTGAATGACCTCTTTAGTTTTAGTACCTTGATGGAAGAGAGCATATTCTTTGATCAAATGTGCCCTAGGGATAGCGTCCTCGGTAACATCAAGAAGATAAGGCCGGATGTTTTCATCCAGAGTGTTGTCAACTGTTCATATGGTTCATCTTTCTTGTCGCGGTTTCGAGAGACTTTGTACTACTACGCGACACTCTTTGACATACTGGATGTCACCATCCCAAGGGAGAGCAGATCTCGATTGGTGCTGGAGCAGCTCGTGCTTGGGCGGTCGACACTGAATGCCATTGCTTGCGAGGGCATGGATCTGGTGGAACGCCCAGAGAAGTACAAACAGTGGCAAGCGAGAAACCAACGGGCAGGCCTGAGGCAGCTTCCACTGAACGCAAGGATTGTGGGGGTAGTGAGTGATAAAGTCAAGAAGTGGCACCACAAGGACTTTTTCATCTCCCAAGATTGCCAGTGGCTTCTGCAAGGATGGAAGGGGCGTGTCCTCTTTGCCCACTCAACATGGTTAGCAGAAGACGTCTTTTCTGGATAGTTCTTCAAAGGTTTAGATTCACTGATGCTGCATGATGATGTAGCATAATCTTCTGCAGCTCCATGTGAAGAATGAGTACTTGCCCATGCATAAACTGTTGAGTGCTGATTCGATTTGGTCAGTTTGCTGATTCAAGCGGCTGCTGCTGCCATTGATGCATCTTGCTGTCTGGCATTCTGGAGTCCAAGTGTATAACCGGTTCATGTGTATCCTCGAGTTGATTTCCTTTCCAGGGAGGAACATAATGATAAAATGCTCAGTATAGATTAGGGACGAAAATGGTCAGAAACATTGAAAAAGGCCTTACTTTTAGTACACATTATTTTTCTTCTAAATCAAATATGATATTTGAAAAAACGAATATGGCATGGTATTACAGCAAAAACTAAAATAAAACTACTACATTAGTATCAATCAGGAATTGATAATTTTCAGTTCGAATATTTGTATATTGAAACAACTTTAATTTGTACAATAAACATATGTTTTTGTTTATTTTTAGGCAGAATTGATAACCGTGTCTAACTTTTGCAAAGCATAATACATTTTGTATTGAAGGATGGAGGGATAAAGTCATAAGACAAATTTTCATTTAAAGCATATCTGATCTAGCGTTGTTGCTGGATTAATTTGGTTGCATTGCAAGTTCATAAATGGGAATTGACTCTGTCATTACTTGTACTACTTTCTTTTTTATCTTCTGTAATTACTTGTACTACTACAAAAAGTATAAAAACAACTGCAGGATCATAAAATTTCGTGCAACTAATGCAGTACTGCTCCAGTCTTCAGTAGCTAAATTTCCACGAATCCTTTCCCTGGGTTGTTTTGTTGTTCTTGGATTATAAAAGATACCAAACAGCGAATCTCTTGTGCTGTTATTGTCCAGCCAGAAGGTATTCTGAGTTGCCTTGAACTTCTTGGTCTCTTCTTTATTAATTTCGTGCATGGTTCCTGGTCTCTTTTAATTTGATTGGAACGGGCGTGCAGTGCGAGACAGGAGGACCACACAACAAGGGTGTTCAGGGCTTATATAGACGAGGCTAGTTTTTACGGGTTCAAGCAATCAAGCCATGAATCGGTGGTGAAAACTATTTTCAATGTCGCTTTTATGTAGTAATGATAGTATTATAGACACGGCAGAGACATCGTTGCAACAAAGAAAATGCCTTTTCCATGGGTGCACGGCACACGGCACGCAGCCGTCGAAACTTAAGCCTGGCAATTGGCAAGTTGATCGAAGCACACAGAACAGATCAGCGGTTCCTTTCATGGCATCTATTTCCAGCAGAGCACATCTTGTAAAAAAATGATACAGAAAAGAGGAGACAGGAGGCTTCGTGTGATAATAATTCTCCTAAGTCCTAAATCCAACCTTGGGTCAATGCTTTATCAAACAATATATTTGCTTCTTGTATCTTAGACTTTTATGTACATGCTTCATTTTCTTTTTTTACATTTGCAAACAATTATACAAACAAGTATATAGAAGCTGTTTACTGCTTGGGTTCAAACTCTGCTCTATTTGTCTGTTTTCCTTATCACTATATATTACTTTACGTTAACCTGTGAAAACTTATTTAAACATGCTCCGCATCACACAACTTTATCTTCTGGCATTGTCATTTTCAGTAGGTAAAATAAATATGGAGCTTCTTGCGATGATCTTTCCAAGATATTATTTGGATGTGCCCTGTGTACAGCTAGCTTTTGCAAACATTATCCAGGCAGCATTGCAAATATCGCGAGGTATGGTCTCCATCGAAGCAGCATTGGGCTTATAGCCAGCCATCGTCTTTTGCTCTCTTGATTGTAGGCATAATAAACCAGAAGTTTTTTTTCTTCTTATTGTGACATATACTAGCCAAAAGCTATTGTGCCGCAGCACAACCATTGATCACAATGGCCACCACACCGGAGGAATTCTTCATCAAGGATCTTATGGATCAGCCACCATCATCCCCACCTGTCTTCGTTGACCTTCCCCAGAAGCCCAATGCCAGCAATGAGGTCCGGCATCAAGTCCCTTACAATGACATGATCCTTCCTTACATCTCACGCATGCTCATGCAGGACGACATTGACGACGAGCACAGTGATCACCCTGCGCTACTCTAGGTGCAGCAGCCCTTTTCTCAGATCCTCTCCTCCCCTTTTCTTGGCACTAACACAAACAACAGAGAGGTGCCAAATGATTTCTTGCATGAGGGACATGGTGATGAAAGCGCGGTCAATTCGCCCTTATCAAAGGGTAGATATATTATGGTGGAATCCTTGAAGGACATGGAAGAATCCAACTTGCTCTTGCCCAAAGACAACATCAGAAGGGATGACCTGCTGAATCAAATCAGGGAAAGCAATATTACTGATAGTAGGGTCAAGAAAAGGTACAATAAGGATCACCTTTTAGTGGATGTCGTAAGAACTACCAACAAAGCTGCGATGATGATGAATGAGCTAGACAAAATTGGCAACGAGATGCTTGACAAAATGATGTTTCATGCCTATGAGACATGCATCAAGGGCATGGAGCATGTCACCATTGACGTGAAGAAAAGAAATAGGAAGAGCGGGAGGATCAAAGCGGTGCGGGACAATGTGGTCGACATACATAGGCTATTGATCTCTTGTGCCCAGGCTCTTGCAGCGGATGATCACATGACAGCACGTCAGCTACTAAAGCAGATCAAGCAACATGCTTCAACAACAGGGGATTCCACCCAACGGCTAGCTCATTATTACGCCAAGGGACTAGAGGCACGGATATTGGGCACAGGGAGCCAGCTTTGGCAGTTTCTGATGTAAAATACCCCTCCGCTGTGGAGATCCTTAAGGCCTACAGCCTTTACGCTGAAGCTTGCTGCTTCACCATTGTGACATTCTTTTATTCAGCAATGACAATCATGCAGACCATGGCAGGTAAGAGCAGGTTGCATATCGTGGATTATGGTACGCATTTCGGGTTTCATTTGGCAGGCTTGCTCCGCTTTCTTGCGAGTAAAGAAGGCAGCCTACTAGAAGTGAAAATTACTGCCATAGCCCGTCCCACACCTATGTGCTACCCAGGTGAGCAGATTGAGAAAGTAGGCTGCCGGCTGATGAAATGTGCCGATGAGCTTGGCTTGCCTTCATTCAAGTTCCACGCAATCATGAAAAATTGGGAGGATATTTCTATCATGGACCTGCACAGAGACGCTGATGAGGTGCTCATTGTGACTGACCTCTTTAGTTTCAGCATCTTGATGGAAGAGAGCATATTCTTTGATGCTCCAAGCCCTAGGGATACTATCCTCAATAACATCAAGAAGATGAGGCTAGATGTATTCATCCAGAACATTAGGAATCGTTCATATGATTCCTCCTTGTCACGGTTTTGAGAGAGACTCTTCTATGACATGGCACGGTTTGACATGTTGGACGCAACCATCCCAAGGGAGAGTAAATCTCGATTGGTGTTAGAGGCCATTCTTGGATATTATGTGTTTAATGACATTTCCCGTGAAGGCATGGACCTAGTGGAACGCCCTGAGAAATATAGGCAATGCCAGACAAGAAACCAACGAGTAGGCCTAAGGCAACTGCCACTAAAATCAAGCATTGTGGAGAAAGCGAAAGACATAGTCATGAAGCATTACCACAGAGATTTTATGATTAGTCAGGATGGCGAATGGCTTCTGCAAGGATGGATGGGGCGGGTCCTCTCTGCCCACACGACATGGGTTGCAAACGAAGACATCTCTTCTGGATGAAGCTGAATGACGTAGCAAGGAGTTCAACAGCTGTCTATTTAGACCACTAGGATTCCAGCTTACAAGATGAATATCAAAAGTTCACCACCATCAAGAAGAGAAGCACTCTGTGCAAGCGTTATTATGAGCAAACATAAAGCGAAAGAAAAACATGGGCATAGCGAAGAAAGTTGGAACCATCCAACATTCACGCTAGCAATATTCTGGGCTGACAACTTCTCCATCACCTTCATCGCCGCGTTTTAGTCCCAAGCCTGAACTAACGAGGTTCCATTCTTCTATGATTTGAACTCAAGAACTCATCGTTCATGTTCTCTCTCATGATCATACTAGTTGAGTTACGTGACACTTGTGACTATGCAACTACTGATGCTATGCTTTGAACTACACAATTCCAACTCTTATATTGTATATTTGATAATCTAAATGATCTCAAATAAAAAACTTGCTAACTGCAAAGTTGTATTGTTGAGTTGGGCATTTACTTCATTTTTATTCAATATTGTTAACCATCTCAAAACCAAATATGATCCAAGAACTTGTATGTAATTTTTAGAGATGTAAAACATCTCAAATTAAAAACTTGTGGATTACAAAGCTTTAAATCCCTTTGATCTTCATAATTTCTATACCAAGTTTATCTTTATGCGATCCCATATAAAAAGTGATAAACTTTAATTTTGTGCAAATAAAATAGCTTGTGATTGGTAGTTCAGCCACGAACTGTAGTAATAGTTAGACTATCACTGTCAATTCATGGCTACAACCAGCAATGATAGTACACAGCCTATAGTTGCCGATTGTGGTCATGAACCAACAGTGATAGTGCACCTATCATTGTCGGTTGTACTATTACTGTCTATCGAAGCTCGAAACTAGCACTAGTAGTTCGGTTGTGATAGCATATTGTATGGTAGTGTGTGATATTAGGAGAATATATTGTTATGTTTGGAAAGCCAATATCATTCTCATGAGCCATAAACTTCAAGCAATGCACATTTAGCGGATCCTTACGAGGTACACATACATGTCAAACAGTGTAAAGGGGCAAGAGCAAGGCTAATAATACATGTTGTTGCTATTAATATATGACTCACTTGTCACTCTCATAAAGTTTTTTTTTGTGTCTAAGTCGACTATAAACCTATAGCCTTCTTCTCCTTCTCCTCTCCTATCCACCTCAGCATATGGCCGGCTGTCTCCTCTGCTAGATTGTGCACGTACTCACGCCTCTCGCAAAATTGGGAGCGTGGTGCTTCATGCATGGGTTCACTGGCCGGCGTAGGACGGCGGCGTGGTCCTCCGACGACCTTAGCAGCCCCTCTATCCCCCTCCCTGCCTGGCCTCTCCATGGTTCTTGCTCCCTTTGCTTCAGGGCACCCCCGCACCTCCCACGTGGTTTGCTGCCCCGGATGACGGTGGCTGTGCCATCCGGATGGCCGTGCGGGTAGCTACCCAGCAGCCTCTAGCTTGCACGCGGCTTCCTCCCCCAGCGATTGTGATGTCTAGGAGGGCGTGATCTCTCCGGCTCCCCCTGAGCCACCTCACCACCAGATTCCAATGAAGAGTGGGTATCTACTTTGTCTTGATTCACTGAAACAGGTGCTCAACTGCAGTGCGAAATAGCAGTCATGTGTAGATTTATCAACCTGCTGCTGATTTGTAGGCCAAATCACAGAGAGTTGGAAGTTGTTATTGGAGTTCAGTGGTTTTCCACAGCTAGCTTGCCAGATGGTGGTCCGAACTCCAAATCCAAAGTCGGTGGTGGTGCCAGCAAAGTTTGTTGACATGCATAGCTTTGTTAACTGCAGCCATCTATTTCATAGATGAGCATTGCTTGTGGTCTTCTAAACAATATATAACCGAAATGCATTCAAATTAATATTTATATGTATAATTTTCAGCTGAAACTCAATGTATGATTTAATTAGTTATATCATTGAATATGTGTTTATACGTCTTGTGAGCTGAAATGCTATCAATTTTTTGTAATAATTGTTGAGTTTTGCACTAATTGAATTGTCTAATTCCATATCAAAAATTCCAAATTGCCTATATGAAAATATGGTTAAAAACACAAATATCATAATATTACAGATGTAAAAACGCATGGGCAAACTTGTTCGATTGCCCGGAAATTAACACCGTTAAGTAAACTTCATAGAATATGGGCAAAGTCACCTTCGTCTTGAAATTGCAAAAGTAAAATCATAAAGTTTAAAAACCGAGGGCAAAATCACTATTTGACTTAAAAATAGGGGTAGAAACGGTTAAGCCCCAATTTGTATTGAACATATGTACAAATGAGCTTACAAATTAAACTATGAACTAATGTTTTCTTATTTTTTATTTCACACCACTTTCCTGACGTTCTTTACAATTAGGTTGAGCAAATCATGCCTACATAGAAAAAAACAACACTAAACCGAACGAAACACATTAATTTTGCAGAGTTGCATGCACCAACCAGTTTTACCTAGAAGCTTAATTAAATGGATGAAGAAGGGTAGAAAATTCACTTAGTAGGCTAATTTAGATCCTTAGAATTAAATTTATTATATTAATTATAATTTAGGCACAAATTAAATGATTAATGAAACTAACATGGTTGTATATGAAATATTTGTATGTTATTGTTAACCATATAAGGGAGATACTAACATGTTACATTTGTACTATAGAGAAGCGAGTTGAGAAAATGCTATAAGTAGGAGATTAGAAACATATCATAGTGATCTATAGAATAATTTTTTTCATCTGTTACCTTATTAATTTGAGACATCCTGATGTGTAAACTTGAAAAAGTTGTGAAATGACAAATTTCAAGCCGAATAGCTCTAATGCATTCAGTAGATTCTAATTCATCCAAAACAAAGGGATCCAAATGGCCTCTTACACTTACTAACACTAATAGTACTAACCAACTCAACCCAACAGGAGAAACAAAACTCATCATGGAATCTATTCATCTATCGTCTGAAAATTCTTCACTCATTTTTCAGTGAAAAGATAACGTACATACTTGCCAAGATGTTTGAAGCTATCTACTAATAGTTGCAATGGGCATTTCATTGCCAAGACTGGTAGTCTCTAGTACCATATACACAAGTACACAACTACTCTATATACTTAATAAGCAAAAGGAGGGCGTGACGTTCTTCCCTAATCTATTGTTTTGTTCGAAGCAGCTGTCGACAATCTACCTGATCTGTGCTCAAAGAACGAGCAATCAGGACACCGACTGCCACTGTCGACACATTCACACGGCGTTGGATCATTGCAAACAGCTCATGATTTGACCAAAACAGCGTTTTCTATGAAGAGATTTTTTTTTCTATGTAGGTAATGATTTTTTGAGAGCCAACATCTTTTCCATCGGTGCTTGTTCAATGGGAAAGCGGTCCCTTTCATGGCTTGTTTCCAGCAGAGCTCAATAGTCTCACAGCTAATAATCTGCGCTTGCTCATTTCGAACGCTATAACTAATGTTGCACAGCTCATTAATAGTCGCGTCTTGAATATTGGCATTACATGTACGTGCTTCCTTTTCATTTCATGCACAGCTCACACCGTACCTAGAAATGTTGTTTACCTCTTGCATTCAAACTCTGCTCCTCTATTTCTCTGTTTCCTATTCGCAATTACTTTATGTTAGCCTATGAAAGCTTATTTAAATATGTTTTGCATCACACGTCTATATCTTCTTGTTTTGTCATTTTTACTAGGTAAAAGAAATATGGCTTATATTACGATGTTTTTTCCAAAATAATATTTTTGATGTCTTCTGTGTATTGTAAACAGCTTTCTTATAGCTACTAAGCACCATTGGAAATATCGCTAGCCATCGTCTCCACCTTCAAAAGGCAGCATCGGGCTTACAGCCAACCGTCGTCTTTTGCACTCCTGCCTGTATACGAGTCATTAACCAAAAGTCTATATATATCATCTCAGTATGATATATGTTAACCAAATGCTACTGTGCCAATTGCCAAGCCTCACTACCGTTGATCACCATGGCCACCACACCGGAGGAATTCTTCGACAAGGATCTCATGGAGCAGCCACCAGCATCCCCACCTGTCTTCCCTGATCTTCCCCACAAGCCCAATGGCAGCATCGAGGGCCATCAACATCATGTCCCTAATGACATGACGCTCCCTTACATCTCACGCATGCTCATGCAGGACGACATTGATGATAACCTCACTGATCACCCTGAACTACTCCAGGTGCAGCAGCCCTTTGTGCCTATCCTCTGCTCCCCTTCCTTTGACACTAACATAGAGAATAGGGATGGGCCCAAAGTTTTCTTTCATGAAGGCCATGGTGATGAAAGCTTGTTTAATTTGCCCTTATCCAACAGCACATATGCAGTGGGGGCATGCATTGAAGAAGCCAACATGTTCTTGCCCAAAGACAACAACTTTAATACGAAGGATGAGGAGGTGAATCAAATCATGGAAAGCAAAATTATTGGTAGTAGGATCAAGAAAAGGTATAAAAGGGATCACCTTCTTGAGGAGGAGGTAAGAACTACGAGATGTTTGACAAAATTATGTTCCATGCCTATGAGACATGCATCAAAGGAATGGAACGTGTCACCTTGGACAATACTGGCACAAATACAAGAAACAAAAAGATTGGAAGGATCACATTAGCGAGGAACAATATGGTCGACATATGCACATTGTTGATCTCTTCTGCGCGGGCACTGGCAGAGGGAGATCACTTCAGAGCGCGTGTTACACTGTGCAAATTAAACAACATGATTTGGCAACAGGGGATGCCACCCAACGGTTAGCTCATTGTTTCACCAAGGGACTAGAAGCACGTTTAGAGGGAAAAGGGAGCCAGATTTGGCAGGTGCTTAATTTAGAGCACCCCTCAATTGTGGAGTTCCTCAAGGCCTACAACCTTTACACAAAAGCTTGTTGCTTCCTCAATGTGACATTCATTTTTTCAACAATGACCATCATGCAGGCCATGGTGGGTAAGAGCAGGTTGCATATCGTGGATTATGGTACGCGTTATGGGTTTCAGTGGGCAGGCTTGTTCCGCTTGCTAGCAAGTAAAGAAGGCGGTCCTCCAGAGGTGAAGTTCACCGCCATAACCCACCCCAAGCCTTCATACTACCCAAGTGAGCAGGTTAAAAAAATAGGGTGCCGGCTCATGAAATGTGCCCATGAGCTTAGCTTGCCTTTGTTCAAGTTCTACACAATAACGAGAAACTGGGAGGATATTTCCATCATGGACTTGGACACAGACATTGATGAGGTGCTTGTTGTGAGTGACCTATTTAGTTTCAGCACATTGATGGAAGAGAGCATATTCTTTGATTCCCCAAGCCCTAGGGATATTGTCCTCAATAATATCAAGAAGATGAGGCCAGATATATTCATCCAAAGCGTACATAATCGTTGGTATGGTTCCTGCTTCTTGACACGGTTTCGGGAGATGGTCTTCTATTACATGGCACTTTTTGACATGTTGGAAGCAACGATCCCAAGGGAGAGTACTTCTCGTTTGGTGCTAGAGCAAGTCCTCCTTGGACATTATATTTTTAATGACATTTCATGTGAAGGCATGGACTTAGTGCAACGCCCTGAGAAATATAGACAATGGCAAAAAAGAATCCAACGTGCAGGCCTAAGGCAGCTGCCACTAAAATCAAGTATTGTAAAGGCAGTGGAAGATGAGGTCACGAAGCATTACCACAAAGACTTTATGATATCCCAGGATGGACGATGGCTTCTGCAAGGATGGATGGGGCGTGTCCTCTCTGCCCACACAACATGGGTAGTAGATGCCTCTTCTTAGTTAAGTTTTAGCTTTTTTATTGATGAATGTTATAGCATGTGTTCGGTGGCACCCTATTAGAACAAAGACCTTTTGGATCCTCGTTTCTGAAAAAAAGCAAGTATGTTTAATTTGCTTGGATATGAACTTAATACAAGATTATTCTCAGAATTTGAGCAGGAGAAACATTCACTCTGACATCCCTCTATGCATTCTATAGAAAGATAAAGCAAAATAAAGGCATGGACTCATAGCCAAATCTATCTATAACATCCACATCATCCACAGACTGGGCATCACCTTCACGGAGGGTGCTCCAACTCAGACTCCTTCTATGCTAGTATTGTTGATCTTGTATGGTTCTTGGTGCTCTGTCGCTTGCATGCTCATGAGTCTGCAACTTGTAAGTCATGAGGAAATATCGCGGAATCGATAAGAGGATGAGTGGCCTTTATAGTTCCTTCGCAACCGGGACTAGGAATCTCCTTTAGTCCTAGTTATGCAACGGGACTAAAAATAAATAATGTACTCCTTAATATCCTATACATTTATATGTTTCATGAGATTCGAACCTCAGACCTCATGCATATATAGTCTCGTGCAGACATCCCACCTACACAGCAGAGATGTGACTATAGACATGATGTTTTCCTTTTGAACTAATCCGTAGATGATCCTTTAGTGACTATAAAGGGTCTAACTTTAGTTTGGGTTGGTTTTTCCAACCGGGACTAAAGGGTTTACGAACCGGGATTAATGTTATACTCTTTAGTTCCGGTTGATTTATCAAGTAGAACTAAAGGTCTTTAGTCCTAAACAAAAAAAAATATCAAGACTAAAACGAAAACTTGATGTTGATCTAAAGTCTTTTCTCTAGTGATCGGCTTAAGAGCCAGATCAACAATCCGATAACAGCCGGTACATGTTCACTGAGTGACCGATTGTGGATTAGGAAAGGCAAATGCGAACAAATGTCAAATGTTATCTGTTGACGTGAAGCGGTGGCGGGGTAAAAATGCTAAACCAAACAACAACTAATATTTAAATAAAATATATGGTTGATACTATTTTAGTATTACTGTGTATAAATATTAAAAATCAATATTTCAATCAAATATCTATTAGTCAATTTTAACGATTGAGTTCGATAAATTATATCGCCATTAATATTTAATTGTTTTCCTAAACTTACAATTGTATTTAAATATTTATTACAATTATAATATTGCATAGAAAAACTAGAGAGCAACAGATAAAGGAGGCTTGAAAGAGCTCGCATATATATGTCACTTAGCGTAGAGGGTGTTCTTGACATGGCGAAAATTGGTTTTTAATAAATTGGTTTTTGACAAAGGTAACATTTATAGTAATGATATTCTCATAATTTATTTATTACTGAATTGAATAGTATTTTTTTAAAAAATAAGGCATGTGGAAGTTGCCTCTGGCCTGAATGGAAAATAGAAATAGATAATCGAATTATCCGATATTTGTATCCACTAAAACTTGTAATATGGATATTAATGTTAAAGGATGTATCCAAATTTGTTTTGTAGTATTTTAATCTTTTCGATTCTAGATCCATATTTAACAAAAACTTGGAATATTTGACATTCACATTTAACAAAAAGGTATCTCTCTCTATTACTAGTGACTAATTATTTAAGTTGAACATTACTAATAATACATTGAAACTATTTAAAAATACCTGCAAATAACTTATAATGTTTATTATTATTATTATTATTATTATTATTATTATTATTATTATTATTATTATTATTATTATTATTATTATTATTATTAGTGGAAAATTAAATTAATTTAGTATTTTCCAATTTAGTTTGAACCTAATATATTTGTTGTTTCTCATTATTGTAAAGCTTTAGTTTATTTATATATTGATATAAAATATTTATATAATTTATAATTACATGATAAATATTATACAAATAATTAATAAATAATTGATATATTTAGTTATTATCTATTTGTTCTAAATATATTATTTTTTGTGACTTATATACCTACATACTTTAATCCTTGCTTATGTAATATTTATTAATTACAAAACCATTGACAAAACAATGGTGACAAGTTGCTTGCCATTTTTATTTGAATTTCTTCACTTGACCTAGCATTTTATTAATTATTATTCATTATAATTTAGTTTGCTTGGTTATTAAAGATTATTGGAAGTCTACTTTGATTTTATATAAATTTGATTATTGACAAACTTAGTATTAAAGTTCTATTCATATATGTTAAATTTACAGTATGCACTTTGAATTGTGTTGAATGAATATTCAAATAGAAATTCAAACTCGAGACATCCATTTTATATTGTTATATAAAAATATTTAGATCAATACAAACTAAATTAAAATATAGTAAAATACTCGGTATCTATTCGATATTGGAGTATGATTTATAGAGCTTATTGCAGCTGTACTGATTTCTTAATTGTTACGAGACAAAAACACTGTTATAAGGTCAAGCGAGCAGAGCAGATATTTGGATCCAACTATTACGGGAAAATATTCAGTTTGTATCGCTACCGGTAGGCTGCAGCCTGCAGCTATCGTGGCTTGGGATTTCCCTGACCTTCCAGCCCGTTAAAATTGGTTGACGGTGGTTGTGGACTGTGGTGGGCCCATTCCAATTTCCAACCAATCATGCTTCTTGCTCGCTCGCCAGAGCTCCGCCGGCCACCGGCGCCACTGAATCGCCGCCTACTTCGCTCCTATCTCCAGAAACACTGGCCGCGCCACTGCTGCAAGGTCACGGCGCACACGTAGTTATATGTCTGCCTAGTCGCCGACCGGAGCCGGGACGAGAAGGAGAAAGCGAACAAGGTAGCGCAGCTGGTGCCGGAAATGGCAGAGCTCGAGGTATGATCACAGAGATGCCAAGAACCCTCAAACCTTGTTGAGGGGGAGATGAGAATCCCTGGACTGGATTTCGGCGGGGTGCGCTCTTATGGTCTGAGCTCTGAGGTCCGTGTGCTGTGCCGGCCGAAAGGGAGGCGGGTGGGAGGTGTTTGAGAAAATGTCGCTGGCAGCGTCTACATTCTGGAACGGCTGGAACGCAGACGGCGACTCATCTCGCCACCCCATCAGCACGGTGAGCCCCTTGTTCGGCGGTTTAACTTGGTGTGCAGTGTGCTGCAAGTGACGTCAAATTGGATTGGCAGTCAGCTGGTCTCACTGTCAGCATCTATTGAACGGCTCTGCAGCGCAGGTTGGCAGGTGCCCGTATAAATTCCGCAAGAAGCAGTCTACTGTTCCCTGCGAAGGTGCTGAGAGCCTGTGACATTGCAGTAAACGCCACACATTTGTGGAAATCCGATAACCTGCCAGAGCGCAAGATGTTTCGTTGAGAAGAGAGCCCAACTTTCCTCTGGTTCAGTCTCTGCTTTTAACCGTAGTGCAAGTCAACGACTGGAATGTGGCATCTGTGGAACTTTCAGCGCGTGGCGACTGGGACACTGGTGGAAGACCGTGTTTTCTGAACTGCTCGCTTTCAGTTCACAGTCAAATTCAGGCTCCGTTTAGTTTGAAAATTTTCCCTCTCTCTCCCCATCACATCGATTGTACTTTCCGTCTATATGGAGCACTAAATGAAGTAGCACCTGTTGCATGTTTGTACTTTTTGGCTGTCTATCTCGAGATGAATCTTTTGAGTCTACTTGGGTCATGATTGGATAAAAGTTGTCAAATACAAACGAAAATGCTACAGTGTACTTTTTCCCCACTTTTCCTCAACTAAACGCAGCCTCAATACCTCAACTTATCTTTTTGAGTTTAGCTCCCAGGTACTTTGACTTCATTTCAACAATCTCGATCTTCTTATTCTTTGGGGGGCGGGGGGGGGGGGGGGGGGTGGTTTCTAAGATAAACCTGTGAGGAAATCAATCCCAAAGAGCATGGCACTCTGGAGTGGTGTGGGTCAGGTGGCAAGCATCGCACAGCTTGCCAGGGTCGATGCCTATGGACTCATCTCCATGATCTCGGAGGCTGCAAAGACGGTTAAGAGGAACCGGGAGACCTGCCAGCTTCTGGCACGCCGTGCAAGGATGATTGGGGACCTTCTACAGCAGCTCGAAAGGACACAGCTGATGCACCATATGGAGACGAGGAACCCAGTGGATCAGCTGGAGGAGACGCTTCGGCATGCGTATGTTCTCATCACATCCTGTCGCGACAGTAGCTACATACACAGCTTCTGTATGGGAGGGAAGCAGGCTGATCAGCTTCGCGAGGTGCAGAATGAGATCACCTTCTACCTCCAACTTTTCCCCCTGGTCAGCTTTGTTGACAACACCCGTACTTGGGAGCGTTTTCTGAGCAGAGGTTGTCCTTTGTGCACAAGGG
This sequence comes from Eremochloa ophiuroides, assembly GCA_038502445.1. Taxonomy (NCBI): domain Eukaryota; kingdom Viridiplantae; phylum Streptophyta; class Magnoliopsida; order Poales; family Poaceae; genus Eremochloa; species Eremochloa ophiuroides. The sequence goes on along the minus strand of JAHLJS010000007.1, from coordinate 90,566,683 downwards.
TATGTATTTCATCGTTTGAAAGTTTCTCTAACTTTGTTGTATTCAGAAATGCTAGTTTTTGCCTTAATAAAAAAGGATCAGTTTTTCTAGCCAATGGCATGCTCAAATCTTTTTCTAAATGTAAATTTCATCTTTTTTTTTTTTTGGTTTCTTGCTAATTGTGTTAGTCACAGACTAGCCTACTGACATTATGATCATACATAAGTCTCAAAATCATGCAACTGCTGGAGCCTATAAAAGTTATAATAAAAATATCATTCAAAGGGTCTTATCTCTTATACAAGCAGCATGTACAATAGCTACCTATTATGTCAAGGGAAACATGTGCGTAAATCTTCATTTACCAATTACCATGCTTCATACTAGAACTAGGATTCAAAATGTCGATGGAAGTTTCTTGCTAGAATATTTGCTAACTGTTTTCATAGTGTTCTCTAAGATATATAAGGGATGCAGTTAGGCACAAAGGATCTTATCTGTCATCTTTTCTTTTTTACATCATCAAGGGAAGCACAGATGATTTACGTGCAGGACACCATGTGGAACATGAAGACAGGTATGGTATCCCTTGTCAAAGTCGTGGACTGCCATCACTTGTGCATTCAGACATTGCAAACATGATTCTATTTGCTGCCATATATTTCGTGTGTAGACTGGAGTACTGGACAATGCACTAAACATTATCACTCCAACACTGGACCTGTCTTCAAATTAATTATAAGGCCATAACTAAGGAAAGGACAGTTACTTGATGTGAAAATTACGCAGTATCTTTGAAAAATATGGCCCAGTATAATTCTGGTGCTGATGCTTAAGCCATTCAAACTCTTCTAACAACAGAGTTTACCATGTGTAACACTACTCTAGTTATTATGTGCCACCCTGATAAAGAAAATTGTGATCTCATCCACCGTACCTGCAAACACAAATGGAAATTGCTGTTTAACAGCCAAAACATTGAGCTCCATTATTGATATAGCCCATAATGTTTAATATATGTGCTACCATATCAGGCTCAGATCAGAGGCCCTTGAGGCAACTAAATTCAAAAATATAGGAAGTCATTCTCCTTGAAAACCTGACGAAGAGCAAAAGGAAGGTATGCTATGCACTTACTTGACAGTTATGCAGTATTTTCTAGTTATTGTCAATTTTGCAGTATTATGTTCATGCTGACACTTTTGGGAGTTTCTCAGATAATTTTTCCTACTACATGTACATCTATGTAACTTAGGAATACAATTCGCGTCAATATATGAAACATATACATATCATAACATTTGTTATGTATTTATGCCTTTATTTTCAATAGAAAGGATATAATATAGCATAATCTTCTGGAGATAATTCATGTAATGATTATCATTGACAAAGTTGGTTTTCTTTGAGTTAGGCCAATTCATGAACATAGGAGGATTAGAAAATCTCGTTGGTGGTGCAAAAGGAGCGGGGTTGTCATATTTTAGTTTCTCACAGATTTCGGCTGCTACTCAAAACTTTTCAAAGAGAAATTTGGTTGGACATGGTGGATTTGGCAATGTTTACAAGGTAATTTTTCCTCAAGACACCTGTAGAATAGCACCTAAATCAGAAAACATCTCAAAATGCACTCTCCACGTTGGATGGGCTACTCAAGCATAGCAACCTTGCTTGGTGTTGAAAGGTTAAACCAAAGGATTTGCTCCATTGGGCTAACAATCACTTTAACCAGCAATTTATATTACCTGACATTTGGAAATTTCTTTAACTTTAAGCTCCCTTGTACTTTTTTTGGATATCTTCTTTAACACTGATGCTAAATCTTGTTAGGGAAATCTCGTTAATGGTCATGATGTTGCCATTAAAAGATTTAAGACATGTTCATTTCAAGGTCCACATGAATTTATATCTGAAATTGATGCCATTCCAAATCTTCGACACAAGAATATAATTGATCTGCTTGGGTATTGTGTTCAAGGAGAAGAAAAAATACTTGTTTATGAATATATGCCAAATAAATGCTTGGCATCTATCATTGCTGGTAAGTTTTTGTTAATCCCTCTTTCATCTTTTTTGTTCATTGTTCATCATGTACTAAAATATTCCTCATACAAATGTATTGATTTTTTTTTGTAGATGAAACAAAAAGGGAGTTGCTAAGTTGGTCCATGCGTCTTCAAATAATCAAAGGGAGAACAGATGGTCTTGATTTTCTACATGGGCATTCTCCTATGTGCATAGTCCACAGGGATATAAAAGCAAGTAACGTCCTTTTGGATCATGAAATGAATGCTAAAATTAGCGATTTTGGTCTGGCATTAATGTTGGCTCCAAATACGACTGCAAATGATGTTGTTCTGGGCACATAGTAAGAGCTCGTCCAATACACAAATCAAGATAGAAAATCAATCTTATTTTTTTCATTTTAATTGTTCAGCATGTGCATTGTTATGATAATCCTCTCCACTAGTGGCTATGCAGATCCTGAATATGTTGCTACTGGCAACATCTCGGAGAAGGCAGACGTATTGTCACACCCAATTTTAAGGATAAAATTGAATGAACCAACTTATGTGCGCCCAGAGATCAATCACACACATAAGCGACAAATTACATAGTACCATCACAAGGTTCAATATATAACGAATTATATCACAGAGTCTTTACATAAATAGCAGCGGACTAAAATTATAATCTCTCGCGGAAGCTCCAATTCACAGGGAAGTAGTTGACTGGTGAACCACAATCCTAGTAATCCTCAGAAGAATCATCATAGTCATCTGTTACCCATCCGAGATTTTTATCCAAATATGAAAAATAAAGCAAGCGTAAGTACATGTCATACTCAACAAGAATAACATGGGTTTATGAGGCTCAATTAAGGCAAGACACTGGTTTGACAGCGGTTGCTTTTAGTTGATCATATTTTAGCAATTGAGTAGTAGCAATAGAATATACCAAGGAAATAAAATTCGCATGATCATATAAACATGATAATTAATGTGGAATAAACTTCAATAGAAACTCCCAAATAAATCAATATTAAATTAGTTATGTTCCTGTAAGACGTCCAAGGCCGCTCGTGACCGTGAGCACGGCTGATATATCAGTTTTACACTCTGCAGAGGTTGCACACTTTCACCACAAGTCGTGATTCGCATATGCCAAGGGTCATGACTCCCATGTCACCTCACCAAGGAAGTGCGGCAGGGTACACTATGAAGTCTTTCAAAAGCCTTCCTAACATGCCACTAATCAATCCGGGCGCAATGGCAAGGGGTGGTAGAGCCCTCCTTCTAGTGGCACACACACGCAGCAGTACACACAAAGACAGGAGCCGCAAAACAACCAGCTCGGCAAGGAACCTTTCAAGATTAACAATATGATAGAGAGTAACTTCATACTTAACTAAATCAGAGCCATATGACCCTCATGGTTGCGCTGTAAGTCCCGGTGTCATACTTACAGTTAAGTCCTTAGTCCATGTTGCTAAAAAGCATCTTTTAATCTTTATCTCATAATTAATTAATCAAGTTCATAAGATCATGACATCATCTAGCGCTAGCATCACTACTCAAATGCAATCTCATAGGTAACAAGGATCAAGTGATCAAAACTTAGCAATAAATACTATGGTTGCCAAGGTAGACACATGCATCATGAATTTAGTGATTAAGGTGAATAGGCAACAAGGATGGTTCATGCTATACTTGCCTTGATCAAAGTGCTCTGGAGAACTTGGATCCTCCGTGTACTCTTGATCACCAACGTATTGCTCACCGTCTGAACTCGATCATAAAATCACCACACAATTATCGAGGCAATCATACACGAAGCAAATAAGATCTATATTAGAAACAGTACACCAACAGTGGAAAAACAGATTGAAAAGTGTATAAAAATAATCTACACGTCGCTACGATTCCAACGATATAAAGTTCACGCAAATCGGAGTTCAAACGGGAAAGTTATGAAATAAACAAGTTTTACTTTAATAAAATAATAGATTAAATCTAATCTCAAATTTTAAAAGTTGAAAACATGCGTAACAGTAGCATCATTAGGTAGATTACGAAATTACGAATCTAACGAGACTTGAACGGATCAAATCGGAGCTAAAACAAATAAAATATGGCCGAAATAAACTGAGTGGCAAATCTGTAAATATTGAAAACGCCTTTTGAATTAAAACCGAGGAAATACGTTTTCTAAATAGGAAAGCGTAATCTGAGAAATACGCTAAAGGATCGCGGGTTAGAACATTAAAAAGCTCAGGGGCTCTTTTGCAAAAGTGCCAGCGAAAGGGTATCTCTCACTGTGAGCCGTTGGATCGGCCGTGGACGGCGCAGGGTAGCTCGGGGGAAAGAGGGGCGGCCCTGGTCGCCGGAGTCGGGCGGCGCCCGGCTGATCCCTCGCCGGGAGATGGCCGGAGACGGCGTTTTCGGGGCTAGGAAGCTCGGCACACCTCGGGATCTGGTCGGGAAGCAAGAGGAGCTCAAGCCAAACCTATCTATGGTTTCGGTTGCCACAGAGGTAGCTCGGAGAGGATGCGGCGAGCTAGGTGGCAGGAACTATGGCGGCGGCGAAGCTCGGCCTCATGGCTATAGTGCACAAAACCGAGGGAGAAAGGGTCGGGAAGGTTCCTGACCTTGCTGCGAAGCTTGGAGAACAACCAATTTCGACGGAGAAGTCCTCCCGAGGAGAAATCGACGGCGGCGGCGGAGCTCGGGGCGGCGGCTAGGGCAAGATTGGAGGGCGTGGCTTGCTCGGGAACTTGTGGGGAGGGACGGCAGGGCTTGGCCGACCTATATAGGGGCGCGAGGGAGGCGTAGGAGGTCCGGACTCGGGAGATTCGGTGGTTAGGATACGGTCGGAGGCGGCAGCCGTGCTCGGTTCGGGCTCTGTCCGGAGGAAGGGGACGGCGCTGTGCCGTGGGCCCGACGCGTCAGTGCCAGTAGGAGGGGGGAAGAGGGTCGCGGCTTCATTTTATGGGCCGGTGGAGGCGTGCTCAGGACGAACTCGTCCGAAAGTTCCGGCAGCGGTCGGTTGGACGTCGAGTCCTGCTCGGACTCCAGAGGGAGGAAGGGGACCGACTCTGAGCAGCGGGCCCCGCATGGCAGCCAAAGGAGAAGGGCGCCTGCGCGAGGAAGATGGGCCGGCCTGCCGACGCTCGGGTGGTCCTTCGGCCCAAGCGGGTGAAAAAAAGAAGAGGGGAGGTTTCCAAATACATTTGAATATTTTCAAATCTCAATAAAGTGCAAATCAAACAAAAAATCTTTGAGCAGCATGGATGCAACAAATCATGTTTCTAAATCCTATGATTTATTTTAATTGCTAAAAATTATTATTTGCCGGTTAATATGCCAAACAATTGCATAAATAAATCAATTTGTCCCTATTTTAATAAAAGCAAATTTTAGGGTGTTACAATTCTACCCTCTTGAAATTAATCTCGTCCTCGAGATTAGATTAGCTTACTCAAATAATTGGGATTATGACTTTCTCAATTCCTCCTCTTTTTCCCAGGTTGCCTCATCCTCTGAATACCGATTCCACTGAACCTTGCACATTTTTATAACTCTGCTCCTTGTGACTCGCTCTGCTGTTTCCAATATTTTAATTGGGTATTCCTCATATGTGAGATCTTCTTTAACAACCAATTCCTCCAATGGTATTTGCTCTTCGGGCACTCGCAAACACTTTCTAAGTTGGGATATATGAAACACATCATGAACGCCCGACAAACTTTCGGGTAGTTCTAGCTGATAAGCTACTTCTCCGCGTCTTGCTAGAATCTTGAATGGGCCAATATACCTGGGTGCTAATTTACCTTTCATATTGAACCTTTTTACGCCTCGCATAGGTGACATTTTTAGGTAGACATAATCTCCTACTTCAAATGTTAGTTCTCTTCTTCTTGTGTCTGCATAACTCTTTTGTCGTGACTGAGCCACTCTCAAGTTTTCTCTAATTTTCACAACTTGTTCCTCTGCATCTCTCAACACTGCTGGTCCAAACACTTGAGTTTCTCCGGTTTGGTTCCAAAATAAAGATGTTCTACATTTACGACCATACAAAGCCTCGAACGGTGCCATCTTGAGACTCTTTTGGTAACTATTGTTATAAGAGAACTCTACTTATGGTAAACTTTTATCCTAACTATGACCTTTTTGCAATGCACAGGCTCTCAACATGTCCTCTAATATTTGATTGGTCCGTTCTGTTTGTCCATCTGTCTGAGGATGATAGGCAGTACTAAAATTCAGCTCGGTTCCCAAAGATTCATGTATTTTTTTCCAAAAGTGAGACGTGAATTGAGTACCTCTGTCAGACACAATTTTCTTAGGAACCCCATGCAGACACACAATTCTAGCCATATATAATTCAGCTAACTTTGCTCCGGCATAGGTAGTCTTAACCGGTATAAAGTGAGCAACTTTAGTTAAACGATCAACAATTACCCAAATAGAATCATACCCTGACTGAGTACGTGGCAAACCAACTATGAAATCCATACCAACTTCATCCCACTTCCATTCAGGTATCTTCATAGGTTGTAGCAAACCTGCAGGCCTCTGATGCTCAGCTTTAACTCTCTGACAGGTGTCACATATTGCTACATATTCTGCCACATCTCTTTTAAGTCCAACCCACCAATACCTTTCTTGAAGATCTAAATACATTTTTGTGCTGCCGGGATGTATGGAGTAGGCTGAGTCATGAGCTTCTCGGAGTATCACGTCGCGAATAGATCTTATCTCGGGTACACACAACCTTTTTCCAAACCATAGAGTACCCTTTTCATCTATTCTAAATCCGGGTGACTTACCAACCACTACATTTTCAGCTATCTCTCTAAGCTTCTCATCTTCCAGCTGCCCTTTGCGTATATCCTGCTCTAGTGTAGGTTCAACCACTATCTCCATAGCATTAGTAACCAAACTTAAATTGAGACGCTCAAATTCAGCACATAGCTCCTCTGTCATAGGTGTTACTCGCATCTCATTAGCATAGCTCTTTCTACTAAGGGCATCAGCGACAACATTCGCCTTTCCCGGATGATAATGTACCTCCAAATCATAATCCTTGATCAATTCTAACCAGCGACGTTGCCTCAAATTCAGATCTGACTGAGTAAAAATATATTTTAAACTCTTGTGGTCGGTGTAGATATCACACTTTTGCCCAATAATATAGTGTCTCCAAATTTTTAACGAATGCACAACTACAGCTAACTCAAGGTCATGAGTAGAATAATTCAATTCATGTTTCCTCAGCTGTCTTGACGCATAGGCCACAACTCTTCCTTCTTGCATAAGAACACAACCCAAGCCTTGACGAGATGCATCGCAATATATAGCAAATCTCTTGCTCAAATCCGGCAAAGTCAACATGGGGTTTGTGGTTAATCTTTTCTTCAATTCTTCAAAATTCTTTTGACATTTTTCCGACCAAACAAACTTAGCATTCTTTTCTAAAAAGCAGTCATAGGCTTAGCAAGCTTTGAGAACCCTTCAATAAATCTCCTGTAATACCCTGCTAATTCCAGAAAACTACGAATCTCGCTGACAGTTGTTGGTGGCTTCCAATTTAGAACATCTTCTACTTTACTAGGATCAACCGCTATACCACCATTGGAGACAATATGACCAAGAAAGGCAACTTCCTTTAACCAAAATTCACACTTGCTCCGCTTAGCATACAACTTATGCTCTCGCAATTTTTGTAGTACCAATCTTAAATGTTCAGCATGTTTCTCCTTATTTTTCGAGTAAATTAAAATATCATCAATACATACCACAACAAACTTGTCTAGGTACTCCATAAACAGTTTATTCATCAGGTACATAAAGTAGGCAGGTGCATTGGTCAATCCAAAGGACATCACGGTGTACTCATATAATCCATACCATGTAGTAAAAGCTGTCTTAGGTATATCTGTAGCACGAATTTTTAGTTGATGGTAACCGGAACGAAGATCAATCTTGGAAAATACACAGGCTCCTCTCAATTGGTCAAACAAATCATCAATTCTAGGCAATGGATATTTATTCTTGATAGTAACCTCATTAAGTGACCGATAATCCACACACATCCGCTGACTTCCATCTTTCTTATCAACAAAAATAACTGGTGCTCCCCAAGGTGAAGAACTAGGCCGAATAAAACCTTTGTCTAATAATTCTTTAATTTGTTTTTTAAGTTCTTCTAACTCATTTACTCCCATTCTATATGGACGCTTAGCTATGGGTGCAGTTCTAGGCAATAATTCAATAATAAATTCAATGTCGCGGTCGGGTGGCATACCTGGCAATTCATCAGGAAATACGTCCGGAAACTCATCCACAACGTGATCTAGCTGGCTGTCATCCTCCTGGAGTTGATTAACTGTCGCTGCAGGTGGTGGTTGCATTACTACATCAACACTGACTTTGTCTCCTTTAGGCGTAGTTAACACAACGACCTTCTCCTCACACTGAATAACTGTCTTATTTTTCTTCATCCAATCCAGACCCAATATGACATCAATCTCAGCTGTTCTTATTACGGTAAGGTTCACTTTAAAGTCTACCCCCCTTAGAGCAATATTAACCGAAGGACAATAATATTGAGCTTGCATAGCCCCACCCGGTGAATTTACTAATATTGGGTTTTGTAGAGCTAAAAGTGGTATACTCTGTACTCTAACAAAACTTTGTGATACGAAAGAATGCGAAGCACTGGAATCAAAAAGAACAGTAGCGAGGATGGAGTTGACGTTGAACGTACCCATCATAACTTCTGGTGCTTCCTGAGCTGTCTCTGTGGACACATGATTCACCCTTCCTTGCTTAGATGGTGGCTGATATCTGCTCTTGGGTTGCTTCCCTGGGGAGTCTGTTGGCTCTGCTTCTTGGGGCAGTTGTAGGAGAGATGTCCAGTTTCTCCACAACCAAAACACTTGATGGGGGTGCCCGGTGTATTAGTCCTCATGGGAGTCTTACTCGGGGTAGCTTGCTGGGGTGTTTGAGAGGGAGTCTTCTGCTGCTGCTGAGGATAGGGGGAACGAGGTTGGTTCTGATTACGGTTCCACTGACTAGATCCCCTTGGTTCCACTGGTTGGGTGGCCCCTGGTGTTTCTGCTGAAATTTTTGCTGAGCGGTATTGGGACGCTGACGGTTGTTCCTGGTAAAACCTGGTCCTTGCTTCTTCATCTTGTTATCAGCCATCTCCTGGCGCTTGTTGTCAATCACGATAGCGCGGTTCACAAGCTCTTGGAAATTGGGGTAGGTGGTTATCATGAGTTGGAGTTGCAATCTATCATGAAGTCCCTTGAGGAAGAGACGTTGCTTGTCCTTGTCATTAGCAACATCATCTGGAGCATACCGTGACAATTGAACAAAATGATCACGGAATTCTGGCACAGACATCCGTCCTTGCTTCAGAGATCTGAACTCTGCCTGCTTCAACTCGATCAGACCTTCAGGGATATGATATGACCTGAAGTTTTCACAAAACTCTTGCCAGGTGATAGCAGGTGCATTGTTGGGACAACCATACTGGAATGATTCCCACCAGTCTTGAGCAGCTCCTTGTAACTGTCCAGATGCATATAACACCTTCTCTTGATCGTTGCACTGCGCAATGTTGAGTTGCCTCTCCACAGCGCGAAGCCAGTCATCAGCATCTAGCGGGTCAGCGGCATGGTTGAACACAGGTGGACGACCCTTCAGAAATTCTCCTCGCTTATCTCTAGCAGGAGCTTGAACAGGCTGCGGTCCTCCAGCTGGTTGGTGCTGAATGAATTGCATCATAGTTTGCATCAGCTGGTTCTGCGAAGCGATGAGGTCTTGAATGCTAGGTTGCGGTGGTGGTGGTGGATTGGCATTCCTCCTGTTACCGGCCATCTGTTTTTCAACACATAAATGAGTTTTAGTATTTTTTTACCATTATGCAATCACTTATGAATAATGAATCTGAATTTTCTGGGCGAGATCTGATAACAGCAGTGAAGAAAAATGATCATATCTGGAGTTTCCGAAATCAAACAGAGACGTTCTCTATACCGTTGGAAAGATCAGAAAATTTTCTACAACTTCCATGTTGATCACTTCTCCAGATTCGGAAGTTAAATTAACCAAAAACAGACATGAAAAGAAACTGTCCAGACTGCCAGACTGCGCAGAAACTTCAATTTGCAATAGTTACATCTCTCTAACCATAATGGATATTAACTTGATTCTTGTGGCAATGAAAAGGTCTGGAAGTCTACTGTTCCCCATTAAATTGTCATAATTTTTTTGAAATTACGAAATTAATTAAGAATAATTAACAAGACAGAGAGGTCTGAAAAATAGATTTGGTGAAACACAGATTTAACCAAAACAACTATTGATTCAATAATTCTCAAATCTTAGACCCTAACTATGAGAGTTGTAGTCACGCCCACAATTCTCAGCACTCATTACAAAGAACCAAATCATAAATATTTCATAAGAACAAAGCAACTAACACATAGTGTTTCATACGCACACAAGACTCGACTCCACTTAGCGCTACAAGCGTCTTTTATTGTTAAGGGAATTTTCTAACCCTATGGAGTGGAATCCTTGAATGGTGGAGGTGTGGGAATCTCCTGGAATAGCTTTGGTTGGTTGAGTCTTGCTCAATATCCATCAATCTCTTGATCTGCTTGTGCGTTGGCACTCTTGGCTCTAGCCAAATCGCGTTCCAAACCATGGACTCTTCCCATAAGTGCCCAAGACAATCTTGCTAGAGCTCTAAGAGCGGGCTGATCCACTTCGGGCATAGTCATGGCGACGTCACCTTCTTCAGTCACCACGCGAGGGTAGAATCTATGGACATCTCCTTCCATATCTTCATAGCGGTGACCATGGTAGTAGAGGTAGGCATGAGTAGCGGCATCTTCCATGCTCTCTTCCACGGTCCTACGTGGAGCGGCGCTCTTGTGAACAGATTCCGTCTTGTAGGCTCTATGCTGTGCATCCCAAACCTTGATATTCAACTCTGTGGACCAGTAGGTGTCTCGTGGAGGATGCGTGTGCTCCATGCTATAGTAGTTGAGAGTAGGTTGCAGGTCGGCGTAGTAGAGGGTCAGCATGTTGACAAGCGTTGTGTGGAAAAATGCATCTTCTTCTGGATACTTAGTATATTCCTCCTGGATCCATCCCATCTTCCTGGGCGGTTCACCTCTGGCGGGGGCTTCGGGTGCGGATGGTGCAACAGGCGGTGGAGGTGATAGAGTAGCAGGCGTCGGCGACGGAAGGATCTCTTCAACATCTTCCATGTACATAGCTTCCTCTTCACTTTCATTTTTCGGGGCGATCACCACGTCGTCTTCAGCTGGAATGTCCAAAGCTCGCGGTGGGTAGTAGCCTCCGGTGCTCATGCGTGCAGTTTTGCGACCACGAACCATCTTCTCCAATATAGATCAAGACAAAGTTAGATTTAGAATAGACTGAATATTTTTATAATGGAATAAGGATAAGAGAAGCATAAAAATTTTAGCAGTTAGCAAGTTAAGGTGGAAAGCATGAGTAAGGTGAGAAAAACATCTCTAGAATTTCTAGATTTGCGTCCTACAGTCAACCTAAGCTCTGATACCAATCTGTCACACCCAATTTTAAGGATAAAATTGAATGAACCAACTTATGTGCGCCCAGAGATCAATCACACATATAAGCGACAAATTACATAGTACCATCACAAGGTTCAATATATAACGAATAATATCACAGAGTCTTTACATAAATAGCAGCGGATTAAAATTATAATCTCTCGCGGAAGCTCCAATTCACAGGGAAGTAGTTGACTGGTGAACCACAATCCTAGTAATCCTCAGAAGAATCATCATAGTCATCTGTTACCCATCCGGGATTTTTATCCAAATATGAAAAATAAAGCAAGCGTAAGTACATGTCCTACTCAACAAGAATAACATGGGTTTATGAGGCTCAATTAAGGCAAGACACTGGTTTGACAGCGGTTGCTTTTAGTTGATCATATTTTAGCAATTGAGTAGTAGCAATAGAATATACCAAGGAAATAAGATTCGCATGATCATATAAACATGATAATTAATATGGAATAAACTTCAATAGAAACTCCCAAATAAATCAATATTAAATTAGTTAAGTTCCTGTAAGACATCCAAGGCCGCTCGTGACCGTGAGCGCGGCTGATATATCAGTTTTACACTCTGCAGAGGTTGCACACTTTCACCACAAGTCGTGATTCGCATATGCCAAGGGTCATGACTCCCATGTCACCTCACCAAGGAAGTGCGGCAGGGTACACTATGAAGTCTTTCAAAAGCCTTTCTAACATGCCACTAATCAATCCGGGCGCAATGGCAAGGGGTGGTAGAGCCCTCCTTCTAGTGGCACACACACGCAGCAGTACACACAAAGACAGGAGCCGCAAAACAACCAGCTCGACAAGGAACCTTTCAAGATTAACAATATGATAGAGAGTAACTTCATACTTAACTAAAGTCAGAGCCATATGACCCTCATGGTTGCGCTGTAAGTCCCGGTGTCATACTTACAGTTAAGTCCTTAGTCCATGTTGCTAAAAAGCATCTTTTAATCTTTATCTCATAATTAATTAATCAAGTTCATAAGATCATGACATCATCCAGCGCTAGCATCACTACTCAAATGCAATCTCATAGGTAACAAAGATCAAGTGATCAAAACTTAGCAATAAATACTATGGTTGCCAAGGTAGACACATGCATTATTAATTTAGTGATTAAGGTGAATAGGCAATAAGGATGGTTCATGCTATACTTGCCTTGATCAAAGTGCTCTGGAGAACTTGGATCCTCCGTGTACTCTTGATCACCAACGTATTACTCACCGTCTGAACTCGATCATAAAATCACCACACAATCATCGAGACAATCATACATGAAGCAAACAAGATCTATATTAGAAACAGTACACCAACAGTGGAAAAACAGATTGAAAAGTGTATAAAAATAATCTACGCGTCGCTACGATTCCAACGATATAAAGTTCACGCAAATCGGAGTTCAAACGGGAAAGTTATGAAACAAACAAGTTTTACTTTAATAAAATAATAGATTAAATCTAATCTCAAATTTTAAAAGTTGAAAACATGCGTAACAGTAGCATCATTAGGTAGATTACGAAATTACGAATCTAACGAGACTTGAACGGATCAAATCGGAGCTAAAACGAATAAAATATGGCCGAAATAAACTGAGTGGCAAATCTGTAAATATTGAAAACGCCTTTTGAATTAAAACCGAGGAAATACGTTTTCTAAATAGGAAAGCGTAATCTGAGAAATACGCCAAAGGATCGCGGGTTAGAACATTAAAAAGCTCAGGGGCTCTTTTGCAAAAGTGCCAGCGAAAGGGTATCTCTCACTGTGAGCCGTTGGATCGGCCGTGGACGGCGCAGGGTAGCTCGGGGGGAAGAGGGGCGGCCCTGGTCGCCGGAGTCGGGCGGCGCCCGGCTGATCCCTCGCCGGGAGATGGCCGGAGACGGCGTTTTCGGGGCTAGGAAGGTCGGCACACCTCGGGATCTGGTCGGGAAGCAAGAGGAGCTCAAGCCAAACCTATCTATGGTTTCGGTTGCCACAGAGGTAGCTCGGAGAGGATGCGGCGAGCTAGGTGGCGGAACTATGGCGGCGGCGAAGCTCGGCCTCATGGCTATAGTGCACAAAATCGTGGGAGAAAGGGTCGGGAAGGTTCCTGACCTTACTGCGAAGCTTGGAGAACAACCAATTTCGACGGAGAAGTCCTCCCGAGGAGAAATCGACGGCGGCGGCGGAGCTCGGGGCGGCGGCTAGGGCAAGATTGGAGGGCGTGGCTTGCTCGGGAACTTGTGGGGAGGGACGGCAGGGCTCGGCCGACCTATATAGGGGCGCGAGGGAGGTGTAGGAGGTCCGGACTCGGGAGATTCGGTGGTTAGGATACGGTCGGAGGCGGCAGCCGTGCTCGGTTCGGGCTCTATCCGGAGGAAGGGGACGGCGCTGTGCCATGGGCCCGACGCGTCAGTGCCAGTAGGAGGGGGGGAAGAGGGTCGCGGCTTCATTTTATGGGCCGGTGGAGGCGTGTTTAGGACGGACTCGTCCGAAAGTTTCGGCGGCGGTCGGTTGGACATCGAGTCCTGCTCGATCTCCAGAGGGAGGAAGGGGACGACTCTGAGCAGCGGGCCCCGCATGGCAGCCAAAGGAGAAGGGCGCCTGCGCGAGGAAGATGGGCCGGCCTGCCGACGCTCGGGTGGTCCTTCGGCCCAAGCGGGTGAAAAAAGAAGAAGAGGGGAGGTTTCCAAATACATTTGAATATTTTCAAATCTCAATAAAATACATATCAAACAAAATATCTTTGAGCAGCATGGATGCAACAAATCATGTTTCTAAATCCTATGATTTATTTTAATTGCTAAAAATTATTATTTGCCGGTTAATATGCCAAACAATTGCATAAATAAATCAATTTGTCCCTATTTTAATAAAAGCAAATTTTAGGGTGTTACACGTATATAGTTTTGGTATAGTACTTATTGAGATAATAAGCGGAAGGCTGATCCGGTCTTATACTATGAAGTCAGATGGCACTCCAGAGCTACCACCTCATGATTATGTAAGAATTTGTTTTTTCATTAAAAAAGGCATGTCCATAATTATATCTTAATTTGCAGCACAGTACTAATAATGAATGGTGTCCCTTGTTTTGTGACAACAAATCCACCAACTCTTTTATTTTTACCAAGAAAAAATGTACATCTAGATGACTTCTTTTTCCGAGTCCCTTTTCTAGACAATGATATTTCTTGTGTATACTTGTACTATGATGCATCATGAACACTAGTTGGCAGCCCTCGGCCCTCCCAGCTGCATAATCTCCTTTTCCCCTGTTCTTTAAATTTTGACTTTTTCAATATATGTCATTGAGGAATGTTCAATATTGGATTCCAGTATTTTTTTCAGGCACACAAGCACCGAAAGAAGCTGCACAAGCTTGTTGATCCATTGTTGCGAGTGAACGGGCATGAATGGGCTCAGATTATGGAATGTGTGAGGGTGGCACAATTATGTACTCACCATCTTGCCAAGCATCGGCCTACCATGTCAGAAGTTGTCACCATGCTTGTTAGCATCAAGGTTGCGCAGAGGGCACACTGCAAATAATAGGCCATTGTATTGGGAATACTCTAATACTAAATATATTGTTATAGTTTTGAAAGAACAGCAAATTAATAGTTACAATGTTAAAATTGTCTACTAATTAGCTACAACTATGCCCTTGTCTAATTAGACTTGTATCCATTTCATTTCACATGTGTTAAGTGAAGATTAGTCAAATTTTCACCCCAATCCACTCCAACATATGTGAAATGAGGTGGATATGAGTGCTGTCAAACAGGACGTACTGTTATATGGAGATAATATGTACGTTACCATGACCGTGTAAACATGAGAGAGGGCTGTTTGGTTCCTACTTGTTACCCATAATTTGCCACAAGTAACCTTTGACAAGTGTGGCCAGAAAATTTGCAGCCACATTTTGCCATTTTCCAGGAGAATCTTGTCACATTTTTTTTTTACTCTACGCAATATAGAACCTAAAGTAATCTTGGCTAAGTTTAGTTATCAACTGAACATTTACCAATTTGGTTAAACTTGCCTAAGGTGAACTGTGGCAAAATGTGGGTAGCAACCAAACACCTCAATAGTTATTGTAAAATAGTTGGGAAGTTGGGCTGAACAAAAACACTGTCGAGTTGAGTGACTGATTCGAACTTACAGAGCTGTTGAGAGGTCCCTTTCACGGCTTCTGTTAGCACAGCTTATATTAGCAATAAAGTATTAATGCTTAGGTGATTTGTACCTGGGGAATCTTGTTGAATAATAGGGCAACTTCGTAGACACTTCATCTGGCGAAATTATGCTTCGCTAGAATGCTAATAAGTCCATGCTGTTGTTAATTTTTTAGCCTATAGCTCGAGATGAAATCACTGACTCGATGGGCACGTTGAAATTGTCACAATGCACCAGAACCAGCAGCTACCCGTGATCCATCCCTGCTGGACAAATCAGGCTGAGGCAGGCTGGCATTGACGTAGAATGCGGCAAAGACTTATGATGAGTCCAACTTCGAATATTTCAATGTCTGACAGTTCAGTATCCACCACGTTTAGCGCCAATTTTTCTTATATCACTGATACAGTGATCTGTGCACAAAGCTTGAAGCTTCCTGGAAACCACCCCCTCCACGTTTTGGCGCCATCTCTACAGCTTTGTTCAACCATGTCAGGCTCACAGTTTCAATTTTTTTTTTTAAAAAAAAAACTTTTCTGCTTCCAACTGGTCAGTCCTTTTGACTTTTCTGCCACTGCCACTCCCTCCCAAACCTTGCCAACATTTTTTATGCTCTCAATCAACGCCACCCTCTTCCCCTCCGACCTCTCCGTCTTCTTCCTCGTTCACCTCCTACCACCAATGCTCGTCCAAATCAAACCAAGTGCAAGAACAAAGGAAGATGGCTCTGGTGGGGCAGGTGGCGACGGTGGCGCAGCTGGTGGGCGTGGACGCGTTCAGCCTCATCACCATGATCGCGGAGGCAGCGCAGACGGTGCGGCGGAACCGCGCCGTCTGCCGGCAGCTGGCGTGCCGCGTCGAGATGATCGGCGACCTGCTGCGTCGGCTGCACGACCACCAGGACACGCAGCTGATGCAGCTCCCTGAGACGCAGCGCCCCGTGAAGGCGCTGGAGGAGACGCTCCGGCGGGCGTACCTGCTGGTGCGCTCCTGCCAGCGCCGCGGGTACGCGTACCGGTGCTTCATGGGGGCGCGCCACGCCGACGAGCTCCAAGAGATGCAGGGTGAGATCGCCTTCTACCTCCAGCTCTTTCCCCTTGTCAGCTACGTCGACGCCACGCTCAAATGGGTCAGGCATCTCAACAACAAGCAGCAGGCCTCCTCTCATGACACTTCTTCTTTCCAAGAGGTACATCCACCTGTTCACAACTGCTAGTTCTCCACTGGTTGCTTGCTTCTGTTATGATATATTTATCAGAAACAAACACACAAACTAGCTAGCTCTATCGTCACGGTTTGGGGAGCATGCCAAAATTTTCCTGATTCTTGAGGGGGTTCATTAAACTCATTCGTACCAAAATCCTGCAAATATGTCATCGACTTAATTTCTACCTTCCAAATAGATCCACAGCTGAATCCTTTTACCATGCTTTTCTACATATACATGATACATATGGTAGAGACAGGGTAATAGCTTAGTACTTCCTACAACAGATCTGTGCACGGGATCTTTGGAATTTCATTGTTACTATGCTACCTAACAGTAAGAGATTGAGATATGAATGTTCCATATAATTTAATTTTGGATTGTGCAGCATGCTGTGTTTTAGAATTTTCTTCTTTATTTTCTTGGAGAACTGATGTGTTTGCCATCTGTTATTATTTGTATACAGGCACCTATGGTAAGACCATGTGTTGTGCCGTTCCTGTTTCTCTCGTGCGATGGATGCTGCTTAGCAATTGTTCAGGGAGTATGCCTTGGTATATGGTATAGTACACACACGGTTTGCATGCATCACTCTGCTAATGTTTCCTGATGTGTGTATCTCTGAACTTTTCATGTGTCACTACAGGGTTCGAAACTCGTTACTAACTATACTCTTTCACGTCTTATGAACATATTAAAATGATCTAGCTAGCTAGTACCTTTATTTTCATTGGGAACAGCTAGCTAGTATGCAGTTCTCGGTCATCGTTTTCGGATTACTATCTGTGGAATTAAGATCAAAGTGCATTCATATGTTCCAAATAGGTATGTTGGAATTTTCCTTTTACTCGAGGGAATGCGATGAATACATTCAGTATTACCTGACCAATTCTCGAGCACTGATTTACTGCTCGAGTCTTCTGATGATCTGTTTGCATACATAGCTTACCTTTTGGTTCATCAGGATTGCAAAGTTCCAGGCTCGCAGGCGCTGATGCCGGTGCAACAGATCCAACCCTCGAGCCTTGAACAGTTTGGGAAGGATGACTAGATCGCATACGTTGTGCCCCCCGAGACACTTACTTCACTTTCTTTCAGGTTCTAAAATTAGCATACTCAACTCAGTATGTTGGCAGTCTGCAATAACCTCATCTTCTCATTCACTGTCTTGACCTGATGACCAGTCTGTGTATCTTCAGATTTTATAAAACAGAGCAAATCTCAAATGGGTTGCTACTAAAAGCTATACCCAGCCAACAAAACGCATCGTCTGGGGGAGAGCGATAATAACGATCATAAGCTGCTGTCAATATGTACATATCAATTTTTCCTCTTCAGTTCAAGTCCACTCGAGAAGAACTGAACCAAGAAAACATCAAAAACATAGACGAACTGCGGTTCTGATCCAGCCGAAACATGCATCGCAGAGATAGCAATAGTAATCAAGATGTTAGACATGTCTTGATTTCATTTTTGCCTTGTTATTGCGATTACGCCCTGATGTACTACAACTACTAGGACCTGAATCCCAAATTCTCCAAACCTGTACAGTCATTCTTTTCGTTTTATTATTCCTCACCGGCACTGTAGACCACAGGCAGCAGAGTCATGCAATTTTTAAGATGTCTGCCAGTGAATGAAATCCACACGCGCTACCCTGCATCTCTGGCGATGCAACTTGTACATAGCATTTGTTCTTGTACATGTCGATCACTTGGCTGGGTAATAAAATTGAGATCGAGACGTGGTTGTTTCGTTGGAATCGAGACGAATGAAAGGTTTTTTTTGGCATGGCCGTGTGGGTCCCACTTACACTCAGGATTCGCCTCGATTCCTCTGGCCTTCCTCCTGGCTAACCAGAGAGTCTCATTTTAATATGCAGCAGGCAGAGAGTGTCATTTTACCAGCACTGATCGAATACAAAGCACTGCACGCGCGCACCTTCTAAAATGCCTACCAATTTTGTAGTTACAGGACTTAAAACTGTACTATACTCCAATACATACGTCTCTACTAATATAAAAGGCACCAGTTAGAATTTTTCTAAGTGCACCCCACCAAAACAAACCACCAGTCTATATCTCTCCTAAACTTCACTAAGCGCACCCCAAACCATGTACCCCGGAATCCAACTCCTTTAAATCCAACGCTTCAAAGACACCTCTACCTTCATATTATCTTACTCACTCAAATCCAATGGCTCGGAGTCTTCGGATCTCACATCATCACTCATCCTGCCTCCTCCCACCCGAAAAGCCATGCCCTCGCTCCCTAGCCGCGATCGCCGCGACCTGCCACGTGAAAAAAGAGCCTGCTTCGTTTCACAAAAAAAGGCCACGCGACGACGACGCCGTGATCACCACTCCCTGCCGCAAAGAGATCGCTCGGCGATGACGCCCGCTCCCTGCCGCTCCAAGAAGCCTGCTCGCCGCCGCGATCACCACTCCCTGTCGCAAAGAAGACCGCTCGACGATGACGTCCGCTCCCTGCCGCGTGAAGAAGATCCCTCAACGACAACGCCCGCTCCCTTCCCTCGACGCCGCGTCTCCTGGAGACGCCCCACACGCCGCGCTGTGCCCTCCTGCCCCGACGCGACGCTGTGCTGTGCCATCCCGCCCTCTCCACCCGACGCAACGCCGCGCTGCCCTCGCACCCGACGCGCCGCCGTGGCCCTGCCCCTGACATCGCACTGCGTGGCCCTGCCCCCGATGTCGCGCTGCCTCGAGCCGCGGTTCCTCCACGGCGCCACTGCCCTGCCGGCAAAGCTTCTACTGGATCGATCGTTGTCAGGAATTTGAGACGGGCACTGGTCCATCGACCTATGTAGAGGTTAATGATTTCGACGCTCTAGGATCATCCACCACTGTTCTCACATCAGCAAATGTGATGGATGAAAATTCCTTCAGTTACCCAAACAAGGTAAATTTGCCCCCTTGTTTGTGAGCTATTACCTGTGTGTGCCTAAATGATCATGTGTCCCTCAACGCCTGTTTGTGCTCTGGTTTCAGTTTCGGTTTCAGTTTCAGTCTCATTTCCTTTTAGATTTTTCCTACCTGAATCTGAATGCGAAACCTGATGGTGAACAATTGCGCTGCAGGTTGTGCCAGTGAAGAGCTGATAGTGAATCTGAATGCAGAGGAATTTGAGACGGGCACTGGTCCATCTTCACGGTCAGTTTTATTCAGTTCTGATGCATCCAGTTCCTGCTCATCGAGTTTTATTCCGTTGTGATGCCTCAGTCTGATCTTTTATTCTTGCGGATCTGGCTCTACACACCCATCAGGCTTGGGCTTGCGCTCAACTTTTCGGTGTTCTACTATGGGATCCTGAAGCCCTGAACTCCCCTGATCGTGCTTTTAACCTTGCAAAAACAGGTTTGCATATCCTCCTCTCCTCATGTTCTCTCTGTGTGTACAATGAACTGATAGTCATATTTTCATTAGGGGTCACATTGTATTATTAGCTACCTATATGCTTATGCCTGATATGATAATTTGCACATAGACAGGACAAAAGGATATCTTATTTTGTTGTTTTAAAATTAAAAGTTCGATTGGTCTGCCTTGGATTGAGCTTGTCATTGATTTTTTTTTTCTATTTTTGTCATTTTCATATTTGGGAATTTGGTCTGGACCGCTTGTGACCTACTGGAAAGGTGCTTTTAAATAGGGGAATGCAAGTGAGGCGTTGATGATGCTACAAAAGTGGTTTTCAGTTTTTTGCTTTCTAGACCACTTTGGTTCATTTTTGCTGATTTAATTCTTGCCACTTGCCTGGCAGCGAGGGATAGTGTTGTGCCAATTCGAGATGAACTGCTCGGTCACTGCAAGGTTGCTAATGGCAGGGCCCTTGACCTAGAGCCAATTGAAAAGAACACTGCCAATGAGTCTCTGCAGTTTTCTTTTGAAGAGAAGAGTGGCGATGCGGTGTGCAAAATTAGCAAAAGCATGGTGCGAGATGTGAAGGCTGCAATTGAATTTCTCGCTGCCAGGTAAGAACTGACGTTCCTGAAACTTTTTCAGTAGCAACTGTATTGAATGTTTTTGTTCTTTAACTCCGTAGTATGAACTAGGTATCAAACATAAATGAATAGTCTGCTGATGACACATACAAAAATGCACTTGTCTAATAGAACTGTGCTATGCATTTGGGGGCAGCTGCTGATTATATTGACTTATCTATTTTTTGGACCTCTTGATTTATCTATTGAGTCAACTGATTATGTGTGAAATTGGTTGCTGCCCACTTGATGAGTGATGCCGACAGCTGAATTGTTTGTTTACCTATGTTTGTCTACAGCTTACTACAACGATATTTGTATTGGTGCGATAGCTTGTCGCCTGGAGAAGAAGGAAGGAGGGGCACTCCGAGTTTACATCATGACCTTGGGTGTGCTGGCAGTTGGCACCATATGGCTGTCTTGGTAGATGTGAGTCTTCCCCCTTCCTACTCATTAATGAAAAAAGATTCAAACTTATACAGAGATGGATAAGCCTGAATTTTTGAGGACCGATTCTGTTGGCCCCTGTCGCAGCCTAATTTCATTGCATGTAGGTTGGGTTTTAGAACCGCTTGTCAGTTCAGTTCACCATGTGCAGGTTCTCCTCTTATTTGTCTCATGACCAATCTCCTGAAAACAATCTGGAAGTTTTTTTTTTCAGTTTGATGTAGCCGATTTTAATTTTCTTTCATAGGCTTCAGGTTAGGAACTGATGATTCTTCTTGCATGCCAAGCCTCCATTTCGAGGTTATATCAAAAACTGTTAGTGTTTCTGAAATTCAGTAAGAAAAAGAAAAGAGAGAAGAAAAATGGGTTGATACAAGCACCTAGAGTTGCGCTAAAAAAACCACAAACATGATACAATTTTTAAAGAGTAATACAAGTGGTCCAAAAATGAACCAACTACTTGATATTCTGCCAGGGGGTTGGCTTCCATCAAAGTCCATGAATATCCACCTATAGTCATGAATTCAACATGTTCTTCCCTTCATATGGGAGGATCCTCACTGCAGGCTGTAGGACCAAGACATTCTACTTTTATTTTTCTTTTCTTTTTTATTATATACATGGCGGAGGGATATGTCTGAAATATTGTCATTCAGTTGTTTTAATGTGCATCACTAAAATGCATCCGTAGCGTTAGCACGGGCAATATACTAGTATATATAGCAGAGTCAGAAATGTAAACTCGCTCTCAGTCTCAGCAACCTGTGGTCGTCATTATTCATTGCCACATCCCCGTTCGCACACCTTCTAAAATGTCTACCAATTTTGTAGTTACAGGACTTAAAACTGTACTATACTCCAATACATACATATATATATATATAGCAGTCAGAAATGTAAACTCGCTCTCAGTCTCAGCAACCTGTGGTCGTCATTATTCATTGCCACATCCCCGTTCGCACGAATAAGCGCACACACTAAATTCGGGTGAATAGTGGCTATGGGGTTGTAGATCTGTCTGACGACCTGATAGGACTAGTCGTGGCTATTGCTATCCTGAAAGAACCACGGTGGCATCTTTGGGACGGGCAACTCTTTGTTGCCATGTAGCATTTCAAGAACCTCCGCCATGGTGGGGCGATCTTCCCGATCACTCTGAGAACACAGCAGGCCTACCTCCACGCACCTCTTGATTTCCGTCAGCTGAGATCCGTCAAACAATGACGGATCAAACTCTTCCTCGATTCGTCCAGCCTCCCAGGCCTCCCAAGCCTGACAAATTATATGATAAACAATCTCTTATGTATTCTCAGATGACTGGCTTAGATGCATGTACGCACATAAGTATATATACTTACCCACCGAGACACTTTCTCTAAAGGTGCAATCATAGATGATCTACGGATACTACCAACGGTCTGGATGAGAGTGATGCCAAAACCGTACACATCATTCTTCGTTGACACAATACTTTGTTCAATATATTCTGGGGCTGCATACCACCTGAATGCATGGTTAAATAAACATATTCATGCATATCATGTACACGCTCCTGTGGAAATATGAATTGATATATGTGTAGGGGAATGATATCTTACGGTGTGCCTGCTATGGTGTCTGCAGTAATCTCGTCGTTCTCGTCCAACGCTGTAGATATATTGAAATCAGTAATGATAGCATTGAAATCAGAATCCAAGAGGACATTCGCTGGTTTCACATCCATATGGACAACTCTTTGTTCATGCAGGTACTGTACGCCCTGGGCTATCCCCCCAATTATCCGGAAGAGAGAAGGCCAGTCAAGTTGGGAGTCACGGGATCCTGTCAAATTACAGATGATGATACCAGGCGGGTAAGCACCTATTAGCTCACTATATTCAACAGAGTTAATTAAGAGAAGAAAAAAATTAGCTATGGATCGGAATGTAAAATGTGTTCACTATATCTGAGTGTGGAAACATGCCTCTTATGATGTCGTCTAAACTTCCATTCGGCACATATTCTTCCACCCAAATAAATCCACTTTCTTTATTAGCTCGGCCCCTTTTGGGTTTGAAAAATTGCACCACAGAGATAGACTTTTCATAGCTATATCCGACAAATTTCACTATATTTTTGTGCTGAAGCTTTGAAACAAGTAGAAGTTCATCACTCCATGCATATGGCCACGTTGAAAAAGAACCATAGCTCTTACGTTTCTTGATGGCGACAATTCTTCCATCTTTTAATACACCCTGTAAAATCAACATGTGTTATACACAATTGGAGCCTCTCTACAACTCTTAGTCTGAGGCTATTATCATTAATACCACTATTTCAGGTGGACTTTTCATCATATCAATCACACCATATGGGTTTTGGTTCTACAAGGCAACGCCGCAATGGTACCTCAAGTAGAGGCACAGCACATGCAATCGTACAATCTTGCAATTACTAATTAGAGGGCCATATAGAACCACCATGTTAATTGTCAAAAGACACGTTAGAAAAAATATAAAATACTATATAGGTTAATTCTCACTAGACGCGTTAGTGAAACAGATAGTCTTATAATTTGTCAAAATAATCAGAAATATCTAACTTATTTTGGAAGACTCTAATCATGACCACAGATAATTGCCAATGGTTCTATTGCAATTAATAAAGAAAATTGCCTACCACTGATATTATGAAAAATACAAAAAGTAGTCCCCTAATTTTGTGTCTACATTACATATATCTTGCATTACGAAGGATAATTCAAAATAACTCCCTAATTTTGTATCTAAATTACCCACCTTTGCCACTATGAGCCATATTTCAAAATCCACTAATTTTGTATCTAAATTATCCACCTTGGCCACTATGAATGATAATTCAAAATAACACCCTAAACTTGTATATAAGAGTATCTATAACTTATCCATATAACAATAATTCAAAATAACCCTTTGAATTTGCATCTAAATTACCTGCCTTTCCCATTATGGAACATAATTCAAAATACCACCACAACATTGCATCAAATTATCCACTTTTATAATTATGAAGATAATTTAAAATAACTTTAAAGTTTTTACATAAATTACAAACACCCGTCATTGCAAATGATAATTTAAAATGCCTCCAGATAGTTTTATAAATTAACTACCTTTGTCTTTATGAAAGGTAATGCTAAGTAACCTTCTAAGTTTGCATTCAACCTTCCTTACCTTTATTATTTATATCCACCTTAGCCAAATAAAAAAAATTCTTTTAGTTCTACATTTAAATACTAATATATCTAATATATGTTGCTACAAAAATAAATCAATATCCATAAAGTCCAAGGCATATGTATTTATAAATTATAAACTTCTATAGTCTTGGAATTAAATAGCAATAATGTTAAGTTTCACCATATATAACAAGTAAACATGTATATATTAGAATAAATATTTGTTTTAATAGATTACGAAGCATGTAAAATTTTCCAATTAACAAACACTATGGAAATACCATTGATAATTCACCTTAATTTTTATTAATTCTTCATGATAACCAATTTCATAAATTGTTGTCTTTAAGTTTATATATCTTGGCTCAAACGTTATGTTAACACCAATATTGGCAATTTAATATACAAAACAATACTACACATATAATCTTGTGATACAACAAATTCAACATGTTCTGTAACTTTCAGTAAGTAGGTTTTATTTAGCCAATTCATTTAAGTTACCTAATTCAACCTGTCTAGATGTCACGATCCCTTCAGTCTCAAATATTTATTTTTAAGTTCTCATCTTTTGATATTCAAAAGTTTTGATTCATACTATGTTAGATGTAGAAAGAAATTAAAAGTTCTATAACAAAGTTGTAGTGCCTTACCAACTATGTTAACAAAGTTGCAGTCCTTTACAAACTATGTTGGCCAAATATACATTCTGTATATATACTCAAAAATGAGCTTGGACTACAGTGATAGAGAGGTGTTGTGGAGTTGAAACTTATGACTTCGAAACCTAAAAATACCAGTCTCTAAGAATGTGTTTTGTAGCAGTATTTATTTACAATTCATCACTATCTAAATTATGCAGAACAAAATTATGAACCTGATGTACCTTGTAGACAACGAAAGTGCCACCTTCGCCAATGTTGTTGGCATCTGAAAAACTGCTTGTAGCGGCCTTGAACTCAGACCACTTGAACTCTCTTATGGCTAATATGCAAAAATAACATAAGACGTAGTTTAGTATCTTGTCCATACAAATACACACTTTGCAATGGATATGATTGATCGCCTATGTTGTACTACGATTAAAAAAAAACTTTGCAGTTTATTAATTGGAAACGAAACATTAATATAGCCCTCCAAAAACTTATTGGCATTGTATTAAAAACGAGTAATCAGGGCATAAAAAAATTGTAACATATACTTATGCTGCTATGCCTACCAGATCCAATGCACAATTAACTCTTTAGTTTGTTATATATAATTTGGAGAATGATTTGAATAAAAAAGAGTTTGTTAGTTGGGAGTTGTCTTAAAATACTATATACCAATAAATGGATAAGGATGTGTTTGGTTAGGGGCAAGATACATATGAAATGAGAACTTTCTACACGAGGAAATACTCAACTAATAAGATGGTATCCCTTCTGATTCCTAATGTACCAACTCGTCCCTTCGATATGCCATCCATCATCTGTGTGCCCTCCCTCTTCTTTCTCCTCCATCTTTGGCCAGAGCCTCAGAGGTGCTGCATCACCCTTCCGAAGTGGCCAAATATGGACCACGAGCACGAGGAAATCGAGCTCCGACGGCCTCACCTGTTGGCTAGCTCCGCCCCATCAGTCTTGGCCCGCTCTACCAACCCTCAGCCGCTCCACAAATGCAGCTCCGCCAGCTCAGTGGTGGCAACATTGCCAGCCCCACTTGCCTCCTCTCTCTCACCACCAGCCCCACCTCGCTGCAGGCAGCCCCAACTGATCCTATACTCTACATGAAGGCACTTGATGGACACCATGAGAGGGTTGTCGATGGTATGTGCGGCCTACCTATAATATATTCTAAATTTGTCAGAAAAAAATGTTGCATCCATCCCATCTGTCTTAGTCCCTCGTAGCAAAAAAATGACATGATTATAACCATCCCAACTTGTACCTAAATCAAACAAAACCTAAGAAAATTTGAAATCATAGGATGCACCAATAGTTGATAGACTTATTGTTCAATGGGTTCCTGTGAGCACCGGGAGAGAATGGCTGAGAAAACGGGGAACCTAATTTGTATAAGCCATCTTAAAAATATTGAAATCCAATCTAACTAAGAAATTGTATGATAGCATTTATAATTAAAGCAAAGAGACAGGTATTCGATCCATCTTTGGCACAAAATTAGAAAATACTCCATCCCAAATTATAAATCATTCCAATTTTCATGAAGGGTGAAAAGAATCTCAAGTTTGACAAAATAATATTATGATATCAAATAAGTATCATTAGATTCTTTATTAACTATGTTTTTATAGTATTTCAATTTGGTATCATGATATCAAAGTTGAAATGATTTATAATTTAGAATGGATGGAGTTTATGATAGCAGTGATGATATGGATAAATAAAGTACTCGAAAGCAAATATAAGTACATATAATACATGGAGGGCAATATTAATATTTTTTGCGAGGCAAGCAATACTAATTTAATTTCAATTTTTTTTGTAAAGTCTTGGTTGGAGACTAATTAAACTATAGGTCACAACCATATCTATGAGTAATTGAAATTTTATTCATTTAAATTTTGTGTATGCCTACAAGATAATTGCCAAAGATTGAGTTGCAAAAGTCAGAGCAACAAAATTCTCAATGATTACCTCTTTGGCTTTTCCTAAGAAGGGTGCACTTTTATCTTTGTTCCAAGTCTAACTTTATGTGTAACTAAATTTGTATATAGAAAGTAACATTTATGACACCAAAGATGAATACAATGTTAATTAACTATTTGGTATTGCAAATAGTGATAATTTTATATAAATTGAATCAAATTTAAAATATGGTTTTATGTAGGAAAAACCAGAAGGACAAGCATTTTGTGGCAGTATATAGGAGGAGCACTCTCATTACTGCTGGCTGTGAAGAAATCACCAGTACAAAAAAAAAAAAAACTGCAGGATGGGAGTTGAAGATACAAAATAGATGAAGTGTTTTAAAATTGTCCTCAAATATCACCCCCACATCAAGAAACATAAAGCACACTCATGTATAACCGTGGGCATACGGCCAAAGCACAGGTGTTAAGGCCCGGCCCCGGTCGTGGTCGTCTCACATGGGGTACAATGCCGCTGTGTATGGGTGGGGCAGGGTTCGGTGGTTTTCTTGACCTGCGTGAGAAGGTCTTCTTCTTAATGCAATGCCTGGGGGCTGTCTTACCTCCGCAGGTCAAGTTTTTTTTTATAACCGTGGGCATAGTTATCGTGACTGGATCAGGTTTTGGACTAGTGAAGCCATCAATTCACGGTTTGACTGGTCTAAAACGCTTAATAAAACAAAGATTCCATATTTAACATATATCAGACCTGGTTCTTTTCGGGCCCAGGAAGTGTAGTTCCAACCCCCACGCCAGGTCTAGTCTCCCTGTTCGCCTGAACAGGAACCTGAAAATCATGAACGTGTGCCATCGTTTCCAAATAGGAAGCTTCGTATGCCGAGGCGGTTCGGAGAGGAACGATGATGGTGATCCTGAATGCCTCAGGCCTCGACTGGGCACTGGGAGAAGCATAGGCCTACAACCCTGGCTTCAACCTAGATTTGACCACAAGGTTTGGCGGTCGGGGGGGGGGGAGGGAGGGGGTGACATGGGGTCATGGGCGAGGGCACTTCACGCCTCATGGCTGGGGTCCCAGAAGGAGATGGGGCCAGGTGGCGGCTATTGTGGCCACAGTGGTTACAACAATGACGGCAGTCGTTGAAGTGGCTACTGTGCCCACGGTGGCTACAACACGCACTCCCTCCGTGCCGTTGAAAGTAGTTGTACAATTTTGAATAAGACAAATGATCAAACAAGATGACACAAAATCCAAAACAACATTTTTAGTGTGACGGAGGGAATACAACTACAACCCCTTCGGCTGAGGTGGACGGCAAGGTGGGCACGGTCGCGGAGCTTGGATGGATCTGCAAGCGGGGATGCAGAACCCAAGGGGAGATGTGGTGAAACAGAGTGGACTGGCGTGGTAGTTAATTGGTGTTCAACAAGAGATTACGGTCGGTCAGGCACAGTACATGACCACAGCTGCAAATGTGGCGCTAGCATCCTTGGCAACTGGAATCCCAGCAACAAATGGAGGAATTTATAGACCCAGCTGCAACAGGACAGCATGTGATGATTGATTTAGAAGACATTCCAGTCTTCACGACAATGGGGGGCAAACTAAAGTAAATTAAGGCAAGCCTTTTTGTTATAGATATCATAGAAAAGGACATGTTTTCAGTGTGGGCATTGCGGTGATTTGTTGTGACGTATGTCCTTGAACCATGTGCTCAAGTAGTCTATAATAAGGCTAGATCTTTATCCTTTATCTAAAAATAAGGTCTGTATGATTCAGTTATATATAGGTTGTGGAAATGTTCTCCCTCCCTCCCTCCTTCCCTCCCTCCCTCCCTCCCTCTCCCTCTCCCTCTCCCTCTCCCTCTCCCTCTCCCTCTCCCCATTGAAACAGTTGTGCAACTCTCTATGTTTGCAACCATTTAGAAAAGCTAATACATGCTCCAAGGTGCTGCAAAAAATGTACTACACGAAAGTAGCTTCTTTTGAAAAACAGCTTCTAATTTCACTCGTTTTGGTTGGCTTTCTGCTTTGTGGCAGTAAAAGCATTTTCTAGAAGCCAAACTAAACACTTCCGTAATCTGGTTGTAGTATGTGTGCTTTTAGGTATACATTAGGCCACGAGGTTTGAACACGACCCTTTGTCACTTTAGCTCTGATTTTCCCACTAATTAACTATTTTGGTTATTTCTCGAGAAACTGCCTTTGTCAATTGTTGTTCTCTTGGATTCACAACTAATCCTTATTAATTAGGTCTTTTTTGTATGCCCAGGTATCCACTTAATCTACGTTGGTCGAGGTGGATTGGTGTGAAATATAGCGCGTGTTTGGTTCAAGGATTCAATTGGGTTGGGTTGGAATGGAGTGCGGAATATATCTCCTGGATACGTGTTTATCCGGTACCTCTGAAATCAAGAAATCAGTTCAGCCCAAATCACAGTCATGCCTTCTCCATCACTTGCACGAGTGCAGGGAGTGCAGGGACTCCTCCGACCTTCCCTGGCTGGCAGCATGACGCTGCACAACCAACAAGCATGGAGCAGTGTGGATCTGTGCAGACAACTAGTAGTAGCACGGTGCGGTGGGGGCGGTGCCATGCTAGGCTGCAAACACGGTATATGGCCGTGTGGGGTGGTTGCAGGGCGGGACGGTGCTGGGTGGCCGCACATAGCAGCAGAGGCGTTGGGCGGCAGTGCAGGATGGCGGTAGGCTAGGGCCACCTTATGGCTATTGTAGGGCGGCACGGTGCTCGGCGCCTGTGGAGCTCTTCTCGTCGGCGATGGCGGTGGAAGGTGTTAGGAGTGGCTAACATTGCAGGGCCCCTGATTGTAGTAGCTGGTGGTGTTTAAAACACCGTCCATTTCAACCCATTGTATCCCTTCAAGCTTAAATTTGGAATGACTCCAATCCCACAAACCAAACATAAGTTGAGTTCAACCATACCCAACTCTTAAAACTTGGATACGTCAACCCATTCGACACCATCTAGAAACACTACACCACAACCTTTAAACAGCGATAGACAGTACATTGCTGAAAGGGGTGTACAGCGATTGACTGTCTATTGCTAAACGCTATAGCAACGGACAGCTGCCGTTGCTAATGAAGCCGTTGCTATATGTATATAGCAAAGCAACGGACATGTTATTTAGCAACGGACGGTTCGATGGTTCAACTTATAGCAACGGACAAACTATTAGAGCTTTTAGCAACAGACAGTACGTTTCAATAAGGACTTTTAGCAACAGATAGTCCATCGAGCTCAATTAAATAGGCATAAAAAAATAAAACCTTGTATATCTAAAACTCGTATACATTGGATCAAACATTCAAGACCAATTTAATATTATGTACACAGATCAAGCTCGTCATACACAAATGACACATCAGCCATGCTCATCAATTATCAAACTCGAGTATATATTTAATCATGTCACTTCACATCCAGCTAACCTTGTCTCAACATATATATATATATATATATATATATATATATATATATATATATATATATATATATATATATATAAAACACATGAACAAAAACAAACTAACATGTGTTGTCCATGGAAACCATCAAACATTTGGTTAAAGCTAGGAAAAAAACAACCATTCTAAGTTGTCATTCTAACCTTTGGATGCACAAAATCAGTAATAGAACAAAAGCTACCAAGAGTTATACAAATTTACCTTTACCAAAAGAAAGTTCCAAACAACTAATACTAAGCTTGAAAGAGAAACCATGTAAAATGCCTATGAGATATAAAGTTAATAATTTGACCATTTTACAGATAGTTCTGAACAAGGTTGTGTAGAACAAATCAGAGGACTGGACAAGGTGCTTCCAGATGACACCAAACCATGAACCAAGGTGTTGTTTGGTTCAGTTCCGTTAATGGTATTGCGTATGGGACCATTTCCACATTAGTAGATCAAATAATTTTCAGGCAAATCAAATGCATCAGATTCTCAACCATCAGATTCTTACTAATACAGGCAAAGTACATAAGGGATTAGTAAAGCTAGCACAGATACATCCAGAAAGCATAACTATACATGTCATTCATTGTATTTAGGCTGTATTACAGTAAACAATACAAAGAGAAACGAGTTGGCTTACCTTGCGGCTCTAGATGGAGTAGCCTCTTGAGCTGGTGGTATAGATGACCTGATTAAAAAAAACATGAGAGCATAACTCACAGGCATAAATGTAGACTTAATCAGGAACTCAGACAGCCAATGAATTCTATTTTGTTGCCTTACAAATACTCAAGCTGTAGGCTGTATCTGGTACAGCTGCAGTCCACAACCAAATCCCACACGAAATCCTTGGCATGCTACTATCATGTAATTTAACTATGAGATTTGTTCATTACCAGTTGCCATGCATGAGTTGATAGGCATCCAAAGTCTGGAACGTTATAAAAAACTTATGCATCTTGTTTCATCCTATGGTCACTAATCGAGTTCTCAAAAAATGAAGTACACAACAGACAATGAAAGAAAGGATGAAGATTTCTTCCTCGCTAGTTATTTTCTTAAGATCCCAAAATAACCAGCAGAACTCGAGAGTCAAGATACGGGACTAGGGAAATCACAATCCCAAAGTAACAAGACGAAACTCAAGATCACAAATTAATTGCGTGATTCCTCACTGGAGAACTTATCTACCACTACTGTTCGAGTCGTCGGTCGTAGATCGGCCGCCGAATCAACGAAGCACTTCACAGGAGAACCGTGTTAGGAATTTAGGCAATTTCCAAGTCAATTTAATCCAGAAATAAATTAGCAGATTTATGATGACAAATATGTATATGTGTACCTCACTCTCCAAAGCAACAACATGCAAGAACGACAAACCCATCGAAACAGTAAATACGCATATTACTGTAAGAACAGGATTATGACAGTACCCAGCGGAGGGTCCAATGTCAAGGGCATCGGAGGCTCCATTCACGCTAGTCGACATAGTGCGTTGCTCGAAGTCGTGGACCACAGTCGTTGCAGGTAGGGGATCGCAGTGCAGTCCCACGAACGGTCACCAGGAAATAGCCGATGAAGACAGTCGATCCGCGCCCGCCAGGAACAGCCGATCATCACCAGCCGATGAAGACAGTCGATGGCGCGACATAGTCGATCAAGCGAATAGTAGATCAGAACGAGTAGTCACGGATTCGCTCCCCAAAAACCTAATCGCCGCGCACCCCATGCAAGGATCTCACGCAGGTGAGGGTTCCGGAGGCACCTGCTCTCCCGACACTCCGTGCGCGCAGAGTTATGGGACAGAGAAGCTCAGGAACAACTCAACAGAAGAACTATGGTGCTTAGTCAATTTTTCGTCTCATTGCGGATGAACACCAACGCCTGTATATATAGACGCAGAACATGGTGGATGAATAACAGAGGACCTGAACGTCATGAAGCGTCCATAAATCACTAGTAACTCCCACCATTACTATAGGAGAGTTACTAGTAACAATTACCATAATCATGGGAGTTACCGCCATAACCATGGGATTTACTAGTAACCCCACCATAAACATGGCCGTTACTAGTTAGTCATCAAATATATTCATTCCACCATTTGCACCAGCATTTATATGGCCTTAGGATTTATTTGATTTAATTGAATAAAATATGAACAAATTCATATTAAATCCAACAATCCCCACCAAACACTATGGCATATATAAAACGCTCTCGACTCATCTGTTGTTTGATATACCAGTGTTTCGATGGAGACTGTTAAGTTGAACATCCACCTAGAACAGAGGTTACATTTCTTCACAACTGAACAATGGACTATGCCTCGAATTGACAGTTTTGTGCGAAATAAGTTCCACCTAAGTCCTTAACTGATACAAGGTTGCCAAGAGCATCCCCTCTGGTTAGAGCATATAAGTCATACTCCTGTGCCTTTCATCCCAAATCTCATAGACTGTGACCAGCAGTTTGACTTATATAGGTGTGTTTCTCAAAAGATATTCTGTAGGCCAACATTTCTTCTCTTAAGCCACTTGGAACACAATAAGGTAAAAACCAACCCGCCTTACAGATAGGAAAGATATGCATCAGAGATGAGTTTAGTTAAGGGTCTTTCCTCTCAATTTACTACTAGCTTGTTTCACCATCCTACTTCACGGGATCTCCGATCACATAGAACAGGATACCACTATAGTAGATTTTCTTGTGGATCTCAAACCCATCTCTCTCGATGCATTTTCTATTACATTACGTGACAGACCCTTAGTAAATTGATCTGTCAGATTATTAGACGTATGGACATAGTCCAATGCTATCACTCCGGAGTTACTCAATTTTCTGACAGATTTTAGTCTTCTTTTAACATGCCTTGTAGACTTCATGTTATCCTTAGAACTGTTAACCTTCGTAATCACAGTCTGGTTATCGCAGTTTATAGAAATAGCCGGTATAGGTTTCTTACCAACTGGTAAATCCATAAGGAGTTCACGAAGCCACTCGGCCTCAACGCAGGCAGTGTCTAATGCTGCGAGTTCTGCATGCATGGTTGACCTCGTTAAGATGGTCTGCTTGTAAGACTTCCAGGAAACAGCGCCACCTCCAAGCAGAAATGCGTATCCGCTCGTGGCATACAGCTCATCAGCATCAGAAATCCAATTAGCATCAGAGTAGCCTTCCAACACTTTTGGTTGGCCGGTATAATAAATACCATAGCTCATAGTACCTTTTAGATAGCGCATTACTCTTTCAAGAGCATGCCAATGATCATCTCCTGGGTTTGATACAAACCGGTTCAGCTTGCAGACAGCAAAAGAGATGTCAGGCCTACTCGCACTAGCAAGATACATAAGTGAACCGATGATTTGAGAGTATCTCAATTGATCCCTTGTTATTCTCCTATTTTTCCTCAATAGCACACTAGGGTCATAAGGTGTAGGAGCAGGCTGGCAGTCAGTAAACCCAAAGCGACTCAACACCTTTTTCACATAGTGAGATTGTAACAAAGTTACCCCACCATCACCTTCTTTTGGAAGCTTAATATTAAGAATAACATCAGGCTCTCCCAAATCTTTCATCTCAAAATTACTCAATAAAAATTCCTTGACCTCCTCTATTACTTCGAGGCTGGAACCAAAGATCAGTATGTCATCAACATATAAGCACAAGATAGTTTCTTGACCCCCACCATACCGATAGTACACGCATCTGTCAGCTTCATTCACAACAAAGCCTACAGATGTTAAAGTTCTATCGAACTTCTCGTGCCATTGCTTAGGGGCTTGTTTTAGGCCATATAACGACTTCAACAATTTACACACCTTACCTTCTTGACCATTTGCTACAAACCCCTCCGGCTAATCCATATAGATCTCCTCCTCTAACTCTCCATTTAGCAAAGCTGTCTTAACGTCCATTTGATGAACAATAAGACCAGAAGAGGCTGCCAGGGAAAGTAACACTCGAATTGTAGTCAATCGAGCAACTGGTGAATATGTATCAAAGAAATCCTCACCCTCTTTTTGGTATAACCCTTGGCCACAAGCCTTGCCTTGTACCTCTCAACGGTACCATCTGGCCTAATCTTTTTCTTAAAACCCATTTGCATCCTATAGGCATGCACCGATATGGACGATCAATAATTTCCCAAGTTCCATTAGACATAATAGAATCCATCTCACTCCGTACTACTTTCTTCCATAAGTCAGCATCAGGAGAGGAATATGCCTCTTCAATGGTCGTTGGTGTACCATCCACAAGGTACACAATATAGTCATCACCAAAAGTCTTTGCAGTCCTTTGTCTCTTGCTCTTTCTAATGACTATATTGTCATCCTCCTCTGGATTTTGCATTTGGGTTTCCTGAGTTTGTTCTATCGGGATAAAATTCTCATGCTCATAGGGAATTAAAGAATCATGACCAGAAATGCTCGTTGTATTTTTATGGGAAACTCATCCTCAAAAAATGTAGCGTCTCTGAACTCCATTATCGTACCAACATTCATGTCAGGTACTCCAGAGTTTATAATTAAGAACCTATATCCAACGCTATGAAGAGAATAACCAAGGAACACACAATCAACAGTTTTAGGTCCAGGTTTGCGCTTCTTGTTGATAGGCACATTCACTTTGGCCAAGCAACCCCAAGTGCGCAAATATGATAGATTTAATCTTTTCTTTTTCCATTCCTCAAATGGTGTGATATCTTTATTCTTTGTGGGAACTTTATCTAGGACATGATATGCAGTCCAAATCGCCTCACCCCACCATTCCTTAGATAGTCCCGCAGTGTCCAACATGGCATTCACCAATTCTGTTAGAGTGCGGTTCTTTCTTTCGATAATCCCATTGGATTGTGATGAGTAAGGTGGTGTCCTCTCGTGAATAATTTCATGTTCCGTGCAGAAATTAGAAAATTTACTTGAAAAGTATTCTCCATCACGATCAAACCTTACCCGTTTAATTTTCCTCTCCAATTGATTTTCTACTTCAACTTTGTAGGTCTTAAATACACGTAACAAAATCTAGTACAATCATCTATAAATGTCATGAAGTATCTTTTACCGCCTTTAGTCAATACGCCATTCATTTCACATAAATCAGAATGAACGAGTTCTAATGGTGCCAAGTTTCTCGTCTCGGCAGCCTTGTGAGGCTTGCGAGGTTGCTTTGACTGCATACACACATAGCACTTAGAACCTTTAACTAAATTAAATTTCAGGATTAAATTCAGATTTGCAAGCCGCATGAGACAGCCAAAATTAATGTGGCAAAGCCATGAATGCCAAATATTTGACTCATCTGAAACATTAACATTGTTCACAACTTTATTGCATATATCATCAAGCAAAGAAAAGCGGAACAGGCCTCCGCAATCATAACTTTTTCCAACAAATGTTTCATATCTTGACACGACACACTTATTAGACTCAAGGTCAATTTTAAAGCCATTCCGACACATTTGAGAACCGCTAACGAGATTCTTTTTTATAGAGGGAACATGCTACACGTTCTTCAATAGCACCGTCTTTTCTGAAGTGAACTTCAAAATGACTATACCAACTCCATGAACACGCCATGTGAACCATTCCCCATCAGCTAGGCTCCAGACCCGTCGGTCTGATAAGAAGAAAATATAGAAATATTAGCACACACATGAATATTAGCACCGCTGTCCATCCACCACTCAGGTGTTTGATAGACTGAAGGAACAAGGGGTAAAGAGTTACTATACCCAGATGTTCCTCCTTCGGTCTCACTAATTACCATGTTGGCTTGTTTCTTTTCTGCTTGTTTAAATTTGCGGTCTGGACACGTACTTGCCCAATGCTCTTCGCTCCCGCAAACAAAACAGCCACAACTCTTCTTGGTGTTTTCTTCTTAAATTCAGCAGTCTGTGCAGGCTTTGTATTGTTGTTCTCTTGCTTGTTCTTCTTCTTTTTATTACGGGATGCAATTGTGTTTTTCGTCTGCACCATGTTGGCTGCAGAAGACTCAGCTGCTTTTCCATGGTTATCTTTTGCTCTCGCCCTCTCCTCAACATCAAGAATTCCAATAAGCTCAGCCACGCTAAACTCTTGTCTCTTGTGTTTTAGAGAAGTAACAAAATCTCTCCAAGAAGGTGGCAGCTTAGCTACTATGCCGCCAGCCACAAACTTGTCAGGCAAAACACATGGAAAGTGTTCTAGTTCCTTTGCTATAGCCTGTATCTCATGAGTTTGTTCCACTACAGATCGGTCTTCGACTATTTTGTAGTCATACAGCTGCTCCATTAGGTACAGCTTATTACTAGCATCGGAAACTCTAAACTTTGCATCAAATGCATCCCATAATTCTTTGCCTGATGCGCAAGATATGTAGTTTTTCTCGTACTTACTATGAAGTGCACTAATCATGGCACCTCGAAACAGGTTATCGGCAGCCAAGAACTTTCGCTCCTCATCAGGAGTAAATTGTTTAGGCTTCCCCTGTGCCGCGTGAAAGCAGTTCATAACAGTCAACCACAACACCATCTTGGCATGCCATATCATAAAATTTTTGCTATCAAAGGTGTTCGGCTTCAAAGCAGCAGTAAAACCACTGACAGAAAATTGCCTAACATTAGTTTTTGGATTGTTAGGAATTTAGACAATTTCTAAGTCAATTTAATCTAGAAATAAATTAGCAGATTTATGATGACAAATATGTGCATGTGTATCTCACTCTCCAAAGCAACATGTAAGAACGACAAACCGATCGAAACAGTAAATACACATATTACTGTAAGAAAAGGATTATGAGAGTACCCAGCGAAGGGTCCAATGCCGAGGACTTCGGAGGCTCCATTCGCGCTAGTCGACATAGTGTGTTGCTCGAAGTCATGGACCACAGTCGATGCAGGTAGGGGATCGAAGTGTAGTCCCATGAACGGTCACCAGGAAGTAGCCGATGAAGACAGTCGATCCGCACCCGCCAGGAACAGCCGATCGCCACCAGCCGATGAAGACAGTTGATGGCGCGACTTAGTCGATGAAGCGAATAGTCGATCAGAACGAGCAGTCGCGGATTCGGCTCCCCAAAAACCTAATCGCCGCGCACCCCGTGCAAGGATCTCACGCAGGTGAGGGTTCCGGAGGCACCTGCTCTCCCGACACTCCGTGCACGCAGAGTTACGGGACGGAGAAGCTCAGAAACAACTCAACAGAAGAACTAAGGTGCTTAGTCGATTTTTCGTCTCATTGCGGATGAACACCAGCGCCTGTATATATAGACGCAGAACATGGTGGATGAATAACAGAGGACCTGAACGTCATGAAGCATCTATAAATCAATAGTAACTCCCACCATTACCATAGG
Source organism: Eremochloa ophiuroides (assembly GCA_038502445.1). NCBI lineage: Eukaryota > Viridiplantae > Streptophyta > Magnoliopsida > Poales > Poaceae > Eremochloa > Eremochloa ophiuroides. The sequence continues at coordinate 90,528,654 of JAHLJS010000007.1, read as the reverse complement.
GGAGTTACTAGTAACAATTACTATAATCATGGGAGTTACCGCCATAACCCTGAGAGTTACTAGTAACCTCACCATAAACATGGCCGTTACTAGTTAGTCATCAAATATATTCATTCCACCATTTGCACCAGCATTTATATGGCCTTAGGATTTATTTTATTTAATTGAATAAAATATGAATAAATTCATATTAAATCCAACAAACTATGGAAAGGAACCCTAACCTGATCTCGAGCATTCAGCGCAGTCGATGGTCTTCATGCCTCGTCCTAAGAACCCTAACCCCGATGAGTGCACAGCGAGGATGGCGACCTGGATGCAGCTGCAGGGATGGTGCAGAACAGCAGCCATAGCGGGAATGGCAGCTGTGGCGGAGGGGATGATGGCCGCGCCGGCAGTGACAATGGCAGCCGTGGCGGTGGGGACATCAGCCGCGGCCGCGACGGCGACGGTGACGGCGCCCCCCATGACGTAGCGGTGGTGGAGGTCGGGAGAGAGAGAGTTTGCGAGTTCTTTTCTCGGAGAAACTTGAGCCAGTGGCGGCGGCTGCTGGTTTGGGTGGTGGATGTGCTCTAGGGTTTACAAATGACTATTGGGCCAAAAACATATCGTGGTGGTGTGCCTTTTGTGTATAGCGACGAACAATCTAGCTCAATTACTTATATATAGCAACGGATGATCCAATGGAAAAGTAAAATACGTTTAGCAACGGACGATCTATCGATGTATTGAATTTTAGCAACGGATGATCCGAGTGACATCTTTAGCAACGGACTGTTCAATGCTAATTTTTATATTTAGTAACAGACGTCCGATGCTGTTTTAGTGTTGTGGTGTAGTGAAACCAAACGCACACTTGGTTTAAATTTCATATCAACCCACATGAACGCACATGGTTGAGGTGGATACGTGAGCATCCAAAACAAGCCCTTAAGAGAGTATCGAACTAGTCATGGTTCTTGTTCTCGTTTGTCCAATCAAAACTATGGCCCTGCTGGGCACGATGCTGCAATAATGAATTCACCACAGGATGTCATCTTACCAAGTAATGACGGAGCTAAGGACGCCTCACTTCCTGCTAATATGTTGGTTTCCACGTCATTCAGTTCAGATCTGCCAACGTCACCCGGACAAAGAATGTTTATCATTTTAGTAGTAAGGACACATCTCAAGTAATTGATCTGTGACAAAGCCAAAGTGACTTATAATTTGCATTATAGATATCTGACCTTGAATCATCAATTGATTGTGATATCTCCACTGCTGAATCCTGAAATTGCAAAATAGTTGGTTACCATATTGCGATGTAGCTTTTAGATGTACGGAGTGTAAGGAAATTGTTTCACAACTAGATTAGTCTGCTGTTGCTTGTACCATGGGGGCCTAAGATGTGCATGTTCTCTTGAACAAAGTTGGCACGGGTGCGCGAAATGGCTTCCTTATGGAAAGAAATTTTATGTCTTTAGCGTTGCAGACTTTTGTTGGGCGATCTGGAAAGCTAGGAACAAAAGCATGTTTTGATGGTAAACTGATTCGTAATCCAGTGGAAGTTGTATGTCATGCATGTGCTCTTATGTGTTTCTAGGCACGTTTATATGCTGGGGAGAAGAAAGTGGTACTGGTTGATGGTGTGAATGCAATGTTTCAGATTGTTGTGAAGCTCCTCAGCAAGCCAAAGCAGGAGCCGGACATTGAAAAGAGGATCCAAGATGCAGATCAAGATGGCAACAAAGATTGAGAGCTTGTCACTTGGAGTGCTGGTGGCCGTTTATGTTTGACCAGTAAATATGCCTATGCATTGCAACGGAATAAAATAAGCAATCGATGAACCATAAAGTTTAGCCAGTAAAAGATCTCCAGCACTGTAGTCTTCCTTGTTACCGTGAATGATAGATAGCAGAGCATATTGCTCCTCATGTTGATCCCGCCATACAATTCATGATTTAGGACAAATTAAATTGACACAATGCTTTTGATTGACCGACCGCCCCGCATCCATTTATGTTGACTTACTCGTCGCTGTTTCCAATACAACTAAGAATTTGCTTGCAGGTCGTACTCAGACTTGAATCAATACAAACAGTTCTGTAGTCCACTATTTTTTTTCTTTCTGAACGATGCGTCAAACATGGGATGAACAGGATTGTCTGATTTCTATTCTTATTATCCTTTTTCTATTTAAATTAGATTAGAATTTATGTTCATCAGTTTTCTTAGAACTCTTAGAGCTCTATTTGGATGTGAATTAGAACTCCTAGCTATTTATCTAGATTATCTTAGAAAAGATGCGAAAAGACTGACCAGATGACGGAATTGGAAAAGAAAAAAAAAAGTCAGTTATTCAAGATTAGAAGTCCTATAAAAAAACCCTAACATAGATAATATAAAATAGAATATAAATCTATTTGGGTTATGAGTCCTAATTTATAGGATCCCAATCTATTGGAGTTCTAATCCAATAAATCTTGCATAGTATGTCATATAAAATGGGAGGATTATAGTAGATAAATGAAGAGAAATAGTTTCCACATTAATATAGTTAGTTAGAAGGAATAGGCCGAAAAAACAAGCTGAAATTTTTCCTGTTATATATATATATATATATATATATATATATATATATATATAGAGAGAGAGAGAGAGAGAGAGAGAGAGAGAGAGAGAGAGAGGGGTATGCGTTGACCTGTGGTGCTGCCATGCTAGTTCTATGTGGTGGTTGTTGGCTAAAAGTCCGGTTCAGCTTGATACGATATTTCGCTACATTTACCGATCCTGTTTGCTTTCTGAGCTATTTAAACTCTAAACTCTGTATTTCTATTATCGTCGTAGGGTGTTTAGATTGTGCATTTTGTAAAAAAATTTTACTGTAGCAATGTGCTAACTTTTGTAATAATTATCCAATCATGATCTAATTAGACTCAAAAGATTCGTCTCATAACATTTTGCGAAGTTGTCAAATTAGTTTTAGCTTTCATCAACATTTAATGCTTCATGCATGTCTCTAAACATTGATGTGATGAAACTTTTGATATTTGGTGATGAATCTAAACAGGACCTTAATGGAAATGGGGATACCTCGGCTCGAACGTAAGATATGACACACAATAGAATATACTTTGGTACCATTTTTCGTCAGGGTAGAAAACAATGGTACCTCTGGCTGCCGGGGTGGAGGATGAGGATGACCACCAGCCTGGATAGTAAGCAATACAATAGTTGTGTGGGTGTTGATGGCGAAAGACGCCAGCATCACTTTGTTGAAGATGTCATCTTTTACCCGGCGCAGCTGCTTCGACAGATCCCCAGCCGTTATGAGGCGGCGGATGGTGCTCGTCTGCTGGCAGGCCGTCACGAGCTCGAGGGCGTGCTGGAGGCTTTCCTCCAAATCCTCCAGTGCCCCACTCATTGCTGGGCTGTTGTTCATCATCCCTGTCTGCTGCAGCTGTGACAAGATTGCGCTGAATCTGAGCACGCGCTTCTTGATCTCCTGGCACTCCTCCGTGTTGTAATGAACCGTGTCCACGGCGTCCTTGATCTTGAGCCCGAGCTTGACGATCTTCTCCACGATGGCCACCGGATCGGCCATGTATATGCATGCCCTTCCTGAGTACTGGTACACAAAACAGTAGTACAGATTCACTTGAGAATCAAGAGGTAAATTAAGATAGAGAAACCTTTCTGAACTTCTCAAATATAGGAATACAATCGGATCCATTGACTCTTCTTACCTCTAGCTTCCTCCGAGCTTCCCCGAAGTAGCAAGCTATCGAACTCGGCAGCTGCTCCTCTGCTCTGCTCCTAGCATGATTTACCCCGTAATAGGCACACCTTTTTCTTAAGAAAATAGTCCAACGAAATGAACAACAGGTAGTTTGTCGGATTAGCTGGGCATAAGCACCGGTGTCCGCTGCCCGTGTCTGGTGTGGAGAAAGATCTGCAAATCCAAGGGCCAGTTTAGTTTCGCCCAAAAAAAAAACTTTACACCCCGCCACATCGAATGTTTAGACACATGCATGAAGCATTAAATTAAATATAGATAAAAATAAAACTAATTACACACCTTGCATGTAAATCATGAGACAAATCTTTTGAATCTAATTAGTTTATGATTTAACACTTATTGCCGAGTGCACTACAGGATTTAGTTTCTTTGCTGAGTGCTCAGGGCACTCGGCAAAGACCTTATTGCACTCAATAAAGACTTTGACGAGTGCCGCACTCGGCAAAGTGCACTCGGCAAAGAACCTATCAGCAAAGGTTTCTTTGCCGAGTGCTAAATACCGAGCGCTCGGCAAAGTCTTTGTCGAGTGCCACATCAGCACTCGGCAAAGAAAAATTGGACGTCAACTTTGACAGAATCTTTGCCGAGTGCAGACAGCGTAGGCACTCGTCAAAGGTTTTTTTTTAATTTTGTCTTAAAAGGTTTTTGCCGAGTGCCAGGCCGTTACACTGGACAAAGAAACTGTTTTATTTTTTATAAAAAAATTCTTTACCGAGTGTCATGTCTCCTGCACTCGGCAAAGAAATTTTTAGTTTTTATTAAAAAAACACTTTGCCGAGTGTCATAGCCCTGACACTCGGCAAATCTGGGAGTGCCAAGGTGAGCGTGGCACTCGGATTTTTTTTCTTTCTATCAGAACAAACAAACACATCACGTATATATCATCACACACATCACAGAATATATCATATCCATCATTCATAATCCATCAAATGCACATATATCGTTCATAATCCATCACATACAATCCATAATCCGTTACATACATATAAATATGTCTCAAGTGTAAGTCCAACACAGGTCTAACTCCAATACAAGTTCGAAGAACATAAAGAGAGACCACTTATTGGAAAAGATTCCACGCATGCTATATTGTATTTTTCACTCACTTTTCGACAATTAAACTGGCCCTAAGGTTGCGTTTAGTTTGGAAACTTTGAAAAATTTTGCGACTGTAGTACTTTCGTTTGTATTTGACAACTTTTGTCCAAACATGGTCCAAGAATACTCAAAAGATTCGTCTCGAGAAAGTCAGATAAAAATTATAAACATGTAACAACTGCTACTTTATTTAATGCTTCATACACATGTAAAGGATAATCGATGTGACAAAAAAATCTAAAAAATTTTGGTCAACTAAACAGGGCCTAAACATCAGACCGCTGGAGAAGGCAACAAAATTGAAAGCTCGCAGGACCAAAAGGTACACGATCAAATCCTCTCTTTTAATATTCTTGATGTTTGTGACTTAAGTTCTTGGACTACCCTGCTAGGAGTTTATCTTGGTAATAATGAACACGAGGTGTCTTTGTCTTTGAATGCTCTTAGAGAGAGTTAGAAGATCAGGGATTAAATAAGGTAGATATTCTTGTTAACAGTACTAAATTGGATGATGCTTCGTTAGTTTGTTTGTTGGATAATAAATTGGACTTAGAAGCTTTGAATCTTATTTGCGCTCTGATATTGCTGAAGGCCTTGGTGATAGGTTTGTGTGTTTTGTGACCCGTTGTGTCTATAGACCCTGTATCACAAATATCAGAGGCGTCTCTAAGGAGTAGGAAGAAAAATAAAAAACACAAATAGTCTAAATGAAAGGTCTTTTTTTGCTGCTCACTAGTGCAGAAAAGCTCTACGCCGACGCCACTGTTTAATTTGTATAGGCGGTTTCAGTTGTCGGACGCTAGCAGAAAAAATGGTGGGGCTAGAATTATGAACGGCCTATAGAAACCAGTTTCTACAGGCGGTTCTCTTAACTGAACCGCAAGTTGACTCAGGAGCAGCCACTAACTCAGGAGTCTACACATGCCGGGTCACCTAGACACACTCTACCTGACCCACCACCACCTCGTCCACCATCATCACCTCGTCCTCCTAACCCACCATCACCATCACCTCGTCGTCCTGACCCACCACCATCACCTCGTCTACCATCACCTCGTCTTCTTGACCCACCACCATCACCTAAGCAACAAACTCCGCCACCACCGCTGTCTCACTCTTCCCCACCAGCCAAAGAATCCGAACAGTTGTTTACGACTCCGCCAGTACCGTCGCCGCCTAAGAAAAGAAAATTCCCGGTACCCAAATTGGTTTCCCCATTTGAGCCGAAGAAGAAAACTGCTGGCACGGCTTTGTTTATGAAAGGAATTGGAAAGTCTCGCACCACACGTACCATTGACTTGGCTAAGCATGAGAAGGCAACAAAGCAGGCAGTCGATATCATACAGATCAGGAAGCCAACGAAGAAGGATTATGAAGATGTCCCACATGAATATGTGTTTACCAAGCCTCTTCTCAGTTGGAAGTGACTAACAAGCATCCCGGCTGGTATAAAAAGGATGCACGACTGGTACATGAGAGCTTCTCACGCTGGCATTGACTCGGTAACTGTAAGTATACCCTACGTGGTTTTTCTTTGTCCCCACAATAAGGCCATGATCAGTTTCGAGGACCTCTGGTTGATGATGAACCTCAAAAGACTTGACTTACAGACCATCATGTTGTTTGCATTGTAAGTATATGTACACTGATACTTATCACACACGTACATATGCTTGTGTGTTGTTATCATTTTTTGTGTTGTATGAACAAGTTTGAGGATCTCTGACTTAGAAAAAAATCGTTCGTCTTGCAGAATGCAACATGATGAGTAGGAGAATCATACTCAAAGAGATGAAAGCAAATTGATTGGGTATTTCAATCCAATGAAAATATGCGAGGATGAGCATAAATTCAGGATCGGGCTGGGACACGATGACTTAAAGGGCTTGGATGAGGAAGAAGCTGCCTTGAAACTGGTGGACATGCAGAAGGACTTTGAAGCCAAATATGCAGTCTACATTGGGAACGCAATGAAGCAGTGGAAGCACAGGCAAGTCATAATGGCCCCGTACCACTTTGGGTAAGTACTGTGTGTGAGAGTACACGTACATATTACAACATCATTAATTTATAATTTCAATATGAATTCACAAATTTTGATTCATGCAGGGACCACAGGATCTGGTTTTATATTTATCCAAAGCAGGGATGGGTGGTGGTCTATGACTCCGCAGACTACGATCCCTCAAAATATGCAACAGTCCTGACCATCATAGAGCGGTAAGCCAAGATGTGTATGCATGCATATATACTTTTATCGATGCGAGGTTGAGATTAATTAATTTGGTGATGATTAATTCGAGATCATAGGGCTTGGTGGTGGTTTCAGGTGAAAAAGGGAAAGCTTGACCCAAAAAACGGGGGATGCCAATGGAAATAATTCATAATTACCTGGTATGTATAACTTATAAATTAAATATTGTGTCATATATATATGTATGACAATATATAATGTTGGCAACTTATTTGTCTGTTATATATAGTGCCATAAGCAACCAGTCGGATCGGTCCACTGTGGATTCTACGTGCGTGTGCGATTTCATGAGAGTGAGCGGGTGATACGTCAACGACCTGAGGTAATTAATACTCAAGCAACAATATGTCATTAAAGTTTGAATTAATGTGTAATAATCAAGTTAAAAAAAATATGATGTTTATACAGAGACGGTGATGTAAGATAGAAAGGGCAAAGAACATGTCAGAAAAAAACTTTGTTAGGCATTGTCGAGGACATGTGCAATTTCATGTTGAAACAAGTCATATCATTCGACGGCAAATATCACGATGCTACCGGTATCTTAGCATAGCCCAAGTATAGAGCGCTAACAGACATTGGTAGGCTAAATCTTCAGCGTGAAGATTACTAGGGCACGGAACAATGTGAAAACTTTAATGTATATGTGTGTTTTGTATCGATATCCCATGTGATATAAAAACTTAAAAGTGTATATTAAATATGTTTATACATATAATTAATTAATTGCATGTTTATATATATGTATTGATAATGACCCTATAACTGAACCTAATATATTCAATATTATACTGTATTATAATATTAAAAAACAGTGCACAACCTATTTTGAAAAAAAGACGGGAAAAATAAACACAGGCGGTTAGTTAAATGAACCGCCTATAGATCAAAACAGATTTCTACATGCAGTTCCTAGAGAAAACTGTCTATAGAAAACAGATTTCTACTTGCGGTTCTCTTTAGGAACCGCCTGTAGAAATCATTTTTCTACAGGCGGTTCATAGAAAACCGCCAGTAGAAATGCTAGCCTGAGGTTGGGAGAAACGTTTGTAGAAATGCGTTCCCAACCGTCGGTAGGGAGCTTTTGTGTACTAGTGGCTGACGCTTGATGCTGCTGTTGTCCGGCCTCATCGAGGTGGAATAAGGAGAGAGGGAGGGAGAGCTGCCCAGCATGTATGCAGTTCACCAGAACACTCTCGATCAGTTTAATCCACTCTTTCGCCAGGCTGATCACCAAAACACTCTCGGTCATAATGTTAAAACATATTGACCGGCTCATCTCTAGCTCACAAAATGCCTTCACCAGAGGTCGTTGCATTCAGGATAATTTCATGTACCTCCGCAATCTTGCTCGTGCGTATCACAGAACCAAGATCCCGTCACTTCTTTTCAAGTTAGAATATACTTTTATAATAAATTTATATGGAGATACATTGCAGCGGATTGTCTGGGGTATTGTAACGGGCTGTCGAGTACTCTAGCACTAGCAGTCTGTCTGATACTGTAGCAGGACTGTAGCAGTACTGTGGCAGACTGTCAGCCGTTTTCAGTTTTGCGCTATTCGGTCCTTACCACGTCCGTTTGATCTCCGAGTTCTGATTTTTACGTTAATTTGCTAGCGAGCCATGGATCATTTTTAGACATTCTAGTCACTAGTTGGCTCTGGTGTTTTGGGTATCTCTCTTGCCTCTTCTCCATAGAGGTCGAGAGAGTTTAGTTGGCCTGCTCGGTCACTCCTTTTTGTTCTCCGGTCTGTTCAACCGTGTCTCGACTCTTGAGATTCCCAATTTGTCTTTTGTAGGCATCTAATTACTTGTTGACTCTTAGATATCTCTTGGCTTGTGTTCTTGGTTCTTGGGGCTTGAACTTGGGACAATGGCCACTCAATTACGAAAGAAATTTATGAGGTTGCCATTCGCCCCCTCTGAGTCGCCTCTCGGTCCTTCGTCTTCAAACACTAGTATAGAAAGTTCCTTTAGGGGCGGTCAAAATGGGTTTTCAGGGGCAGATCGCTCAACCGCCCCTGCTCCAGCGACACTAAAAATACTGCATTTCTAGCGACGATCTTTTAACCGTCCCTGAAGATAATTTTTAAGGGCAGTTCTGCTACGAAACCTGCCTCCACTAATTCATTTTCAGGGGCGGTTGACTTAATAGAACCGCCCTACAATTGCATTTTTAGGGGCAGTTGACTTAAGAGAACCGCCTCTAGATATGTATTTTCAGGGGTAGTTGACATAAGAGACCCGCCTCTACATATGTATTTTAGGGATGGTTGACTTAAGAGAACCACCTCTAAATATGTATTTTCAACGGCGGTTAACATAATGAAACCGGCTGTGATAATAGGTTTGCCAACGACGGCTTTTGTAATGAAACTATCCCTGAAGATGTATTTTTAGAGACGGCTAAACGAACCGCCTCTAAAAAGCATTTTGAAACTTTTAAAAGCTCGATTTCCTGCCATTTTTGAAATCGCGTTTTCGCACTAAATTTCAGCTCGATTTTCTGTCATATTTGAAATCATGTTTTCGCAGCAAATTTTTGGGCAATTGAAATGATTAATTTAACTACATCATTACATAGCCGTCAAACATCGGCATGTGAGTATTTACATCATAAATTAACTGCACATGAAAGGAGCCAAACACTAGAAAGTCTAAATCTTTTTGTTACAGGTGCTAGCTCGACTAAAAAAATAAAAAGAAGGGGTGCTCGCATTTAGCACGAAGTTCAGCAAACTTAACTTGTTGGGCATACTCTGACTCTTCATCGAAGAGGTCACCACCCTCGCGAAGAACGTCCTTCAGCAAGAACTTATAAAATTCATCTTGGAATTCTTGAATATCCTTTTATTCCAGGTGGTTGACACTCGAATAAGACCTATATTGCTGCACAAAACAACAGGGGCAAAATTAGGTAGGGATGTTAATTACCAATAGCTTATGGTTCAAAAAATTGACTTACATTGGCTTCAGGGTCATTGTAGTAATAGCCATTGGTTCGGATCCAATGACATACATAGTACCCACAAAGCACTGACCCAGCAGGCTACTTCGCGCACTGCAGGGGAGTGACATAAATTAAAAACAAGCCAAACGAATCGGATTCCTCTATTTATTCAAATATTCTCAGTGTTTGGGTTAGAAAATAGCCGTACCGAATTATGAAGACAAATAGTCAGATTATCCTGATCTGCTGGATGCTCTCCACCCTTATCGATGTAAATTTTATAGGCTCTGCTCAAAGGAAAAATTAATCAGTTTCACTAAAATTAGTAACACAAGTCACCATTTTTCTGTCTCTTCTTCCTACTGCCGTTACTTCTGTCTTTGTCCTCAGTATAGTTGTCGTTCCTTTTGTATCGACTAGCACCGCAGGTTGGGCAATTGGTAACGTCTTTGAACACCCCACGATATAGGATATAATGGTTTGGGCACGCATGTATTCTTTCCACACCCATTGTTAGTGGACTGATAAGTTTCTTTGCTTGATATGTGTTGGCAGGCACAGAGTTTGGTTTGGGAAGCACATCAGCTATTTTAGTCAATACGTCATTGAACTCTTATCGGACCAGTCATGTATAGCCTTCATTATCAACATGTCCAGCATAAAACGCAGCTTCGACCATCTTCTCTGACAACCCATTTCCTCTGGGGAAAAGACGTTCTTTCCTTGCCTGCCGCACCATCTCCAAGTTTTCTAGGCCTTGTTTCAATAGCAATTCTTGCCCTATGTTGCGCAGCATATCTTACAGGTAGTCATCGGCTCCATCTTCATCTTCTTCGTTGTGTTCACCATCATCCTCCCCATCCCCACCAGCACCACTGCATTCTCTTGCAAGGTCATCATCTGATGTCCCATCATGCATGCTGCTACCATGGCCGCCATCGTGATCATGCCGTAATAATTCTGGTGCATCTAATGCTCCGATGTTGACTGCTGAGTCTTCTCTTCTTCTCTCACCATGATGATCCCAAATCTCGTAGTTCTCCAGGAAACCCCTTCTTACCAAGTGCGATCTTATCATATCTGGATCCTGGCATACTATACGGTTCCGACAGTCACAACACGGACAATAGATGTCCTTGGTCTGCTTAATCAAGGCATGTCTTTTAGTAACTTCAATGAAGACATTCACAGCTTGTATGTAGGAAACTTCGTGTCTTTTTCCTATGTACATCCATGACCGGTCCATATGTATACTCTTACAAACACAAATTGCTTGTGGTTAATAAATCAAACACCATGCATGCATGTCCCCATCTATGTCTCTACCCAATCTCATAGTGAAATTAAGAAATATATATGTAAAGCATTGAAAATTATTAAAAGGATGCCACAAACTTACCTCTCAAATCCAACTCCCTCAGGTGTTCAACGGCAGAACTCTCCCGCCTCTATTTTTGCGATTTTGCGCCCTCCAAGTGAGCTGAGCAGCTTTGGCGAGCGCTATCGTCCCGAGGAGGACGAAAGACTCAAAATTTGGGATCATTTTTAGGGACGGTTGTCTTATGTCAACCGCCCCTAAAAATTAATCTTTAGAGATGGTTCTCTTACTCAAATCCAACTCCCTCAGGTGTTCAACGGCAGAACTCTCCTGCCTCTATTTTTGCGATTTTGCGCCCTCCAAGTGAGCTGAGCAGCTTTGGCGAGCGCTATCGTCCCGAGGAGGACGAAAGACTCAAAATTTGGGATCATTTTTAGGTGCGGTTGTCTTATGTCAACCGCCCCTAAAAATTAATCTTTAGAGATGGTTCTCTTAGGAGAACCGCCTCTGATTGTATCTATTTTTAGAGACGGTTGTCTTATGTTAACCGTCCCTAAAAATAGATTTTTAGAGGCGGTTCTCTTAAAAAAAATTGCCTCTGATTGTATATATTATCAAAGGCGGTTTTTTTAATGCAACCGCCTCTAAAAATAGGACCATCCGAGGCGGTTAACCTAAGAAAGCCACCTCTAATGATGAATCTATTATCAGGGGTGGTTTCTTTATTTAACAGCCCCTGAAAATGGTTCATCAGAGACGGTTATAAGGCTACAATGCTCCCGGGCGTGGCTAGAGGCGGGTTGCTAAGTTACCCGTCTCTGATGAAAAATGGAGGCGTTGCTAAAAAAACGATTTCTGTACTGATGAAACATGCACAGTTACTCGTTTGGTTTCCTTCCACACCAGTACTGTAGATCACAGGCAGGCAGAGCCATACAATTTCCAAGATGCCTGTCAGTGAAATCCACACACGCCCTAGCTGCATCATGATCTGGCGATGCAACTTGTACAGAGCATTTGTTCTTGATAAAGATATAATAAACATATTCTATGCTTTTTCGTGTTTTCGTGTTCTTGTTCTTGTCGCCCTGGCTGGGTAATAAGGTTGAGAATCGAGACGTGGCCTCGCCGGCCACGCGCATTTGTTTCGTTCGAATCGAGACGTATGAAAAAGTAGTGTATCTTTTTTAACCTGGCCGTGTGGGTCCCACTCATTCACCTCGATTACTCCGGCCTTCCTCAGGTTAAAACCGGATGATGTAATGGAATCCGCACAAGGAAAGGAGGGCAGGGCAGCATGGAGGACGGCGGCGGCGTCGGGTGCGCGCAGCTCCAGCTCCAGGGCACCAACTCTGCCACCGCCGGCGCCCCTAACGGAGGCGACTGGCGTGCACAGTTACCTCCGGTGACTCGCAGGAGGGTGGTCATCATCCTGTAAGCAACGGCCCTCTCTTCCTTGATTTGCCGTTCTCACGAATAATTTGCTCTTTAGTTTAGATAATAAGGGTTTGTTTGGATATTAGAAAATAAGAGGTGAGATAGGGATAAGAAAATAGATGGATGACTAAAATTAAATGAGGAGTGAAATAGATGGTTAGGATACAACAATACCCATAGAGAAATTTTCCTATCCTTATTCTCATCCTAACCCAAACAAGGGCTAAGGATACAATGCGGGTTTGAATATGTTCAGATGCGGATGGGCGACACGATAGCCCGGAACCAATTGGAATACCAATATTTGGTTTAATTGTCTATTCTCGTTTATTAAAAATAAAGAGAATTATTACCAATGATTTTAGGACAACAAAACCATATTTTTTATATGTTGAGCTCAAATACAAGTATATGCAATATATATTCATATAAACAACAATAGAGTACATTGTTAACCATCTTACTATTACTAATTGTAGGTCTCTTTAAAGCCTCCACGTGAAGCCATCTAGGATTCTAGTTGGATACTCTAAGAGAATAGAAAAAAATAAAGAAGCCTTCACATGAAACCACCTAGGATCCTAGGTGGACACTTAGAAAAGATGTAAAATTACCCACATATGCTATTATAAAGATTAACCTAAAATAACCCCTATATCTATTTCTAAATTACCCACCTTGCCACTAATGAAAAATAATCTAAACTCCTATCGATCACATCTATTTAATTAATCCCTTGCTCCTCTTCTTAATCTCTCTCTCTCTCCTACGTATAAATCATAGATGGCACTTAATCCTTCTCAACGTCATTTTACCTACGTATAAATTTTTTGGTTTGGGAAACTTGCATCCAGCAGTTCACGGAGGAAAACTTTGCCAAGGTCACCACATCCATGGAGAACTATGAAAGATAATGTAAAGTAATATATACCTAAATAATTTGTACCTAAATTATGTACCACTCAACTGTTTTTAAAATTAACAAAAGTATCACAAATCTACATGTAAATGCAAATATAAGCTATTAAGAGCAATAATTCAGCATTCAATAGTTATAACTTACATTTGTATAAATAATTATTTTTATAGAGGCTTATCAAGCGTGGAAATATATCCTTAGCAAACTACGTAGTAATGACACTTACAACTCACTTAAGTTATGTTAACGCTCATGACAATAATTTTTGTAAGTCGTTGTCTTGAAAAAAGTTTATACAATTTTGATCAAAACATTATGTCATATGAATATTAGTAACTTAATTTTAAGAATTAGTTTAATAAAAAAATAATATTACGATACAATAAATTCAACATTTTTAATGCCATGGTGAATGCTGAAACAACTATTTATGACATTTTAAAAAACTAAGAGGGTAGACTAGCACCTAGAATGTTCTTTTAATGAAAGAAAATATGGAATTTTTGAGTAAACGATACAATAAGCATTATAATTTCAAATCAATATATGTAAGAAATATTACAACAACTAGATCAAGAGCTAAAGGTTTAAGTATAGATTTTCATGGTATCACATAAAGGGATGAAATAAGAGTTTATACACTTTAAGTTTACTTATGTTTCAACTATTAAGAGTTTAATTGTATTACTCGCAAAAAATGGTAGAAATAAAAAGGTAGATCCTAAAATTCTTACAAAAATCTAAAGCATTCTCCCATCAAATCAGTAGACTATAATCACCATTGTAAGTAATAGTTATCTGAGGAATTAATAAGCTTAAAATTTAGTGAAAAGAGTCAGAATTTTGGTTTATGCCGTCAAAATAGAGATTGCAGCTAAAAGAAAATGTTTCAACTAAATGTTTATTGGAAAACTATGTATATGTATGAAAAAAAACCTATTTCATAGATTATCACGTATCTCATAAGATTCTAACCCGTGCGAGTGGTGAACTAGTATTAAAAATATGAGTCATAAATAGTACATCAATGGTCGTATTAAGGGATTTGTTCGATCGATCATCGACTTATTTGAACTAAGCTTATCGATTACCAGCCCAACTTATATAAGACGTTTCTGCCTTGCTTATTTCTTGAGCATCTCGTTTTTTTAGTATTGGTTATGATTTCAGTGCCATGAAAAATTCGCCTGTATTTTTTTTTTTTGAGAGAACTGGAGGACCCTTGCCTATTTTCAATCGACTAATACTAATGCTTGTATATGAATATGCATGTTTTACAACATTTAATTGATTGTATATGAGGAATAATGTCGTCATAGTCTCACAGCTGTACACAATCAAATTCTACGCCTTTTTTTGGGCATTAGGATGGTAATATAATATTTATGTAACTGACTTATGTTTAGCACCTAGCTTACTCATTCAATGTGATAATTTGATCAGAAATATTAAATGGTACATAAAACTAAATATCTTGCAGAAAAGATACTTTAAAGAAGCATCTGCCCACTTTATTAGAGCTTCAGAGCCAGAGTGAGATTGAAAAGGAAGCTTTGCGAATTGAAGAGATGCTGTATGCTGCATCCACAACCGAGGTACAGTTAACCGAGCTTGTCAATCTTCCACAGGTGGGGACGTGGGGCCACAACTTTAGTTTGGCTGGTAATAATAAGTAAGTACTAATAATTCCAACTGTTAGGTGTAAGGTTTTTATTCAACTCTTATTTCAGGTGGGCACAATGTCCGAATAGGATGCAAGTCCCTGAATTAGGCCCTATTTGATCATCATAGAGCAACTAGTTAGCCCCTATTAACTTCTTTAGATTTATGAAGGTCCAGCTAATAGAAGAGTTAACTGCTAAAATTATAACTAACAATAATCTTATTTGTTTGAACCAAAAACCAGCTAATACCAACTAATATTATAGCTAGGAGCTATTAGCAACCTAACTAACTATTAACAAATAATGGATTCAAACAAGGGCCTTAGCAAACTTTCTGGGGACACAACAAATTCACCTGGAATCTGGCTAGGGTGCTTGGTGTGCTGTTAGTAGCAAAAAATTTGAACATGGGCGTCTTGGTAACACTGCTTTTTATTCCTGTCCCTCTAACACTGGAACCAAATACCCTCAAATGTTTTGTCTTTTATGTTACTTCAGACTGAATATAAGAGGACGGTTTTTTGGATAAAACTGTGCATGGAGAATCAGACGGAGATAAAACAAGCCCCTGTAAATGCTCAAGTGATTCCAGAGCAAAATCCCGGCGGCCCAGGTAGTATTATTTGTTTTCCTTGTATTTGCTTCCTCTAGGTGCTGATAATTGTAGAGAAAGATTTTAAACCACCTCACATCGTTAATGTGATGATCTCATATACAACATGTATAGCTATACAAACTCTAATACCCGCTGTAGTCTGTAGCAGGAGGATTTCAGACACAAATAATGATCTTAAAGCCCCTGAATAACTGTACAAGTAAGTTTTTGATCAAGAAGCCCTTGAAAAGGTGAAATGGCAGGGCATGGAGCTCACAAAACTATCCAAAAACAATCTTGTCGTGGGTGAAGTGGACATATGCTTCTTGTTTCGATAGTGCACTACCTTAGAACACTAGATCACTGCTGGGTCTAAACTCCCTATCACTACCAGAAAGTGAACTAACAATTTGCAACTGGCAGTGATGTATTTTTTTTGAATCACTACTGGTTGCCCTAACCCGTTCTGGTTTTTCATGAGCGTTTTGGTGAAAATGGCTGCAACAATATACAGTGAGGTGGGATGGCTGCAACAATATACAGTGAGGTGGGATGGCTACAACAATATATTCAGAGGTGGGGGTAAGATGCTTCCTTGGATGAGTGTGCTTGGGATGGGAGGGACAAGGGATGAGTAAGGAGAGTTTTGTTATGTATATGTAACACAGATCGATGGCTCAAAGCCACAAGCTGGTAGTGTTAAGCTCTACATCGATCATAGCCGGCTCAAGCAACAAGCCAGCTTCATTTCACTACTGATTTAAGCCACCAGTCGACAGTGATTGTCTCAGTGTCACAGTATCGCTCATGCGGTCTAACTGACGCTCATGCAATCACAAGAGTGTTCAACTTTTTCTTTCTACCTCCGCATCTGCACCCTCGTGATCCCAATTTGCCACCTCCATCGGCCTCTCGAAGCCCACACGCCCCCACTGCCACAACCATAGCCTTCCCTAACCTTCTTTCTCTTTTTTCTTCTCATCCCCTTCTAACCGTGCTGCCCCACCACCAACCTGGTCGCAAATGACCTCGCTGCTGACCTCACCGCCCACTTCCCACCATTACCACCTCCATCTCACTCTTCAGTAACCCCAATTAGAGAGGAATAGATGGCACCCTTTCCATCCAATTCTAATCCCGTCACCCGCTTGGTATCGCTCCCACCACATCGCTGAGACTGACGAACCATAACCACCACTAGACCAGCTGGCAGCAGCTAGAATCCTTCTAAGACGAGATGACATTGGAATCCACCACCACCCTTCCCCATAAACCCTAACTTTTGTGGCCACCATGGCATTTATGGGAATGTCTGCACACCCAATGAAGATTGTGACTCCTGTTGGAGCTTGCCACCCCCTAGGCCCTGTTTGGCGGGCTTCTCGACCGGCTTCAGGAGCCATTTGGAGTGCCAAATGGAGTAAAATCAAACAGCTTCATCAAAGGAGCCCCTTAAATCGTGCTCTCACAGAGCACATATGAAGATCGGAGCCCAAAATAGTAGCTTGATCTAGCTTCACCCATTTTTGGTGGGTCCTGCATATCGTTTTGTGAGAGCATGTTTGAATAAACTTTGCAGGTGGATCCATTTTGCCAAACAATCTATTAAAACGGCTTCACCTTCACTCATGGAGCTATTTAGATAGCCAAAACAAAAGATAATGATTTTACTGGTAAAGTGGAGCCGTGCCAAACGGGACCTTAGTCTGGCCCCATAGACAAATATGGTTTAGGGTTCCAACTGGCAACACAACAAAGATACCGATCCCACTCCTACTATGGCTGCACACTGTACTGGACATGCACCGATAGCGCCTGATATATCTAAGACCTGCTGCTCACATGCAAAGAACTAGAGAGTTGTGCTCCGAGCTAGAGCACGCCAAGCGTGTCAGCTTGGCTAGCCGGTCTATGGGCTATAGTTGACCCATGGGCCAGTTTGTTGTGGTGTGGCCTACCAGGATGAAGTAGGATCATCTTCGATTCTTTGGTTTATTCACACCTCAGTATATACTAGCACGCGCGGCGGGCGCGCTACCGCCGCGCCGGCTCCGAACGGCGTGGCCCCGGTGGGAAAACATGGACAGCAAAAAAAAAAAAAGATGATGAACAGTGCATGCTGACGTCATCAACAGTGCATGCTGACGTCATCATGAACAGTCTGGCATCACTGTCAAGAACAGTGTTGTGCAGTAGCAGGAAGCCTGAGAGGGCGCGGATTCATTCACCGTTAAACAATCTTATTATTTCGGCTACATAAAACCGATGCTGTCTAATTCTCAGGTTTCTCAAAATAACCAATGTTAATCAATTATCAAATCAGTTGCTAAGTTTGTCATATGACTTCATTGTGCATGTTTTCATTCTTTTTCAGATAATGCATATATTCACTCCTGTTTCAATCTTATTATCTGTAGCATGCTTTTTTTTTTGTGCACTTCGTGCATGTCACAGTTTTGAAGCATGTGGTCCTTGCTCTAACATATGCACCAATATATATGTTTTTTTTTTTTCTAAACAGCACCTGTACTTCTTCCACAAGGCTGTAATCCAGGAGAGTTATCAGTGGCCCCTTCGATGGCTGAGCAAGCTTCTTCTCTCCCTATGCTTGGTCTGAGAATGCCAAGTTTTATCCATACAACTTCCCTGCAGGATGCGTCTGGGGTGCCACGAAACACTATGAACGAAGGTTTCACACAAGGTAATCCACAAGATATTGCACTAAGGAAATTAATGTTTCAACAGCAGCAAATGTTGCTGAAATTGAAGTAGCATCAGAAGCCATCTATGCAACAACAGAATCAGCAGCAGTCTACACCTCTGCTATCTACACAGCAATCCATGATACAAAAGTTCTCTGCTCCCCAGCGTGGACAGTGCACAGTTCCACATCATCCGACTCAGCAGCTTAACATTCTTTCGTCGCCACAACAACTCCAATCAATTAGCCTGCATAGTTCAGCGAGTAGTGCATTGCAACAGGAAAGCACTCTGCCCATGCAGGTACAATCATCTCACAGTTGGATGAGTATAATGCAGCCTAATAATGCCAATTCGACGCAAGAAAGCACCGGCACATTCGAGCTGCTGAGGCAGAAACAGGAGGAGCTCATTAAAATGAATGACGACATGCAGCGCAGGCAAAGCATATTGCATGAAACGCAACTCCAGCTCAAAGCACAACAACTAGCGATGAAACTGCAGCAACGAATCATGCAGGCTACACAACATCATTATGAGAACGATGTGCTCGCGCTAAAGGTTAGATGCTTTGTTACTATGTTTCTATTTTTTCTCGTGGTATATGTATATATATAACTACACATATAGCTCTTTGTCTGATACCTCAAGTTGTGTGGTAGAAGTATGGAATAGTCCTTAATTATTAATTGACATCTGAACCTTTTCCTGCATCTAATCTATTGGTTAAGGATATATATGCCGTAACCCTATACATCCATCCATACAATTTGCGTATTCGCTTCATTTGTTAGCAGTTCCATCTTCTGTTGCATGCAAGACTTTGTTGTGCTACCTCAGTACTTTCTACTAATCTCTGTTGTGCTTGCTTGTCGATCTCTTGTCTGTAGGACATGTACTCGATGGTGTATCTGCTGTTTTCCATTGGCGTTTTGGTGGCAATATTAATATTATTCATGGTTTATAACCACTGGTGGGATCTGTGGCAGTTATAGGAATATATAACTACTCATAGATTTTGTATCCTCATTGGAATGCTTCTACTGCCAGCCAAGATGAAGGACATTTATCGGGAAATAATGGAAATTTTACTATATACGGATAAGTCAAGTAAACTCTTTTGGTTAGTATGTACTATTTGGTGCCCTGGTTATTGGTAGCACCAGCATTCGACTAGCCAGTTTATGGACATTGTTGTTCCTGCCGTTAGGCTACATCTGCTTCTGCCTTTGTGCGCCCATCACTACTGGAAACTTAAAATTCCCTGACGGTTTTAAATTTTTTTGACGGTTATTGCAAAAACCATCTGGGAAATATCATTATCTTGATGGTTTTTGGAAAATTATGTGAACAATTGATTTTTCACTTGATGGATGTGGATTTCATGTCGAATGGATTAGATATGAACGGGTGTGTCTTTCATCTTGCCTTGCTCTATTATTTCTCATGCCAATTTTGTGCCCAACGTTGCCTTTCACTACTGGACTTTAATTTTTCTAGATAATTAACATTGCCGGCTAGTAACACTACCCGGCAATAACAGGTATCACTGCAGTACTGTAGTAACAACCGGTAGTGATCACGTGAGCCTTGACACAAAATTTCTTTTCAATGCAATTAAGTTTGTCTCTCACTTGTGGTACTGGGATACCTTGAGCGACTCCAGATGTTAGAATTGCAGTGATTTCCTGATATCGGAGATTAAGAACAGGTATGCCTTTTGTCGGAGCCTGCAGGTTCTTCTTTTCAGTGACTTATTTTTTCCAAGAGGTAGTCAGAGCACGTATTTCATTAAGAGGACATAAGTGTTTTTTTTTTAAAAAAAAGTTGCACAACCAGTGTCTCACTTGGCTCAGTGATGACAAGCGGCATAGGTAACAAGATGGGAACCAGAAACCCTCAACCCTAGCTTACGTCAGGTACTATATTCGAGACCATCAGTGTTGCGACATCTGAACAAACAAGCAGACTCGCCAGGCTCGAGTAACCCACCTCTATCCATTCATTGCCCTCTGCGACCATCTCCCCAGTCCCCAGACTAGTCGGAATTAAAACCCAGGAGTTCCTCTCCTTCCAAAGAGACCATGCTGTAAGCAGAACTAGGGAGTGTCAAAGGCATCGTGCAGGGTCCTAACTCCCAAGCAGGTGTCTGATTCAGCCACCAATCCGCCAAACCGGTGTCAGCTATAGGAACCATAATCGTCGACGAGCAGCTCCAGGATTCTGAATTCTGAACCAAACCTCCCTGCTGTAAACAAAGCCAAGCAATAGATTTCACGGTCTCTGGCTGCTGGCCACACAACACACATTTGTCATTGTCCTGCAAAGGACGATGCTTGTACCGTGCCGCTGTCCACAGCCGCCCATGCAAGGCTAGCTAGTAGAAAAACATGCCTGACGGAATTGTTCTCCAAAGTCCCTTGGCCCCGGCAACTTTAACAAGCCAATGACATACTTAGCACAAAGTTACAATAGTTTGACTTCGAGTAAAATTGGATTCTTTTATTTCAAGACGAGCTAGTTGACTTTAGCTTTTGTCTAAGTCAAAACATTTTTTTTTTGTTTTTGTAGTTTTAGAATCTACAAAGACAAATACACAACCATTGACATACCTATGGAGAACTTAATGAATCCCATTTATGGAGTTGTAGATTTTGATGCACTTATCTACAGTCGAGATTAAAACTAAACAATTTTGACTTAAAGCTAGTGTTCGTCTAAACGGTGTTCAAATGGTGCCAAATGCTAGCCTTTACAGTATTGATTATTTTTAGCCTATAAGACCATCACAAGTAGGACACTAAATTGAGCGCCCATAACTAAATATGGGTGCCCAAAGCCAAAATTATGCTCCAGCAGGGGTCCTACTTGGGTCCTAAAATTTTGGTGGGCCTCAAAATCCTTCCCACGGACCCCATTCCTTGAGGCTCAGCTCTGGCCATTGCATCCGACAGAAGTGAATTGTAAATTCCTGTCGGTCTGAAATTCTTGACATTAATTCCTTATGGATGGGACGACAACAAAACCCATTGACCAGTCAACTTAGGGCCGTCAGGAATAGTTTCCTGACGGCCTGCCGTAGGAAATGTGTTGATGTTTTCCTATCAAGACCATGTCGGCTGGTCGATAGGAAATTCCTGACGGTATTTGTCTCATTCCTGATGGTTTTAGGCCGCTAGGAGTTATCTTTGAGCTGGTAGGGAACAACTGTCTCCAAAGGCTTAATATGCCTGTCTTCGTAAATTCATTTTCGGAGGCGAGCGCCCTATATGTCCCACCTCAAAAAATAACGCCCTAGCTCCCAGCTAGGGTAATGGACAATATCTACCCTCTACTAGGTTCTGTTAACACCGAATTTTGGGCTGGTAGCCGATAGCCGATACCGAAGGAAGATAGCCGATCTCGAAAGCAGATTCCGTCCAGCAGAAGGAAGGAGAATAGCCGATTGAACGGTGAATCGGTTATCGGGCGAAGGTAACAGAAGGCGTGTAGCGTCGGTATTGGTGACGTCATCTAGAGTCTGCACCGCCAAGATGCGATCACGATCGGAGTCCGTTATGAAAGGGAAGATGTGACTCCAAATTACCTTAGATATATGATAGTTTTTTAGTTTCCTTATCTATTGATGAGTTGTGATTCGACTAGGACTCTATCTACGCTCAGGGTATAAATATAAGCCCTCAGCCATTGTAAATACAACAACATCAATACAACACAACTTTCGGTTCCGGCCAAGCAAACCCTAGAGTCAGTCGAGTCCGGCGAGTTACTTCATCCAGGCTGGGTGTCATCCGGTGGACGCAGGCTTGCTTGTAAGTTTCGTCAATCCCCTGTTAAACTATGTCTTTTTAGCGTCATCCGGTGGACGTGGAAGCATGGCGGACCAGGGTCCTTGCTAAGCTCTGTTTCTTTGGCGTCATCTGGTGGACGTGGGAAGCACAGTGAGTCAAGGATGATTCACGCTGGTTTACCCGATCAATCTGTGTTAACCGTCATCCGGTGGACGAGATGCAGATTAGGAAGGTTTTTGAAACGACCTCGATTTCCGCGAAGGGAAATCCACAGGCTCGAATTGTAATTCAACAGATCGCTTGGGACAATCCATGAAATTACCCATATCTCAGTTGACACCAGGATCCATACAACGGTAATTAAGTCTTACATAACATTTATTACATCGCCATATTGGCGGAATCAACATTCAGAGAAGCTTTAGAAGATGCGGAAGCGATTCATCCTTCACGGCCAACTTGAGTGTAGCACGTGACCCTATTCCTCGTCATCATCTCCCTCGAAGTCGTACTCATTCTCGTCACCTGACAGCAAATTTATCAGTACGATTTGTACTGGCCACGGAGCCCACCTATGCAGCATTTGCTTTGTGGAAAGTGGATGCAAGGCTATACAAGCAGACCTATAGGCTGAGGTTTTCCTATGCAGCTGTAATCAATGTTTAATTAGTCAAGTTTTATCACCAGTTAACACCATCATCCCTTTTCCCATCACCACACCTCACTTACCCACACCTCACTCTCATTCGACAGGCCCAACTCCCTCTCGGGCCTATCTCAGCGGCACACTACCACAACGGGTACACTGCCGAAAAAATGTTATCCAGGGGGAGAAAAGAATATGCTCTCATCTAATAGTGGTTGCAGAAACATTAGGAAAGGTCCATAGCCAACGAGTTGGCTTATGTATCGATCGATCAACCATACACTCTGCAGAGGTTTTACTACTCACAAGATTAGCCATCATCGATGCTGTACAATCATCTAGGCAGAATTCCGGGTGCTTGCTTGCCTAGGTCGATGCCACCCTACCACTCAGCCCTGGGATATTCCGGATCCAACACCGTCATGCTGAGACTGGGAGACGCAGTACCGGGCCCCATCAGTGGTACTGCGCATCTAGAACGGTACGGGAATCTGCCATCTGTCACCGTCCACCCTTATCACCTCTCAACCTAGCAGTAGTGGCACCGCCCTACCAAGTAGTCTAGCCGTCTCCCGCTCATCAGAAGCGAGCGAGTAGCAAGGGAATCCAGATGTTTCTGGTCACTAGTCAGATCCTAGGTTGTGACCAAGCAGGCATCTCCACTTAGGGGATACTCTCCCCGTGCTATCACAGCACCTCCGTCCACGGGCTTCAAACCACCAAGGCTATCCCACCCGGAACCTCCTCAACAACTTTACCCGCCACAGGTATCTCGCTTGGGGATGCCCAGGTTGCACCCCCGGCACAACTTGCCCCATGGGCTTGTCTCACATCCCACTTGGTCGACATCAACCCTTACCACGCACCCAAGACGCACGCAGCACTCTCTCCCAGTGGTTATAATCAGTTATACACCGTCCCAATTCCACCATATAGCATATAGCAAGTAGAAAGTAGTGGAAGAGTAACAGTAAATTAAGCAGCAGCTAACCTAACAGCGGATA
This sequence comes from Eremochloa ophiuroides, assembly GCA_038502445.1. Classification (NCBI taxonomy): domain Eukaryota; kingdom Viridiplantae; phylum Streptophyta; class Magnoliopsida; order Poales; family Poaceae; genus Eremochloa; species Eremochloa ophiuroides. The sequence continues at coordinate 90,504,492 of JAHLJS010000007.1, read as the reverse complement.
GCAGGGTAAAGTCTTATCAAGGCAGGGAATTCAAATATACTACCATGCAACCAATCCATACATAATTATAAAGCAATAGCAACAATGTCATTTGCAATGCGTAAATAGGATCTAAGGATTTGGTGGGATGTGGCACCTTCGTAGTCGTCTCCTAGCTCCTGAAAGTACTCGTGGTCGTCTTCCTTAGTCAGATCCTCCTCCGGCTCTGAAATCGAACACGAAATAGTCGCGTCAGCGACTCCTATAGAGTATTTCAGAAAAATCCAATAAAATAAAGAGCCAAATGCACACAAACATAGTCTTAGATTGTAGATCTCATTTTTCTGAGAATTTTGATATATGGTGCGCAATTTTTGGACATCGTATGAATAAGTTACGAATTTCCGAAGATTATCCTATTTTCTAAAAATGGGAAAATTGGTCGGTTAATCTGGGGCAGCTCGGGATTGGTCCACGTGGCGCGCGGGTCCAGTAGTGCGGCATGTGGCGCCTCATCAGAACACAAACCCGATGGTCGCCCACCAGGTGTTCGATGCTGGTTCCCAGAGAGTCGCCGGCGTCGGCGTAGCTCGGCGGAGCTCGGCGGTGGTTCGGCGGTGGTCGGGGGTAGCTCGGCGGGGCTCGGCGTAGCTCGGCGGGGCTCGGCGTAGCTCGGCAGGGCTCGGCGTAGCTCGGCGGTGGTCGGGGGTAGCTCGGCGGTGGTCGGGGGTAGTTCTCAGAGGTCGGGGGGGCATCGGCGGAGCTCGGCGTAGCTCGGCGGTGGTCGGGGGTAGCTCGGCAGTGGTCGGGGGTAGTTGTCAGAGGTCGGGGGTGGTTCTCAGAGGTCGGGGGGTGTCGGCGGAGCTCGGCGTAGCTCGGCGTGGCTCGGAGTACCTCGGCGGGGCTCAGGCGAATCGGACATTTGGGCGCCAAGGGTGCCGCTCTCCCGAGGTCTACCGGGGAGGCTCGGGCGAATCGGAAATTTGGGCGCCGAAGGGGGCCGCTCTCCCGAGCTCTCCTGGGGAGGCTCGGGCGAATCGGAGATTTGGGCGCCGAAGGGGGCCGCTCTCCCGAGCTCTCCTGGGGAGGCTCGGGCGAATCAGAGATTTGGTGCGCCGAGGGTGCTGCTCTCCCGAGCTCTCCTGGGGAGGCTCGGGCGAATCGGAGATTTGGTGCGCCGAGGGTGCTGCTCTCCCGAGCTCTCCTGGGGAGGCTCGGGCGAATCGGAGATTTGGTGCTAGCAGGGTTCCAGGGCGTCTGTTCAAGGCGGCGGTGTCTCTCCGGTGCGGCGGACGATGACAGGGCGGCGATGACCATATTTCGGCAAGACAGGGCTCGGCTTTCCCCAATTGGCGTGCTCAGGCAGTCGTCCGACCAGATGGTGGCGGGTTAGAGTCGTGGTATGGCCTCCTTCTCTCCCTCGGCATACGGCGGTTCTCCGACGAGGTGGAGGTGCACGTAGCCAAGGCGACAGTCGTGATTCGGGGCTCGGCTATCTAGCGGCGGTGCCGAGGCAGACTTGGCGAACCTCGGCGGCCTTTCTCCGCAGCGCGAGGCGACCGGGGTACTCGGAACGGATTTTAGGCGAGGCGGATCGTGTCGGTGGCGATGTCGCCGCGACTGTGAGGTTCCGGCGGGGCTAAGGAGGTCTTCTAGGAGATGTATACGCGTCCAGGGTCTATGGCGATGGTATACCAACTACCAATTTTGGCTACCGAGACTCCCAAGGTGCTCGGTTGTGGCGGCGGCGTGTCGCCGACGACGGCGGAAGGCGGCAACGCGGCTACGACCAAGTATTGGTTCAATCGAATGCGGTCTTGTCAAATTGGTGAGGCCAGTGAAGCATACAACACTCTGGTGGCGAACTTTAGCCATGGCATGACCTTCTTTTGGCGACGGCTCGCGGCGGCGCTCCGGTAAGGTCGCGGCGCACGCGGCCAAGGCGATTCAGGCTTCCTCTAGCGCTTAGATCCGCGTAGCTAGCTCAAGGGGTCGTGGCGGTGCTCCACGACGCTCTAACCTATACGGGTGCTAGTCGGATTGCTCGGAACGGGTGATTCGGCGTCGGAACGCGTCGGTGGTGAGCGCGCTCCGCCGAGAACGCGTCGTGCTGCGTTCTCGGTCTAGCAAGCTTGTAGTCCGGGGGTTTCGGCCGGTCGAATGAGTGCATGGTGCAGGTGATCTTCCCGAGCCGGTAAAGGCTCGTGCCTGCGTGTCCCGAGGGTGGAACGCCATGGCAAAAGCAGGGCAAGGTTCGGACATGGCGTGCGATGGCTCACCGTGGTGTCGGTGAAGCTAGGATGGCGGTGCAGTGGCGAGTCGAAGCCGTGCAGAGCGATCGCAGTGCCGTGCCGCTCCTCGTTCGCAGCTCGGGCTTCTCCTCCGTGTCCGGCTCCGGCGTGCTCCGCGGCGGCGGCGCTCCGGCAGCTTCTCCTCCTCTGCTCCGCCCTTCTCCTACGCTCTCTCTCGGTTTGGTGCAGTGTGCCGGTCTGTGCTGCGATGGCGGCGAGGGGAAATGAGGGTAGGGCTTCGGGGTGAGCTCCTTTTTATAGGCGAGCTTGGCCAGCTCCAATGGTGAATGGTCCTGATCGCGCTCGACCGATCGAAGGGCCGTGGCTCGAGTGGATCTAGGGCTCCGGATGGGCGCGGGTTCGCTTGGCGGCCAAGAAAGGAGGGGACAGGAGGGGGACAGCGGGGTCAGGGCTCTGCCATGCTGTCGGCTGTGGGACCGGGGTCACGCCATTTGCGTGACACCCCCGGCAGGCGCGTCACCTTCATGAGGAAGAAGAACAGTGGGGGGGGCGAGAGCGGCTGACAGGCGGGGCCGGGTTGGCAGCGAGCGCGAGAGTGTGTGTGCCGGTCGCGCGCGCGCTGCCGAGCCGCAACGTGGGCCGCACGCGGGTGAGGTGAGGAGGAGAGGGCCGGGCTGGCTTGGGCTGGCTGGCCGAATGGCTGGCCTAACTCTCTTTTTCCTTTTCTATTTTCATTTTAGTGTATATATACATATATTGCCCATTTTAAATATTGAGTAAATTCAAACATAAATTGCAATAAATCCCAAATGTGATGCATAGGCTATTATTCTATGTGAATGGAATTAAAATGCAAACCACACTCCTTTATTTACCAAATTCATAATAAAACCTATATGCTTGCACAAGAAAAATGGGTTTTCACAATAAATAAATGAAAAATTTTAATTGGTTGGGATTTTTAGATTGTGTGGATTTTTAGGGTTGTTACAGTCTTCCCCCCCTCATTAGGATCTCAACCTCGAGATTCAGAGATAACGTACCCATCGAAGAGGTAAGGAAACATAATCCACAAGTCCGATTCTTTCTCCCACGTAGCTTCCCTTTCAGTGTGATTGCTCCATTGTACCTTGCACATCGGAATGGTCTTGTTTCGCGTCTCCTTTGTATCCTGTGCCAAGATCTTGATCGGATATTCCTTGTATTCAAGTGTGTCTTGCAGGTCTAATGCATCCGTAGGAACTTGCTCCTCGGGAAGCTTCAAACACTTCCTTAATTGCGAGACATGGAACACGGGGTGTACTCCCGATAATTCCTCCGGTAGTTCTAGCTTGTAAGCAAGCTTTCCAACCCTTTTACAGATCTTGTATGGCCCAACATATCTTGGTGCCAATCTCCCTTTTACGTGGAATCTGACGGTGCCACGAAGTGGAGATACCTTGAGGTAGACATAATTCCCAACCTTGAACTCAAGCTCTCTACGTCTTCTATCTGCATAGCTCTTTTGCCTACTCTGTGCAATTCTCAAATTTTCTCTGACCTGTGCTACGCCTTCCTCTGCTTCTACAATCTTAGCAGGGCCAAAGAAGGCTCTCTCTCCGGGTTCTGACCACATTAGCAGGGTCCTGCAGGGTCTCCCATACAATGCCTCAAACGGTGACATCTTCAGGCTTGTTTGATACCTGTTGTTGTACGAGAATTCAGCGTGGGGTAAGCAGCTTTCCCAACTGGTCTTGTATTTTATCACACAAGCTCGGAGCATATCTTCGAGAATTTGGTTCACTCTTTCTGTTTGACCATCAGTTTGTGGGTGATAAGCCGTGCTATAGTCCAGCTTGGTTCCGATGGATTTGTGCAAGGCCTGCCAGAATCGAGACGTGAATTGTAAGCCTCGATCAGATATTATGCTTGTGGGTGCCCCGTGTAGTCTCAGAATGTGGGTTACGTATAAATCTGCCAGCCGTTCGGCCTCGTAGCCAATGCTGATGGGAATGAAGTGAGCGACTTTGGTCAAACGGTCGACTATCACCCAAATCGAATCGTGTTTCTTCTCGGTGCGGGGTAACCCAACGATAAAATCCATCGAAATGCATTCCCATTTCCATTCTGGAATTGCGAGGGGTTGTAGTAGGCCGGCTGGTCGTTGATGTTCGGCCTTGATTCTGCTGCAAGTGTCACATCGGGCTACATGCCCTGCAATGTCTGCCTTCATATTCTCCCACCAGAAGTGCTTCCTTAGATCATGGTACATCTTGGCTGACCCTGGGTGAATGCAATATTTGGAGTCATGCCCTTCTGACAGAATCTCTTCTCGTATCGCTGAATCCGTCGGTACGCAGATTCTATCTTTGTACCATACAGTTCCCTGCTCATCAAACCACGGATATAGTCTATCTCAGGACAGTTCTTTTGCGCTTCACGGATCCGTGAGGTGAGATTGTACTCGACGCGAAGCTCATTTAGCATGCCATAGGAGATTACCTCGAGCTAGAACGCGTCAAACTCTCTCCTGAGCTCAGGCGGCATAGAGTTGGTGATGAGGGTATGGCAGTAGCTTTTGCGGCTAAGTGCATCAGCGACAACATTAGCCTTTCCTGGGTGATAATGGATCTCAAGATCATAGTCCTTGATGAGTTCTAGCCATCTGCGCTGCCTCATATTCAGATCTTCCTGTGTGAAGAAGTACTTCAGGCTCTTGTGGTCGGTGTATATGTCACACTTGTTGCTCATCAGATAGTGTCTCCAAATCTTGAGTGCATGTACCACGGCTGCAAGTTCTAGGTCATGAGTCGGGTATCGCTGCTCATGTTCCTTCAACTGTCTTGAGGCATAAGCTATCACTCTTCCTTCTTGCATTAGTACACAGCCCAAACCTTGCCGAGAGGCGTCACAATATACAACAAAATCTTTGTGAATGTCGGGTAGGGCTAGTACAGGTGTAGTAGTGGGCTTCTCCTTCAAGGTCTGAAAACTCTTCTCACATTCAGAAGTCCATATAAACTTGTTCTCTTTCTTCAGCAAGTTGGTCATGGGTCTTGCAATCTTGGAGAAATTCTCAATAAATCTGCGATAGTATCCAGCAAGTCCCAAAAAGCTTCTGATTTCTGACACATTACTGGGTTGTTCCCACTCTTTCACAGCTTCAATCTTAGCTGGGTCTACCGCGACTCCTTCTCCTGACAGTACGTGTCCAAGGAAAGCAACTTCCTCAAGCCAGAATTCGCACTTGGAGAATTTGGCGTATAGCTGGTTGCGAGACAACCTCTCCAATACGGTCCTCAGATGATGTTCATGTTCCTCTTTTGTGGCTGAATAGACCAATATATCATCAATAAATACCACCACAAACTTGTCTAGCTCATTCATGAAGATCTTGTTCATCATGTTCATGAAGTATGCTGGAGCATTAGTGAGTCCAAATGAGACTACTGTGCACTCATACTGTCCATATCTAGTGACAAATGCAGTCTTCGGGATATCCTCTTCCCTGATCCTCATCTGATGGTACCCTGATCGGAGATCAATCTTTGAGAAGTACTTGGCCTTACTCAGTTGATCTAACAGATCATCGATGCGGGGCAGTGGGTACTTATTCTTGACTGTGACCGCATTCAGATTCCGGTAGTCAATGCACATCCTCATCGTGCCATCCTTCTTCTTGACAAACAAAACGGGAGATCCCCAGGGCGAAGCACTAGGCCTAATGAAGCCCTTCTCCAGTAATTCTCCCAGCTGCTTCTTGAGTTCCTTCAACTCATCAGCCGACATTCTGTAGGGTCTTTTGGCAATCGGTGCAGTTCCTGGCATCAGCTCTATAACAAACTCCACATCTCTATCTGGTGGCATTCCTGGTAACTCCTCTAGAAATACGTCATTGAATTCACAGACTACTGGCACATCTCTGAATGTCAGCTCTGTCTTATCTGTTTTAGTCTCCAGGGCACATAGGAGGGCTTGGACTCTCTCGGTTTGGGGTACACATCGGACAGCTGTTCCCCAAGGGTGGGTTACCTGAACATATCTAGGTGAACAAGATATCACTCCCCGGTGTTTGGTTAGCCAGTCCATGCCTAAGATGACATCTAAGCTAGTGGAGGGTAGTAGGGTTAGGTCAGCTCGAAAGTCAAGTCCCTCGATTGTGATTATCACTCCCCTACATATGTGAACGCTTCTGAAGGTTCCTAAGGGCGAGCTAGTTAGGATGGGGTTTGCTCTCGGGGTTACAGGTATGTTATGCTTTCGTGCATATGCAGATGAAATGTATAAACATGTAGCTCCCGAATCGAACAGAACTGTAGCCATGTTACCCTGAACTAGGAACATACTGTACACAGCATCAGGTGCAGCTTCAGCTTCCTCAGCGGTCATATGGTTCAGTCTTCCACGGGTAGCGGATCCCCGGTTCGGTGTGCCCTGTGCAGCTGCTGGTGCACGGTTGAGGTCGGGGCACACAGCCACACGGTGTCCAGGCTTTCCGCATCCGAAGCAAGTGAAGGGCGCACTGCCTGCTGTAGCTGTCGCAGGAGCCTTCCAATTGCTTGTCCTTGGCGTGTTGGTAGCGGGGGCGGGTGTGTTCTGCACAGCTCGAGTCGGCGCAGGGTAGGTATGAGCGGGGCGGTGATAGTTGCTGCTGTTGGTACCACCACGGCTCATTCCCGAAGAAGGTCCCTGGCGGGTTCGGAAAGGCGGAGGTGCACCCGTTCGCTGTCTCTGGGGTGGAGCAGTGCGAGCGGGTCCCTCAGAGCGGCGCTTCTTTCCCTTGTTCTGGGCCTCGAACTCCAGACGTGCTTCTATGCGGTCCTTCTCGATCTCAATGCAGCGGTCAATCAGCTCACGCAGAGTGTAGCTCTTGTTCCCTGACAGAGCCAACCTGATCTTGGTCTGAAGTCCCTTCCTGTAGTAGTACATCTTTTCCTTCTCGGAACTCACGCAAGACGCAGGTGCGTAGCGGAGCAAGCAGTTGAAGCGGGTGGTGTACTCGTGGATCCGGTCAGCTCCCTGGGAGATGTTGCGAAACTCGTTCTCCTTGGCCTCCATGACTCCCTCAGGAATGTGGTGGTCACGGAAAGCCTCGGTGAACTCATCCCAGTCAATGCGGGCTGGGTCCTCGTGAGCGCTGGTGTAGTTGTCCCACCATGCTCGTGCAGCACCGGTCAGCTGGTGGCTAGCAATCCCAACACACTCCTCGTCGGAGCAAGTGGTCAGGTCCAGCTTCTTCTCCATCTCTTTAAGCCAATCGTCGGCAGCGAGGGGATCGCTGTCGGTCCCGTCGAAGGTGGGTGGCCTCAGCTTCAGGAAACCCTCCAGTTTCCTTTGGAAGTCATTCTGGGGTGGTCCATGGTGCCTGTTCATCCCAGTAGCTATGGCATTCAGCAGCTGGGTCTGCTGTGCCATTACTTCCGCCAACGTTGGTGGCGGCGGCGGCGGCGGTGGCGGAGGCACATTCTCGCCCTGTGGTGGCAGATCGTTCACCGGCGGTGCATCCTCTGCCCGGCGCAGCTCTTCTTCCAAGTTAACTCCAGCTCGCCTGCCAGCTGGGCGTCCACGGTTGCGACCACGCCCGCGTCCTGGCGCAGGTGCGGGGGAGGGCTGGCGGTTCTCTAGGCGCGCGGAACGTCTCATTGACATCTGAAGTTATTAGGTACGTGCTCAGTGCAGTAATAATCTTGTAGTGGTTTAAGTAGGAGTTAGATGTTTTCAACGATTTAAATGAATTAAAACATTTTTCATGCTATCCTACACTCAACCAAAGAAGCATAGAGATCTATAAGAAGCATAAGATCCAAATGTCACTCATCACATGGTTATTATTATATAAAGGATATTCCTAGCTGCTAAGAAGATCGTGCTATGCGCAGATAGCCAATGACAGGACAACTCATGGTATCACTAGTCTAAGGGCTACGCAGGGTCCCATAAGCTACTGGTGCATAAGGTCGAGTATGGCGTCAGGTATGCGGCTGTCCTCTGCCTCGATCTCATCGTCGGTCATGGTCAGGCGCTTGACATAGTCGAGTGCTACTGCTAGCTCTGGAGTGGCCTCAATCTCCTGTATCCTTTGAGACGGACACGCTCTCAGGTTGAGCGTAGTGGGTGGTACGCGGAAGTCTCCCTCCCGGGGCTTCACCATCTCCAGTGGGGGAAGCGAACTCTGTACCTTCCGGACCTCAATAGCTCTCATGGCGTCGGACTGCTTCCAAGCTGTCTCTGTCCTCCGTAGCTTGTCCTTTAGGAACTCCACCATCTTCACGCGGTCGATCAGAATCCCTTGGTTGCGGGTGGACTTGTCCTCGGCTTTCTCCAGCTGCTTTTCCAACTCCCTGATCCTGGAACGCAACGTGATCAACTTGACTACTCTGTCTCTGCTCCTCTGCTCCCTCTCAGCAAGTCCTCTCTCCTTGTCGTCCAGCCTCCTCTGTAATCCCAACACTCTGCTGTTCAGGTAGTCATTGCGAAGCCCAAAATCTCCGATCTTGTCTCGCAAGTCGGCGATCTCGGCACGGTGTAACTCATCACGGCGCTGAATCTCCAACTGCAAGTCAGTGACTGCTCTGCTCAAACTCTCCAGGGTCTGAGTCCCTTTCTGCAAACTGTCCTCGACCTCTGCCATGCGTGCTCGGTCACGCCGCCTCCTTTGCTCCAATGAGCTGATGAACTCGTCCTGCTCTTGGAGGTGGTGTGCCACTGTGCGTAGGCAAGGGTCAGTCTCGGCCTGAATGATCTGGCTGGTGTACAGAATCCTCTGGATGGGGTCAGGGTGCAGCTCCAAGGCCTGAGGTAGCAGACGGAAGTGGGTCCCCTTAAGGTACTCGTATGCTGTGTACACAACTGCGCGTAGTACCTTGCAGGAGACAGACTGTACTCCGTCCTCCACAGTCTCTCCAGCAGTGTAGTCAGTAAAAACCGGCATTCCTGGAAGGGTCAGGCTGACGGGTGTCTCAACTCTGGTAGTGACAGGTCCTTCAAACCTCTCAGCCTTGACAAGCTTCCCTCGGCTGAAGTACTGGATCTGGTCAGACGGTGCTCCCAGCTCCTCCAATACCTGGCGTAGCACCATGGCAAATCCGCCGTGGTTCCTCCCATTGATCGGGATCTCAATAGTGCCATCGTGCAGTGGACGAAGTGGTGGTCCAAGGCTGGTCATCTGCAAATTTTTCAAGAAACGGATTAGCAGGTCCTTATATTAGATAAGCCATTGCATAAAAAGTGAATGCAAGGTCGGTAATATAACCGAAAGAGAGTCTGGCTTCCTATTTTAACATCCATTTTCTATGGGTCTCGTCCTACAGTCAAGTATGGCTCTGATACCAACTGAAACGACCTCGATTTCCGTGAAGGGAAATCCACAGGCTCGAATTGTAATTCAACAGATTGCTTGGGACAATCCATGAAATTACCCATATCTCAGTTGACACCAGGATCCATACAACGGTAATTAAGTCTTATATAACATTTATTACATCGCCACATTGGCGGAATCAACATTCAGAGAAGCTTTAGAAGATGCGGAAGCGATTCATCCTTCACGGCCAACTTGAGTGTAGCACGTGACCCTATTCCTCGTCATCATCTCCCTCGAAGTCGTACTCATTCTCGTCACCTGACAGCAAATTTATCAGTACGATTTGTACTGGCCACGGAGCCCACCTATGCAGCATTTGCTTTGTGGAAAGTGGATGCAAGGCTATACAAGCAGACCTATAGGCTGAGGTTTTCCTATGCAGCTGTAATCAATGTTTAATTAGTCAAGTTTTATCACCAGTTAACACCATCATCCCTTTTCCCATCACCACACCTCACTTACCCACACCTCACTCTCATTCGACAGGCCCAACTCCCTCTCGGGCCTATCTCAGCGGCACACTACCACAACGGGTACACTGCCGAAAAAATGTTATCCAGGGGGAGAAAAGAATATGCTCTCATCTAATAGTGGTTGCAGAAACATTAGGAAAGGTCCATAGCCAACGAGTTGGCTTATGTATCGATCGATCAACCATACACTCTGTAGAGGTTTTACTACTCACAAGATTAGCCATCATCGATGCTGTACAATCATCTAGGCAGAATTCCGGGTGCTTGCTTGCCTAGGTCGATGCCACCCTACCACTCAGCCCTGGGATATTCCGGATCCAACACCGTCATGCTGAGACTGGGAGACGCAGTACCGGGCCCCATCAGTGGTACTGTGCATCTAGAACGGTACGGGAATCTGCCATCTGTCACCGTCCACCCTTATCACCTCTCAACCTAGCAGTAGTGGCACCGCCCTACCAAGTAGTCCAGCCGTCTCCCGCTCATCAGAAGCGAGCGAGTAGCAAGGGAATCCAGATGTTTCCGGTCACTAGTCAGATCCTAGGTTGTGACCAAGCAGGCATCTCCACTTAGGGGATACTCTCCCCGTGCTATCACAGCACCTCCGTCCACGGGCTTCAAACCACCAAGGCTATCCCACCCGGAACCTCCTCAACAACTTTACCCGCCACAGGTATCTCGCTTGGGGATGCCCAGGTTGCACCCCCGGCACGACTTGCCCCATGGGCTTGTCTCACATCCCACTTGGTCGACATCAACACTTACCACGCACCCAAGACGCACGCAGCACTCTCTCCCAGTGGTTATAATCAGTTATACACCGTCCCAATTCCACCATATAGCATATAGCAAGTAGAAAGTAGTGGAAGAGTAACAGTAAATTAAGCAGCAGCTAACCTAACAGCGGATAGCAGGGTAAAATCTTATCAAGGCAGGGAATTCAAATATACTACCATGCAACCAATCCATACATAATTATAAAGCAATAGCAACAATGTCATTTGCAATGCGTAAATAGGATCTAAGGATTTGGTGGGACGTGGCACCTTCGTAGTCATCTCCTAGCTCCTGAAAGTACTCGTGGTCGTCTTCCTTAGTCAGATCCTCCTCCGGCTCTGAAATCGAACACGAAATAGTCGCGTCAGCGACTCCTATAGAGTATTTCAGAAAAATCGAATAAAATAAAGAGCCAAATGCACACAAACATAGTCTTAGATTGTAGATCTCATTTTTCTGAGAATTTTGATATATGGTGCGCAATTTTTGGACATCGTATGAATAAGTTACGAATTTCCGAAGATTATCCTATTTTCTAAAAATGGGAAAATTGGTCGGTTAATCTGGGGCAGCTCGGGATTGGTCCACGTGGCGCGCGGGTCCAGTAGTGCGGCATGTGGCGCCTCATCAGAACACAAACCCGATGGTCGCCCACCAGGTGTTCGATGCTGGTTCCCAGAGAGTCGCCGGCGTCGGCGTAGCTCGGCGGAGCTCGGCGGTGGTTCGGCGGTGGTCGGGGGTAGCTCGGCGGGGCTCGGCGTAGCTCGGCAGGGCTCGGCGTAGCTCGGCGGTGGTCGGGGGTAGCTCGGCGGTGGTCGAGGGTAGTTCTCAGAGGTCGGGGGGGCATCGGCGGAGCTCGGCGTAGCTCGGCGGTGGTCGGGGGTAGCTCGGCGGTGGTCGGGGGTAGTTGTCAGAGGTCGGGGGTGGTTCTCAGAGGTCGGGGGGGTGTCGGCGGAGCTCGGCGTAGCTCGGCGTGGCTCGGAGTACCTCGGCGGGGCTCGGGCGAATCGGACATTTGGGCGCCAAGGGTGCCGCTCTCCCGAGGTCTACCGGGGAGGCTCGGGCGAATCGGAAATTTGGGCGCCGAAGGGGGCCGCTCTCCCGAGCTCTCCTGGGGAGGCTCGGGCGAATCGGAGATTTGGGCGCCGAAGGGGGCCGCTCTCCCGAGCTCTCCTGGGGTGGCTCGGGCGAATCGGAGATTTGGTGCGCCGAGGGTGCTGCTCTCCCGAGCTCTCCTGGGGAGGCTCGGGCGAATCGGAGATTTCGTGCGCCGAGGGTGCTGCTCTCCCGAGCTCTCCTGGGGAGGCTCGGGCGAATCGGAGATTTGGTGCTAGCAGGGTTCCAGGGCGTCTGTTCAAGGCGGCGGTGTCTCTCCGGTGCGGCGGACGATGACAGGGCGGCGATGACCATATTTCGGCAAGACAGGGCTCGGCTTTCCCCAATTGGCGTGCTTAGGCAGTCGTCCGACCAGATGGTGGCGGGTTAGAGTCGTGGTATGGCCTCCTTCTCTCCCTCGGCATACGGCGGTTCTCCGACGAGGTGGAGGCGCACGTAGCCAAGGCGACAGTCGTGATTCGGGGCTCGGCTATCTAGCGGCGGTGCCGAGGCAGACTTGGCGAACCTCGGCGGCCTTTCTCCGCAGCGCGAGGCGACCGGGGTACTCGGAACGGATTTTAGGCGAGGCGGATCGTGTCGGCGGCGATGTCGCCGCGACTGTGAGGTTCCGGCGGGGCTAAGGAGGTCTTCTAGGAGATGTATACCCGTCCAGGGTCTATGGCGATGGTATACCAACTACCAATTTTGGCTACCGAGACTCCCAAGGTGCTCGGTTGTGGCGGCGGCGTGTCGCCGACGACGGCGGAAGGCGGCAACGCGGCTACGACCAAGTATTGGTTCAATCGAATGCGGTCTTGTCAAATTGGTGAGGCCAGTGAAGCATACAACACTCTGGTGGCGAACTTTAGCCATGGCATGACCTTCTTTTGGCGACGGCTCGCGGCGGCGCTCCGATAAGGTCGTGGCGCACGCGGCCAAGGCGATTCAGGCTTCCTCTAGCGCTTAGATCCGCGTAGCTAGCTCAAGGGGTCGTGGCGGTGCTCCACGACGCTCTAACCTATACAGGTGCTAGTCGGATTGCTCGGAATAGGTGATTCGGCGTCGGAACGCGTCGGTGGTGAGCGCGCTCCGCCGAGAACGCGTCGTGCTGCGTTCTCGGTCTAGCAAGCTTGTAGTCCGGGGGTTTCGGCCGGTCGAATGAGTGCATGGTGCAGGTGATCTTCCCGAGCCGGTAAAGGCTCATGCCTGCGTGTCCCGAGGGTGGAACGCCATGGCAAAAGCAGGGCAAGGTTCGGACATGGCGTGCGATGGCTCACCGTGGTGTCGGTGAAGCTAGGATGGCGGTGCAGTGGCGAGTCGAAGCCGTGCAGAGCGATCGCAGTGCCGTGCCGCTCCTCGTCCGCAGCTCGGGCTTCTCCTCCGTGTCCGGCTCAGGCGTGCTCCGCGGCGGCGGCGCTCCGGCAGCTTCTCCTCCTCTGCTCCGCCCTTCTCCTACGCTCTCTCTCGGTTTGGTGCAGTGTGCCGGTCTGTGCTGCGATGGCGGCGAGGGGAAATGAGGGTAGGGCTTCGGGGTGAGCTCCTTTTTATAGGCGAGCTTGGCCAGCTCCAATGGCGAACGGTCCTGATCGCGCTCGACCGATCGAAGGGCCGTGGCTCGAGTGGATCTAGGGCTCCGGATGGGCGCGGGTTCGCTTGGCGGCCAAGAAAGGAGGGGACAGGAGGGGGACAGCGGGGTCAGGGCTCTGCCATGCTGTCGGCTGTGGGACTGGGGTCACGCCATTCGCGTGACACCCCAGGCAGGCGCGTCGCCTTCATGAGGAAGAAGAACAGTGGGGGGGGCGAGAGCGGCTGACAGGCGGGGCCGGGTTGGCAGCGAGCGCGAGCGTGTGTGTGCCGGTCGCGCGCGCGCGCTGCCGAGCCGCAACGTGGGCCGCGCGCGGGTGAGGTGAGGAGGAGAGGGCCGGGCTGGCTTGGGCTGGCTGGCCGAATGACTGGCCTAACTCTCTTTTTCCTTTTCTATTTTCATTTTAGTGTATATATACATATATTGCCCATTTTAAATATTGAGTAAATTCAAACATAAATTGCAATAAATCCCAAATGTGATGCATAGGCTATTATTCTATGTGAATGGAATTAAAATGCAAACTACACTCCTTTATTTACCAAATTCATAATAAAACCTATATGCTTGCACAAGAAAAATGGGTTTTCACAATAAATAAATGAAAAATTTTAATTGGTTGGGATTTTTAGATTGTGTGGATTTTTAGGGTTGTTACAGTTTTCACGCGCGGATTAGTTATCGATTCGTGTTTGTTTGCTTGATTAATCTATTAGTTACCTTCATCCGGTGGACAGGCTATAGACTAAGACAGTTTGCATGCATGGATTAGTTATCGGCTCTAGTTAAATTTGGCAGTTTAGCTAGATTCATTAAGTTACCGATGTTGCTTATGTTTATTGTTTATGATTTAAAGCAATCATCAATTTGCCCGTCTTGATCCATATGCGTCGGCTTATGTCTAATAGATCTATATGTTCAACGAATTATGTTTGCCATTCGTTTTATATTGATAAGATAGAATGTTTTGCACCAGCCGGTTGTATTTTGGATCTAGATTAGATACGGGTCGCACTCAAGTAATAAAATAAACATTGTCTAGATTCAAGGGTTAACGGATCTAAGTTGCAACTTCATCATGACTGTCTCGATCCGCTCGATCTCCACTGTTGCAAGATTGTGATTTAGATCTATTAGCCGGAGAGTTGAAACATTGTTTGCTTTATAGGCTTGTATGTTGCTCGTATACACTAAATCGGCTGAAATAGCCGATTTCTTCTTGTTTTACATTGAGACATCTTATGATCATGTTAGCTTGCTGTGACTACATCTTTTATAATATACTTCCGTCTAATGCAAGTATATATCATTGAATTCATGTCTGAATCGGTTAACTTTGTTATAATGCATGTTTCGCTACAATCGGTTCATAACATGACGGAATCGGTTTTCTAGTCGATCTCCCATTACATCGGCTCTTCGAGCCATACAATTGGAACTACCTGGACATACCGGTTAGTTCCGCCCTGTGATTACTGATTACGTCTTGTTTCCTTGTCAATTGCAGGTCAAATTGACTGGCACACTTGGGTGTTACTGACACTCTCAGACCGGGTCCGAAGCTAGCTGGATCTGCGAGAGCTTTACTGCCTCAAGGGTCGTTTTCGGCTTCGCTGGTGTGTTGGGCTTAGGGAACCACTTTTTGCGCCAACACACTTTTTGGCACGCCCAGAGGGACTTTTCATTGAAGACCATGGCAAAAGGAAAGGCTGTGGTGGACGGCCCCTCCAGGGATGACGGTGTCCTCAGGGTCAGGGTCGAAGACCTCAGTGAGGAGGACGCGGCAGTGCTGAACAAGATTGTTGAAGAATTCGCTGATGCCTGCCTGCTTTCATTCAGCAAGCAGCGTGATGGCTCTGTAGTGAAGAAGAATGCTCCCGAGATGGATCATGGACGGCCATTCTGATAAATCTAAAGAGGAGTGCAAGGCCGACCTCAAGCAGATGCTGGAAGAAGCGACCTGGGAGGCCGCCTATTCAGCAGTCGGCCATCACCATAAATCCTTCCTGCAGACATTCTATAACATCATGAAGACTGTTCTCAAACGGCAGGATTGGGAGTCTCTGGGTCCGGTTTACTTCAACATACCCGCAGAGGATGCATATCCAAAAGCAGCGGCAGGGACCTCCAATTCCTCACCACAACAGCCGAGCCAGCCAAAAACGCCAGGGAAGGGTGCCACTGCGGCCGGTTCAGCTCAAAAAATAGCAGCTTCTCCAAGATTATACAAAGATCATACTTCGGAGGAGCTCGCCGCTTTCATGCAGGCCACTGGACAGTCGGTGAACTCGATGAACTCATCAGCAGTGAACCCGACAGCTGGAAATACGCTGGCGGCAGACGTGGCCAACCCAACTCCTGGATACCATGAGGGGATCACAGATCAAGACCTTCAGGCAGCGCCGCATCCAGGGTACGCCCAGACACCCAACAATCAGCTGCTGGAGCAGATGAGTGCCATGCTCCGTGATACGTTCGGTTTACAGCCGAAGACCGGGACTGGAATCAAATACAGGCGCCCTTACCCCGAGTGGTACGACCGAGTGACATTGCCGCCCAGGTATCGCTTACCCGACTTCTCCAAGTTCAGTGGGCAGGACGACATCACCACCATGGAGCACATCAGCCATTACCTGACCCAGCTCGGCGAAGCTTCGTATGAGGTAGCTCACAGGGTCCAGCTCTTTCCGCTATCATTGACAGGGTCAGCGTTTAGCTGGTTTGCATCTATGGAGTCTGGCTCGATTCAAGGCTGGAAAGATCTGGAGACTAAATTCTATAATTACTTCTTCTCCGGCACTGGGGAGAAAGACATCACAGATCTCACCAACATGCGCCAAAAGCCGAATGAACTTGGATCGGCTTTCATCAAGCGGTTCAGGGAGACCAGGAACATGTGTTACTCTTTGAACCTGAACGACAAGCAGCTCGCCAAGATAGTGGTCAGTGGGTTGCTCCCACACGTCCAAGAGAAGCTTGTGGGCACCAACTTCAACAGCATCAGCGAGGTGATGCAGAGGGTGGCCGCATTAGAACAGCAGGCCTAGAGTTTCAAGAAGGAATCAAAATACAAGCAGGCCTACGTCTGTGATTCTGACTCAGAGGATGGAGAGAATGAAGAAGTGGCTGCTGTTGAGCTTAAATGGGGAACAAAGCCCATGGCCGTACTGAAGGGTTGGAGCGCGGAAGATCAATACGACTTTGACACGCGCAAGCTGGACAAACTCTTCGACCTATTAGTCAGTGCAGGCCACATCACCTTCCCAGCTGATTACGTCAAGCCATCTCCTGAAGATTTGCAGGGAAAACCGTTCTGCCAGTACCACGGCTTCACCTCACACTCCACAAACAATTGCCGCAATTTTAAAGCAGCAATCCAGAATGCTATTAGGCGCGGTTTGTTGAAATTTGAGGCTCCTCCCAAGGGGAAGATGAAGATCGACAAATTCCTATTCCCGAAAGGGCAGAACATGGTCCAGATCGCGAATCCTCTGACTAAAGTAAAGGTATTAACCTCCGAACGGGCCAGGAAGAACTCCTCAGTTGATACCGATGCACAAATCACAGCTGAGGAGCTGGCGCTGATCAAAGGAAGGAGGGAACAGAATCAGAGGCAGCCGGAGCAGGGAGAATCTAGTGGCACCAAGAGCAGGAGGCCCACATACCAGCACCTTCTGAACAAATGGCGGCGACAGAAAGAGAAAGATCATCAGAGGCGGCTACAGCGCGAAGAAGAGGAGTACCATAGGTGGCTCCGCGAAGAAGAAGAGGCGCGCTATCATGAAGAAATGACCCGCCACCGGGGAGGTGAGGAGGATCATTGGCATTGCCCATTCTTCCGACATTGTTGGAATGAAGGCCTGAGACTGCCAACGCTGCGCAACTGCCCAGAATGCAGCGATCAGTACCGAGAGTACAGGCAGTCCCAGGTCAACCGCCGGTCTGTGCATCAGAGGCTGGGGAGCCCCCATAGCCCGCGGGATCGGCGTGAAAAAAGGGACTCGCACGATCGGCTTGATGAAGCGGTAGTTAATGCCGACAGCCGGTTTGGCAAGAGAATCAGTGGTGCCCAGGGGATCTAACTAGGAGCCAAAGGCGCCGGGTGCAGCGGCTCAGAAACAGAGAGCACCAAGCTGAGGGACGTGCCAAACAGGTATGGCGCGAGAAGCCTCCACAAAATAATGGAAAGGCTGTAGCCGATGCACAGATGGTGTTCGTGCTGCCTGCAGAGTTCAGAGCCAAGAAGTATGATACCGAGTTTGACTCAGATGATTCGGGATCAGAAGACAGAGTGGCCAAGTTAGTGCTCGCACAGCAAGCTACTTTTGATAAGCCAGCCAAGAATCGACATTTGAAGGCCCTCTATCTCAAAGGTTATGTCGACGGCATGCCCATGACGAAGATGTTGGTGGACGGTGGTGCCACTGTCAATCTCATGCCCTACACTACATTTCGCAAGCTAGGCAAGGGTCCCGATGATCTAATAGAAACTGATCTGATGCTCAAAGATTTCGGGGGCAATTCTTCCAACACTCGGGGGGCAATCAACGTCGTGCTAACAGTGGGGAAGAAGACACTGCTTACCACCTTTTTCGTGATCGACAGTAAAGGTGCCTACAGCTTGCTACTCGGACGCGACTGGATTCATGCCAACTGCTGCGTACCATCGACCATGCATTAGTGCCTCATTCAGTGGCATGGCAATGAGGTCGAAGTGGTCCCGGCCGACGACTCAGTCAGCGTGGCGACGGCAGATGCCACATACTGGGAAGCTGGGGATCATGACTGTTTCTCTGGCAAGACTTGGGAAGGAGGCTCCATCAAGGTCAGTGATGAGAGTCAATAGCCGATCAGGGCAATCGGCTCTGAGTCTTTTTATTAAATGGAGAATCCGATTGACGGCACAGAGGGTAGGTTGGGGCAAGGATTCACGTCGGCCGACAAGCTCGAAAAAGTGGATGTTGGACCCGCGACAGACCAAGGCCGACGTTTATTGCCGCCAATTTAGACCCAGAGTTCAGGCAGGAGCTGGTTCAACTATTGAAAGAGTACAAAGATTGTTTCGCCTGGGAATATTATGAAATGCCTGGATTGGACAAATCTATTGTTGAGCACAGACTACCTATCAAGTCAGGGTTTCGGCCACACAAGCAGCCTCCACGTCGTTTTAGAGAGGATGCTCTACCCGACATTAAGGCCGAAATCACGAGGTTGTTAGAAGCCAAGTTCATTCGAGCTTGCCGATATGCCGAGTGGATATCGAACATCGTCCCTGTGTATAAGAAAAATGGTAAATTGCGAGTCTGTATTGATTTCAGAGATTCAAATAGAGCTACACCGATGGATGGCTACCCTATGCCAATAGCCGATATGTTGGTAGACTCGGCTGCTGGGCACCAAGTTATTAGCTTCATGGATGGCAATGCTGGTTATAATCAAATTTTTATGGCTGATGAAGACATTCCGAAGACCGCCTTCAGGTACCCTGGTGCGCTTTGTTTGTTTGAATGGGTGGTCATGACGTTTGGATTAAAGAATGCCGGTGCAACCTATCAGAGAGCTATGAATTATATATTTCACAAGTTGATCAGAAAAGTCGTTGAAATTTATATAGATGATGTGGTGGTGAAATCCAAAAGCAATAAAGATCACCTGGCCGATTTGAGAACCACTTTGGAGTGCACAAGGCGACATGGTCTGAAGATGAATCCTAACAAGTGTGCGTTTGGCGTGTCAGCTGGCGAATTTCTGGGATTCATGGTCCACCGCAAAGGGATAGGGATCGGCAGCAAGAGTAGGAAGGCGATCGATGAACTCGTACCTCCAACCAACAAGAAGGAATTGCAGTCTTTACTTGGTAAGGTTAACTTTATCAGAAGGTTCATTGCCAACTTATCAGAGAAAGTGCTGCCGTTCTCACCATTGTTGAAGCTCAAGAATGATCAAGAGTTCAAATGGGGTGACGTGCAACAGAAGGCTTTTGACGAGATCAGAGAATACTTGAAGACTCCTCCTGTCTTAGTACCGCCACGGGTAGAGAAGCCTTTTAAGTTATACGTGACGGCCGAAAGCCATACCATTGGGTCGGCCCTTTTTCAAGAGTTTGAAGGGAAAGAGAGAGCAGTCTTCTACCTGAGCAGGCGGCTCCTTGACCCTGAGACAAGATACACACCGACCGAGAAATTGTGCTTGTGCCTATTCTACTCATGCACCAAGTTGAGGCACTACTTGCTTGCCTCGGAGTGTGTGGTGGTGTCCAAGAAGGATGTCATCAAGCACATGCTTTCGATGCCTATTTTAAATGGTCGGATAGGCAAATGGATCCTAGCGCTTTCAGAGTTTGACTTGAGGTTCGAATCGGCTAAGGCGGTCAAAGGGCAGGTGATAGCCGATTTCATTACACAGCATCACGGAGGATCAGTTAATGTAGCGGATATAGCGCCATGGACTATGTTTTTCGACGGTTCTTCGTGCAAGCAAGGTGGTGGCGCCGGAGTAGTGCTCATCTCACCGCGAGGTCTGTGTTTTGAGTATGCTTTCTAGATAGGGCCGATTGTCACAAACAATCAGGCTGAATATGAAGCCGCATGGAAAGGTTTTCAGCTTCTGCATGAAGCAAAAGCCAATGCAGTTGAAGTATTTGGCGATTCACAACTAGTCATCAACCAATTGCTCGGTTTGTATGAGTGTAAAGACGAGATACTCAAAGGCTACTATGATCAGTGCCAGGCTCTCATCAAGAAGTTCATGACGGTATCTCTCTGTCACATCCCCAGGGCCCAGAACCAGGAAGCTAATCGGCTAGCGCAGAACGCGTCGGGTTATCGGCCGATGCAGGAGATTTGTAACAGCGAGCAATCAACTGATGACTGGAGGGGCGAGATAGCAGGTTACCTAGCAAATCCTTCACAACAGGTCAGCAGAAAGCTAAGATACAAAGCCACCAAGTACGTGTTGTTGGATGGTCAGTTGTATTACAAGACTGTTGAAGGAGTGCTGCTCAAATGCCTGGGGGCAGAAGAATCAGTAAAGCTGATGAGCGAAGTACATGATGGAGTCTGCGGTGCACATCAATCAGCTCACAAGATGAAGTGGATCATCAGGAGGACTGGTTACTATTGGCCTACGATGCTGGAAGATTGTTTCAAATATTATAAAGGGTGTCAAGAATGCCAAAAGTTTGGAAATATACAAAAATCTCCAGCTTCTACTATGAATCCTATAATTAAACCATGGCCGTTCAGGGGATGGGGTATTGATCTAATCGGCCAAATCTACCCACCATCGAGCAAGGGTCACAAATGGATCCTAGTGGCGACTGATTACTTCACCAAGTGGGTAGAAGCCGTTCCTTTGAGGAGCGCCACTTCAGCTGACGTGATCGAATTTGTGAAGGAGCATATTATTTACAGGTTCGGCATACCTCAGACGATCACAACCGATCAGGGGACAATGTTCACTTCAGAGGAGTTTATGACCTTTGCTGACGACATGGGCATCAAGATTTATAATTCATCGCCGTACTACGGCCAAGCCAACGGACAAGCAGAAGCCTCCAATAAAATTTTGATCAAGGTCATCAAGAAAAAGATTGAGAAGAACCCCAGAAAATGGTATTTGCATTTGAGTGAGGCATTGTGGGCATATCGCATGGCACAGCATGGATCGATCAAGGCCTCACCTTATGAGCTAGTCTATGGACACGCTGCTGTCTTGCCATGGGAGATTCAGTCTGAGACACGGCGTGTCACGTTGTAAAACAAGCTTACGGTCGGTGAATACAAAGACATTATGATGGACAGTTTAGAAGATTTGCACTGTCATCGGCTTAGGGCTTTGGAATATATTGAAAAGAATAAGGTACGGGTGGCCAAGTATTACAACACAAAGGTAAGGAGCAAGAGCTTCACCGAATCAGAGCTAGTATGGAAAGTCATTCTACCTATTGGTACCAAAGATAGCCGATTCGGTAAATGGTCGCCAAACTGGGAAGGCCCGTATCGCGTGGTGGAATGCGCTCCGGGTAATGCTTATATCCTTGAAGACTTGGAAGGGCAGAGACTCGCCAGAGCCATCAACGGGAAGCATCTGAAGAAATACTACCCTACCATCCCAGTTGGGGGATAATAGCCGATTCATGAGCATCTGAAGAAATACTACCCTACCATCCCAGTTGGGGGATAATAGCCGATTCATGTGAATCTGGCTCTAACAGCCGATGCCGTGCAGGCGGGTCGCCTTTAGGACAAAAATGGCCGACATCGTAGTAACGAGTCGCCCTTAGCAAAAAAAAATATGAATATTCAGTTTTGCAAATTGGATTGTTTCGGGCATAGTAAGCTCAGAAGTATCATATACATCAGAATGCCTAATACAATCTAGTTTGGGTTATTAACGCCGTCCCGGATCACGTCCTCAGTATCGATGGACACGGAGAGACCGTCGGCATGAGGGGCGAAAGCGGCCATCAGCGTGCCGAACTCCTCCATGTCTTGGCCTGCCCGGATTCCCGGTTTGACGTTCTCTAGCACGATGCCGGAGTTGATCTGGGCGGCGGTCAGAGCTCCCGCGGCACCGTGACGGACGCCGCTCATCGCCACCTGGCGAACGCGGTGGTGCACGTCCGCAAGCTGCTCCACCTGCGTTTGCCCCCGTGCGCGGAGGACGTCGGTGACGTTCGCTACAGCCACGCGCAGTTCGTGCAGCTGCGTCGTCAGAGCTGCATAAACAAGGAAAGTCAGTGATTGGAAACGCGCCGTGCACATAGTTGGACAAAGCGGGAGATTACCCGCCACGGTGACCTGCGACTCCGCGAGGTTGGCCCGCGCCTCCATCAAATCAATACTGGCGACAACAAGCGCGACGGCTTGGTCCTCGTTCTCCTTATCCAGCCGGCCGGCCTCTTTGGTAGCCTCGGAGTAGAGGTTGCGATACCGCACCATCTCATGGTGGAAGTGGCGGCCGTCGGCGGCGGTGTAGGAGTCGCGGGAACTCGAAGATGATTCCGAGTTCGATTCCGCTCCGGAGGTGGTGCTGCGAGCCGGAGCGTGAGGGAGGTTCGGTTGTGGTGCTGTGCGACGCACCGAGGAACTAGCGCCGATTGGTGCACCGGAAGAAAGATGGAGTGGGAGACGTTGGCTGAAAGGGATCGTCAGATCAGGCACCCAGACTTAGCCAGATTCAAAGATCGACGAAAAGGGAGAATAAGATACCTGCTATGGACTCCCCGTCCGCTGATTTGCATCATACGCCTGATTGGAGCCCTTACAGGAGCAGAGGGCCTGGCGGCGTCACCAGCGGCGGGGGTTTCCGGGGTTGCTGTCCCGGTTGCAGGAACAGCGTCACCATCCGCCGGGGCTGCCCGAGGAAGATCAGCGCCGGGGGCAGGGTTGTTCAGGCCGGCTAAAGAGCTAGCAATGCCACTGACGAGAGATGGTTGGTGACTGCAGAAACGGATCAAATCAGATGGAAACAGCGAGGAGATGGTAGGCTGACGGTTGAATTTACCCCAAAGTCTGCTCGATTCGGGCGACGCTAGCCCAGATGCGGCGGATACTCCGTTCCATCTCATCGCCGTCGACGGGCTCAGACGCCGGGCGCTTCCCATGGTTTCCATCGCCGGCCATGGTCGTGAACAAGGATTGAGAGCGGAAGCGAATTGGATACAAGGAGGCGGCCGGGAGAGTTGGTCGGCGAGACGGATACGATGGCGTGTGATATTGCCTCAAGCCTGCCAACTATTTATAAGACAACACGGGCACCGAGGCGGTTTCTTTGGGAAGTGAGACGGCACGGAGGATTTTAGGTTGCAGTTAATCCATGTTTCTTGAATCCGGAACAGTTACCAAATCGGGGAGACAAAGCGCCGCCATCAATGGTCGCACGCCGATCGGTTTTTTGGGTCAGGCCGTTTTAGCCGATCCTATTGTGAGTACCCACAAGCCGATTCGTGATGAATCTGGCTGAGGGGTTAGTTCCGAAGGAAAGCCGAGCGGAGCCGATGCTAAGAAGCAGACCCGAAAGCCGATTCGTATGTAGAACGGATCAGGCTGGGTAATCGATTCTAGGATACAATGCAAGCCTGAGAGCTGATTCGTATGCAGCAAAAAGTCGTCAACATCTTTATCGGTCTAGAATGAAGGGCCGTACAGATGCGAAGAAATAATGGCGAATAAGACCTTTGAGTAAGACATAAACGGCGCTAAACTATGTCTTCTATTAATCGGATGCTATTCAACGATGGACTTGCATACAGAAGTGTGGAAATATGGTGAGAATATGCTTATATTTCAAGGATTAAAGGAAGAAGACCTAGACGCACTATGGCTGCTAGTGAGTCTCTCGGCACAAGAAAGACCATCGAATCATAGTTTGAAGCATGAAGAAATCATACTCCGAACTAGGGGGCATGTGTTAACACCGAATTTTGGGCTGGTAGCCGATAGCCGATACCGAAGGAAGATAGCCGATCTCGGAAGCAGATTCCGTCCAGCAGAAGGAAGGAGAATAGCCGATTGAACGGTGAATCGGTTATCAGGCGAAGGTGACAGAAGGCGTGCAGCGTCGGTATTGGTGACGTCATCTAGAGTCTGCACCGCCAAGATGCGATCACGATCGGAGTCCGTTATGAAAGGGAAGATGTGACTCCAAGTTACCTTAGATATAGGATAGTTTGTTAGTTTCCTTATCTATTGATGAGTTGCGATTCGACTAGGACTCTATCTACGCTCAGGGTATAAATATAAGCTCTCAGCCATTATAAATACAACAACATCAATACAACACAACTTTCGGCTCCGGCCAAGCAAACCCTAGAGTCAGTCGCGTCCGGCGAGTTACTTCATCCAGGCTGGGTGTCATCCGGTGGACGCAGGCTTGCTTGTAAGTATCGTCAACCCCCTGTTAAACTATGTCTTTTTAGCGTCATCCGGTGGACGTGGAAGCATAGCGGACCAGGGTCCTTGCTAAGCTCTGTTTCTTTGGCGTCATCCGGTGGACGTGGGAAGCACAGTGAGTCAAGGATGATTCACGCTGGTTTACCCGATCAATCTGTGTTAACCGTCATCCGGTGGACGAGATGCAGATTAGGAAGATTTTCACGCGCGGATTAGTTATCGATTCGTGTTTGTTTGCTTGATTAATCTATTAGTTAACGTCATCCGGTGGACAGGCTATAGACTAAGACAGTTTGCATGCATGGATTAGTTATCGGCTCTAGTTAAATTTGGCAGTTTAGCTAGATTCATTAAGTTACCGATGTTGCTTATGTTTATTGTTTATTATTTAAAGCAATCATCAATTTGCCCGTCTTGATCCATATGCGTCGGCTTATATCTAATAGATCTATATGTTCAACGAATTATGTTTGCCATTCGTTTTATATTGATAAGATAGAATGTTTTGCACCAGCCGGTTGTATTTTGGATCTAGATTAGATACGGGTCGCACTCAAGTAATAAAATAAACATTGTCTAGATTCAAGGGTTAACGGATCTAAGTTGCAACTTCATCATGACTGTCTCGATCCGCTCGATCTCCACTGTTGCAAGATTGTGATTTAGATCTATTAGCCGGAGAGTTGAAACATTGTTTGCTTTATAGGCTTGTATGTTGCTCGTATACACTAAATCGGCTGAAATAGCCGATTTCTTCTTGTTTTACATTGAGACATCTTATGATAATGTTAGCTTGCTGTGACTACATCTTTTATAATATACTTCCGTCTAATGCAAGTATATATCATTGAATTCATGTCTGAATCGGTTAACTTGAGTTATAATGCATGTTTCGCTACAATCGGTTCATAACATGACGGAATCGGTTTTCTAGTCGATCTCCCATTACATCGGCTCTTCGAGCCATACAATTGGAACTACCTGGACATACCAGTTAGTTCCGCCCTGTGATTACTGATTACGTCTTGTTTCCTTGTCAATTGCAGGTCAAATTGACTGGCACGCTTGGGTGTTACTGACACTCTCAGACCGGGTCCGAAGCTAGCTGGATCTGCGAGAGCTTTACTGCCTCAAAGGTCGTTTCCGGCTTCGCTGGTGTGTTGGGTTTAGGGAACCACTTTTTGCGCCAACAGGTTCATATATAACCGACACTTAGGTTAACCCACAACACTCTTAGACTTCTTCCGTCGCTATTGTCTCTATCGGCTTCTCCCTCTCAACTGCATGCGCCATTAGTGCACCTTCTCTCTCTCCACTACATTTGCGATGCCCCTCCTCTCTATCCACCGAATGTGCGGCACCCCTCCTCTCCATCTCACGTCGGCGGCAGTGGGAGGGCTGCGCCCTCCTCTCTCTCCGCTGCTTGTGCAGCGCCGCTCTTGCCTCCCCATCTCATGGCTGAGGCAGTAGGAGCCAGGGCCTCAATGGGGCAAGGAGCTCGGATGTGGCGGTGGTTCAGACACGGAGGAGACGGGCCTATCCGCGCACCAAGTCGTCGCCACTGTCCACGTGGAATTCGATGGAGGCTGGCTGGATCTGGTGGAGGGCGGTTGGATCCAATGGAGGTTGGCCAGATCAGGTGGCGCTCAACATCGGTGGCGCCAGTGCGACAGGTACAACTCTCTCCATCTTCCTCACTCATCCCTCTGCACACTTTACAGATCTGGTCTTGCTCGGACTGCGGCGGCGGTGACCGGCAGATGGTGTCACATGGACGGCCGGGCTTAACGACGCCTACGGGATACAACACTGGATGGCCCTAGCGGTGGAGGGGACCGGCGGATAGTGGCATACTCCAAATAAGATTTAAATAAATATAACATGTAGGCCATCCGGGCTCGGGGCTTTTAAATCCCCAGTGCTAAAAAGTGCCTTCCTGACCTCTTCTGTATCGAAAGGTGCCAGTTCATATCAGCTGCAACCTTGCTATTCACATCTGACAGTACACCCGGGCTCAATGTGACTTACCTGTTATGAGAACAGATTGACGAAACAGTCCTTTACCGTATCTCTCATGTTGTTATTATCTTCATGTCTTACTCCTTGGTTATCTACTAGACTTTTCGCCCAATTTTTCTTCCTTGAGCCTGACGCAAAGTGATGGAAGAAGTTGTTGTTTCTGTCACAGTGTTTACCAGTTGGCTCGCGCCCTTTGCACCCACACAATTTCCTCGTCCTTCGGGGGCGCCTCCTTTTTCTTCGTGGGCACCTCCTCACAAGACAATCCTGAATAGGAGCCCATTTCAACGACCAGACTGCAGGGAATGGGATCCTTCCGTGCACCATGTCAATGTCATGCATGTGTGACTCCACCCAATAAGGTTTAGTTTATTTTCAGTCACAAATCAATATTTTCCTCTCATAAATCAGGCATCACCCGAATTTCAGTTCAGCCGAACACAGTGAAAACCAAGCTGCATGCGTAGTTTCCGTAAGCCTTGTGTAGGATCCAACTTGTTAGTAGAGTAGAATCCATTCATATCAGCATCCGGACTATGGCAGGCCGCTCGCTCCACCATACCAACAGTAGCACAAAAATAATGTTGGGCTAGGCTGTATTTGCCACTGTTTGCATTGGTTTATTATTAGTGTGATGACTGGTTTGTGGCGTCCTGTACGTTCCAAGGACACCAACGTGTCGATTCGACATTGCTGAAGAGTGTGTACGTGGAGTTGTGCGCAGAACCTGTTACAAGATTTGGGCTAGGCCCAAATAATAATTTCAATAAATTCTAAAAGCCCATCACACATGTATGGTATGATGGAAACTTTAATATCACCTAGCGACTCTAGGTGGAGTGAGGTCAAGTTAAATAGTTAATTAGTTGTCTCTACCTAGTTAAAGCAATTGAGGAGAGGAAAAGGAAGAACACAAACTCGCTCGCCTCACCTCATCAGCACAGGTGGGTCAATGGGCATGGGGCAAATAGCTGAATGATGACCCAGAGTTGCTGTCCTCCTAGGGGGCTCCTAAAACACCTATCCCATTTTAGATAAAGGTCACAAATTAAACACCTACCGATGAAATGGAAATTTTTTTATTGGACTAAACCCTAAACAACTGGAAAAAATACAAGGAATTAAAGAGATGGATCCCCTTCCCATCCCAGATGGTCACGCCGGAGAGGAAGAAGGAGAGTGGCCCTAGCTACAAAGGCGGCGACAAGGAGCTGGAGTTGGCGCAGGGATCCCAACAGTAGAGGCATGCTTCTGAGACCAATGTAGGATCAATTTTGTTAGCAAAGCAGAATTCATTTTGTTTGTAAGAAAAATATATAGTACTGCAAATCAGCATCTGCATCTGCTCCCCCGTCCACCACACTCTAGTGTGGTGGGGCACACGCGGATCTCGATGCCCGAACGCCCCGATGCTGTGGCGTTTCGACATCACCCCGTCTTCTTCCTCTTCATGTCAAATGCCGCGCCGGTCGGCAGTGTTGTTGATGAAGAGGCGCGAGAGAGAAAAAAACGGGTTATGTGGTGTCACAAGTTTGTGTTTTTTCGATCTTGCAAAAGAAATCCTAGATTGGGAATGTGCTTTGGCAAATGTAGGAGATGTTGTAATGTGGTGAC
Source organism: Eremochloa ophiuroides (assembly GCA_038502445.1). NCBI lineage: Eukaryota > Viridiplantae > Streptophyta > Magnoliopsida > Poales > Poaceae > Eremochloa > Eremochloa ophiuroides. The sequence goes on along the minus strand of JAHLJS010000007.1, from coordinate 90,476,461 downwards.
ATTGAAGGGACATGTAGAGTTAGTCCCTTGGTCCCATAATTCTTAGAGTACAAAATTTGTCCCAAATTAAATAAGTGCAGCTCTAGGTGTGAGACCACCTAACTCCAGTTATCTTTATAGGGCTATATAGGTAATTCCTCACTACCATTGATCACTCACCAAAACATTACATGTGCACTTATTTTGCGACAGAGGGAGTATAATGAAAGTTATAAAGCATGATTGTCTCCAAAGTGCGCATAAGATATAAAAGATTTTTAGGGATAGCAAGATTTGTCCTTGCCATCGTAAGCGCGGCCGATCGAGGTTGACCTGGTACTCGATCGATGGTGCTAGCAATGGCGTTGCTCACTGTGACAGAACGACGGAGTCACGGAGACGTGGGGTACGGTGCAATGCAATGCCTCCATCGGCTGTACGTACATGGAAGTGTGTGGAGTAGCAGCAGGCCGCGAATGCATGCATGGTTGGATAATGCATATATCCCGTGCGGTGGCCGTACCTGGTAGTTGCAGGAATGCGATATGTTAGAACTTTACAAGTAGGCAGATGGCTAGCAGCAACTCCTGAAGCACGACACGAGATCACCTTCGATTTCGCTCAACTTTACCACCAGTTCGCTCTCCCGTCCCCCGATCGACGCTCCAATGGCCGCCAGCGCCGCCGCAGACGCCGCCTCGCCGCCGTTGCACATCGTCGTCTTCCCATGGCTGGCGTTCGGCCACATGCTCCCGAACCTGGAGCTCGCCGAGCGCCTCGCCGAGCGCGGCCACCGCGTGTCCTTCGTCTCCACCGCGCGCAACATCAGCCGGCTGCACCCCGTCGCGCCGGGGCTCACCATCGACTTCGTGGCCCTGCCATTCCCGTGCTTGGATGGCCTTCCCGGCGGCGCCGAGGACACCAGTGACGTCCCCGCCGGAAAGCTGGACCTGTTCTACAAGGCCTTTGACGCCCTTGCCGCGCCCTTCTCGGCTTTCCTCGACGACGCCTGCGCCAACGATGGCAGTAAGGTGGACTTGCTCTTGGTTGACAGCTTCCAGTACTGGGCCGCCGCGGCCGCTGCAGAGCACAAGGTAAGAACTTGTCAACATATATAACAATATAATTAATTGATCCATGATCGAAGTACTCTCTCCGTATATGATTTATAATTTGCTTATGAAAGCATATATGAAGACAAATCTATTTATATAGTTTTCATATTTCTAAAACCAATAATTTAAAAGTTATGTATAATTTATATTCTCAATGTTTGACTAAAAATTTGTCAAATTTTCGTATACGAAGAGAGCAGATACGTTACCCGGCTTATTATAATTAGGCCAGTTTATCCTCGTTTTTTGGCCATTTAATTAAACAGTCAACTGTTTAATTTCTGTATAACTGCTAAAAAAAGGAAGTTTGATGTCGTTTACCGTTTAGCAGCCGTTTTGACGAAGACTGAAATTTCTATGTCGCCTTGTTATAATTTCTTGGTGCATTTTATATGTAGAAATACTGTGAAACTTCTCTTCATTCCACTTCTCGGTTGACTTGTGCCGACCACCATGAAGATGTAGTAGGCTTGCAATTGCGAAGCAAATTAAGTATAGCAAACCATACACAAGGGATGGTAGGAAACAATAGGTCCTTAAAATTACGTGCTATCTGACCAAATGTATTTCGCATTCAGGATTAGCTGCTCGATAATTCACCAACTCTCAAAGCCCAAGGGCTCGTTGGCATAGATACAAGGTTGGCTCAGCTCAGCTCCACAAGTGAAGCTGTTTTTTTAGAAAATAGCTTTATGAGTAGATTTTTTTTTGAAGCTGAACTGTTTTGGGAATATTGTTTGGTAAAATAGCTTTACTAAAAACAACTTCATGCATGGTTGAGGGAAAAATGAGGAAGAGAGCTGTGAGAAGCCACTTTTTCAGCTTGTGCCAATTCATCCTTTTGTGAAAAGAGAGAAAAATAGCTCACCCATGAAGTTGTTTCGGAAAAAGAGGTGTTTGGCAAGCTGTTGTGAGCTATGCCAAGCGGCTCCTAAATCAGGTAAATGAATTTAACAAGCATACATGCCTACTACTCAAGATCAAGGATTTCTTTCCTTTTGATGAAAAAAACTCAAAAGAGAGCTGGAATTTAGTTGGACTGAATTCTATGGCTGAATTGTTGTGGGAGGAAAATACTGTTCTGTGACTGAAAATAAGATGAACCTAGCTCAATCTAATATGATATATCTCGTCGAAAACAAAAGTTAATAAGCAGGTGAGCGGTTTTATAGAGCGCTACCAATCAGGACTCAAATAGGTCAGATCTACTCTCAGTGTTAAAAAATATCAATGTGTAACTTAAGTTATTTACATTTTGACTCCTCGCTTCATACAACACCGTGGTGTAGGAGTACTAGCTAGGCTACAAAAGTGTAGACTACTCCGTCTTTCCCTTTTTATCTGTTATTCGCACTTTCCGAGAACTTAAATATACCTAACTTTGATTCAATATATATATATATATATATATATATATATATATATATATATATATATATAATAATCAGTATTTATAATATGCAATTATTTTAGTAGATAGATATTGAATTTTAATTTTATAATATAATTATTTTGTAATAAAAGGCTTACTAATATTTTTTACATACTCAGTTGAAAACCTTTGATTAACATGAATATCAAAGGACACTTAAATAGGGACAGATGAACTAGGCTACTAGCAGTAGCTTTATGCGACAGTAGGCTACTAGCCGAAAGGCTACCAGCAGTGTACTAGCCTACTAGTTAGTTGCTAGGTTAGCTAGCCGGGGTCAGTCATCTTGAATAACCCTCACCTCACCCACCTTTTATTGTTTAATACTTCCTGTTTTTTCTTTATTTAGCTAATCGCCCGGTTCGTTTGGGATAGGTTCAACTTAATTATTTTCAGCCACACAATCGTAGGATTTAGCTCAGCTGAGTTTCAGCTCATATACAAGTTTCTTTTTACATTGGTCAGAGAAGTAGCATTATTGCTATTGCTATACTTTAGTTTTTATGTTTACTACTGGTCATTTACTCATTTAATTAAGAAAGATTAGTTACAAGGGTGCCACACCCACACCGGCAAACGGCCGGAAAGTAGGATGCCGAAACGATCAAGGCCCGGCTGGTGAAGCTGCGGATTTTGTGCAGTACCCTGCAGGGTGATGCACTTTATGTCTGAGATGGTGCCGAACTGCCGATCGAATTGCCAACCCAAGTGAGCTACACACCATGCCGCCATTGATGCACAACGACCGGTTTACTGCCAAATGATAGTCGTGGGTAACGGCAGCTGATAATCGATCGTGAGCACGCCAGTAGATGTATAATTCCTCTCTGCCTTTTCTTATATATATTTTGCGAAACTTCTCTTCATGGATGCACATATCCATTATTCCTCGATCCTTATATATACTAGCGAGCTCCTTTATACGTACCTACTTGCTGCAGGTGCCCTGCGTACTGTGCCTCACCTTTGCAGCGACGACATTAGCACAGTTCGGTGTGCCGCGCGTGTCACTGCCTGCAGTGGGCTCGGCAGCAGATGCCATGCCGCCACCATCAATACCCCAACGATTTGCACTAACCTTTGAGAAATGCAAGCTCATTGCTTGCCGCAGCTGCATGGAGCTGGAGCCCGAATCCTTGCCTCTCCTGTCAGGCATCTTCGGCAAGCCGGTGATCCCTTTCGGCCTTCTGCCGCCATCTCTCACAGTCCCAGTACAATCCCACAGAGGTGGAGACGACGACAATGGCGAGACGACGACGAGGGCGGCACCGCTACGTTGGCTTGACAGCCGGAAGCAGCCAGAGTCCGTCGTGTTCATTGCTCTCGGAAGCGAGCCTCCCGTCACCGTCGAGCAGCTGCGTGAGCTTGCGCTTGGCCTGGAGCTCGCCGGGACGCCATTTCTTTGGGCTCTCAAGAAGCCTACCGGCGTCTCCAATGCCGATGATATCCTGCCTCCAGGGTTCAAGGACAGAACCCGTGCCCGCGGGCTCGTCGCCATGGGCTGGGTTCCCCAGCTCGAGGTGCTAGCTCACGGAGCCGTGGGCGCGTTCCTCACGCACTGCGGGTGGAGCTCCGTCGTGGAGGGGCTCGTGTTTGGGCAGCCGATGATAATGCTGCCGTTCCTGGATGAGCAAGGGATAAACGCGCGGCTGATGGAGAGGAAACAGGTCGGTGTTCGGGTGCCGAGGTTTGGAGATGACAACAAGTCGTTCAGCCGTGAAGGCGTCGCGAGGTCGATCGGAGCTGTCATGTCCGGGCAAGAAGAAGGTGGGAGGGTCCTTGCGGCTAATGCGAAGAAGATGCAAAAGATTGTTGTTGGAGACGGAAAGTGCCAGGAGAGGTATATCGACGAATTCATTCAATTTGTGAGAACGCACAAGGACTAATGAGTGGAAGTTTTAATTTTATGCAAGGATATATGCTACTGCCAGCAGCCCAACATCAATAAGTGTTTACAAACATTGCAAATTTGAATGTGATTTATGTGTTGTATGTATTGCTTCCATGTGTTTTGAGTGTAACTATATACGTCGAACTGGGTGATAACTAGGCTAGCTTGGCCCATGTAGGTGTATGCGCTCAGCCCAGGGGGACAGTTGTAACTGCGGTGCTATTGTCCGCCTTGGTTGGACAACAGCGTCTGTCCGACCACGGGGAAAGCGCCGAGGCGAGTGCCGATCCTCCCCACCCATGCCGCGCATGGCTCAATTCTGTGCTGTTTCGCGTGCACGGAGGCGCCCGTGGCTTGCTCCGCTCCGTTCCAAATGTCGCTCTATTTCTCCAGAAAAATAAAAGGCTCGCTCCCTCCGTACGTCGCTCTGGAGTAATAAAAATAATATGCGTGAACATCATAACATATAATAGAATATCAGAACATCAAATTGAACATCAGACCATAGAACATTAAAACATCATAGAACATATGGTAGAACATGAGAATATCACACGATAGAGCATCAGAATATCATAGAACATACGGTAGAAAAATCAGAACATCACAGAAGATATGATAGAACATAACAAAATATTTGATACAACATCAGAACATAAAAAAAAAGACCCATGAAAAAAGGGAAAGAAAAAAAGAAATAGAAGAATAAATGAAAATAAGAAAGGAATAAAGAAGAACAGAAATAGAAATAAAAAAAATAAAAGATAACCAACATAATAGAACGCAACCATAAAATAGAAAAGAAAAAAGAGAAGAAAAAATAAATATAAGAAAGAAAAAAAGAAAACAAAGAAGAAGAAGAATAATACATACCTGGGCCAGTAATGCTCCCGCAGGAAGGAATCGCGAGCGTGGAAGGGGGCGGTCGTCGGACCCTGGTCGGAAGGCAAGATTAGCGGAATAAAAGCCGGTGTAAGAACTGGAGATGGTTAGAAATAACAGAAATCTGAAATACCAACTCCTCTCGATCGGTAACCCGTTCTCCTCTTTTCTTCAACTGCCCTTCCAAAATTCTGCTCAAATCTTCCTCAAATCCGTTCAAGTTCGTGACGAACTGTGTATAAGACTATAATTTACCACTTGTATGAATGTAAGTGAGGGGGTCCTGCTACAGAACACCTTTTACCTCAAGGATGATGTATACGATATGAACCAAATCTTGGTCAAATTGAAAAAAAAAAATAATTAGAGAATTCTGCACCTTAAAGCCTGTGCCTACCAAAACCGCTGCGCCAGGCAGCTTCGGCCAGCAGCCGCTCGTGCCGCTCTTGGACAACCGGATGGGACTGGGCCGAAAAAGGCCTTCGTGTGGGCTTCAATGGGCTAAGTAATAAAGAGGAGTAATTGACTGTTTTCTTTGTTGTTATTATATTATAAATAAAATACTACAGGAGTATAAGATAAGATAGAGTCGCACCAGGCTGCAGCGCTCAGACAAAACGAATGGAATGATCTGCACATCACAGTACCAGGCCGTCATAGATATACAATGATTACAGATTTGATGATTCAACAAAAAAAAAATTGTATATTAAAGAGGCCTAAAAACCAACAATGAAAAAAAAAATACACGACCGACAAAGTACATGTGTACTACAGAATCAATAACATCATCAGGACCTACAGCGACGGCAAGCTGGCACACGGCGCTCAGAAAGTACAAGTGGTGTAACTGGTGCTGTGAGTAGCCGACGAAGGATGAACACTGCTGGATGTCATGGCGGCGGTCACAGCACTACTGCTGCCGCCGCCGTAAGCCTGTTCGCCGGCAGCAGCAGCAGCAGTCGCCGGTACAGTGTTGGAGTAGTGCGACGAAACCAGGTCCTCCAGGGCCAGGTCGTCATTGATCTGCAGCCTTTGTTCTGGTGGCTCGCTCCTCGTGTGCGCACCCGCCAACATCAGGGGAAGATCCGGCGGCAGCACGCCATCGGCGGCGTGCTGCTCCAGGGCGGCCAAGGCTCGTTCCATGCTCGGCCGCTGGCTCCGTGCCTCCTGCGTGCACCAGAGGCCGACGACGAGCACGCGCTCTATCTGCCGGTCATTGGACTCGGACCTCAGCGTCGTGCTCGCGGCCCCAAGGATTTCGCCCTGGCGATACAGCTCACACACCCGGTCTCGCAGCGGCGGTGGCTGTCTCACTGGTCTGTGGCCCGTCACCATCTCCAGCAGAACAATGCCGAAGCTGTAGACATCTGACTCCTTGCACTTCTGGTGGGTCTGCATGAACTCCGGTTCGACGTATCCTTCCGTTCCCATGAGATTGTTCGTTGTTGGTGGTGAGGCCCCGTGGTCAATGAGGCGAGCAAGCCCGAAGTCTCCTAGCTTGGCGTTGAGCTCCTCGTCCAGCATTATGTTGCTTGGTTTGATGTCACCATGAACCACATATTTGGTCCCGCTGTGCTCTCCATGAAGATACACAAGTGCCTTCCCCAAACCGATAATGATCTTGTACCTACACATTTGGTCATGTTTAGATTCAGTAGAATGATCAGTAGTTATGTTAGTTATTGCATACTCCATTGCATTTCAAAATAGTTCGCTCTAGCTTAATTTTCCCTAATTACGTCACATTTCTTCTTTTTTTTTTTGACAATGCTTATATACACACACACACTTGCAAAAGGAGTAACAACCTTATTATCTTCATTTGAGGGGAAACCAGAGTTACAGATCAGAAATGACTAAATGGGTTTGAGCACGGGCATACAACTTCGTGCCTTCATGGAAACTCATAGTGTTTAGGTCGCGAAAAGTGTGATGTAAAGTCACCGTAGCACATAGAAAATCTTTTCCAATAAATATCTAATTATGGTTCAAGTAGACTTAAAAGATCAAAAATGTAATAGCTATTACTATATTTATTGCTCCATAGATGTTTCTAAATATTCGATGTGACGAGAAATCTAAAATTTTTTTTAACTAAACAAGATGTTAGACATGAGTCTGAAAAGACCGGTCACTCCTAGGGAGTAGCGAAGCTGCCTAGTCAGTACTACTACGTACAGAAACTTTTTTGCCTCTCGCAAAAGAAAGAAAAATCAAAGGCAAAGGTACAAAAACTTGTCATATCGTACGTACGAGATGGAAGCTTTAATTCAACAGAAAGTTAAGAACCAAACATCATTAGTTTATAATACGGGGTAAAAGTAAACCTTATGGTTTGTTGGTGCCTACTACTAATAGTTTTTTTTGCACTTTGTTTTGCATCTTGAGTTTGGTTTTATGAATATTTCTATTTCTAATATTTATTTGCAACTTTTGTTTTGTTTACTGGCCGGTATTATAAACTTAGAATAATAGTAAATACTATTCTATTTTGGTTGTAAATATTTACTACCTACATGCACCATGATTCATAAACCAAACCCAAGAAGCAAGATTGGAGTGAGAAGGGTAGTTTATTGAACAGTAAATAAATAATATCCTTATTATATTCACCCTTAACAATAGTTTATTGAATAGTAAATAAATAATATCCTTATTATACTCACCCTTAACAAATCAATTTTGCTCAATAAAATACTCCCTCTGTGCTAATTAATTATAAACTTTCTTGAAGAGTCAAAACATAAATGTTATTAAATTATGAAGAGAATGAGAAAAAATTATGACATCAAAACATAAGTTTAATGATACTTAGTAGAATCTTAAATGTTATTATTTTCTTATATAAAGTTGATCAAATTTAAAATGTTTTAACTGAAAAAAAGAGCTAAAAATATAATTTATAACTTGAACGGACGGAGTATTATAGTAAGCAATAATGGGAATATGAGGCCATACCTGTCGTCCCAACTAAGAGGTGGACGCCTCTCATCCGTAGGGTAGAGATAGTTGTCTAGGCTTCCTCTAGGGAAGAGCTCATAGACAAGGTGGAGGCCATTGCTGCTGTCGCACCACCCAAGCAAGCGGACAAGATTCTTGTGCCGTAGCCTGCTTATGATCTTCACTTCCGCTTGGAACTCCTTCTTCCTGATCTCCTCGGCTTTTTCCTCATCGCTCGTCGTTCTTATGGTTAATGTGATCATCAGCTTCTTCACCGCAATCTGCCGTCCGCTATCATCAACGCCACGGTAAACTTCGCCGGAACCCCCTCTTCCGAGCCTCCGCAGCTCGTCGAATTTGTTGGTGGCCTTGACCAGCTCGCAGTATTGGTACCGCCGGGGGCTGCCATGGCCTGCTATCTTCTTCTGCCTTGCGTGCTGCTTCCCGTGCCAGCGGGAAGCAGCCATCTTTAGGGCAAAGGCGATCACCACCATGCCTACAAGGCTTGACAGGATGACAAGCGCAAGGGTTTGCGCACGGACCCCACGGTGCTGCTGCCTGCCAACTCCATTATTGTTGTCACTTGGCCACGCCGCAGCAGCCGCCGCTGCAGACGCCGTGCTTGGAGTCGGAGGCTGGGATTTCCTGGGTACGGCGGCGGCCTCCAGATCAGAGCTGAATGACCAGGACAGCAGCTGGTGCAGCTCGAAGAAGTCGCCGGTGGCCGCCGAGAAGCCAACCGCGACGGTGTCGGGGAGGCATTTGGTCATGTCCACGTTCGTGCTGACGTGGTATGGGTATGGGGCGCCTTGGATCTGGAGATCCACCGACAAGAGCGTGGTGTCGTTGTGGTACGTCACCGTGGCTGTCATCGGGTGGCCAGAAGACAGGGCTATGCTGCTGCCGCTGCCGCTGCCACTGCCATCCGAGGAGTCAACTATGACGTCCTTGGTCGCCACGGAGACGATGGAGTTGACGTCGATGCCGACGTGGCTGCCGCTCTCCCACTCTCCGTTGGAGTGGGTGTCGAACTCGACCGCTACCACCCGCTCGTCGCCGGTGGCGGCGGCGGTCGTGTTCTGGGCAGGGCCGCTGAATAGCCCCAGGGTGCCCCCGAAGCTGTCGGGGGGAGTGGCGGACGGGTAATAGCTTAGGAAGAAGGCCATCCCGTCGCCTGGCCCGTACTTGCTATCGTTGCCGGAAAAAATTATCTGGAAGGAGAAGCTGGTCCTGAAGCTAGCCACGGCGCCCGTGGAGGGGTTCCACAGCGGCACCGGATGCGCGTACCACACCCGGCCTACGCTGTCGTTGATTCCGGCGTACCTGTCGGCTTTGGTCAGCTCGATCACAGGCTTAGCCCAGTAAGAGTCGTTGCTGTAGTTGAGCTCCGAGGCGTAGTTGCTAGTGGCAAAGTCGAAGTTGAAGGAAACTGAGGCAGCTTGGGGTATAACATGGATGAGCAAGATGACCAAGGAGCAGCAGGGGAGGAGGAGGCTCAAGAGGTGACCGGAGGCCATCGCTGTGTTCAGTGCCTCGTTCAAGCAAAGGTGGGTGCCTGGGTGGGTGGAGGGGACAATGGAAGGAACGAGTGCGCGCAGTGGTGTATATATAGGGACACCATAACCGTGAGAGTTTGCCCAGTACTATTACAAACGATGAAACTCAGGTTCATTATGTTGGCCCTAGCTAGGGTTCTAAATGAGTTGATACATTTGCTTGGTTCTGCTATTAAATCTGAGATTATTAAGAAAATTGAGGAAGCAAAAATACTTCTCTGTCATATTAGATTGTACTCTTGATATAGGCCATCAAGAACATATGTCTTTAATTATAAGGTTTTTAGATTAATCTTCATGTCCTGTTCGCGTTGAAGAAGCATTTATTGGATTCTTGGATGTAAATGATACAACTGGTCAAGGAATTTTTGATGTGCTAGAGGAAGAATTAAAAAATCTTGGTCTTGATATAGACAATATCAGAGGACAAGGTTATGATAATGGGTCAAATATGAAAGGAAAACTTCAAAGTGTACAAAAGAAACTCTTGGATATAAATCCTAGAGCTTTCTATTCTGCTTGTGGCCGTCATAGCCTTAATTTAACACTTTGTGATATGGCCAAGACACACTACAAGAAGTCTGGGGTTTTTTGACATTGTAATTATGTCAAAATATATGGAATTCATGTCACAACTTATAGTTTATGACATTCAGTTGACGAAAATTCAAATGTCAAAAAACCCGCGTCATATTCTGACTATGTGACATTTGTTTATTTATTGTCAAAGATTTTCGTCAACGTATCTACACAACATTTGCTAAAGATTTTTTTGAATCATCCAACGTATCTACACAACATTTGCTAAATCTACTAAGAAATGCCAGATTTTGAAAGATAACATAACTGGATTGATTCTAAAGTCAATGTCATCTACTCATTGGGAGAGTCGTGTTGATAGTGTTAAAGCTAATGGGTTTTAGTCTGCAGATATTCGAGAGGCTCTACTTCAAGCATCTGATAGTGATAATGATCCTTTGACAAGCAGTGAGGCTAAACGTTTAGCAAATAATGAATTTGGAGAGTATGAATTTTTAGTGTCAATAATCATTTGGTACGACATATTATATGCTGTTAACATAGTAAGTAAAGAATTGCAATCCAGGGATATGCTAATTGATGTTGCTATTGAGAAAGTGCAAGGGCTAATATCTTTTTTCAATCAGTACAGAGAAACTGGTTTCTCAAATGCACTAGAGAAATTACACTCGACATGGATATTGGTACAACATTTCGTAAAAAAAGGGAAATTAAAAGAAAGCGGCATTTTGATGAGAATCCGAATGACTCAATTGCTGCCACAGAATCTGCAGAGGAATTATTAAGGCATGACTATTTTATACCAATTGTTGATCAAGCTTATTTCCTCTCTTCCTACAAGATTTGAACAGTATCAACGTTACAAGAAAATATTCTTATTTACTTCTGATGTGTTGCGTTCTCTAGATAATAAAAGTTTGAAATCTTGTTGTCATCATCTTGGGGCTGCACTTAAACGAGACGGACGATCTGATATTGATGCCGATGACCTTTATGTGGAGTTGATTTTTCTTCAAGATTTTATTCCACAAGAAAATAGAGGCCCGGTCGAAATTCTGAATTTTTTTGAAGTGACATGAGTGTTTTTCCAACGCAACCATTGCATATAGAATTCTATTGACCATTCAAGTGACGGTTGCATCGTCAGAGCGAAGCTTTTCTAAATTGAAACTATTGAAGACCTACTTGTGAACTATAATGACACAAGAAAGACTTAATGCACTGGCTTTAATAGCACTTGAGAGTGGCATGCTGGAGAAGATTGAATATGAATATATTATTGAAGATTTCATTTCAAAGAATGCTAAAAGAATATCGCTTTTTAAGTGATGGTTATACAACCGGTATAATTCTTGATCTATGCAGCCATGCTGCTATACTATGTAACATAACTAATACTGTATATATTAATATTTTCACTATTTTTTTATTTTAATTATATATATTAGGTCTCCACTTGGTGTCTTGAACCGGGCCTCGGAGTCTTCCGGGACGCGCCTGGAGCGAACTAGCGTTTTACTTGTCGCTGGTCTCGCACGTACTACGACACAGCACTTTTTCACAGCTCTGTACCTGCACCCTGCACTATTCTCTTGTTTATTATTTCCAATCCTCTGATAAACTAGCGATTTAGACAATGCTGTTGGGGACGCCTAAAGAGGTCTTGTGTGATTGCACGCGAACGCCTTTATGTGATGACCCAAATGTGAACAGTTCAAAGTACTCTCCCAGATTCCATGTCGGAGAAGAAAACGCACGCGTGACTACGTGCCTCGTATGACGAGTTGACAACTAGTACGAGCTTTTGACGCGTTTCATTGTTTCCTGCCTCGTACGACAACGGGCTAGTTTTCTTTTCTTTTTTTATAAATAAATCTGACACATAAATACATAATTGCCACCTGTTATATGTTTACTGGCCCAAAATACACGATGTTTTCTACTTTTTACACGTCTTGTTTAACGCTGTCGTCCTTCGACGGATGCTTTAACGTTGTCGTGTTCGGACGGATACTTTGTCACCATATTTTTTTTTCTAGGACAGAGACCTTTGTCGCCGTTATCGCTTTGGGTTCTTCCACATGCAGTTTTTGCTGAGTGTGTGTTGAACCCCTCCTCTCTCACGGATATTTTGTCGCGTTGTATCTGGTGGATACTATGCCGTCGTGGTCGTTGGGCAGATGTTTTGTCACCGTGGTTTCCTACTCTGTCTGATGCGTTGTCGCCATTTATTCGTCGCTTCTTCATAGATGTTTTGTAACCGTGGTCTCATCTAGTTTGTTGGCAGCCTTGTGTTTATGTATTTTTCTTAAAGATTCAATCGTTTAGGTTGTGGTAAATGGTCTCTCCTTACTTTTCTTTGTTTTCGCTCAGTTTCTTCACCACTTCCTCTGAGATTTGTAGCTTGCACTATATGATCTTCTTGGATCATATAGATGCATTATGTAAGCCATTCTTTCGATTCTTCTTCTTAATGAAAAAACGCGTGGAGTCGTGATAAAAAAAAACTATTTATTGCAAGCTACAATGATAATAGAATCCTCTAATTTAAAAGAGAGATTAAATTTATTGTATCCTTTTTAGATTGAAAGGAGTATATTTATCTTTGTACTATATAGTACTCCCCCCATTATTTCAACTTTTTTAAGAGTCAAAGCATCACCAGTTTAGTCATAACTATATATATAGAGAGAATTCTAAATATTTATGAAATCATATATGTATATAAAAAATATAATTAATGAAGAATCTAATATATTTATTTCGTATCATAAATGTTATTATTTTATTATATAAATTTAGTTAAACTTAAGATGTTTTTATTAAAAAGGATTAAAATTAGAGGGTGTTCAGATTCAACAATTTGTAAAAAATTTTATTATAGCAATGTGCTAACTTTTGTAATGAGTGTCTAATTATAATCTAATTAGACTTAAAAAATTTGTCTCGTAACTTTTTACAAAGCTATTAAATTAGTCTTAGTTTTCATTAACATTTAATGATCTGAACTTTTTGAATTTGAAAGTGTATAGGGCCTCGTAATTCGTAACGGAGAGAGTATATAGCAGTGCCCACGACACAAATCGTGCTCCGTGTCCGTCGAGTGCTGGTCAAGACACACGTCAATGGTGGTACAGCGAGACCCGAGGTCACGCGACATACAGCTTCGTAACTTCGTGGAAACTCATAAGAGACATAGGCTGTGTTTCCGGTTGCAGTTGTAATTCTGCACTTTAGCATATTTATTTGTATTTAATATTTTTTATCTAATCATGATTCAAGTAGGCTTAAAAGATTCGTCTCGTGATGTACATGTAAAAAGTATAAACATACAAATATTTTATCTATATTTAATGCTTCATACATGTACCGCAATGTTAATGTGGCTAGTTGAAATTGCACTGGACCTAAACAAAGCCATACTAGTATGAAAAGACCGGTCACTCACATATACTAGCTTCGTGCCTTCGTGGATACTCATAAGAGACATACTGAAAAGACCGGTCACTCCTAGGGAGGAGCGAAGCCATCTAGTCAGTACTACTCCGTACATAAACTTTCTTGCCTTTCGCAAAAGAAAGAAAAATCGAAGGCAAAGGTAAAAAAACTTATCATCTGGTACTGTACAAGATGGCAGCTTTAATTTAACAGAAAGTTAAGAACCAAACATGATTAGTTTATAATAAGGGGTGAAAGTAAACCTTATGGTTTGTTGGTGCCTACTACTAATAGTTTTTTTTGCACTTTTTTGCATCTTGAGTTTCGTTTTATGAATATTCCTATTTCTACTATTTATTTGCAACTTTAGTTTACTTTACTGGCCGGTTATAAACTTAGAATTGTAAGTATACTATTCTATTTTGATTGAAAATATTTATCGGTAAAGACTTTATAACAGCCGGCCGTGTATTTGTCCAAACGCATGGCCACGACACACGGCGTCATGCCCCACCGACCCGAACGCACGCACACGGCATCGTGCCCCACCGAACCGACGAGCCGCCCCGACCGAACCGCCCCAACCGTGCAGTTTGTAATTTTCACTGTTTAAACAGTGGGACACGCGCCCCTCGGATTCGTTTCGGTCCCAACCTCATCCTCGTCCTCTACTCAACTTCCCTTACTCCTCCTCGCCCTCTCTTCCATCGTGGTCGCCGACGATGCAGAGCGCCAGCCATTAGATCCACTCCAATAGCAGATGAATGTGAGCAAACCATCCTCAGATTCATTTTTTTTTTGTTGTTCTAGTGCTTATTTTCGTCCTATATTTGCTCGATCTGCAGGGTGATGGTGGATTAGGAGCAGGGAGAAAGGTGTGGCAGAGGGGGCGAGAAAGAAGTGCTCCTCTGCCGTGCGCTCCCGCCACATGCGAATCCACTCCCGGCGCCGGGCGCGCAGCCTGCGCCCTTCTCGACCCCCGGGCCGCGGGGCACATCCCGCGCCCGCTGTGCTCCCTCCACTCCAGCAGCGCGCGTATCTCGTGAGCTAGGCTCAGCTTAGTTTCAGCCATATAACATTATTTTCTTCTCACAATAATTCAGTTATAGAATTCAGCTCAGCCATATCATCAATGTTAATATTTCATCTGTATGTATTTTGTCAAAAAAGTTGCCAGGAAATGAGAACGATGATTAGGAATTGAAGAAACAGAGATGTTATATATCCACATGGATATGAGTGTAAGGCCTCGCAAAGCTTGAGTGCAGCTGCTGCTGCCTACTACTGTTCATAACTGCGACCTTAGAGTGAAGCGTGATTTATTTATTTTTCCAGCGTGTAGTTTCTTTTTTTTTTAATCTTTGGAACCCGCACAACTAACCTGGCCATGGCACTAAACAGAGAATCACTCGGTAATGAAAAACATATTACTTTCCACATTTTGTACCCATGCTTGTTTTTGCTCCGGTGCCCAATTTCGTGGCATCGGCATCACTAGTTGCAATGTAAGAAGTGATGCTTGAAACTCTCTCTCTCTCTCTCCATTTAAAGCTTGAAGCGTTACTAAAGCCAACGCTATGAATGTCCTAAGGGCAGCTCCAGAATTGGGTCCAATCACACATGAAGTTACCCTTGAGTACGCTCGCGCGTATTCCCCAAAGGAGTCGGAACGAGCTCGAGCTTCTTGGTTTTACGGAGTTCCCTGCTGGGTTTCGTAGGTTCTCTTAGGAACCCTGCTAGGAGGGAATACACAAAGGATTGGGCACAAGATCGTTAACGATGCTCAATCACGAAGAATTCTCAGATAGCATCCGCTGATTTCTCTTGTTTTCCTACAATTGTAATCACATGATTAAGCATTCTTAACACGATGAGCACCATACTACTAGAGGCCTTGCCCACCATTTTTGTGCCTCATGTATCAGGGACCGTGTTTTCAAGTTCTTTGTTTCGGCCAAACCCGTAGGGTCGTTCTTTCTCTGCCGTCCACGGTCGTTCTCTTCGGAGTTATTCAAACTCACTCTTCATATTTGGGGTTCTGGAGGCCCGAATTGGCGTCTTGAATTTCGTCAGCTCGTTCTTGAAGAAGAACAGTGCTGGTCCAAGGTAGTCTTCTCTTGCCCGTTGACCTCCTAGCTAGGCTGAATCATTGCAGTGATCCTTTACGGAGGTGGTTCAGTCGCCAGGTTCAACAGTCACGCTCTGTATTGAGACCCGTCCTCTTAGTCACTCGATGTCCCTTCATATTCCTCTGGAGAGGCTAACATTAACAAAGAATACCCCACTCCTCTGCCATAGTACAACTCTTCTCGTTCTCCTTCATAGTGCACTTCTTTTGCTCCGCATTTCCCTGGTTGCTGGCAAGACATCATGGCGTATGAATTGCTGTGATCCAAGATCCTTTTTCCCACATGGAATGTCATGGGAAGACATGGTGAACCTGCCAATAATGGTCAGAGCAGTTGCTTCCAGAAGACCACCGAGAATGAGGCCCTGTTTAGATGCACTTCAAAATTCTAAAATTCCCATCAGATCGAATGTTGTGGCACATGCACGGAGCATTAAATGTAGATGAAATTTTTGCATGTTTGCACAGTTTATATGTAAATCACGAGACGAATCTTTTAAGCCTACTTGGGACATAATTGGACACTTATTGGAAAAGATTTTTTTTCTAAATTTCAAAAGTTTTTCGCGTCTAAACAGGGCCTGAATGAAGACCTCGCCATGGTCATCTTCAATCCTATGGCTGGTAATGTTATTCATTTCCCAGTGGTTAATGAGATTGTTCATGAGTATTTGGAAGGGATTAGAAGGATTGAGATTATGGCCGTCCAACGCTGCAACGTAGGATAGGCTTATGCTAAGTTTGATCGGGTATTGGATAGGGATATCCTAGTTGCATATGGTCCTGTGCAATTTGGAGATGTTACTACTATGACCTTCATAAAGCAGAACGAGGGTAGAAATTGGAGGAGATTCCTTTTTACTACTGAGTGCTGGCTTATGCTTTTTGGGGTTCCCGCCGGATTATCAGGATGATGATTTCATCCAGGATGCAATTGTGATCGTTTCCGGCGGATGCTTTGCCACCGAGGAGTTCTAGCGGATGTTTTGCCGCTGTTATCTTCTACGGCTCTTATCACTTCCGGCTACCAAGGTGTTGAGGTCTATTTTGTATTAGACTCAGTTGCTGGGGTTGTGTGGTGGAGGGTTCCCCACCCCTCATGTTCTTGTTTTTTCGTTTTGTGTTGAGGACTTTGTTGGTAATCCATAGATTACCCGCAAATCCTTTTGTATCAACTATGTGTAGGTCTATTGGCCACTCTCCTTTGCTTAATGAAATACAGGCATATAGTCTGATCGAAAAAAAGAGACAACCACACTCATCATCTTCTAAATTCATCCTCTAAAAGAAATATTTCGTCCTAGTCATCGAGATTCTCTCCTCTACATCACTTTCTCCTGCACTCATCTATCCTCTACATGTCTACTCTATACTAACTCTCAAAAGCGGCCCCACTTGTCATCATATATAAATTTCATCTAAATATATTCATGGGAGATCTTATTTTGTAGGATTTATTGAAACGAATTTAATGGTGTAATCGGAATTTAATTTGGCTTTCTAGTTTGTGAGTTAAACCATTTTTTAGCTAATGAAAAGAGTGGGGTCCGCTGGTACCTCTCTCCTTTCTCTCCCTCGGCATGCTCTCTGCCACCCCCGCTGCGCCGCGCATGTCTCGTGGTGGGGCCGCCGGTGGTCCGCTCTGCCACTGCCCATCGCTAGGAATACCGGAGTGCATGTCTCCAGCGTGGATAGCAGCGGCTTGTAGCAGACCCGCTGCAGCGCTCTGTCTGAAAAAAAACTCCTGCAGGAACGGTTACGGGACGCCGGTGCAGCTCGTCTGAGCTTTGGAGAAATTGATTTACTGGCAAAAAATAGCAGATACAAAACCCGTGTCATTGTCAAAGCCAGGTCCTTGGTCTTCAGAGTGTTCCACATTTTGTTGTTCTCTCTGAGTCATTTGGGAAGCAACTACCTATTCGCTGTTTTGGTTATTCATAAATGATTTGGTATTTGGGAAAAAGAATATATTCTTATTCTCCTATGCAAATCGTATCTTTGGTTATCCACTGGCTCCTTTCATGGGTTATCCTCCCAAAGCATACTTCACAGATTTAGCTGTTTTGGCATCGCGACAATTGGCAGAAATAATCACAAAGTTTTTCTCCTGAACATATAGGTAGCGATCTAGACTAAGAATTGATACTCATTAAAGTGCCGACAGATTCTTCGTTTTGTTTGGTTTAGGCTTTGTGTTTTTTAGAGGTCGGACATGGGTTCTCAATCATTGTATCAACTCGATGAAATAGTTGTGAATTGATAAAAAGTTCTGCATTTTTTGGAAAAAAGCACACTGCGTGGACAGAGTTAAGGACGATGATGAGATATATGCGTTACAGAAATGCCATACTAGCTACAAGTTAGCAACGGTGGCAGGGCCAATTAAAATGTCATCAAGGCTCAGTGATTCGTCTGATGATGACCAGACGGGCCTTTCTTCATCTGGTTTGATGTAGGCTGATTTCTTTGGCGTCGGCAACTCTTTCTTCCCATTTAACATCTCAAGAACATCAGCCATCATGGGCCAGTCTGCCCGTCACCCTGAACACACAGTAGCCATATTACCACAAACCTTTTGATCTCCGTTAGTCGAGACCCGTCAAACAATGACTGATCAAACAACTCATCTGTTTGTTCAACTTCCAGAGCCTCCCAAGCCTGTCACATAAAAAAATATGCATTAGCTATACTTTAGTGTTGTAGATCTTTGCTCAAAACTCCGCAATTTAGTTGCAGACGTATAAATACTTACCCATTCATATAAAAAGAGGCCAACAGGTCGTTCTTTAGATCTGCTCATAGCGCTAAGGGTCTGCAGAACGATGACACCAAAAGCATACACATCCTTTTTCACTGATATAATAGCTTCTATAATGTATTCCGGAGCCAAGTATCCACTGGATATGTTCAGAAAAAAAATGGAAAGCCTCAGCAGTGAAAAATGAGGGGGGCAAAAGAGAGAAAAAAACCCCAACAAACATGCAATGTACTCTGGTCAATGGGAAATTTTGTGTGGAAGAATAACATCTTACCATGTTCCTACGAGGCAGTCCGCGGTGATCTCATCATCCTTCAACTCTATAGATAATTCAAAATCAATAATCCTAGGATTCATACCATAATCCAAGAGGATGTTGCCTGGTTTCAGGTCCATATGGACAATGTGCTGTTTATGTAGGTAATGTATTCCCTGGGCAACCCCCTCAAATATCTTGCAGAGGGAACGCCAATCAAGTTGAGACTCTGCAAAAAAAAAAAAAAAAAAGAAGCAAATATCACCATGAAGCCACTATAGGTTGTTATATTCGACAAAGTTAATTAAGGAAAACATTGGCCAAAATGTACAAACTATGATGATATTTGAGTGGAAACTTGCCATGGGTAATCTTGTCCAAGCTTCCATTTGGCATGTATTCTTCAACCCAAAAATATTTAATTTCTCTGGCTCGACCATTTTTATATTTGAGCAGGCGGGATATCATAGAAGAAGATCCAACTTCATGGCCATATCCTAAAACTTTCACTATATTTTTGTGCCGAAGTTTTGAAGCTAGGAGAAGTTGATCATAAGTAGGCACCCAACCCAGTTTATGTGATCTTTTGAACATCTTGATAGCAGCGACATTTCCATCATTTAGTATACCCTGAAATATATGGACACCAGGTTACATCTTGTTAGGGTGTGTTACTTGTATAGACACACAAATATATATATAAACTTTCGCATGGATGTTACAGCTTGTACAAGGAATATCTTATCAACAATTACAATTAATTTCTATCTATGTAAGTTTGTATTTTTATGCTAGTGAAGGCATGCTTTGGACATTAAGGGTGTACTTGGGATTGCGCCACAAACTCTTCTCTATAAACTCAACCATCGTTTTGTGGAGCACCCTTTATAGGTGCTCTAATAACTATATTTTTCCTTGAACAATGTGCGTGGAACTGAACCTATTTGGCTAAAAAACGTGGAGGGGATCTAAAAATATGAAGTGAAGCAGTTCCAAACACCCCATAAGACAACTTCTACTACTATGTATTAGTAAAGTCTATTAACTTTTTATAAAAGTATATTTATAGGTCAATCAAGTCAAAGTCTTTATGCCCATTAGCACATACCATGAACTTGCAAAGAAAATATTGGCAAGGAAATGTCAGCAGTAGCATCAAGAAAGCATGTTAAGCAAAACTTCTGGGATCCAACCAAATGAGTCTTAAGCTTATTGCTATAAGAAAACTGTTAATAAATCCTTTGTCTTTTCCTTCTTAGTGCAAATTGTTGACGATCGATAACGTCAACTTTTATTAGAACTTTAGACATGAAAGAACACATGAATACACACTAGTCTAGGGTTTTAACTGACAATTTCCATGAGTTTTGCATATTCTATATTTTCCAGGGAGTATTCCAGAAAAACTTAAAAGAGGGATTAAAGTGCGCAAAAGATACGAAACTTAACCGCGAAGGCAAACATCGTCATCAGGACGTGGGAAGCATCTAAAAGACACCCGAGAAACCGGGGCCCCGGAACCCACAAAGTGGGGCCGGCCGGCCCTAGGGTGGGGCCGGCCGGTGCCCCCCTGCTGGATCCTAGGCCCCGCCTTCTGGAGTATTCTTCCACCGCTTTTGAGGAGTCATCTCGGCCCTTGGTTAAATCGGTTTGATCCAACTGCGCGTATTCATCCCATCGGGCTATAAATAAAGGGCAGACCCCCCTGGAGGCATCCCTATTCCTGAGCTTCAGTTCAATATCTCCAGTTAGGGTTAGATGTAGCAATTAGGAGAGACTAGTTCTTCTAGATCTAGTCTTGTTTAGATATTAGAGAGATAGAGTAGAAGAGTAGAGATTCTGAAGGAGTTTCGGCCTGTCGGTGTTTCTTCGTGGCTGTATTCTTTTGGATTCAGCTTTCTCACCCGGAGCTGCGTTCTGAGATACTTTTTTATTTAACATTCTAATTTAAGTAAGCAGTTGTTCTTATTTGTTCTTAAGTTTGCAATTCTTATTGAGTGCTTTGATCTTTAGGACGCTATAGATTGAAGTAGTATTTCATAGTGTAGGCGTGGTGTCTAGGCTAGGTTTACTTGTGAATGCCCCTTGATTAGTCGGATAGTGGTAGTTCGCGTAGGTGACAGCTACGTTGATTCCTCTATAGTCCACTTCCCGTTGATAGGATTGTTAGATGTATAGGTGCTTGGTAGGAGAGAACTCTGATTTCTGCTCTTATTTAGTTTACTACTCAGTTAGAACGGCATTATTCAAAGCTTACCGGTTGTTAAAACTAGATAGTCAATAGCTATTTTCTTTTTCTTAATATTATTTAGCCTAATTGTAGGGTTAAGTTCATCGGCTTAGTCATTATCTCCTACTGTTTCCTATGGATACGATATTTAAAACCTCCGAGTAAAATGTGATAGCGGTATATTATCTGTACGCTTGCGGATAATCTTATAATAATAATATTTAATAGAGTGCAGTTAATTTATATCAACAAATATTTTTGGCGCTGTTACCGGGGAATAATTTGCTAATTTTGACTTAGTTTAGCTTAATCTTATATTATACTTTTATATTTTCTATTTTATTCCTACCTTTTCATCATTTTATGTTCATGAATACTTTAAATTTCACGCCTATCTATCTTTTTGGCATGCGCAAAAGCTTTGAGCCACCAAAATCTGTAGAGCCTATCATAACACATGGCTATGAGCTGCGCTCATGTCTAATTAATACGATTCCGGATAAACCCTTCTCGGGAGAAGGTAACGAAAACCTGTACTTACACCTACGTTCGAGCAGACCTGTGCATGCTTGCACATTACTGGCATGTCTGATAAGACCTTAAGATGAAAGCTTTTTTCGTTCTCTTTGACCGGAAGAGCTAAACGTTGGTATAATCGAGCCGTAAGAAGTATGCAAGGGGATTGGGAAACTTTATGCTCTGAATTTTGTTTATATTTCTTTCCCATCCATAGAGTAGTTAACCTTCGAAAAGAGGTTCTAACTTTTAGGCAACTAGAACAAGAATCTCTTAGTATATCATGGGATCGTTTTAATGAACTTGTTACATCCGGTCCTGTCGTTGGTTTTCCAGACCCTATGCTTATTCAATATTTTTATTTGAATCTTACCAAGAACTCTAGGGAATCCCTTGATTTATCCGCTGGAGGAGCCATTCCTTATTTGCCTATAAATAAAGCAAGAGCCATGATCGAAAAGGTGGCTCTAGCTAATTTCGAGCTCCCCGATAAAGAGAAGGAATCATACCCCGAACAAGTAGAGGAAGTTTTGGTAGCTAAAACACAATCACTCCAGTCCCAATATTTAACTATCAATCCTAAACCATCAAAACCCTACTTTGATAATTTAGAATTCCAATTAGTTAAGATGCTTGTAAATCAATGTATATCAGATCTTCTCAGAAGAGCATCTTGAAACAATATCGTTAACTTTCTTTCCCCCCTGAAAGACATTGGGAAGAATACAGGGATGGCATAGAAGGAGAACCAAGCCACTTAGAAATTAATTCAATCTTCTCCCCTTCTATGCCCACATTAAATGTCTCATCTAAACACATCTGTAAACCCATCCTTGACCCCGATTATCCTTCTTCTGCTCTCTCTCCTAAGTCTCTAGTATCCCACTAAGATATCCAAACAATAGGAGTCACGAAGACTATAGGAATGACCAAGAAGAGCTACGACAATGGCAGGAATGCATAGAACATACTAGAAATACATACGCTATTGTCAGAGAATGGGTGGAAGCGGACGAAGCCTTAGTGCTAGCATCTAAAATTGGTCTAGACTCAAATGGTGAGCTTAAATTAATTTCTTTAGTAAACATAACTCATCCAAGTTTAGAGAAAGACTTAGACGAGACCAAACTTAGAGACACCAATCCATGAGAAATACTAAAAAATAAAATATCCAATAAATGTCATAGACATGAAATAACAAAGACAAACTTGTTGCCTGCAGACATCTATGAAGAAACACCCTTAAATTTTGAAAAGAGAGATCACATCTGTAACACCCTAATTTTGGAGTAAATTAAAATCTGGAATTTTGATAATATTATTAAGCTCTTATTATTGTTTAAAATATAGGAGTGGTATTAATTTTTTTTTGAATTAAAATAAATTATAAACATGTACTGTTGCATACATGCTGCTGCACATTATTTTGAATGCTCGGTTTTTATTCTGTTTTGCAAATTATTCAAATTATTCTCTGGGAAACTCAATTTGGAAAAATAAGTTGATAGCTTATGGTTTTTTCTTTAGAAAGGAAAATCTCTTTGCTTTCCTCTGTTGGGCCGAGAGGGCCTGCTGCTCGTCCCTTCTCTGTTTTGGCTGAGAGCTCCCAGCTCCCTGCCTCTTTCCCCCTGTGCTGTTGGATCGATCGAGCATACCGCGAGAGTGCAACCCGCAGCCCATCAGGTAGACCAACAGGTGAACCCACCCGAGTGCCTCCTTGCCTGTTGCGCTGAACTGCAGGGGCGAAGTGCCAGCGCGATCCTCCTAGGTCGCGAACAAGCCGGACTCTGCCCTCTCCGTCCGATCAAGGGATTTGGATCAGAATCCATATCCTACGCTCCATCCCTGATGCTATAATAGGCTTTAGAGTTTGCAGGCACTAGGGCTGGATTAACGAGCCAGCTCGGCTCGTTTGGGCTCGGCTCGTTTTGGCTCGTTAGCTAACGAGCCAGCTCGGCTCGGCTCGTTATGCTAACGAGCCAGAAGGCCTGCTCGGCTCGGCTCGTTAGCGAGCTCGAGCTGGCTCGTTTGGCTCGCGAGCCAGACATAAAAAATACAAAAAAAATAAATATCTATATTTATCTAAATTTTAATAATAGCAATTATTCAAAAGCAAGCCATAAATCAAAGAGAAAAAATGATATATGATATATATCATACACATTCATATAATACATAATACATCTATAATCTATTATTGATTATCCATACATTCATTTAAAATAAAGAGAAAAAGTCATAATAATCCTAAGTTTAAAGAGTATAAGTCTAAACATCAACTAATGGCAGAGTGCAAGACATCATCATACAAAATTAATATAACTTTAATACCAACAACTTTGGCTCGTTAGGCTCGCGAGCCAGCTCGAGCGAGCTCGCGAGCTGGCTCGTTAACTAAACGAGCAGAAATGCTGGCTCAGCTCGTTAAAAAATATAAACGAGCCGAGTCGAGCCGAGCCAATAACGAGCCGAGTCGAGCGAGCTACCGAGCTACGAGCTTTTCGTCCAGCCTTAGCAGTCACCTTTCTTTTCCATCTATTCTGCACGAGCAGCCGCCAAGACACGCAGCCGCCAGGACCCGGGTGCCGCCGTCGTCGACCTGCTGCGCCGCTGCTCTACGGCAGAATTCAACCTCCTGCCGGGCTCAAGAGCAAGGTGACGAAGCTGTGAAGCTGTTGACCCTCTCACTTCTATCTCCGTTTACTCACGGCCTGCCCCCGGTGCTTGTAGCGTACGGATCTCCGCCGCCGCCGCCGCCGCCGTCGCCGTCGAGTTTGGTAACTGGGACGTTCTCGTCTTCGATTGAGACTCCCTGAAGTCTTCGTGAGGTGAGGAAGACACCCATACTCTTTATGTGCCGTTTCACCTTTCTCTGAGCGGACCGTGAGTACGTCGACACCTCGAAGCCGCCATTGCTCGTGCTACTTGCGCCACGGTCTATGGCAGCCATCTTCGGGGCCCGTTATGAGTTCCCCGCGAGCTCCACTTTACTCTAGATCAAACCCCGTGCAAAATAAAGTTTCCTAGCCCTTGGAGCCGCCGTGCCGGCTGCCTTCTCCGGCGAGCTTAGCTCTTCCCCACCCCCAGTTCTAATCGTAGCCATTCAGTGAAGATCCGATGGCCCAAGACCACCCATACCCCTTCAGCCGCAGCTTTGCAGAAAGCCCCCTCATCTTTTTAAATATAAACCCGCCATCCTTAGCGCCCTTAGCTCAGGGTGTTTCGCAGTTCTAATCCTTAGTTATAGGAAGGCATAACATCATTAATGCCTTAATTGAGATCCATAAATACCACATATATTAAGAGACTTGATGGTGTTATACAATTAAGCCCTGAGTTTTATTTTGAAAATTTGCAAAACTCCAGAGTATTGGTACTGTGAAGAATGTGAGACATAGTGCTTGATTTGATTGTTCTGTCTTTTAATTGCTCAAGACTTATGCGAAAGTTGTAAAGCTCTATAGTTAAAGGTAAAATGAGTAAATTTGAAGGTTCAGTTATGGTCTAAATCCGGAGGAGAATTTCTGTTTGAAAGCATGTGTACTTGGAAAGTATGAAAGATTGTAGCAACTCCTGATCCAAATACATTAGTAATTAGGCTTAGAGTATTTGCCAAGGGACTGGCAAAAGGTAGGCTTGGGGGAGTTGTTGACGGTCCATAACGTCAACTTTTATTAGAACTTTAGACATGAAAGGACACATGAATACACACTAGTCTAGGGTTTTAACTGATAATTTCCACGAGTTTTGTATATTCTGTATTTTCCAGGGAGTATTCCAGAAAAGCGTAAAAGAGGGATTAAAGTGCGTAAAAGAAACGAAACTTAACCGCGAATGCAAACATCGTCATCAGGATGTGGGAAGCATCTAGAAGACACCCGAGAAACTGGGGCCCCGGAACCCACAAAGTAGGGCCGGCCGGCCCTAGGGTGGGGCCAGCCGGCGCCCCCTGCTAGATCCTGGGCCCCGCCTTCTGGAGTATTTTTCCACCGCCTTTGAGGAGTCATCTCAATCCTTGGTTAAGTCGGTTTGATCCAACAACGCGTATTCATCCCGCCGGGTTATAAATAAAGGGGCAGACTCCCTGAAGGCATCCCTATTCCTGAGCTTCAGTTCAATATCTCCAGTTAGGGTTAGATGCAGCAATTAGGAGAGACTAGTTTTTCTAGATCTAGTCTTGTTGAGAGATTAGAGAGATAGAGTAGGAGAGTAGAGATTCTGGAGGAGTTCCGGCCTGTCGGTGCTTTTTCGTGGCTGTATTCTTCTGGATTCTGCTTTCTCACCCGGAGCTGCGTTCTGAAGTACTTTTGTATTTAACATTCTAATTCAAGTAAGTTGTTGTTCTTATTTGTTTTTAAGTTTGCAACTCATATTGAGTGTTTTGATGTTTAGTACGCTATAGATTGAAGTTGTATTTCGTAGTGTAGGCGTGGTGTCTAAGGTAGGTTTACTTGTGAATGCCCCTTGATTAGCTGGATAGTGGTAGTTCGCGTAGGTGACAACTACGTTGATTCCTCTATAGTCCACTTCCCGTTAATATGATTGGTAGGTGTATAGGTGCTTGGTAGGAGAGAACTCTGATTTCTGCTCTTATTCAGGTTACTGACTAGTTAGAACGGTATTATTCAAAGCTTACCGGTTGTTGGAACTAAATATTCAATAGCTATTTCCACTTTTTTAATATTATCTAGCCTAATTGTATAGTTAATTCATCGGCTTAGTCATTATCATCTACTGTTCCCTGTGGATACGATATTTAAAACCTCCGAATAAAATGTGACAGCGGTATGTTATCTGTGCACTTGCAGATAATCTTATAATAATAATATTTAATAGAGTGCAGTTAATTTATACCAACACAAATTTAATATAACTATCCTTCCTTGGATTTCATAGTTGAATATGCCAAACTAACTCCGTCTTATTCAATGGGTTAGAAGCTTTCTCATACATCTCAAAGGAACTGATTGATTTGGAATCATCAGAAACAGTGCGTATTCGATGGTATGTATCCAAACCTAGCTGGAGCACAGTTACTCGCCTATGAAGAGATGCTGTTTTAGAGTTTGGCAGGATCGATCTCGGGGCTTATCATCCCTCTGTGCCATAGAGCCCGCTGGTAACCAATAATTGGTTTAGTTATCTTTAGTTGTGGTCAAGATTGTGTTTGTCTTCTGTTAAAGGCGTTGTTCGCACAGAAACCAAGTGTGCTTGGGTGTGTGTGTCGTAAACCATCCTTTTTTTTATTCTTAATATAATGGTATACAGTTCCCCCGTGTGTTGGGGGAAAAAAAAAGGAAGATACCAATTTAAAGTACATGTGACTATTGTTCCCCTTTTGTTTAAATAAACAAAATAGAACTAATGTCATTTATAGTATGGCTCATTCACTATTGGAAACTTGAAATTCTCTGACCAATGTCAGGCAAAACTGGAATTACCCTGTCGAGCCAGTCCTGACGGTATTTTTAATTTCCCTGACGGTAAATGCATCGTAAAAAATTTCATGGCGTTATTTTTGTTTTTATGATGATAGGTACATTTTCAAGACAATATTTTTATTTCGCTGGCGGTAAGTGCACCATAAGGGAATTTCAAGTTTCTAGTAGTGATTTAGCATTCATGGTTTATTTAACTCATAGAACATTTCTAGTTAACTACTAAGATGCTGAGCAATATTTAGGATAAGTGAAAATCACGCCGCTGAATGTCTAGATTCCAAATAATCCAACATAACATTAAAAATAAAAAATGCTTGAATTAATTCAACCTAACACTTAGAACATCTAGATTTCCTTAAATGTCAAATTGTCTTGATCAAATTGTAGACAAAATGAGAACACCAAGCATATTGTTAGCAATGTTATCCTAAACGCTAAATGGTAAACAGTCGGTCACCCTCTGTTTAGCGTTTAGACCGTTTCAACGGTGTTTAAACGGAGTTAAACGGTCTAAACGGTTTTATAAAATAATAATAAAATATGTATATTTGTGTATGTAAAAATTAAATATGCAAGAAACCTTACATATTTACACATGTAAAATTCAAATATTCTACCAAATAATCTTTTTATAAGAAATATAAATCCCACAACACTTCATATAATTACATTATTAGTTAATTTCATGTTAATTGTGATAGTCGTAGTCCTCTAATTGACTAAATTTTGGATTAAATTGTTGTTTAGCTTATTTAATCATGTTTAATGTCATTTTGTTTAGTCCATTTAGACGGGATTAAACAGTTTCAAACGGGTTTAAACGGTCCAACCGTTTAATTCACCGTTTAGGGTCTAAACGATACGGGTGGCTTCTGTTTACCGTTTAAACAGGTGTTTAAACGGACTAAACGGCCGTTTCGGCGAACATTGATTGTTAGATACCTTGTAGACATAACAAGAGGCACCTTGTCCAATAATGTTTCCTCCATTTATTGCTGCCTTTAACTCGGATATACTGAAGGTTCTTAAGGCTGTCACGGAAATAACAAATACGGTTAGGACTGAGGTTTAGGACTGAGGTTACACAAACCTGAAACGGATGTGGCTGTAAATTCGGTTCGAAGGAGAACAGTGGTAAAACACTTAGACAGCTCTGTTGAGAAATGATGAATACACTACAGGAAACTGAGGCTTTGCCGAGTGCCTGCACTTTTGCCGAGTGCCAAATATCACGCACTCGACAAAGAGCTTCTTTGCCGTGTGCCGTACTCGGCAAACTTTAGCACTCGGCAAAGTTATCTTTACCGAGTGTCTGACACTCGGCAAAGTCAGGCACTCGGCAAAGAATGTCTTTGCCGAGTACCTGACACTCGGCAAAGAACGCCACGCCACTCGGCAAAGCACTGCCAGGAACCGACGACGTCGGGCGCCGTTAGCTTTGCCGAGTGCCAGGCGTTTGGCACTCGGCAAATTGGACACTTTGCCGAGTGCCAACCCTAGGCACTCGGTAAACTATTTTTTTGTTTTTTTCACCCAAATTGTTTTGGAGGTTTGCTACTGTAACACAAACAACATGTTGAAGTTTGAGGCTTTTTTATTACTTTTTGATATATTTCTTTAGTTTATTTTGTTTTCTTGAATTTTTTCCAAAAATGTAAGTTTGAACTATGGGTGCATGAAATAATGAAACTTAGCCGTTCAAAAAATGATATTCATATTGTAGGGTGTGTTTTGAGGCCGTATCCAGGAACTCACCGAAAACTTTGAACGCCTTATTCGCGGTTATATAAAATTCAAACGAAGTCCGAAAATCACGAAACTTGTCGAGGTGTCGTGTTATCGTATGTAGAGGCTATGATAAAAAATTGGGAAGGTTTCGAGCTAATTGCGATGTCAGATGTCTAAAACCCAAACATCTCCACATGCGATCTCGGCAAAGAACCCGTATCCTGTAGTGATAGGTATAAATTACAGATTCTAACAGAAGGTCTGCAGCCAAAAGATTATGCATTGAATGGAACTATATATCAAGAATATAAGATTCTATGATCCAGATATATATCTCCATGTGTGATGAGTGTGTTACTCTAACGGAGAGTTGCATTACAAGGATATCAGGATGTTGATGTGCAAAAGTTAAGTAGACATGGGTACCACCAGATTGATAAGTGAACCGGCATGTCTTCCTTGCAATGCCAAAAGAGTGAACTTTTGTGTGCACTGGTCGAGCTAAAGGAAGAGTTGTGTGTAAGTGTTAACTTTACTAAAAACCTGTAGTTTCAAACTTAAGAAACAAACCATGTGCTAGAATTTATAATCTTAAAATTTATGAAAATATAATAATTAAAGCATACAAACTGTATAGACAAAAAAAAACTCTGAATAAATATAACCTAAATAACAAGTAAACACAGGGAGAAACTCTAATTGAAAGGTTACCCGTCTTATATTTTACTTTGTACATGTGTATTGACGTTTTGCTATACCATTTTTTTAAACAAGTAAATTTACCTCCCAAGAAAAATTGTTTACAAAGATGACAATAGGCCATAACTTTTTCTAATAAAATTGTTAATTAGAATATAATGTATAGGGAAATTAAAAATCGTTCCTGTTGAAACCCACTAAAGAAATAAAGTTAACAGTAATGCCATCTTACCTACGAAAGGAGCAAAGTTGGTATCACGTCCTGTTAGCGCATTGTTTTTCTTGGCATTCATGCCAGATCTGTCATTGTTGCCATACATTCGATAAAAAAAGATTTTATGTTCATAAAAATTAAAACAAAATAAAACAAGCGATATCACAAAGCTTAAGTTATTATAAGGTCAATTCATTAACATCAACCTCCTACGATGAGTAGTCCATCAAAACTGATAAGAATCATCCATATAGGGGTGTTTTCAGAGAAACCTCTAGGGCAAGATAATCACTCTGTTTGGTTAGCTGGTCTAGCCAGCACTAGCCAACCATTTAAGAGTGTTTTTCTCTCAGAACAATCAGCCAGCCAGCTAGCCGTACCGTACCAGCCAGCCGAACAGAGTGAATATTGACAGTTTATTGAAACCATCAGTTTCTATTTTTGAAATGCAAGCAAGAATTTCTGCACTAACAGGACAAACAAGAAAGTGAGGACACAAAGCAGCCATACCCAGCATTTTCCGTTGAGAAATTGCTATGTGATATAATCGGCAGTCCTGCATCCTGAAATGGCAAAATAATTCAGCTATGGTGTCAAAGTGAAGCTTTTATAAGGGCACACAAGTGTCGAACTGACAGAATAAATTACTTTGGGGAAGACCAGATGACCGAACACGCACCAATAAATATTATATGGGTAAACAATAAACGACATATTAGCTCCTCCACAATCAGCTGATCAAGTAGTAATTTCAATGAAAGATGAAGCCTCCGAGTCAATCTCGACGTGGACATGAAGTTATATACAAGCACACAGCATCGAGACAAAGTTAGTTACTTATGGCCCGACAGTCAAAAGTCATACAGAGTCAATTATGTGTGCAATTTGACATGGGTGGGTGGACGGGGTGAAATGATTCGAAGGAAAAAAAGTAGCATCAGGTGGGCCTTTGCAATGAAAATCATCAGTTTGCATTACATTGTTTCATTATTAATTAGTTATAGAACTATGTATGAATCCAAGTTTCAGGAATGATTTCGAAATTCTAAGAAATATACTAGTAGCACTAAAGAAACAAAGCATGCATGCCGTACCTCTGGCTGCCTACGCAGAGGATCCCCACCGGCCTGGATAGAAAGCAGCACGATGGTTGTCTGAGTGTTGATGGCGAAGGACGCCAGCATCACCTTGTTCAAGATGTCATCTTTCACCTGGCGCAGCCGCTTGGACAGGTCCCCCGCCGTGAAGAGGCGGCGGACGGTGCTCCTCTCCTGGCAAGCCGCGACGAGCTCGAGCGCGTGCTGGAGGGTCTCCTCCAGATCCTCCAGGGCGCCGCTCATGGCGGCGCTGTCATTCATCATCCCCGTCTGCTGCAGCTGCAACAGGATACCGCTGAATCTGAGCACGCGCTTCCTGATCTCCTGGCACTGCTCCTCGTTGTGGCGAGCCGTGTCCACAGCGTCCTTGATCTTGAGCCCGAGCTTGATCATATTCTCCATGGTGGCCACCGGATCGCAATAGTACACAAAAGCTCAATATTGACGGTTGACAACGTATCTGTACAGGCGTTTTAACCACCTGCGCTAGAGGCCAGTAGAAATCATTGTTTCTACTGGCGGGTATCTATGAACCGTCTGCGGAAACGAATTTTCACAGGCGCTTCGTTAAGAGAACCGTCTGCAGAAACCTGATTTGTACAGGCGAGAAAACCGCCTGCACAAACATTTTTCCGAAAATCACGTTTTAAAACTAGCAGAAAAAATTATTTAAATTCGAGGAGAGGCCCACCGGCCAGCGCCCGTCCATCTCCGTCGCAAGTCGTGACATTTTTCGCGCGCTACGCAGCCGATGGGATTCGAACCCACGACCTCTCTCTCGCGCATACCCCTCCCTACCACACTGGATCACACTCTCACTTGTGATCGTATCCCACTTCGGCTCCCCACATATTATAATAGATCGAGAGTAAATTGATTGTTTGAAGCACTAAATAAATTCAAATAAAAAAGTTGTCAACTACAAAGTTGAGTAACTTTTCGAGATCTACAACTTGCATATAGAGTGTTTCTCCATCCGAGGCTTTTATCAGAAAGTCAAATTTCAAATTTCAAATTTTGACCGTAATTTACATCAACAAAATGATTTCAAATGAAAAAAATTTCAACTACAAAGTTTCATAACTTTTTGAGATCTACAACTTTAATGTAGACAGTTTTTTCATTTAAAGTCATTTGAAAAATCGAATTTTTAAAATTGGCACTGATTTCTATATACAGGCGGTTTCTTAAGTGAACCGCATGTAGAAATGCCCCATTTCTACAGGCGGTTTTGTTAAGAAAGCCGTTTGTAGAAATTGATTTCTACAGGCTGTTCTAAATCTGTACTCACTGTTTTATTTCTAATGACGTCCGTTAATCAAAACCGTCTGTAAAAATAAAAACATAACGCCTGCATAGAGCTTTTCTGTACTAGGGTCGGCCATCGTTCTTGCAGCCCACCAACGAAGAGCACACGCCGCGGCGGATCATTTGAGTTCTTCAAAAAGTTGGGCACTTCTTGTGGGAATAATCAAAGCAAATAAAATCTACACACCTCCGGCTTCCTCCTAGATAGCCTAAGTGCAGATTGGTCAATGGCCTTGGACGGCCTTCAGCTCACTCAGCAGCGAACTCTGCTCTCCGTCTGTGTTTTCTGCTGGGCGCATGTGAGGACGATGACGGTTTTGCACCGCCTCCCCTGTATGGCTTTGTGGCTGTATCCCATTCGTTACCAAACCGTGTGGAAAACCATGGAGCGGCGTTTTTTTGTTATAAATAAAAACATGTATATTATATTAGTGGAGCAGCCACCCATTCGTGCCAAACCGTGTGGAAAAGTATGGAGCGGCCGTTGCTTTTTTATATAAAATAAAAACACGCGTATATTATCTTAGTGGAGCATCCAAATTAACCAAATTAAGGGGGTGTTTAGATCCAAGGTTGCGTGTCATAGCGAATGTTTCATATAATGTTGGAAGGATTTTTTGGATAGTAATAAAAAATTAATTATATAGCTCGCTTGTAAACTATGAGGCAGAATTATTAAGGCTAATTAATACGTATTAGCAAATGTTTCCTGTATCATAACATTGTCAAATCATGAACTAATTAGACTTAAAAGGATTTGTGTAATTAGTTAATTTTCATCTATATTTAATAGCTCGATGCATACATCCAAACATTCGATGTGATAGGTATAAAATTTTTAATAAAAACTAAACTGGCCCTTACTCCTACACGTAGACCCCTCAGAGCATCTCTAAGAGTCTCTACAATTCACTATCTAAATCAGTATTTAGAGACCATTTGCATAAAAATCACTTTGTATATGTTATCACTCTTCAATAGCTTTTCTAAATTTTTTACATACTCAAGAGAGCCATTTTCCTTCTCTATCATTGGTTACAAAGAAAATTCAGAACAGAGGATGTCTATATTTGAATAACCAAATAAAAAATACGTTAGAATGTATTTTTCTACCAAAGTCCCTATTTCTAACAATTAGAAATGATTTAGTCTCTTGCAGTTGCTCTCACTAGAGGATCGATATTCATCTAGGCGCATTGCAGACACGTTTGCCGCCACGTGTCTTCGCGAACATAGCATTAAGGACACCTAGTCTAGCCTGAATGAAACCAGAAAGAGGGCAAAGTCACCGACATCACCCGTCACCGTCCCGCAAGTCGCCGGTGGGGGTTACCACTTACGTCAAATTGCGAAGAGCTGTGTGCGTGTTAGACAATAAGCAAGGCCAAGGAGATCTTTCAGCTCATCAAAAGGTGGTTTGCTTGATCTGGTGGTTTGCTTGCTTGTTTCCTTCCAAAAAGGTGCCAGGTTCAATTGGACTAAGTGTAACAACCCAGAAAATTCAAACACCAAAAATACCAACCAATTAAAATTTTTCCTTTTATTCCTCCAAACCATTCCATGTGCATGCATGTAGATTTAATTTTGCAAATAGTAAGTGTTAATGCCACTTGCACCCTAGTTCCTTTCCAAATTAAGTTAATCATCTATGCAGTATATTTGAAATTTATTTGCAAGATTATTGCTTGGTTAAGTATTTGTATAAAATAAGAAAGTGCTTTTGAGTAATAAAATCAGAAAAGAAAAGGAAGAGGAGGAAGGAGGAGAGTGGAGGCAGCCCAATCAGCTAGCCTGCCGGCCCAGCCCAACCGATTTCCCTTCTCCTTTCTCTCTCGCGCGCGAGCCGAAACCAGCTGGCCCAAGCTGCGGTCCAGCTTCGGAAGCGCGCATACCGCTTCAGCCCGTCCCCGCGCGCGCTCGCGCTCTATCACCGACACGCGGGCCCCGTCTATCAGCCGCTCCGATCCCTCCCCTATTCTTCTTCCTCGCGAGACGATGGGGAACCGGGTCACGCGAAATGCATGACCACGACCCCACGCAGCCGACAGGGCCACGCCTTGGCAACCCTGTCCCCCGCCTGTCCCCTTTCCTTGGCCACCAAGGGAACCCCGCACTCGTTTGGAACCCTAAAGGAGCTTGCACCGTAGCCCTCCGATCCGCCGGACGAATCGAAGCCGTCCGCCATTGGAGCCTGCCGAGCTCGGCTATAAATTGGGACGCCCACGAAGCCCTAGACCCCATCCCGCACGCCGCCGTCGCGCTGCGGCACAGACCACCGCACCCCACTACACCACTGAGAGAAACGGAGAAGGCGGAGCAGAGAAGGAGGCGTCGCCGGAGCACTGCCGCCGCGGAGCTCGCCGGAGACAAAGCCGGCGCCACCGTCGCGGGTCTGCACGGCACGGCGAACAGCTGCACGGCCACGACTCGTCACGGCATCGCTATCCTAGCATCACTCGAGCCCGCGGTAAGCCGCACCACCACTTCTCCAAATCCCGACCGTGCTTTCCGGCCATGGCGTCTCGCACCAGAGACCCGTAGGCACGGGCCGCTACCGGCTCTGGACACGTTCGCACATGCTCACGCAGTACTGGCCTACCTAAGCCAAACGGATGACGATCGTAGACGCTAGGACAAACTCGACGAGCACCGCCGTCGTGGCCCAACTCGCAGAGCACCGCCGCAGTGCCAGCGTTCCCACCCGTAGCAACCACCATCCGCCCTACCGACTGACCGGGGAGCTCCGCCACATCGTGTCGCCACTGGACTAGGCCACTGACCCAAGGGAAGAAGACCCGAGCTCCTTCGGCCACACCCATGGCCAGTTCGCCGGAGCGCCGCCGTGCTGAGCACGTTTCGGACGATCCCGACCGTCATCGGGTAGGGTAGCAGGTCGTGGAGCATCGCCATGACCCCCTCGCAGCTATGGTGAAGAGGGACAAGCCTGGGATAACTCCGTTCGCCCTATCCGCAGCACCGTAACCTCACCGGAGCGCCGCCGCGTGCTCTCGTCGCAAACCGAGCCCGTCATAGCATTTGACCACCACCGACGAGTTAGTCACCACCACCACCGCTCGAATTGAGGGGTAGCACTCGCTATCACCTCCACGGGCACGCACAACCACCTCACCACCGTGCGCCGTCGCCGGAGCAACATCGCCGTCGAAATTGGTTGCCTTGGGACCCCGATAGCCCAAATTGGGGACTGAATCTTCTTCACCAGAGTTCGGAGGAGCAAATCCGCCCCTTCGAGGACCATACCGCAGCTCACCGGAGCAGTCGCTCCGTGACAGCCTCGCCGCCGGCCACCGAAACGCCGTAGCCACACGGCCGAGAGCGCGTCCGTCCTTCTTGAACCACTGGACCACCTCGCAGGACTCCTGAAGGACGGACAGGGCCGTACCCGACCAAGATTGAGATCACCGGGCCGCCACCGTGCACCACCACCGCCGGCGAACCTCTGAGGACCAACTTCGAACACCTGGAGGGCACCCACGTGCGCCGGACGTCAGCACCGGTGCACGCACTCTGGCAGCAGCTCGTCCGCGGACTGAGTCCACCATGAGCCGAAGAGAGAGGAGGGAGGAATGGACGCGGTTCACCACGAATCCTCTCTGTTGACCATCCTGCGCCGCCCTTTGGTCCACCATGGATCACGGGCCGTGCGCCGAGCCGCACTGCGGGCCAGGCGCGCCGCGTGGCACGCCCACGTGCCGACATGTATGACGTCACCGTGATGTCACTCGACCCCACCCATCATAAACCGTTGACTCGGTCAACGCTGACGTCAGTAGTGATGTCATGCTGACGTCAGCAAATCGTTGCCAGCCGAACTGTTGACCAGGTCAACGAGAACAGTAACCCGACTAATCCCGTGCTGCCACGTGTCACTCCCTGATTAAATGGCCTTTTTCCATTTTCAGAAAATAGGGTAAACTTCAGAAATTCATAACTTATTCATACGATGTAAATTACGCACCACATATCAAAATTCTCAGGAAAATGAGCTCTACAACCTGAACCTATGTTTGAGTGCATTTGGATCTTTATTTTCATTGAATTTTTCTGAATAATCTATAGGAGTCGCTAACATGACTATTTCGATTCCGTTTTCAGAGCCAGAGCAGGATCTGATTGAGGAGGACGACCACGAGTACCTTCAGGAGCTAGGAGACGACTACGAAGGTGCCACGACCCACCAAATCCTTAGCACCTATTACGCATTGCTAATGTCGATCATGCCATTTCTTTATGATCATATGATATTAACTGTTTAGGTTGCATGTTAGAATAATTGATTACCCTGCCTTGTTTAAACTATTACCCTGCTATCTGCTGATAGGATAGAAGCTCGCTGTTATATATATATTTGCTCTTCCACTACTTATTGATTTTGACACAAACATATGTGGGGAAATCAGAAACGATTTGATATATGTGAACCGGACTTAATCAAACGGAGGAGCGTGCTGCGTGAGTCTTGGATGCGTGGTGAGGGTTGAGTCGACCAAGTGGGCTAATTATGACAAGCTGGAAAAGCAAGTCTTGCCGGGGTGCAACCTGGGTATTCCCACGAGTGATACCTGTGGCGGGTAATGGTGTACAAGGTGATTCTGGGATGAATGGCTTGTGTGGTTTGAAGACCCGTGAATGGAGATGCTGTGATGGCACGGGGAGAGTATCCCCTTGAGATGGAGAAAGCCTGCTTGGTCTATTTTAGTCAACACTTCCGGTGACCAGGAACTTCGGAAATCCTTTACTACTCACTCGTCTTCGATGGGCGGGGAACGGCTGGACTACTTGGTAGGGCGGTGCCACTACTGCTAGATTGAGAGGTGATAAGGGTGGGCGGAGACGGTCGATGGGTTCCCGTTCCGTTCTAGATGCGCAGTACCACTGAGGGGGCCCGGTACTGCGTCTCCCAGTCTCAGCATGATGGTGTTGGATCCGGAATGTCGCAGGGCTGAGTGGTAGGGTGGCACCGACCTAGGCAAGCAAGCACCCGAAATTCTGCCTTGGTGTTTGCGCAACACCTATGATGGCTAATCTTGTGAGTGGTAGAACCTCTACAGAGTGTACGGTTGATCGATCGATACATATGCCGACTTGTCGGCTATGGACCTTTCTTGAGTCCTGTTGCACTTCTTAGGGAGCGGTACATTCTTTTCTCCCCCTGGATGATGTTTTCCGGCAGTGTGCCCAACGTGACAGTGTGCCGCTGAGACAGGCCCGAGAGGGAGTTGGGCCTGCCGAATGAGTGCGAGGTGTGTGTGAGAGGTGGTGCATGGGATGGGAATGGAATGGATTTAGGGAAATGGGTGGAGTTGAGTGAGATAAAACTTGAATATAAAATAATATTTACGCTTGCATAGAAAACCCTAGCCTATAGGTCTGTTTGATCAGCCTTGCATTCACTTTTCACAAAGCAATTGCTATCATAGGTGGGTTCCGTGGCCAGTACAAACCATACTGATAAATTGTTGTCAGGTGACGAGAAAGAGTACGACTTCGGTGGAGACGATTGGGAAGAGTAGGGTCGCGTGTTACACTCAAGTTTGCCGTGAAGGATGAATCGCTTCCGCATCATTAATCAGCTTCTCTGAATTGTTGATCCCGCCAGTGTGGCGATGTAATAATTTATGTAAGACTCTGTTATGTAATCGTTGTATGGATCCTGGTATCAACTGAGATTTGGGTAATTTTATGGATTGTCCGATATAATCTATTTAATTACATTGCGTGCCTGTGGATTTCCCTTCGTGGAAATCGAGGTCGTTTCACTAAGTTTGATTACTATGCACCATACATTTTTTTTATGATTGACGTGGATGTCCACATCAACGCCATGTCGGATGCTTCATATATGACCAAACCAAGTCGTCCGTTACGGATTCACAACTGAGATGCCAAAGTACTCTGTGACGTCCAACAATGACAAAAATTAATCTAACCATCACAGTTGTATCACCCCCTAAAATCAACCGTCATGTAGAGCACGATTTCTTGTAGTTAACATCACGAAGTCGCCGGAGCTATTTTCGATCGCAGTCCTCGGCAAACAATAGGATGGCGGTTGTGGCAGTGCTTCTGGGTTTGGGAAACTTTCTCACCCCCTTATCGGCTTGGCTGCTCAGTCAACGGTCAGGTAAGGGTGGCGGACGGCGGGATCACCTTGGTTGGCTCCTGGTCCTGGTTGCCTGGTTGGAATACAGGGTATTGGGCACGTGATCATCACCCGGGCTCGATCACCAAGAACGCTAGGATTGCACCTACCGATTTGTCTTGTTTTCCCACCATTATAATCACACGATTGGACATTCATAACATGAAGAACACCGTACTGCTAGATGTAGGGACTACAACCCGAATTAAGACAAACCGATATGTGTCCCTTTGCTTGCTTTGAGTATCCGAGCCACTAGAGACCCACAAATTGACCTCTGATGAACAGTTTGGATTTTTGCCATGGTTCCGAACAAACCTGCGACACCAGCTAAGCTAGAACCCGTGGAATGAGTGGAGCTCTATTCCTTTTCTCCATGTCTGGAAAATGGGATCGGGTGCCCCTCACTTGGGCTTGATCAGGCTCAACTGAGGTTTGGCCCGTTTTAGTGAGGTGGTTTTCCTATGAGCCTTAGAGAAAGTATAATAAAAGGTTGTAAGCTAACGAAATGTTGACGTGGATGAGAGAAGCGAGGAGAGAGAGGAGAAGCGGTATGTAATCTTACAGCCGATTTGGACACAGAAACCAAGAAACTCTGTGAGACAAATAAGTGAACCATGTATTAAATGTGAAAGGCTGAATATATACGAGTCGACTGAGAGAATGCTATAAGAAACCTTATGGCAAGCAAGACAGTTGTATTATTAGCCTTGCTCTTATCCTACTACGCTTCCCTAAGATGGACCAGATGGGAATGGTTTTTGGCGTTTTGGTCCATGTGTGCACCTGTGTGGGGAGCTCAAATTGACTAAGAGTAGTGTTTCTCTGTTGTTCTTTTTCCGTTTGGATGTCGATATTGGAGGCCTTGGCATTGAATTAGCTTCAATACCAAATTAGAGTAGTATTGGTATTGGGTTCCAATACCAAAACCATTATTGTTTGGATGCAGATGAAATTGCTAGATGGGATCGAAGGAGTTAGTGAATACCGACTCGTGTTTGGATGTTCATATCAGGGCATTTGAGAGCTCCCTCACGCCACCCGCCCGTTGAGCAATGGCTCGCCATCGCCAATCCAAGGCGGAGCACCTCAACGTCGCCCTCGCACCTGCCCCCATAACAGACCGCCCGCGCCTTCTCCCGCTAAGCCGCGACTCGCTAGACCACTGATGTCTGGGGGACGACGCGGGGCAAGGGGGCTGGGAGACGGCACGACTCACCAGGAGATAGAGGAAGGGGGGTGGCGCGGTTCGTCGGTTGAGAGAGGAGGGGGTCCAGCGTGGCTCACCAGTAGGAGGGGGGCAGCACGGCTCGCCAGTGGAGGAAGGAGAGAGAGGCGCCGCTATAGTGGACGAGGAAGGGGAAGGGGCGTTGCCGGAGTGGAACGGGAAGGGGTGTCGCCGGAGTCGTGCGCGATGACGGGAGGGAGACGAGGCACAAGGGATGCAGATGGACAAGTGCCAATGCCGATGAATACAAAGTGGAAGGGGTCTGAATTGAGGGATGGGGTGCGGATGAAGGCCCAATACCTCTTGGTATTGGAGATTTCCAATTCCAATACCAAAAACATCCAAACAGCTGGTATTGAAGATACCTAATACCAATTCCGAATTCCAGGCTTCAATATCTACTTCCAAACGGGGTCTTTATGATTTCTCCACTTTGGCTAATATACGGCTGCATCAAAATAAACACCAACACTTCTTGAAACTGTTAGAACTAAGCCGTATCACTATGTTGGATGTTATTTCTATATATGTTACTTTTATGCAGGAATTGACCATTAGAGATTTAAGAATTAAAGACCGTCAGTAATAGTACAGGGCTTCCATTTGTTGATTTCCTCTGCGGTCTCAAAATCGCTGGTTCTGGCCGCCCATGCATGATCATGATTTAAGTGCATCCATATATATGTCTATCAAAAGTTGACTCGCACGTTTTGTCTAAAACATCCACTACTTCTACTTATGACTTGGAAGAGACTTGCTATTGCCTTGATGCCATATATACACACATATACACTTTGCAGTCGTCGTTGCTTGACTGGTAGCCACATAAAGTGGCCCCAAACAGGAAACATCACCATCGGAGCCTCTAAATAGAATAGTGCCGCACCCACACGGTTTGACTAGACGCGCACCGGACACGGATTCCTTCACGGCTGACAAGTAAAACTTGCTTTTCGTTTCCTGACAAAAACATCACCATGCTTGAGCATGACGCGTGTTTCAGTGTTTAGTAGTGACTAGTGAGTGTACTAATAGAGTAATACTAGAGGGAGACAGGGAGTACCACTTCACGAGTGCTTTGTCCATTTAATTGGGAAGGAATAGGAAACCATGAGTGATTAGTAGTCTAGCTAGCAGCAGGAGATCGATCGGATCGATGATGGCTGACCCAGTGGCCAGCGTGGAGAAGATCGTCAAGATCGGGCTCAAGATCAAGGAGGCAGCAGACACAGCTCGCCGGAACGAGGAGGTGTGCCGAGAGATCAGGCAGAGGGTGCTCAGGTTCAGCGCCATCCTGTCGCAGCTGCAGCGGACGGGGATGCTGGACGACGACAACCCGGCCATGAGCGGCGCGCTGGAGGACCTGGAGGAGACGCTCGTGCGCGCCCTTGACCTCGTCGAGGCCTGCCAGCAGGGGAGGGGCCGGAGCGCCGTCCACCGGCTCATCACGGCGGGGAACCTCGCCAGGAAGCTGCGAGAGGTCAAGGACGATATCTCCAACAAGGTCATGCTTGCGTCTTTCGCCATCAACGCCAACACCACCATCATGCTACTGACTCTGCATTTCGATGGTGCCTATCCTCGCCCACGACCACCAGAGGTACACTACATATATATTCTCTTTGTCCTTACTCCTTAGAGAGAGAGAGAGAGACAGAGAGGGTATATATTGTCCATCATATATCTGAGCAACTGTTCTTGAAAGATAGTTTAGCAGCAAGTTTTGAGCAACAATATGTATATATAAAGGCGCACAATTTTGCCACAATATGAAAAGTATTTGACCCATGTATTCGCTAATATATATGTATTGTCTGCCAAGACTCTGTTTGGATTATTGTAGGCTGCAGTCGAAGCTTAACTACGGAAGCCAGCTAATAGCTTTTTATAGACTGGGGGGTTAAATAGATCAAAATGAGCTATTCTGAACTATAAGTTGAGTTGTTTGGAATTGGATCAGCTACTGCTTTTTCAGAAGCTAGCAACTTATTTTATTAGTTGATGCAAACAGGGCCTATCATATAGTCATCAGGAGATTAGACAAATTTTATTTGTTACAAGTAAATTGCCATGCTCTTTCAGGATGCAGGCGGACTGATAGAGATATCCCATAACAGCGACTCAAGTGAGGATGCTAGGTCAGATATATATGACGCAAATCCTTCTTTGTTGTGGTACTGTGATCCACTCAGATATAACCTTTTCTCCTATACTATATTAACAAAAAAAAATTGTTTTTGCATTATAGTGGCAATGGCAGATCTGAACAGAATGGTGAGGAAAATAACGTACTAGGACAATGTGAAACCCTGCTTGCTCCCTTAGTAGGTAAAAGGATCCGATCCTTTGTTATTTTTTATGCAACCTTGGCTAGTTATCAATTTACTACCCCTCCATCCTAAATTATAAGTCATTCAAAAAATCTTAGAGGGTCAAAGCATCTCAAGAGAAATACAAAAATTTATGACACCAAATAAGTGTACTATGAAAATATATTTAGTGAAGAATCTAATGACACTTAGTAGATATTATATATATTATTATCTTATTATATAAACTTAGTCAAAGTTGAGATGTTTTGACTCTCAAAGATTCTTGGAATGATTTACAATTTGAGATGGAGGGAGTAATAAAATTTGATACAAATCCACTCACCACGGTGGTTAGAAAAAGGAAATAAATACTAAATAGCATAGAAATTCTGACAAGAAGGCCAAAACATCATGGTGTTTTGGCATTATCTTTGATTTATTTTCTGAATAAATAGCACCAAAGGTTGTTTGGATCTCTCCGAATAAATAGCACCAAAGGTTATTTGGATCTCCTCCTCTAAACTTTAGAGCTCTAAAAACTGTAGAGTATTTTAGCTTAGTCTTTTACATCTAAAGCATTAATTTGTGGTTGAATAAAGTTTAGAGTTTAACTTTCTAGATCACCTACTTGGAGACTTTAGCTCTAAAGTTTAGAGGGACTCACTTTTGAGCTTTAAAGCTATAATTGAAGGTGGGGCTAAACTTTATGGCTAACTTTAGACTTTTTTTTTGGAGCTTTACCTCTAGAGGAATTCAAAAGAGGCCCTAAGTCTATTGAAGGTGCTCACGGGATAGGGATGTGTTCTATCTTTTTTCTTGAAGAAATATTTATGAAGCTCTTCTATTGACTTTGACTTGTCTCGTTCTTTATGTGTATCGTATAGCATCACAAATTGAAATTTGACCACACGGTAATGTTGCCATTTTTGTTACAAAATTCACTAGCAGCACAGGTATTCGTATTTAGAAAATAACCCTAAATAATAACCAAGCTGTCAAGCTGAGACACATGCCACTAATTGATGGATGCATACACATAGCATCGTGTGGTGTGTTTAGTTTCAGGAAAGGACTGACCATACAGCTGCGAAATACAAAAACAGAGATATATGAATGTTAATCTCCTGATCCTTCAAACTGAATGTTATGAATTATTCCTCGCAAAACAAAAAGGAGAATATTATGACTTCTACTGTAAAACTAATGTTATGACTACGCATTTCGTTTATGTTTGCATAATCCAAATCTGAACTTCATTTTTTAGATAACGGAAGTGAGTTCTAGCCAAATCTGAATTCATAGTATGTATTTTCCGCAGCAATAACCTTAAGACAGTTCAAGTTCTCTGAGTTGAATGGCGCTACCAATGGATATTTAGACAGCAACATCATTGGCCGAGGTGGCATAGCAACTGTCTACAAGGTACTTCATATGCCTAGTTTTCATTTTGCGGATTATTCAGATTATCACTGATGTGATGGAATCTCAAAGGGCAGCTGGGAGACACAAAATAAGCTGAGCTCTACAATTTTGATAGATATAAAGTTTATATTTATCTAACTTCATAAGAAAAAGGTACGATTTTCTATATAAGAGAGGAGAGACCACTTGACGTGTAGGCCCCAATATTAAATCAATAAAACAATCCAACAAACCAATTTGAAATGTTCAAGCGGGTATTTTATCCGGTTTGAAAGTTAAGGAGGTAGGTTGAACGGTATTTGAGTTCGAGGTTTTGAAATTCAGAGAGCAAATTGAACATTTTCCTAAATAAGGCTGAAGAGCAGGTCTTTTTGTTTCCCTTAATACAAAATTACAAAATTCTCCACTGCGTTCTTAGAAAGAAAAATAGCAACATGAATCTATCCGGCCTGTACCAGGGAGTATTAAATGACGGGAGTGTGATCGCCATCAAGAAATTCCGTTGGGCACCTCCCTTAGGTTGGGTTCACACATACGAGCAACTTCTTCTTGCTTCAAAGCTTCAGCACAAAAATATCATCAAAGTTCTGGGATATGCTCATATGAAAGGCAGAAAGGGCCGAAAAGGAGAATCAGAATACATTTGGGTTGAAGAATATGCACAAAAGGGAACCTTGCATGATATTATTCATTCCCAAGGCATGTTTATTTCCATTGATATATCGATCATACAATTTACCTCCTAGCCAACTTGTGGTTGCTTAATTAACTTTATGCTATACTTACTTCCTTATGAAATCTTGCAGAGCACCGGTTTGATTGGTCCATCCTGATCCAGATAATTGAGGGGATAGCTCAGGGCATAAATTACCTACATGAGCAACACATTGTCCATTTGGATCTGAAACCAACCAACATTGTCATGGATGCCCATATGAATCCTAAGATTACTGATTTTGAACTAGCCAAAGTACTGAATGGTAATCAGATGAAGCGTGAGATCATCACAGCTGGGACATTGTAAGATGTCATCCCTCAAATAATGATTTCCATCACTTAGGGTTTCTTTCCTTTTATTTATTTACTTTTCCTGATGTCGTTCATTTTCATTTATATAATCAGCCAGTATATAGCTCCAGAATATCTGACAGATGGTGCCGTGTCAACGATGAATGATGTTTATGCTTTTGGCATCACACTTCTTGAGACCGTCAGTGGTATCCGAAGACGAAGTAGCCAACCTAGAGAATTCCAGTTGCACCAATGGGTATGTGTTCAACATGCACCACAACATGGATGTGTTATTGTTTATCACAAGCTTGTGTAACAAATTCCACTGAAACTATCTATCACCTCTTAGTAATCAAGTTTCTTGTAAATTGAGCTACTGAACTGTAGGGGTGGCATGGCCTCACCATAATGTTATGCTATGCATAAATGAGCGCTCCTTGCGCCAACACACCTGTAATCACTATGCTCTCCTCTTATCAATGAAAATCTGTAACGGATCTTTCGGAAAAAAAAAGAAACTATCTATTGCCGTGTAAAACTTGAGTTGAACAAAAGATGTTCAATGAAGTGGGGAAAGAGTTCTTATTGCATATAATTTTTTCAAGCTCAAATATTGATAATTTTAGCTTGCAGCATCCATGATTTGGTGTATTTTTTATGCCATTTGAGAAGTGCTGCCAT
Organism: Eremochloa ophiuroides; assembly: GCA_038502445.1. Taxonomy (NCBI): domain Eukaryota; kingdom Viridiplantae; phylum Streptophyta; class Magnoliopsida; order Poales; family Poaceae; genus Eremochloa; species Eremochloa ophiuroides. The sequence continues at coordinate 90,431,493 of JAHLJS010000007.1, read as the reverse complement.
GGATTGGTAACACGGTAGAGAAGGCCCTATTATATAATTCTGTGTTCCTGTTGTGTTAATAATGTCAGGCTTGGAAGGCTCTCGAAGGTCAAAGAAAGGAGTTTGATCCACAACTGGTTGGCGAGTCTCAGATAGTGGAAATAAAAAGATGCATAAAGTTAGGACTGTGGTGCGCTCAGCATGAGCGAAGAGACCGTCCAACCATGGCAAATGTTCTTCTGATGCTTAATGGCGAGAAGGAGGTACCGGCCCCAAAGAAACCAGCATACATCAAATCAAATGCCTAGAATGAATGGACTTTAGGTCTGTAGCCACTGCTCATCATTCATCTACAACATTCGCTGTGCTACTGAACTCTGCTATACAATCACTCAGTTTGTAACTATAACAATGGAGATTATTTTGAAATGCTTTCTTTTGTTCATTAGTTAAGGTTTTATTTAGTTCGGTGTCCAATCTGATTAGTGCATATATATTAAGGACTAGTAAGCTGATCGAAAAACACAACAATCTCAAACAACCAGCGTTGTACATAATAGAAGGGGCAGTCAGGGGTCAGCGTGGTCAACCTTGTCGATCAGTTGGATGGAGGAGCCTTACATGATACTTTAGGGCATGATGATTGGTTTCGTCTAAATATTATTACCACACCTTGTTAGTCAGGCCATAGTTTGTTAGGCAGCTACTTTTGACTATTAATTGCCACAACATTGGTGACTGGAATCTGGGATAGATGGAGCGGGAGCTGTAAGAGCAGTCCCAATGGTAATAAATGATCGGTTTCTATTTCTCTTAAGGTGCCACAAAAGCAGAATAATGATGTGACAGTCTAACTAATGAAGAAAGAGAGGGAAAACTGGAAAAATCGTTTCTTTGGAAGGAAACCAAGTCTTCCCTTGGCCCGAGGCCTGAAGAAACGATGGAATCGGCGTTGGGAAGAAACCACCGGTTTCTAAGTCACACATGTCGTCGCCTCGCCCGCCCATGCCAGCCAGCTCCGCCGTGCTCGCACTAGCACGGGTCTGTCACGCCCGCTGCTCGTGCCGGAGCCGTGCGCTGGAGATGCGCGCTCGCCCGTCGGAGCCACGTGCTCTTCCGCCGCGCTCGCCCGCTCGCCCACGCCGGCCAGCTCTGCCCCGCTCACGCCAGTCCATCGCGCTCGAGTTCGCGCCAGTCCGCGCTCACGCTCGCGCCGAAGATGCACGCTCGCCCGCCACGCCCGCTGGAGCCGTGCTCGCCGGAGCCACGCGCTCGTCCACAGCGCTTGCCGGATCTGCGCACTCGCCCGCCGCGCTCGCGCCGATCTGTCTCGCTCGAGCTCGCGCCAGTCCGCCACGCTCGCGCTCGCACCGGTCCGTCGCGCTCGAGCTCGTGCCAGTGCGCCGCGCTCGTGCTCACCGGCTCCGCGTGCTCGCGCCAGTCCGCCGCGCTCGTGCTCGCCGGCTCCGCGTGCTCGGCCTCCGCTGCGGGCGTTTGGCCTCCGGGAGCTCCGCGCCACGACGCGCGACTTCAGCCCGCAGCTCATGTTCAGCGAGGGCGGCTTCGGGTGCGTCTACAGGGGCGCACTCTGGCTCCTCGGCGGCAGCCTCCGTAGTCCGTGCTCATGGTCCGTGCTTGTGCGAGTTCGTGACTCGTGAGGAAGCTTTGCTAGCTTGTGCCAGTTCTTGAAGAAGAAAGAGGATGGCAGTCTGAGCTGCTCTGCTTGTGCGTGTTTGTGAGAAAAAGAGAGGATGGCAAACGGAGGAAAAGATAGAGGTTGGAGAGAGAGGAGAAAAAAATGCTAACATTTATTACCTATATAGACTCTTACATTGTGTGAGTTAGTTTCTCCTGATAATTTGTTGCTGATGTGGCTGTTATAGAAATTGTGTATAGTTTCAAGCCTTGGGACTGCATAAATCATCGCCGGCATTTCTTGACTTGGATGACAAGGACGGATCCAGGCGATGTGGAAGTGGGGGGCGGCCTGGCTAGTGCCTCCTGGTTGGTGGCGGTCGGCTTTGATGCTCGAGCTTGATGCGGATGCGGATGCGGATGGGTCAAGTATTCGCAGGTTGGACTACGGTAATGCCAACTGGGGTTGGGCTTTTGAGTGGGCTGCGGCTACTCTAAACAAACTGAAAAATAGGCCCAAAATCTAGTTCCATTCTTCTCTCGCAGCAGACAGGAGCTGAGAGGTAAGAAGCCGTAGAAAGTGGGCGGCGAGCCGGGGGGGGGGGGGGGGGGGGGGGGGGGTGTTCTTGGCAACCAAGTTGGTAGATGGGGCAGCCGCTCCACCTAGGGTATCTTCACCCCCGGAAGATGAATAGGGAACAACGACAAAGCTCATTTGGAGTTACTTACGTGTGGTTGCTGATGGACTCACCGAATCACTGCAAGCACAAAGAGAATCAGTGAATTTATATTAATTTTTAAGATAGTATTTAACCATTATTACACTAGCCACTACGACGGGAGGACACTCCATAGTTCCAAGTTTAACATAGGCTTTCACGACCCACACATTTATCTTGCAGTGCTAGGCCCAGTCGCCCAGACATGGACCAAAAAGTTAAGCATAGACCAGCTTTCATAAACACAAGCTCCATGGACCGGCCCTGTTCCAAAATGATTGACCTTTCTGAAAACAGTTCAATCATCCTAATATTCAGCCTGTTCTTTTTACGCGGGAAATAAGCGCTGAATTTGGCTTGTGCTGATTTGTTGTAAGAGAAAAATACTGTTTCGTGGTTGAAAATAAGCGCTGATTGGTCAAAAAAACAAGCTGATTATCAATTGAACAATTAATAAGCCCAATCATCGTAATATTATCAATTGAACTACTGTAGCCCTTTTGGAATCGTTATCTTTGAAGATTTCTCAAGAAACAACTTGGGTGCATCTCTCAAATGAGGTTTCTATAGACAGATGGCAAAGGTTTCGCCGTATTTTTATTAGACGAGAAAAAATAAAGAAAGAGAAGTGTACATGAAAAAGACTACAATGGACGAGCCACCAATGCAAGGAGGAGCTTAGGAGTGATGAAGTACAGTACTATGAGCTATGATGTAGCAGTCGACAGTAACAACAACGTTTGGGTGCTTATTGAAAAGGGTTCTGCACACACGAAGCAGGCACGGACTAGCTAGTAGTAGCAACTAGGAGGAGAATTTCAAGAGCATGTCATGGTGGTACACCTCGCCGGGCCTGATGATCTCCGACGGGAAGTTGGGGTGGTTGACGGCGTCGGGGAACGCCTGCGTCTCCAGGCAGAGCGCGGCGTACTTCTGGTACACCTTGCCTGCCTTGCCCTTCTCGTCCTTGACCCAGTTGCTGGTGTAGAACTGCACGCCGGGCTGGTTCGCCCACAGCTCGAACGCCCGGCCAGACGCCGGGTCCCTGACGAACGCCACCTGCGTGAACGACTCCTGCTGCCCGCCGTGCTGCACGGCGTAGTTGACATCGAACCCCACCGCGCCGCCGCCGGAGACGAGGCCGATGCGGTCGCCGACGCGGGTGAGGCCGCGCAGGTCGTAGGGCGTGCCGGCGACGCCCGCCACCTGCCCCGTCGGGATCATGGACCCGTCGACGGGCGTGTACTGCGACGCGAACACCTGGATGAGGTGGCCCAGCACGTCGCCGCTGCCGGCGCCGGCGAGGTTCCAGTACGCGTGGTTCACCAGGTTCACCGGCGTCGCCTTGTTCAGGGCCGTCGCGTTCATGTGAAGGCTGAGGTCGTAGGGGCTCGTCAGCTGGTATGTCACGTACACGTCCAGGTCGCCCGGGAATCCTGCAAAAATGCACGTTCGGTTGATTTTGAGCAGCGTCAGCAAGCAAGCATGTGCAAGCATGTGCAGCTCATGCTCATCATCATCGGGCACTGGGCACAAGGTCAGAAGCTAATAACTAATAAGATAAAGCCCACAATGCTAGTCGTCTCATCATCGGGCACTGGGCACAAGGTCAGAAGCTAACTAAAATAAAGCCCAAAACTAATATCAATCAGAACCAATGAGCGATGATACTGCAAATTTGGTGTCCCTTTTTTTTTCCCCTACTATGAGATTCGAAATTTGACTTGAACTTCGGAACGAAGGAAACAAAACAAAAAAAAAAAAAAGTCAGAACTAATCGCAATGCAATCAGTGGATGATTTGACTAGTTGGACCCTTTTTTTTAATTGGAGAATGCAAATTTGACTTCTTGGAATTGCCAGTTCAGACGCGAATGAAAAGATTACTTTTTTTTTTGGCGCGTTTCGAGTTGGTTTACCTTGCTCTCCGTCGAAGCTGTGGTAGTAGAAGGTGATGTAAGGGGAGTCGCTGTCAGGCACGTTCTCCTTCACCGTCCAGATGACCTTGCTGAAACCTCTGTGGCCACCTGATGAACAACGACGGCGAGATCACTAAGCTAGTGAATCGGAATCCATGGAAGATAGAGAGAGTGACATGAGAACGATCGAGAGCTAGCGTACCGTGGAGTGCGTTCTTGCCGTCGTTGATGTACAGGTGGTAGGCTTTGCCGTCGAGCACGAAGCGGCCCTTGGCGACTCTGTTGGCCACGCGGCCGACCAGCGCCCCAAAGTAAGAAGAACCATTCTGTTGAACACAGGAGGAAGAAGAGAAATGATGCACACTGCAAGCTGTAGCTCTAGAGTGTGCATATATATGTGAGAAGACAGAGATCTGTGATCTTACCACATACTCAGCAATAGTGTCATACCCAAGGACGACATCCGCCAAGTTGCCTACAGCAAGCAGAAATTCACATGAGCATGTAAAGTTGTAAACCAGCGTTATGCTTATGCAGTCTCACAAAGCATTATTAGTTTATTACGCAAAGGCGTGTAAACCATACCTTTGGAGTCAGGAACGATGACAGACATGAGGGTGGCTCCCCAGTTGGTGACCTTGATGGAGAAATCCCCCTTCTTGTTCTTCAGCTCGTAGACCCCGACCATCTTCCTCGCAGCATCGGCACAGTCGGCCAATGCAAGGCACAGCAGTAGAGAAGCAGCGAGGACCAACGCAGCCCTCGCCATTGCTGGCAAAGCTACTTGCACACACTAGGTTGCAGAGGAGATGTGGCGCAGCTGGGACGAGTACTCGGAGATATATGTGGGTGATCAGTTGATCAGCTTCTTCTCCGGCCGGTTTCCTGCTCCAAATAGTCTTAAACAAAAGGGTCTAGTAGTGGCTGCCTTTTCAATTCTATATATGCTGGCATCTCGTGTGATTCTTTTCTTTCTAGAGATCTGAGATCTAGTCATAGTTTTTTGGCGGCTAATCTCAGCTTTTTTTTGTACGATTACTTTGCCACATTATTCATGGCACTTTGCCACGTTACATATTTTGGCTCAGAGATCTGAGAGTCTGCTAACCATATGCAGAGGAATGGTAGATCTCTTCGGTTCGGATCTGCCTCGATCTATAGTTCACTGACATTGATTAATTGTCAAAATACGACTGAACCGACAAGGCAAAGGAGTTCCTAATAATTGCATGTTACCATTTTACAATGGACTAAGGGCGCCCTCAACTGATATACCAGCTAGCTTATTCATGCCATGTCATTGGCATCTTATGATATTAACCCTACTTATATATAATTTTTTATATTATTCTATATCTTCTCTCCCACCTAAGAAGTGATAGGAGGCTATCACTATGGCCCTATCACTTCTTATGGCCTCAGTGCGAGAAGGCAAAAATAATCGTGGTGTTAGGAGGCCACGAGAAGTGATAGGCCATCACCATGATCCTAGCCATACGTATATTTTTTATTCTACATCTTATGGCCTCCTATCACTTCTTAGGTGTTAACCCTGCACACACACACACACACACACACACACACACACACACACACATATATATATATATATATATATATATATATATATATATATATATATATATATATATGTGGTGCATATTCACGAGAGTAGTTACTCCTATCTTTAAAAAACCACCTTGCGTATGTATTCATACTTGTTTATCACTTTAAGTATGTTTACATACTCATATTAAGGTGCTCCAAATTTTCCTATGCGAAAAAAATTCTAGGGAATCCATACTTTTTAATATATTACGAAAATGATACTTACTGTAAGTATATAAAATAAGTATGACCACATACTCGATGTATGCATGCATATTTGATAAATATACTAACATAGATGGTCTAGTATGATCATATACTTCATGTATATACACTTTATTCGGTTATATATGCCCTAAATCTGAAGATATAAGCATAGGAGTAACTACTCCGTGAGAGTAGGAAATAATATATATATATATATATATATATATATATATATATATATATATATATATATATATATATATATATATATATATATATATATATATATATATATATATATGCCAACCCTATTCGGTACCCGGGTACTAATTAGCTATTCAGTACCCACTAGCCCCCGCGCAAGAACCCTTGGGCCAATGGCCTCCGCTCCCACGTGCACGTGCACCTTCCACGTCCGTGCGTTTTCCATGCAGTTGTTCACGTTTTTTTTCTAGACTAGACTAGACGGTTTTTTTGTTTTTGTTTATTCCCTGGTTTGGTTTTTATCTTTTATGGCAAACTGATATGTTTAGTCGCCTGCTGTTTTCTTCTTTTCTGTGTGTCCGTCCGTTTTTTTTCACCAGCTTATTTTTGTTTTCCATTTCCTCGCTAGTTTGTTTTTTTTTTTGGAAGCCGATATTTTTGGTTGCTAGTCCACACAAGTGACACTGCTTTTCTTTTTTTTGTGCACTTCCGTTTTTTTTGTCACACAGAATACAACTATATGATCATTAAACAAACTATAAAATTTATTTATCAAAGTGACAATATATTGCACTCTCAATGACAAAAAATCCAGAGGTATGGAATTTTAGTTTGGAAAAGCATATATGTTCAATATGAAAGTAAAAGTTCAATATGAAAGTAAAAGCTCATATCACGCTTACGATTCAACTTGAATCCTAGTAAATTTGTTATGCTACCAATCAGATTAATACAATCTTTTCCTTCTGAACAAAAAATCAATCAATCCTAACTTCTAATAATTGATGGCTCTCGGCAAAACAGCTTCCCCGTCAGTCTTAAACTGAATGTGTGCTTTAGACATGAAAAAAAAATCCACAAACTATTATCCTGTTCGGAAAAAAAAATATCAGTGTGACTAATAATTGCGTGATGCACAGGACACTGTCAAAAAGGACTAGTCTCCATTGTTGGATAAAACATATGGGTCTCAATCCAATTAACTTTTTTGTTTATAATTGCACAAAACATCAGCATACTATACAAGCAGAACCATGACTAGAACTCCAATGGAAATAAGAACTCAAAAAGAATTCTTAAATATAAAACCATTAGAACTAGGTAATAATCAACAATTCAAACAGTATTAACTTCAAGAAAAATGCTAAGGGAAAGAAACATCAATCCATAGCATTACATGACAAGATACACGTTTAGTTGCCAGTAGAAGAGCGAGGTTTGGACCGAAATTTACGTTCTTATCACACAAGATAAGCGACATTGATGAAAGCACCACATATAAAAACAAAACAAGAGGTAGCAATATTATCAATATAAACACGCTTGTGCTAATCAATATACTACAAAAAAACTACATAATTTGATTCCATTTTTCATTACGAAGCAAAGACAGCCAACTAATAAGTGGTTAGTGTCACAAATCTTCATTTTCCTAGCAATTTTAGTCAACTGGCTAGCTAGAAATGGCTATAGCAAAATGAGGCAAGGTAGTCTCACGATGGATGCTGATGAATTTATTGTTGCGGCGTGCAGGTGCAGGACATCATCCACATAGCCCTAGACAATCCACCTACCCTCCCTATTTTAACGGCACACATCTTTGTGCAAACCATCAGAGGTCCAGGTGGCTGGGCTCAACAACCTGATCTTCACTGATGCCCATCTCCACCTTAGGGATCCTTCTTTTTGGACTTTTTACACTTCCCTATTACCTCAATGGGAAAAAAACTATAGAGTATTTCTCATGCAGCTACTAACATATTGATCTGCATCACATAAACAAGATGGTCGGTAAACAAATTTAGAACTACAAATTATACTATCTCTTGACGTATTATCAAGATAACACTGAAATAAAGAGGGAGGAGTTCAAAATGTAAAACAAACAGAATATATGTATGGCCAATCAGAACTACAAAATGAATGCTGGTGTTGAGAGATGGGCAAGTGAGATGCAATATTGCTTCGACAGGGACGGGAGTATGGCAGCAGCCAACAAAGATGTTGCCATGATGAGATCGGTGCTAAACATTGCTCCTTTTGTTCCTAAATAGTGTTTTTCTGATTCAACTAGAAAAAAGCTATTATCTTTAGAACAATGAGTGCTTGCAATATTATTTAAGAAACAACATATAGATGGCATTGGTAATCTAAAACATTAACTGAAGAACAACTGCAAAAACATAAGCATGCATATAAAAATGGCAGTTTTAATTAGACAATTAATCACCTACACATCATTTTTTTGATCCAACAAGCCACTGGAAAAAGAAAGCTGGTGGATTAATCTGGGAATTTAAATAAAAAAATGTTTTGCTTTACCTCTGGAAAAGAGTTACAGTAAAAAAATTAACAGGAGCACAAAAACATAGACAGATGAGGTCTCAGTTGACCACATAAATTTAGTGGGAATAAACAGTACAAAGAAGTAAAATTTGAATATGGCAAAAGAAGAAAGGGATATTTAACTATTTAGTGGGAATACACAGTCATTGGCTTCTGGATATTCAGCCCAACATGGGGCTACAGTCCGAACCCTGAAGCTAAAAACAAAATAAAATCGAAATTAGATAGAGCTGAAAGAGAAATAAGCACTGAATAATGGAACGCTAACCATTTTATTTGCATCTCTAAGGGTATGTTCACATAAATTTTTTCCTATTCTACTCACAATTTTTACAAGCCTGACAAAGCAAGGATTCCATTTTCACATCAGATACTTGGAGCAAAATTAACGAAATATTGTTGGCTGCTGGACCAGCAACCAGGTGAGCAGTGCTCACCTCCCTCTCCCTCACCCCTATCCCAAGGTTGAAGAAGAGCAGGGCTCTCTGTTACTCACACACACACTGCAGAAGTAGAAGAGTTGAAGAACAAGGAAGCACAATAGAGATCCTTTCTTTGAAGCTCAAGCTTACTTCTCATTGCTAGCATGTGGGTACATATTTATAGTACATGGGCAGCTGCTAAACAACCTGAACTGCAGCTGCTTTTTAGTTGTAAAATCAAACTTGACTACTCCTACCTGCTGTCAAACAGCTGTAAAACATCTTCTAGCAAATTCTAAATTGACTACCACTACTTGCAAGCCAAGATAACTTAGTGACTAAACCAAGGAACATGTTGTACAAGAAAGGTTGCAGCAGATTATTCAACAAATATAAGGGTTGATGCCAATGTAATATACTACTAGAATTAGGATGACGAGCTTTACGGAAAAAAAAAGTTAGAATGACTACCATTACTAGATTGGAAGCATGACAGGTGTTTTCAGGGTAAACTATTGTCGAAGAATTGACCTTATAGATGAGTAGTCAAGCAGCGCTGAAAATCCTTCGACGGAAAGGGTGTCTCCCATCTCGCAAATAGTGGCAATAGATTAATTACTCACAAAGTCCTGTCCGGAGCAGCCATGATCACGTACTAGCCTTAGCTTTTCTCTCTTCTGAAACTGTTATAGTACCATCAGTAATCAATAATCGGATATAATCAATAGAAACATAACAAGTTGTTTCGAACTACTGCTATACTATCAAACTAAGCAGACGTCTTAATCGAGTGCACTACATACCAATCAAGCAACAAACGCTCTACCAAAATGTTTTTAAAGCAATAAATAACAAAGAAACATGACAACCTTTGGGCAAAATGTAGAATGAAGTAGCTAGCCTATGGCGATGATAGTGCTCTATGTATATATGTGTATACACACTGACATTTGTATAGTAGCGTGGGTCTTCTTGGTGAAAACAATGTAAGCCTTTTGGCTAGCGCTAATTAGGAAACACTGTCATGTTACCCTTTTGCTGCCAATAACGATAGTTGTCGACCATAACATGCATGCACTCTGCTGGCTTTGACCTAGTAATCATAGTCATACTTGGTAAACATTGTATACTCTTCGCCTTGCTCCCATTGAGACAGATAGTTGAATGCTCCTCATAGTTGACGCAGCTGTGACTCAAGCTGTACATGTTTAAGCATAAACATGTATATACGTGGTCAAGGATGTAGTACGTGACAATAAACAAGTATGTTGAAGTAGCACGCATGTATATATTCATTCATAATATACATGTCCGATGGACTTACTAGACAAGCTTGCATGTTAAAAACCATTTCTATCTCTCTAGCGGTAGAGGTCCATTGCAGCTGATTGAAGCAGCCTGCCATGATCTGTGAACGAAGCGAATGTGTCATGACTGGTTATGGCGCAACACGAGTGTAGATGCTTCACCTATACCAAACCCTTGATAGCTCACGTGTGTAACCCTTTAAGATGTCATTGTTTACAACACCTTGCCTATAACTCATATTTGTGGCTAGAAGACCTAGTTTTTGAGCCACTCGGAATGGTTGACTGTTGACACTTCTTAGCGCAATCACCAGAGACAGGGTGTTAGGTTATCGCTGATAACGGCGCCAGAAGTGCCTGGGGTATTTCTTATGTCTATTGGATAATTCCGTAAGTGCACAGAATATACCGCTGTAGCACTTCACCCAGGAGTATTCCAAGGTATCGTTATTTATTTTATCCCAAGGGAAAGCGGGCTAGGAATGTTAATAAAAGAGAGATCCTTAAGTCAATTGTAAATTAGCAACCAACTAATGATAGGGGGTAAAACGATATAGAGGAAAGATAATGACACAGAGACAAGATAAGGTTTAAGATAATTAAGGATAACTAGTAGAGCATAGCTAAGTGGGAGGACAATGAGTAAGTATAGGACTCCTATGACTCTTACTTTACTCCTGTGAACTTAACCTTAATAGATAGATGACTTAACTAGATTGATACCTTACTTCTTGAGTGCAGGGGATAGTCCGAGACAATAGAGGATATAACCTCTACCCAAAACGGCTATACTCTTATGGGAGTCTACCTTTTAAGAACTTGGCTAAAACACGTGGTGGGGTACTAAGACTAGACAGGGCTATCACCACCTGCTAGAACCCACAAATAATCCGTACGACAAGCGGCAATCAAAGGCAAGACTTAGTATAAGCACCACGCTCACACTAACTCTCACTACTCTAGTTGTGTACAAGGCAACTAAAGCACCCTGTGATAGGCGATGAACAGCACACAATGGCTGTTTACAGGATCACAACCTAGTATAAGTCGACTATAAACTAAGATAAGACACAACAATACTATAATGAATAGTAAAGTACTAAGTAAAGACTCAGTAAAGTAAAGTAAAGATAATATATAATGATAAAGGCAAAGTCTTACAGAAGGAAAGGTACAAGAGCTATACTAGATTCTCCCGAAGACGATTCCGGAGATCCCGAGCGTAGCTCGACTCGACTCTAATTCCCACACTAGACTAATGCTACTACTAAGGAGAAGTAATGGACTCTAGCTTGCTTGTTGCCTTCTTGTGTCTCTTTTGTGTCTTGAAAGGGTGGAGGCAGCCTCTATTTATAGGGGGAAGTGGAGAGGTGCCACGTCAGAGATCCGCGTGCTCCTCCATTCTCCTCCCTTGGAATGAACCACCTCAAAACTGCCTTAAGATGGACGGCAGTGGACAAACCATCACGTGGGAAACATGCATGAGTCGGTGGGGAGCCAACCGACCTGGCTGGGCCCCTGGGGGGTCGACCAACCCCCTATGACAGGTGAGCCTAGCCAGGGGCTTCTAGAAGGTGTCCCCATCTGTCATAGAGAGTTGCTCCACCTTTTGCTGAGTGTTTGTCACGTTGGTTCATCCCTTGATCCTTGTGCTTTGCTTCACTACCGTTGAATGGAAACAAACTCTGATCCGAAGGTAGAAATGAGCGGAGTGGAGTGTCACGAGGATCATGCCACGTCACCAGAGCTCAGTGGGCCCCATACATGGGTCGGTCGACCCCATGCATGGGCCCACCTAGACCTTGGCTTTCTTCCATTTGATGTTGTATCCATTATGTTGAAGTGTGGTGGCCTGGGGTCACCATGTGTGGGTTGGCTGACCCACACAAGTGGCCCCTAGCTGCTCACTTTTGTCCTGTTTTGATCTTCTCTTCATTCACAAGCTAAGAGTACAAGTGAAACTAGTTATTGGATAAAATATGTTCATGTTATGTTATTATTCCATCAAAACCGAGGCCGTTGACAGTGTTAGGGTATGGATTTTCAGGGCTTATCCACCGTCAATAAGATCCCCCAAGCTCACCCTTTGCTCGTTCCGAGCAAATAATTAAACTTAGCCTCGGTGGATCAGGAGTTGCTACTATGTTCATACTTCAGTAATACCATATGCACAATAGAATACTTATCTTTTGAATGGAAAAATTGGCTATAAAAATTTATCATATTATCTTAATCTTTTATGGGGCTAATGACTTTTCCCTTGCCTTAAATGGTTGAGAGACAGAACAGTTTGACTAGAGCTCTAACTTTCTTATTCTTTGCAAGTTTCATACTGGAGGTTTTAGTAATGTTTTTCAAAAGAAAACTTAATGTTCCTCATATGGTTCTCTCATGTCGCTCAAATGGTGTATGATTCCTTACCAAGGCACATAATAAATGTTGCCTTCTCTTTTCATCCTACTTCTAAAATGGCTTATGTGGAGTTTAAAGTAGGAATGAAAGAGTACAGCATACTTACTTTGCATGTATTGTAGAGTCAAAGCTTGGATCCAAAGAGAGAAGTGCCATGTCCTTAGATCGAGATGTGCAGGTGTGTAGAAAATATTGGACTATAATGCTCCTTTATTTTGAATTGTATCTCTCTCTAATAAATTCTAGAGACATGGCTATCATTTTTATTCTTTTATTTATGAGCTTAGATTTGCTCATATTTTCTTTTCTTTTCTATGGACTTCCTTATGTCCATCTTTCTTTCTTTTTTCTTTTATTTTGCATAGCCTTTTGTCTCTTCTACCATATCAACTAAGAGAGATATTTCATGACTTTAACACTTGGAGCATTTATTTGGTGGAAATGAGTGGCATGTTGTTGCGTACTTCCAGTGTAGAAGTAGCATAAATATGAGTGGTGTGTACGTGATCTCGATCTTGGGGGCATGATAAGTCTCTCAATAAGGGTTAACAAGACTTGACAAAACTCATTGCAAAGTAAATAGCTTATGTGGAAGGGCTAAGACATGTGTAACATATATGGCTATGGTAGGAATTCATTACCATTGAGGAACAATAAGGTTTTGATTGTTTTTAATAAATTAATCTCCAGTAATTATACATGCTTAGAACAATATTATAGTAGCTCTTGTTTCACCATATCATATCTCACAATAGCTTAGTCTTAGTTCTAGCATTTGCAATCCACAAAGTGTTTAGGTTCATGATGATTTTAAATGAGCCAAGTAATCCATACTCAAAGAAATACTAGGTTGTAAACTAGGCATTAAAGAAACATCAACAGAGCAACTATTCATTATTCCAATGAGGAAGATAAACATTTATGAGACATATGAGATATGGGGAATATTTTTGGTATTTTTATTATTTTAAATGCAATAATTAAAAAACAATGCAATATGCTAAGATAGAATACTTACCTTAGTGGGGGAGAGGATCTCCCCCAGGCTTGGCTTTTGCTCACTGTGGCGGTGGATAGTATTGGAACCATCCTGCCCAACGCTGTGCTTCTTCATCTTGTATGGCTTGCAATAATTAGGCATTATGTTGTGCCATGTTTAGTGTTGCATCTTACTCAACCTGCATTGCGCCCATGTCGTCGATGAGTTGATCTACTTCCGTCCTTTCGTTCCAACATCCTCTCGCTCGTGTGGATGAACGGGGAGTGCGCACTCTTGGAGTGGGCTGTGGAGGCATTTCCATAGACCCTGAAATGTCCATGGAACTTGCCTCATCGCCTTCTTCTTCATTTCCCCCTACAGGCTGTCAGGTGCCGCCTTGCTCGAATTGGGTGGCCTGTGACCTGCTTCTAGTCATCCTGCTTGTTCCTACAACATGTTGGCTTCTTGCCTCTCAGTCCAGTTTAATGGTTAGTGGGCGAAGCGCATACAACCGACGTTTCTCACATAGGAGAGGGACCTCAGCTGTATGGCCACGATAAATCATTTTAAGGCCATCTTTTGGACCTCTCTTTAAAACTTGAGCACTTATGAAGAAATCTTCAGTTATAGTGTCTCGAGAAGAGGCAATGTATTCAAAGTAATGTGTTCCATTTAACAGATCCATTGTTTCAGCAATGCGAGTGATAAAGGAAGTGAAGAATATAGGTTCTTCTCTTTGGAACACTCCAAGCCAAAAGCTGACTAACCGTTTAGCAGGTGAAACTTTTATTTTATTGGTTATGGCATAAAGCAATCTTAGCTCATCATTGTATAGAACTTGCACATTATAGCCAGAAAAAAGTGTTATAGTCATCCAATAGTGAAGAAAGCGCAGAGTAGGATTATGAATTTCATCAGGATTGGGATTAGAGCAATCATCAGATCCGGATATGGCTTTTCAAAAATCAGCTTTATCAAATCTTCTTGTGGCATTAATTAAATCTAGCTGACAGGTGTTATCAAAACCAAGAGCCACATTAAAAACTTCTCAAGTCAAATTGTATTCTTTATTAAACATGCGAAAGTGAACACCATCATCTGTGACTTGTAAAGAGCATAGGAATTCCATAGTGAGCTTTTTAATCCCAAGTTTAGGAACTTCTCAAAAGCTTCCCCAACCAATTTTATTAAACACCGTATTAAATTCTGCGGTCATACCTGTGCTCAAAAAGACAGGATCGATGATGCCGGTGTGCTCGAACCCACGGTGTCGGATGGAGAGATACCTTTGGTACTCTTCTTGGTTCAACGTGAGGCCGCTCTCAGGATCGAACGTTCTCTCGGGAGACACGTCTAGCACTTCGTGGCCTTCTCTTGGTGGAGCTTCTCTTCCTTCTTCTTTGTCATGGCAGGGTCGTCGGGAGGAGCTCCCTATGGCACCCTTGGCCTTCTTGAACGCGGAGGAGAACTTCTTCATCTTCCTGCAGCAATGAGAAAACACAAGCACACACATGGACAACAAAGATTAGCGTTAGCGTTAGTTGTCCCAGTGTTAGTAGTCCTTGCGGGGTATGGTCACCTCCACAAAACTGTTCTTGTGGATAGGGAATACTCCACAAACGTATTCTTGAGAGCAAAGACAAGCTTCTACTACTACAATATTTTTGGGTTTTTGGTTTAAATGGCTAACTACTAAACTTGAGAAGAGACTTGCTCAACTAGAGAAAAAGAGAGAGATTGTGTGCTCAAGATGATTCAGCTGGTTTTGATGTGGGAATGAGCAGACAATGCAAGGGTATTTATAGGGGAGAAGGGCTGGTGGTGGAGCCACTAGGGCTAGGTCGGCCGATCCCCCTATGAAGGGTTCAGAGCTGTTCTCACCATTAGACAGGGAATCCAATTGATTGCTGACAAAATTTTTCAGAAGTGGCTTTAAACATGGGTCGGCCAACCCATGTCTAGTCCCGTTTTCAGCTTTAATCAATGTGTTTCACTTTGTGCAGCAAAGTAAAGACTAGTGGTGGACCAAAAGTGGTGAAGCTTTGTAGATATTCCCTTTCTTATGCTTGGTGAAAGTGAAAGGTGTATGACAAAAGTGAAGACATGCTTTAAAGTGATTCCCATGGAACATGAGAGCACTAATGCATGCCTATGGGACCCAAAGTTTTAAATCTCCGGCTATAGCTGCAGCTATAGCCGGAGATAGCTGCCACGCAAGATAAAAGTTAAGATATTCAACTTTTAGCGCTATCAGATGGAAACCACGATTAGTTAGAGATCTCCCGCAATTGCCGCTAATTGAAGATCATTTTAGCCAGCTAAATCTTTCGTGGGCCAAAGAACTGAGCGAACAGCCCAACAACAGCCCACCGTATGTAGCAACCCTAGCCTTATTCCCAATCCTAATCCCAATCTCTCACGCTCGTCTCTCTTGTCTCGCAGAAAGGGGGCGGCGACGGTGGCGACGGCGACTGCAACGCATCGGCAGTGCGGGGCACCAAGCAGCGCGGCCAGCCGGAGGTCCAACTCGGAGCTCGGCCCCCACCGGCGCGGCTAGCCGGAGCTCCAAGCGGTGGCAGCAGTGGCCAATCGAAGCTCTCCAAGTGGCGACGCGGCCAGTCGGAGCTCCAGGCGGCGGCGGCGTCCAGTCCGAGCTCCAAGTGGTGGCGGCAGCTGCTGCTTTTGCTTCGACGGCGGCGGCAGCAACGCATCGGCGTGGGCCCCTCCAAGCAGCGGTGGCTAGCTAGAGGTCCAACTCCAAGCTCGGCCCCAAGCAGCACGGCTAGCCGGAGGTCCAAGCGGCGGCCAGTTGGAGCCCAAGCGGCAGCGGCGGCGAGCAGTTCTTCACCTCTTCGTCTTCCCCAACCCATGCAGCAGCTTCATCTTTAGTTCTTCCTCTTCCCAAGTGCTTCATCTTCAGTTATGCCAAGGTCATGTCATTTTTTTCATTTTTTTCAACATCAGCTAAATTGCATAGCTGCAGCTATCTCCCGCAATAGCTGTGCTTAGCTGTTGAGAAGGTCAGTAGCTAAGAGGCTTAGTGGGCTATTTTAAACCTTGATGGGACCACTTTGCTAGTTTTGAGCTGGTTGTTTTGTCCCAAGATGAAAAGAGCATCTTATGCTTAGAGTGATGAACCATGGGACCATTTCTTTTTAGACTTTGGTTAGAGTGGTGTGCATAGGATTCCTATGTGAGGCAATTGGGAGACAGCAGGGTGCAACAGGAGTCAAGGTGGGGTCGGCCGACCCCACTTTGGTCCCCTATGGGCATTCAAGTGTTGATCAGGTGCCAGAGCATCTAGCCAGAGTGAAAGGAGTGGAAGTGGGCCCAATGGTGGGGTCGGCCGACCCAACCTTGGGTTTTTGACCAGCTCAACATTTTATTGCAAGTTGTTCTCAAGTTTTTATTTACCATGGTGAATTATTTTGTCGAAATAAATTATGCAAAGTTTTAAATATGAAAATGCAGTGCAAAAATGTAAGAATTGGAAATACAGAAATTAAATATGAGATAACTACTGATTTGCCTTATCAGCAAGGGCTCCGTGTTTTAGGTCCATTGAGCAGGACCTCTCCTTTTCGGGTTTATTCTTCGGGTGCATCGGTCGGTCCTGGAGACGGGGACTGTGATGATTGCACCTCTTTCTTCGGCCATTCCTTCTTGGTTGATGCTTGCCACTCGGCAAATTCATCCTTCCTTACCGCCTTGGCTTTACTTACCAGTTCGTCTTTTTTGGCCTTTGGTGGTTGATTCTTCCGACGGGGTGCATATTGAGGCTTGTCCTTCCATAGGTTCTTCCATGCCTGTTGCATAGATTTATAACCATTGAAAGGACATTTTAATCTCTTACCTAGGAGTTGAAAGTGGTTTTGGCCGGATCCCACATAGATGACGGCGCTAACAGTGTGGAGGAACGGCCTTCCCAGGATGACGGGAACTTCGTCATCGGCTCCCATGTCGAGTGTTGACGGTGGATAACGTCAACTTTTATTAGAACTTTAGACACCAGAGGATACATGAAAACACACTAGTTTAGGGTTTTTACTGACAGTTTCCACGAGTTTTGCATGTTCTGTATTTTTCAGGGGCTATGCCAGAAAAGCATGAAAGAAGGGTTAAAGAGCATAATTACCACGAAACTTAACCGCCAAGGAAACATCATCACGAAGACACTGGAAGAGTCTAGATCACACCCGAAGCACCGGGGCCCGAGACCCACCAGGGTGGGGCCGGCTAGCGCCCCCTATTAGGGTTTCGGCCCACCTTCTAGAGTCTTCTTCTGCCGCCTTTGTGGAGTCATCTCGGCCCTTGTTTCAAGTCGGTTTGATCCTATGGCGTACGTGCATCCGACCGGGCTAGAAATAGAGGGGCAGACCCCCTGGATCAATGAACAAAATCATTCATTCAAGGCATCAAGTCCTCAAGCCATCAAGAGCCTCCTAGTTCATCAAGAGCCTCCTAGTTCATAGTTCTAGCCTACTTAGATTAGAAGTAGAGGAGTTCTAGTTCTTCGGCGGATCTGGAGCCCCGGCGTCTATCTGGAGCATGGAGTTCGGTATAATTTTAGTTCTTTCTCTATTATTGTATTCTTCATTATGATTAGGGAAACATTGTTCTTAATAGTTCATATGTTCTTGATTACAATAGTCTGTCTAGTCCACCACCCGTATGTAGGCCAGCAGGCACGGTCGCGAAGATGGATGATGACTCTGTTTCATATCCTTCCTAGATGATGCCCTTTGCATGTGATTATGATATAGGATTAGTCTAATAGTGATTGCTAGATGTAATTGCACTAATTAGAGTTATTCATTGATGTAGTTATAGAATTACCTTTGATATTAATTCTTTAGTTTAACCATTGGCTAGCTATTACTATGACTAGAGAGTGCTCTGATGATTATCTTTTATTTATGGTGCTTGATCATATTTATCACCTTTATCTTTATTTGTCTTGTGACCTCTATCTGTTATGAGTAGAGTAAATGACATCGGTAATGTCACTTATCCATTGTATACCATCACTATCAATATAATAGATTAAAGTTTGTCCTAGTCCTTCCCAGTGGTATAAATATAAATCGACAACCTGGTAGAACTCTCTAGATAAAATGGTACAATGGTATAATTATCTGTCCGCTTGCAGAATTGATCTTATTTTATATTTATATTTATTTCTGCCTAATCACATAGATTAATAAATAATACCTTTATTTATTCTTAGCATTATTAATTAGGGATGACAACCTAGTTCTTGCATAAGAATGTTGGTAATAGAAAAGTGGCTAGTTGCTAATGACAAGTTAATTAATTACCATTCATCTTCTAATCTTGCTTCTTGCATTAAAAATTATATAGTTATATTTGGCGACGTTAGTAGATGTCAACAAGCATTTTTGGCGCCACTGCCGGGGAAGACACATTAAACTTAGGAAATATTGATAACATATGTATACATATTGGATATGATGGTATTACCGATTGATCTCTAACTCAAGCACACTCCTGTTTTTTATCATTTACTTATCTTATGCAGAGTGATGAATGAATGTTTTTTCTCTTCCAAATAATTTCACTGACGATCCAGAGAAACTCCTGAGAAGAAAGAAGTTTGTAGAAGCGAGGTACAATTTCAAGCTACCATCAAAAACACCCATCGCTGCTCAAGCTCATTCATCAAAGGAGCCAGCTCTAACATTGGAAGAAGAACACTTAGGAGAAGATTTATCTCCTGTGTTTGAAGACATGGCTGAGAAGACGCTGCGTGAGTTCTCTGCCCCAACAATAGAAAACATCCGGACTGGATGAGCAGTCAACACGGGGGAGAATGGATTCAAGCTCAAGCCTGCTCTTATCACCATGGTTCAAGCCAGCCAGTTTTGTGGAAAAGCTCAAGAAGATGCAAGTGCACACTTACAACACTTTTTAGAGATCTGCAGCACCTTCACGATTAGAGGAGTTCTCAAGAGATGCTATTTTACTCTGTCTTTTCCTATTTTCACTTTTGGGGAAAGCCAAGCAGTGGTTCTACGCCAACAAGGACAAGAACACTACATGGGACCGATGCTCAACTGCTTTCCTGGCAAAGTTCTTTTCTATAGGCAAGACAAATGCTCTGCGTGGGAAAATCTCAAGCTTTCAACAGCAACATGACGAATCATTCACTGAAGCATGGGAGAGATTCGAAGATTACATTGAAGACTGTCCTCATCATGGGATAGAGGATTGGCTACTATTGTAGATCTTCTACCACGGGCTAGTCTCTAGCACCCCTGAGTCAATAGATGCTGCAGCTGGAGGAGCTTTTCTGTCACTTAAGCTTCCAGAAGCTCAAGCACTTGTTGAGAAGATGGCCTCAAATTCAAGCTGTAATGAAGAACGTACTTAACCTTGCAAGAGAGGAGGAGGCATCCATCATCTGAAGGAGACTGACATCACTGCCAAGCTAGACCTCATTATGAAGAAGCTCGATATAGAGAAGAAGGAAGTCATGCATATCAATGATTCTCGCATGACCTGTGAAGAATGTGGAGATTACGGGCATTCAGCTGTCAATTGCCCTACGTTGCAAGAGGATGTGAACTTCATTAACAATGACACCTATTATCGTCCTCAGCAAGGTCAAGGATGGAACCAGCCAAATCAAGGATGAAATCAGCAACCTCGACAAGGTAATTACCATGGTAACAACCAAGGTAATAATTACAATAATTACAATCTTCCACCTTTAAGAGATTTAGTTGCTGGTTAATCTAAATTGTTAGATCAAATGTCTAGAAAGGTAGCCTCAAATGATAAAACTTTAGAAAATATAAATACCAGAATAGATACCTTTGCTTCTGCGATAAAGAATCAGCACAGCTTTAATAAAATATTAGAATCACAATTAGCTCAGCTAGCTGCTGCTGTCCCTCCATTTGAGAAAGGTAAAATTCCAGGCCAGCCGGAGGATTTAGAAACTGCTAACCTTGTTGATATTCACAATGCAACCCAATACCATATTGAGCCTGCAGATATACAGTGGATAGATCACTCACTACCTGAAAAGATGGGAGACCCTGAAAGACCTGTGATTCCCATCTCTATAGGATGTCACAGCTTTCCAGAGGCTATCTGCGATTTCGGTGCAAGTGTCAACATAATGCCTAAGGTAATTTATGAGAAAATTTTAGGTGATCCTTTGTTGTACACAGATATGCGTTTGCAGCTTGCAGATCAGTCCATTTGCTACCCCGAGGGAGTACTAGAAGAAGCTGTTATCAGAGTGGGGCAATCATATGTCCCAATTGACTTTGTGATCATGGATACCGGAGAAGATGAGAAGGCACCAATTATCTTGGGACAACCATTCTTGTGCACAACCAAAGCCATCATCTATGTGAAACACGCTAAGATTGTCCTCTCCATCAAAGACAAGAAGGAGAGATTCTTGTTCAAGAACCGCATCCTGAAGAATCTAGCAGTCCCGAAGCAATTCCATCAACAAGAAGAGCAACAATAACAACCAGCACCTAAGAAGAAGAACAATAGAAGATGGAGGAAGAACAAGCTCCAGCATGTACCTAAAGAAACCGCTCAGCTAATCAATGCTATCAACACAGAAAATGATCATATGCTCCCAAAACCATTTCCAACAAAGAAAGGTAACCCAGGTGTACTAATCATTGAATGCACAATCAGAGACATCACTTTTCCCGACACCATCTGCGACACTGGATCAGGCGTCAACGTAATGTCCAAAAAGGTATATGATGAATTATTTGATGATTTACCATTATACCCAACATATATTCAGTTGCAGATGGTAGACCAATCACTTAGATTCCTTGAAGGCGTAGTCAAGGACATCATGGTAAGAATTCAAAATAAATATATACCCGCAGATTTTCTAGTTCTTGACATGCAGGGAGACGATAAATCGCCTATTCTTTTTGTAAGACCGTTCCTCTACACCGCCAATGCTATCATCTACATCAGATCTGGACAGATCCACTTCAACCTATCCACTGGAAAGGTACGCTGTCAATTTAGAACACATCTTAATCATGAGCACATCAAGAAGCAATGCAACAGGAGGAGACGCCAAGCCCGCCGTCAGGCTGTCCAGCCTCACTGTGGATGGGAGGAGTTCCCTGGCAAGATTGTGAAGTATGAAGACTGCTACAAGGAGCCAGAAGAAGCCGTACAAACACCACGCTGGAGTGAGTGGGAAGCGAAAGCTGAGAGGATGGACCAGATTGCTAAGGCAAAAAAAGAAGAGATCTAGGCACAAGTAGAAGAATGGAAGAAGAGAGATGAAGAATCAAGAGAAGCATACAAGGAAGAGCTGAAGTTAGAAAAGAGAGAAGCAGAAGAGACAGAAATGAGATGGAAGGAGAAAGAAAAAGCACCTACTACACCACCGCAAAATGGAGAATTGACTAAGGTAATCTCAGACGATGAACCTACTAAGTAAGTACTCTCCTCTAAGTCCTGTCGGTAGACTTTAAATTCCGTACCCTAGCCATAAGGTTAGAATGGTAGTTATATAATTAATTTAGCATTCATTAGTAATTTTGCTTAGCATATTCATTAGTACAATTATTTTTGCATATTAAAAATAAAACAACAAAAATATTTACTGCTTTATTTACTGCATCATAAATATTAAAGCCCCATATGAATGAACCTATGGTAACCCTGTAGGCATATTTACTGTGGTGGCATAAAAATAAAAATAAAAATAACAATCTATATTTACTTTGTTGCAGTATGAAAATCCTAAGCCCCATGGGAATGAATATTCCCTGTGGTGGCATAAAAATTAATATATAGCATGCATACATATTTGATTTCTGCATAAGAAAATTAGAAAATCCTAAAAAAAGAATCCTGTTGGAATCCTGCTAAAATCTGTTAATTAAAATCAACTCAAAGGATAATCAAAGTGCTCATTGGCTGACCGATAACCCCTTGATAATTCGAACCTCGAGTTTTGGTTTTCTTGTTGGAGTATAACTATGCAGGAATAATATTATGATTAAGGAGAAGGTTTATCAGTGGCAACCATCAGGACTGCTACTAACCAACTCACTATGAAGATCATTCAAGCACCAAGTATTGCAAACATCAAGCTTGGGGGAGGAGCATCCTCTAGTTATCTGGTAATTTTACCTATACGATTATTAAGTCTACTTTATACAAGCACAAAATACCAAAAATATATGGGCACATGGAGGTCCACACCTTTTAGAAAAAAACCCAAAAATATGTGGGCACATGAAGGTCCACTCAGTTAGGAAGCTTCTGTTGGAAATATAAAATCAATTACTTATCATAGAGTGGTATTAAACCTAACCCATCTCCATAAGATTTGGTATTTTTATTGGCAATCGAGTTTCACAGGAAATTAAAAGATCAAAGAGCTAGTCAACCCGACGTCCTTGCGCTGTCGATATACCTGCTTCCAGAAGGATCACTCAATTTGCAACGTCAAAGACCCTGTCAAACGTTATGCTTGGGGGAGGGCGCCCTCCAATAAAAATCCAGTTAAGTATAAGTTTCCTATTTTATTATCATTATTACTATATCGCTTTTTCGCGTGAGTTAGCTAGTAAGATAAAATTTAAAAACCAAATAAATATCTATCTATATATTAGAATTTGTTTAGTGTCGATCTAGGCTAGAGTTAATAAAAAAATGATGAACATTAAAATTTTGTCTTGGAGATGATGAATAGTTGCTCTGCCATAATACTTTTCAAGTGTCTAGTTTTAATTCTCCTGAGTTTTAAATATTGTTGTTTTAACTTAAGAATTTACTCTGAACCTAAAACTTGTGGAGGCATATGTTTGAGCTAAATCTAGGTAATTGATTGATATGATTCATGAAAGTTGAGCTACTATTTATCTTATTCCTAGCATTACTAAGTTCTGGAGATTTATTTTTGAAAACTTAAAATTTACATGACGAGCTTTTGTATGATAACGTATGAATTCCTACCAAAACCATATATGATACAGCTGGATAGGAAAACCTTTTACACATTCATGCTGCTTGCTTTGCATTGAGTTTAGTCAACCTTTGTTGAATACCATATGAGAGTCTTGTCATGCTTTTAAAACCAAGATCACATACACATTTCAGCACATATGTATTACTCCTACTCTGGGAGTAATCGCAACCATTTCCACTTTCGTCAATGTTCATCATGAAAATATTTTCTCCTACACTGGGAGTGAAAACAAAAAATATATAAACCCCGTAGGACAGCCTTGATATAATTGCTCTAAGTTCTTATTATTATCTCTCCAGTTATTTATATTCAAAATATACATGTGGCTATGCAAAAATATGAAAAGGGAGTAAAAGATGGACAAGTGTTCCAGCATTAAAATAATGGGTACTAGATGCCCGTCTCCCGAAAAAAGAAAGAGAAAGAATAAAGATAGCCCATGTGTTCCTCCAAGTTACAAAGGAGAGTGAATCATTTTCAAAGAGCAAAAGTAGAAATAGAAATAGCCACTAAATACCACATATACACCTATCCACCATATTCCATACACATGCACATCTTGGTTTGATTGTATGCCTCGATTCTCTGTGGATCCATTGTTTGACTTTACAACATATGAATTGCAAGTATGTTTAAACCTTGTTATTGCCACTCCTATAAGCTCCACTAAAATATTTAGTTATGGGAAGGCATAACATCATTAATGCCTTAAGTGAGATCCACATATACCATATATATTGAGAGACATGAGGTTGTCATACAATTAAGTTCTGAGTTTTATTTTGAAAACATGCAAAACTCCGGAACATTGGTACTGTGAAGAATTTTCTACATAGTGCATGACTTGATTGTTCTTTCTTTCAATTACTCAAGACTAAGGCAAAAATTGTAAAGCCGCATAGTTAAAGGTAAAATGGGTAAGTTTAAAAGTTAGAGCAATTTTGTCTAATCCGGAGGAGAATCTATGTTTGAAGCATGTGTACTTGGGAAGTATGAAAACATTGTAGCAACTCCTGATCCAATTACATTAGTAATTAGGCTTAGTTTGTTTGCCAAGGGACTGGCAAATAGGTACCTGGGGGTGTTGTTGACGGTGGATAACGTCAACTTTTATTAGAACAATAGACACCAAAGGATACATGAAAACACACTAGTCTAGGGTTTTAACTGACAGTTTCCACGAGTTTTGCATGTTCTATATTTTCCAGGGGCTATTCTAGAAAAGCATGAAAGAAGGGTTAAAGGGCATAATTACCACGAAACTTAACCGCCAAGGAAACATCATCACAAAGACACTGGAAGAGTCTAGAACATACCCGAAGCACCGGGGCCTGAGACCCACCAGGGTGGGGCCGGCTGGAGGCCCCCCATTAGGGTTTTGGCCTACCTTCTGGAGTCTTTTTCCGCCGCCTTTGTGGAGTCATCTCGGCCCTTGTTTCAAGTCGGTTTGATCCTACGATGTATGTTCATCCCACCGGGCTATAAATAGAGGGGCAGACCCCCCTAGATCAATGAACAAAATCATTCATTCAAGGCATCAAGTCCTCAAGCCATCAAGAGCCTCCTAGTTCATCAAGATCCTCCTAGTTCATAGTTCTAGCCTAGTTAGATTAGAAGTAGAGGAGTTCTAGTTCTTCGCTGGATCTGGAGCCCCGGCGTCTGTTTGGAGCACGGAGTTCGGTATAATTCTAGTTCTTTCTCTATTGTTGTATTCTTCATTATGATTAGGGAAACATTATTCTTAACAGTTCATATGTTCTTGATTACAATAGTCTTTGTCTACTTTGATTATATGTCTAGTATAGTTGGTTTGATCTTATTGAATTCATGTAATTGCTCATATAGCGTTTATTCATGCGGACGATGGATAGATGGTGAAAAGTATGTAGACGTGGTGTCTAGATATTTTGTTTAGCTATGAGTGCACCCTGATGTGCCGGGTCATGTGGTAGATCATATAGGTGACAGCTGTGTTGAGTCCTCTGTAGTCCACCCCCCGTATGTAGGCCAGCAGGCACGGTCGCGAAGTTGGATGATGACTCTGTTTCACATCCTTCCTAGATCATGCCCTTTGCATGTGATTATGATATATGATTAGTCTAACAATGATTGCTAGATGTAATTGCACTAATTAGAGTTATTCATTGATGTAGTTATAGAATTACCTTTGATATTAATTCCGTAGTTTATCCATTGGCTAGCTATTACTATGACTAGAGAGTGCTCTGATGATTATCTTTTATTTGTGATGCTTGATCATACTTATCACCTTTATGTTTATTTATCTTGTGACCTCTACCTATTATGAGTAGAGTAAATGACATCGGTAATGTCACTTATCCATTGTATACCATCACTATCAATATAATAGATTAAAGTTTATCCTAATCCTTCCCAGTGGTATAAATATAAATTGACAACCTGGTAGAACTCCTAGGTAAAATGGTACAATGGTATAATTATCTGTCCGCTTGCAGAACTGATCTTAGTTTATATTATTTATATTTTTGCCTAGTCACATGGATTAATATATAAAACATTTATTTATTCTTAGCATTATTAATTAGGGATGACAACCTAGTTCTTGCATAAGAATGTTGGTAATAGAAAAGTGGCTAGTTGCTAATGACAAGTTAATTAATTACCATTCATCTTCTAATCTCGCTTCTCGCATTAAAAGTTATATAGTTACGTTAGAAGATGTCAACATCGAGGATGATGAAGTCGGTGGGGATGTATTCGTCCTGAACCTTGACAAGGATGTCTCTTGCCAATCCCTCGGGGAACCGGATGGATTGATCGGCCATCTGTAATTTGACAAATGTAGGGTACAAAGGTCCCCCAAGTAGATTTTCATACATTACCTTGGACATGATATTGACTCCAGATCCATGGTCGCAGAAGGCGTTGTTAAAGGTGTGTGGCCTGATCTCGCAGGTGATGGTTGGATGGCCAGGGTCACTCTTCTTGGCCATGAATGGTGGATCAAGAAGATAACCCGGGTTTGACCGGAGCGGAGGCTTACCAAACCACGTAGAAACTAAGCGGACACATTCAACTGGTTCCTCAGGTTTCCCTGGGATATTATCTTGTTCGAAGGATGGGACAGCTGCTGCTATTTGAGCTAATTGTGTTTCTAGCATTTTATTAAATCTCAATTGATTTTGATAGCAGTGGCAAAGCTATCCATTTTCTCACTAAGATTTTCAAGAATCTTATCATTAGACATCATTTTCTTATTGGTGCTATCATTAATTTTAGATTGTCCTATGACAAGATCTTTCGAAGAAGGTTGGTTACCATAAGAATTATTGTAATTATTGTTGTAACCATTACCTTAATTACCTTGGTAAAAGAGGTGCGAGTTCCATCCTCCTTGTTGCTGGGGTCGATACCCATTGTTGTTGTTGTTGTTGATGAAGCTCACCTCCTCCTTCGTCTCATGACAGTTGTTGCCCGAATGATCTTCTCCACCACATACCTTGCACCATGGATCAGCTTCAATGGCTCGTGCGGTGGCATGGGTTCGAATGGCATCCTGTTCCTTTTTGGAACCTTCCTCAATCTTTTTCATCAAGAGGTCTATTTTTGCTGAGAGCATGTCCACCTCATGAACGGTGTGCATACCCCTCTTCTTGGGCTAGAGATGTTCCTCATTCCATCCTTGGTAGATAACCATCTTCTCAATGAGGTCCTTAGCATCCTTGACATTTTGTTACAAGAATGCTCCTCCAGCGGCACCATCAAGGTGACTACGGGCCAATCCAGTTAGCCCATGGTAGAAACCTTGGATTAGGAGCCATTCTTCAATCCCATGATGAGGACAGGCACGAATGTACTCCTTAAGATGTTCTCATGCTTCGGGAATCATCTCATCAGCTTGCTGTTGGAAGCTCGAGATCTTTCCACGAAAGGCGCTGGTCTTGCCCATCGGGAAGAACTTCTTGAGAAATGTATTGGCACACTTCTTCCAAGTGGTGGCTTCACTCTTGTTGGCATAAAACCATTGCTTCGCCTTTCCATGCAGTGAAAATGGGAACAGACAAAGACGGATGACGTCTACCGAGACATTCTTGATGGTGAAGGTACCACACACCTCCAAGAAGTGCTGGAGATGGGCATTGGCGTCCTCATGCGGCTTCCCACAGAACGGGTTGGCTTGCACCATATTGATAAGTGCTGGCTTCAGCTCAAAAGTGGCATCCCCTAAGTTAAGTTGCGGACTGGTGGCGACATTGTCAGCTGACGGTGCAGAGTACTCGGAGATGGTCTTTTGGGCCATGGCTTCCTTGATTGATAGTGTGGAGCCTCTTTCCTCGAACGGATTTAGGTCTGAGATGAACCTTTGAGGGGGAACTTGACGGCGTCTAGTCCTCCTCAACAATTGCTCAGGATCTTCAATAAAGTTTGACGGCAATTGAAAACCGCTCATGCACTGTCTAGCTTCACGTAACGAGAAACACAGACAGGGGGTAAGAACCTAACACTAATTGATAACTAATTTGATAATAGACTCCGGATTCAATTTTATTAATATTCCTAGGCTGATGCTTTCCACGGCAACGGCGCCAGAAATGCTTGTTGACACTTCTTAGCGTAATCACTAGAGACAGGGTGTTAGGCTATCTCTGATAACGGCACCAGAAGTGCCTGGGGTATTTCTTATGTCTATTGGATAATTCCGCAAGCGCACAGAATATACCGCTGTAGCACTTCACCCGGGAGTATTCCGAGGTATCGTTATTTATTTTATCCCAAGGGAAAGGGGGCTAGGAATGTTAATAAAAGAGAGATACTTAAATCAATTGCAAATTAGCAACCAACTAATGATAGGGGGGTAAAACGATATAGAGGAAAGATAATGACACAGAGACAAGACAAGATTTAAGATAACTAATGATAACTAGTAGAGCATAGCTAGGTGGCAAGACTCCTATGACTCTTACTTTACTCCTGTGAACTTAACCTTAACAGATAGATGACTTAACTAGATTGATACCATACTTCTTGAGTGTAGGAGATAGTCCGAGACAATAAAGGATATAACCTCTACCTGAAGCGACTATACTCTTATGGGACTGTAATACCCCGGGTATTATGATTAATTAAAACAGCCATGTCATCATATTTAATTTAATTGCCTGCATATGATTGTTCTTAGGGTCACTAGAGTGCTTTGATTGTGTATGGAAATGATTGTGCAATTTAACCTGTAATTGGAAATCAAAAATAAAATCAAAAAGAAAATTTAAATTAAGCCCTAATCGGACCCTAAAACCCTAATTCATAAACTAAAAGGATTTTGGTGTTGGTCCATTAATAGAAGTTGTAGATCTTTTCGAATGGAACAACTTTTATTTTGGGGAAACTTGAAGTTCTTAAATAAAAATTTGAATTAGACCCTAATTACTATATTGAAATTCAAATTTGAAACATCAATTCAAAAACTACAAAGAATCTGACCAAACTTCCTTAATAAGAGTTGTAAAGCTCAGCAAATAGAACAACTTTTATTTTTACAGATTTTCTAATTATTGAGTAAAATTGAGAGAATTTAGTCGAATTGCAAATCAAATTCAATTTGAGTTTTACCCCCTTTTATTTAAATTCAAATCTATGCAGAATATGAACATACTTCAAAAAGCAAAAATGTTCTACATGAAATTTGGCACAACTTTTATTTTAGATGTTTCACCTGATTCTACTTGGATAGGCCATAATTGGGAATCCTAGACTTTGACCTAAGAGCCCTTGCTACAGAGATCTGGGCCCCTGCTGTGCAGGGCACGCCGTGCGCGTGCGTGCGCCGCGCGCTGCCGCCATCCGCCCTTCATATTCACTTCGCTCCCTAGTCCTTTAAATGGCGAGAAGCACCCCCACGGTGTTTCTTCTTCCTCTTGCCTCGCCGGACACCGCTCGGGTTCACTGGCGAAATTCGACGCCGTCGCTCCACCATTGCCAAATCAACCGTGCTGCTAGCCTACCCATCCTCTTGCGCATCAGTTGGGGCCGGATCGGTCGCACGTCATCACCAGAGTAGTCCAGAGGCCGCCGTCTTCTTCTTCGGCTCCGGTGAGGTGCGCCGCCGTGTTCTGCTCGTGGCGGCCTGTCGCCTCGGGTCATTATTTTTCCAATGTTTCTTGTGTTTCTTTCTTGCCGTGGCCACGTGAAGCTGATGCTCGAGATGGTTTTTCGATTAGTACTCGGAATCCGCCGGAACAGGACTCTCGTCGCCGGAGCACGCCGCCCGTGTCTCCGTCCACGTCAAACTCATCGTTCCGAGCCGTCACCGCCCCTACCGTCTACTGTTTCGTTGTCTCGGTAAGCTATTGATCGCTACCCTATCCTTCGTTTGAACTCTATTGCGTCGGGTCGACCGGAACACCACTCACCGCGGTGTTGCTCGCCGGCCGAGCCGCCACGGTCGCGGGGGAGCTCGGGCCGAACCCTAATCCGCTCACTCGACTTGATGGGTATGCGGGAGGGCGCTTGGAGAGGTTCTCGGGTGCCTTGTCCTTGCCGGAGACCCACCGGCGGTGGACCGCCGCGGTCCGCGCCGCCGTGAGCGCGCGGGAGGTCGAGCAGAGAGGGAGAAGAGAGAGAGCTGACGAGTGGGCCCGGTCTGTCAGCGGCGCGTGAGAGAGAGCTGAGGGCGCGGGCGCATGCGGGCCGTGCTGGGCCGGCCTGATGCTGCTGGGCCGTCTCGGGCGTGTTTGCGTTTTCCATTTTCCGAAGTATTACAAATAGCTTTTCTATTTTTATCTTATATGAATAGTGCTCGGTTTTGGTAATTTTACGGGAATACTTCTGTGGCCCTAAAAATCATGAAAAATTCTGTGCATGCTCTCTGTGATGTGTATTATTTAATAAAAATATAAATTGTATGATTTGAACACTTTCTGTATGAACCATAAATCTATATTTTAATTAATAAATGCAAACTTGAGGAATTTTAATTAATTCTCTGTAACTCTAAAAATTATGAAAATTATTTTGGTACTATTTAGGGTCAAAAGCTATCTGTTAGTAAAGTTTGGGTTCATTTGAAAGTATTCTAATTAGTGGTTTGATAATACTAGGATAATAGGTCAAGTAAAAGGGTAATTAAATGTTAATGACTTAGGGTTTGTGTGATTTTATGATTGATTGTGATCTTAGGTCAAACACCCCTATGACCTAGGGCATTTATGAAACAATTACTTTGAATAGGTTGTGGATGATAGTAGTGTTTGAAGATTGTTTTATTTATTATTTCATGTACCCGTATTATTGCATCGCATTCATGCATTCATCATTTCATACGTGTAGTGACCGGAGATCAGGGGGTGAAGACTGAGGTGACTGCTGAGGAGCCTAGTCCGGAGTTGGTGCAGGGATTTGACATTTGTGGCACTGACGCCGACCCTACTCTTTTTGTAAGCCAAGGCAAGCTCCGGTGCATTAGCCCCTCCTTGTGTTTTATAAAATTTATCACTTGAGTTAAATTACTGCATTAGGTTGACAGGAGTTGATTGTCACCTATTTATTGCATTGCCTACCTTAATATATTATCCTTGCACCCATTTTAAAATAAAATGTTTGGAAAACGCTTAGCCATGCTAAATTAATTAAGATTTGCATAAAATGCTACTTTCTGTGCTATGATTATATATTGAGAACGAAATATGAGAATTGGTGAAGAACTTGTTATCCGTCGGTCGACTTGCACTTGGGTTAGAGTCCCAATGTACTGTCGCCATCGGAATAGTTTGGAACCGGTAGATGAAAAAAGGAAATGTTTCGCTCGGTTGATGTGCACATGGGGCGGCGTTCCCCATGTCTTATCATCCGGGAGGCATGGGTTCGAAAACCGTTTGGTAACTGTGTACTTGGGTTAGAGTCCCAATGCATGGATACCAACGGAAAACTGGATCGAGACTTTGCAACTAGCCACATACTATGAGAAACCCTATCTCCGGTGGCTCTATTGCTTGAACCGACAACCACGCACTGGGAGTGGAGAGATAGCGAGAGTAGCATGTACCCTCGTGGCCATCGTGCCTGGAGACGAGAGGAGTACTTTGCTCTCGGGTGGCGCAGGACCGGTTCAGGGATAGAAAAGCCGTGATAGACGGGGTTGGCGTATGCAAGCTTAAGTGCAACATACGCAGTGTGGATAGGGATCCCCACCTGAGTACTAATCGATTCGAATTGTCGTTGCTCCTCGATTATGGAGACTGGATCCACTGCCTTACCCTGAAAAGTGGTTTGGAACTAGGATGTTTTTAAGAATGAATAAGTGAATGAAATTGAAGGATATATGTGAAAGAACTGAAAACTATTGTTATGGATTATAATAATATTGAATAAAATCCTGAAAGAAGGTTTACTAATGCTTTTTCCGCAAAATGCTTTGACTCTTGCTAAAGCCTTACTTTGACTCCCCTCAGCCTGCATTCCTGAGTCTCATTCCTTTTTCTTAGTTGGGTAAGTCTTGCGGAGTACCCCAGTACTCAAGGTTTGTTAACCCCTGTTGCAGGAGAACCACAACAGTAGGTTTGCCTCGCTTCCTGCTACGTGACGATTGTTCAGGAAGGAAGTGAGGAAGAGTGAAGTTGAACCTGTGGGCAGGGTTTGTGTTATCATTTATCTAAGTATGTCGTGATGTCGTTCCACTGCTACTGCTACTTAACTATGGTTTCTAATAACTGCACTTAAATTCTATTTGGACAACCGGTTTGTAATCTAAATGCTATGTAATCTTCCGTACTTTTACTCTGATGTATTTTATTATGAAATGTTGTAATCCTGTAATGCCTTTGCAATGGGATCCTGTCGGAGAAACGGGTGCTGATGTAACCCGGCAGGGCCTTCTATATCATTTGGGACATAGGCCCGGCTGTCAGAGGTCATTAGTGACAATGACAGGTGCTTGTGGGCCATATGATTTAGGTGGTTCTGTTATAGGGAGCCTACCTTTTAAGAACTTGCCTAAAACACGTGGTGGGATACTAAGACTAAACAGGGCTGTCACCACCTGCTAGCACCCACAAACAATCCGTGCGACAAGCGGCAATCAAAGGCAAGACTTAGTATAAGCACCACGCTTACACTAACTCTCACTACTCTAGTTGTGTACAAGGCAACTAAAGCACCCTATGACAGGCGATGAACAATACACAATAGCTGTTTACAGAATCACAACCTAGTATAAGTCAACTATAAACTAAGATAAGACACAACAATACTATAATAAATAGTAAAGACTCAGTAAAGTAAAGTAAAGATAATATATATTGATAAAGGCAAAGTCTTACAGAAGGAAAGGTACAAGAGTTATACCAGACTCTCTAGAAGATGACTCCGGAGATCCCGAGCGCAGCTCGACTCGACTCTAACTCCCACGCTAGACTAATACTACTACTAAGGAGAAGTAATGGACTCTAGCTTGCTTGTTGCCTTCTTGTGCCTCTTGTGTGTCTTGAAAGGGTGGAGGCAACCTCTATTTATAGGGGGAAGTGGAGAGGTGCCACGTCAGCTATCCGCGTGCTCCTCCATTCTCCTCTCTTGGATCAACCACCTCAAAACCGCCTTAAGATGGAAGGCAGTGGACAAACTATCAGGTGGGAAACATGCATGAGCCAACCGACCTAGCTGGGCACTAGGGGGTCGGCCGACCCCCTATGACAGGTGGGCCCAGCCAGGGGCTTCTAGAAGGTGTCCCCATCTGTCATAGGGAGTGGCTCCACCTTTTGCTGAGTGTTTGTCACGTTGGTTCATCCCTTGATCCTTATGGTTTGCTTCTCTACTGTTGAATGGAAACACACTCTGATCTGAAGGTAGAAATGAGCTGAGTGGAGTGTCACGAGGATCATGCTAGGTCACCAGAGCTCAGTGGGCCCATACATGGGTTGGCCGACCCATGCATGGGCCCACCTGGACCTTGGCTTTCTTCTATTTGATGTTTTATCCATTGTGTTGAAGTGTGGTGGCCTGGGGTCACCATGTGTGGGTCGGCTGACCCACACAAGTGTCACCTACCTGCTCACTTTTGTCCTGTTTTGATCTTCTCTTCATTCACAAGCTAAGAGTACAAGTGGAACTAGTTATTGGATAAAATATGTTCATGTTATGTTATTCTTCCATCAAAACCGAGGCTGTTGATGGTGTTAGAGTGTGGATTTTCAGGGCATATCCACTGTCAACATTGACACTACCGGGATATGCCACATGCCACCACCATTATCTTTTCTCGAATTCCACCACTTTTCTGGAATACGGGAATATGGCTTACTTTAATCATTTAAAATTTTAAGGAATTCCAAACAAGCAAAAAAAAATGCTCCATCCGATTATAGAACATAGGACACTTTGGCATTTCCACATACATTGATTTTCAGGCATCTAGACATACTGTATATCTACATATCTAGAAAAACTCAAAACGTCTTATAATATGGAATGAAGGGGGTGTGTATCTTTCACTTCAAACTTACAGTTACTAAATAGATGCTGCAACATAAATTCTTATTAGATGCGAGAGAAAAAGGACAATTCAAAACTTCCAACAACAATAGAATACATTTAGGCTTTTAATTTTTAGTCTTCAACCATTGTTGCCGTTATCAACCACCTTCATCGTTATGAAATTACAAAAAAAGACACCATAAATTTGTATATAAACTAGATGATTGCCAACACATTGCAACAAGAAGAAGAAATAATTATATAAAATGTAATTTGTTAAGTCAAAATTAAGAGCCCGACAACATCCCCTGAAGAGATGGCGACTAGAAACATTGCACAACTAAACAAAGAGAGATAGGAAAACTAAATTGCAAGGCATCAAGTGAAAACCGAAACAGATATCTTTCAGCTTTCCTAGTTGCACTGAAGTTGAGGATCCCCCTTACAAAGGTGTCCGGAATACTATCAAAGATGAGTCTGTTCCTTAGTTTTCCGAGCTCTCAGGGAGCATTAAAAGAATATTTCAATGATGACGGGAAGCCCAGACCAGGATCTACAAGTGACAATTCTTCTATGAATATTGGGGGCCAATAAACCAAGTAATATTCGGGGTCATTAACAGGGACCAATGGAACAACCTTCTCAATCCTTGGTTCCGACTTCCGAATGGAACTCCTAAGTATGTGAATGGGAGAGATCCAATTTGGCAAACAGAACTACCCACAAGAATCTTTTTTTTTCTTCGGAGACACTAATTGGGACGAAAAGGTACTTACCAAAGTGTACTACTAGCCTTGTTGATGACGCAAAAGGTTTAAATCATATATTCGAGATCACACCCTCACGGTGTTTGAGCTATGATATGTACATATAACAATTTTTGTTAGAAAAGTTCTTGTATGTAATTAACGAAGTGTGTTCAAATATTTATGTTGAATTTTTTGACATATTTGTACATATCAAATTTGCACGTAAAATTTGCATGTGTAAAAAGAGAAGAGACACCGATTGTTACGTGGTGCTGCACATCTCGGCTGTTTGAACGCTATGGCAACATGAAGGTGACCCTAGGCAACCATGGGCTCATCCCCAACCAGGGCGAGTTCTATGGGACACCCTTGACCACCGATGGCGAAGCATTCACCGCGGACCTCATCGAGTTTCCCCTAGTCTGATATGACGCCACGTTGGGACGCAATGGGTCACATCGTTGGCGTCAATCCTAACTGATTTTACCACCATCAGCATTGATTATGGCATTAGGACCACCTTTTCAGATAGCGTGGCATGGTGGGTCCTCCATGTAGCCTAGATTTTACAAGCCTGCACCAGCAATAACATCCTGGAGCCACTGCTTGCCGAGTCATCGACCAACTTTGCCGAGCCACATGGCCTCCTGCCTCCTCACACTCGTGACTAGAACATCAGCTTGGTGGTGGGCTCGTATCCGGTAGACTTATGGCCAAACCGATACCCGACGGCTTACAAGGATGAGCCAGAGCACCAGTGTGCCGCCATGGATGCATTTGAAACTATTGGAGTATATATATATGCATTATTAATTTTACCTTAATATAAGTGGAGGGCATGTATATGTAGGAACCAAGCAGTGACATCCGTAATCAATGGATATAACTAGTGGTTCAATATAGTATATGGTAAAAGCATCTCATTCATTTTTTTTATTATCATGTCTTAAAAATGACGTCCATCATTAGGATGGCATTAATCCATGATCAGAATGCTTTGATGCCAATATTCGAAACCATCCATAAGTTTTTCAAGTATTGCTCTCTAATTTCTCATGACATAATTGCTCCTAAAAGGACTATATATAAATACGCCACCGGGCATACATTACTCATCAACACAACACATCACATTGTTTATTATTACATATATTGAGTAGGACACTACTCATGACAGACACACACATATATGAAATCAACCTTGAAAGCAAGTTCAGAAGTCACACTCGCTCACAATATTTAATTAGTGCCAATATAGGTAATGTACTTAACACCATCAACGACGACGTAAGTGATATAAACAGTTATGGGCGGGCCATCACCCTGGACTTCAGATATTGTTGTGCATTCTTCTGTACTTTCGGGCTGACCATCTTCTACTTCACATATCTCATTTATATCAGTCCAATCTGTACAGATACTGTCAACTGCACTTTCAATTTCAGAACCAAGAAGATCGGGCAACAAAGTCCTGTCCGGAGCAGCCATGATCACGTACTAGCCTTAGCTTTTCTCTCTTCTGAAACTGTTATAGTAACAACAGTAATCAATAATCGGATATAATCAATAGAAACGTAACATGTTGTTTCGAACTACTGCTATACTATCAAACTAAGTAGATGTCTTAATCGAGTGCACTACATACCAACCAAGCAACAAACGGTCTACCAAAATGTTTTTAAAGCAATAAATAACAAAGAAATACATGACAACCTTTGGAGAAGATGTAGAATGAAGTAGCTAGCCTATGGTGATGATAGTGCTGTATGTATATATGTGTATATATAAACACTGACATTTGTATAGTAGCGTGGGTCTTCTCGGTGAAAACAATGTGAGCCTTTTGGCCAGCGCTAATTAGGAAACACTATCATGTTGCCCTTTTCCAGCCAATAACGATAGTTGTCGACCATAACATGCATGCACTCTGCTGGCTTTGACTTAGTAATCATAGTCATACTTGGTAAACATCGTCTACTCTTCGCCTTGTTCCCATCGAGATAGATAGTTGACTGCTCCTCATAGTTGACACAGCTGCGACTCAAGCTGTACATGTTTAAGCATAAACATGTATATACGTGGTCTAGGATGTAGTACGTGACAATAAACAAGTATGTTGAAGTAGCATGCATGTATATACGCATTCATAATGTACATATCCGATGGACTTCCCAGACAAGCTTGTGTGTTAAAAACCATTTCTATCTCTCTAGCGGTAGAGATCCGTTGCAGCTGATTGAAGCAGCCTGCCATGATCTGTGAATGAAGCGAATGTGTCATGACTGGTTATGGCGCAACACGAATGTAGACGCTTCACCTATACCAAACCCTTGATAGCTCACGTGTGTAACCCTTTAAGATGTTGTTGTTTACAACACCATGCCTATACCACATATTAGTGGCCAGAAGACCTAGTTTTTGAGCCACTCGGAATGGTCGACACTACCGGGATATGCCACATGCCACCACCATTATCTTTTCTCGAATTCCACCACTTTTCTGGAATACGGAAATATGGCTTACTTTAATCATTTAAAATTTTAAGGAATTCCATACAAGCTAAAAAAATGCTCCATCCAATTACAGAACATAAAGACACTTTGGCATTTCCACATACATTGTTTTTCAGGTATCTAGACATACTGTATATCTATATATCTGGAAAACTCAAAACGTCTTATAATATGGAATGAAGGGGTGTGTATCTTTCACTTCAAACTTAAAGTTACTAATTAGATGCTGCAACATAAATTCTTATGAGATGCGAGAGAAAAAGGACAATTCAAAACTTCCAACAAGAATAGAATACATTTAGGCTTTTAATTTTTAGTCTTTAAGCATTGTTGCCGTTATCAACCATTGGAACTTTTCTGTTTTACAAAGAAAGATTAACCTTCATTGTTATAAAATTACAAAAAAAGACACCATTAATTTGTATATAAACTAGATGATTGCCAACACATTGCAACAAGAAGAAGAAATAATTATATAAAATGTGGTTTGTTAAGTCAAAATTAAGAGCCCGACAACATCCCCTGAAGAGAAGGTGACTAGAAACATTGCACAACTAAACAAAGAGAGATAGGAAAGCTAAATTACAAGGCATCAAGCGAAAACCGAAACAGATATCTTTCAACTTTCCTAGTTGCACAGAAGTTGAGGATCCCCCTTACAAAGGTGTCTGGAATACTATCAAAGATGAGTCTGTTCCTTAGTTTTTGGAGCTCTCAGTGAGCAATAAAAAAATATTTCAACGATGATGGGAAGCCCAGACCAGGCTTTACAAGTGACAATTCTTCTATGAATATTGGGGGCCAATAAACCAAGTAATATTGGGGGTCATTAACAGGAACCAATGGAACAACCTTCTCAATCCTTGGTTCCGACTTCAGAATGGAAGTCCTAAGTATGTGAATGGGAGATATCCAATTTGGCAAACAGAAGTACCCACAAGAATCTTCATTATTTTTTTCTTTGGAGACACTAATTGGGACGAAAAAGTACTTATCAAAGTGTAATACTAGCCTTGTTGGTGACGTAAAAGGTTTAAGTCATATATTCGAGATCACACTCTCAAGGTGTTTGAGCTATGATATGTACATATAACAATTTTTTTAGAAAAGTTCTTGTATGTAATTAACGAAGTGTGTTCAAATATTTTTGTTGAAAGTTTTGACATATTTGTACATATCAAATTTGCACGTAAAATTTGCATGTGTAAAAAGAGAAGAGACACTGATTGTTACGTGGTGCTGCTCATGTCGGCTGTTTGAACGCTATGGCAACATGAAGGTGACCCTAGGCAACCATGGGCTCATCCTCAACCAGGGCGAGTTCTATGGGACACCCTTGACCATCGCTGGCGAAGCATTCACAGCTGACCTCATCGAGTTTCCCCTAGTCTGATATGACGCCATGTTGGGACACAATGGGTCACATCGTTGGAGTCAATCCTAACTGATTTTACCACCATCAGCATTGATTATGGCATTAGGACCACCTTGTCAGATAGCGTGGCATGGTGGGTCCTCCATGTAGCCTAGATTTTACAAGCCTGTACCAGCAATAACATCCTGGAGCCACTGCTCGCCGAGACATCGACCAACTTTGCCAAGGCACGTGGCCTCCTGCCTCCTCACACTTGGTGGTGGGCTCGTATCCGGTAGATGTAGGGCCAAACCGATACCAGACGGCTTAGAAGGATGAGCCAGAGCGCCAGTGTGCCGCCATGGATGCATTTGAAACTATTGGAGCATATATATATGCATTATTAATTTTACCTTAATATAAGTGGAGGGCATGTATATGTAGGAACCAAGCAGTGACACCCATAATCAATGGATATAACTAATGGTTCAATATAGTATAAGGTAAAAGCATCTCGTTCATTTTTTTATTATCATGTCTTAAAAATGACGTCCATCACTAGGATGGCACTAATCCATGATCAGAATGCTTTGATGCCAATATTGGAAACCATTCATAAGTTTTTCAAGTATTGCTCGCTAATTTCTCATGACATAATTGCTCCTAAAAGGACTATATATAAATACGCCACCGGGCATACATTACTCATCAACACAACAAATCACATTGTTTATTATTACATATATTGAGTAGGACACTACTCAATAGGTTCATCACAGACACACACACATATGAAATCAACATTGAAAGCAAGTTCAGAAGTCACACTCGCTCACAATATTTAATTAGTGCCAATATACGGAGTCGGGTTGGTAATGTACTTAACACCATCAACGACGACGTAGGTGGTATAAACAGTTATGGGCGGGCCATCACCTTGGACTTCAGATATTGTTGTGCATTCTTCTGTACTTTCTGGCTGACCATCATCTACTTCACATATCTCATTTATATCAGTCCGGTCTGTACAGATACTGTCAACTGCACTTTCAATTTCAGAACCAAGAAGATCGGGACACGAAGTCCTGTCCGGAGCAGCCATGATCACGTACTAGCCTTAGCTTTTCTCTCTTCTGAAACTGTCATAGCACCAACAGTAATCAATAATCGGATATAATCAATAGAAACATGACATGTTGATTTGAACTACTGCTATACTATCAAACTAAGCAGACGTCTTAATCGAGTGCACTACATACCAACCAAGCAACAAACGGTCTATTAAAATGTTTTTAAAGCAATAAATAACAAAGAAATTCATGACAACCTTTGGAGAAGATGTAGAATGAAGTAGCTAGCCTATGGCGATGATAGTGCTCTATGTATATATGTGTATATATATACACACTGACATTTGTATAGTAGCGTGGGTCTTCTCGGTGAAAAGAATGTAAGCCTTTTGGCCAGCGCTAATTAGGAAACTGTCACACCCATATTTTAAGAACAAAATAGGATGCTCAAATAACTCATATGTGCCCCAGGAATAATCACACATATAAGCCGACAAATTATAAATAGTACCATCACAGTGTTTACAATCCGGATAGACATTTATTGCATAGTCTCGAACAAATATAAATCAAATAGATAAATAATAACTAATGTCGAAACGCTCGCAGAAGCTCCAACACAGGGACACGTCGACTGGGAGACATCAAGCCTAATATTCATTGCGATAGTCTTCACTCCAATCTTCATCTGTGGTGGTGAATTGCAAGGGTGAGCACATTTCGTACTCAACAAGTATAACACGGGTTCATGAGGCACAAAAGGCTAGACACTGTTTGACTGCATTGAGCTTTATTATCCATATTCTTTTTAGCAATTGAGTAGCATCAAATAATCCAATTCCCATATTATAAGCCAAATGATCAATTGTAATAAGGTTAATAAATAGCAAAGGAATTAACAATAATAATAAACATAATATAATTAACATTTATCATCTAGCGGAACATGTGTCCAAGGCCGCTCATGACCGTGAGCGCGGCTATCATGATAGATTATTAAACTCTGCGCAGAGGTGTACACTTTACCTGTAAGTCATGATTTTCCAATGCATGGGTTAATTACGCCCAAACACTACCTAACCATATAAAATCCTCTAAAAGTTCGTCTAACTAGTTAGGGCCGCAAGGGTGAGTGGCAGCAAGATGTAGGAACCCCCCTTTTCAATATGGCACATTCCTTCTCGGCTATACACATAAGACTAGAAGCTGTACTACACCCAAGGTGGCAAACACCCAACTGCGCCCTTTTGGGTAACCTCTAACAAGCTAGAAAAGATCTTTTAAATGACTAAAGCCAGAGCCATATAGCCCTCACAGCTGTATGGCAAATCCCGGTTCATCACGTTCAGAAAGTCCTATGGAGAGAAACTAGAGCCAAACCATCCAACCCAAGGCTCTAGCCCCCTTTTAAGCAGTAATAAAGTCATATTGAATGTTCATTGCACAATCCATTAAACATATCACAAGATCATTGGCATTAATAAAGCACTAGCAATAGCTACCCAATGCACATCCCAATAGGTGAACAAGGAATCAGAAATTCAAATAACTAAGTTATAATCTCTACGGTTGTCAAGGTGGACACATGCATATATGAATGTGATTATTGTGAATAGGACAACAAGGATGGTCCATGTTATACTTGCCTGGATCAAAGTACTCCTGCTAGTCCTGCTCGTAGAGATACTCTTGATCTTCCACGAACTGCTCACCGTCTACTCACACGATCATCACATTACCACACATTCAAACGGGCAAACATACACGAAGCAAACAAGGGAATTAATTAGAACAGTACACCAACAGAATGAAAACAGTTTGAAAATCAAATAAAAATATTCTACTCGTTCCAACGATCGCATCGATATAAAGATCACTGAAAACGGATTTAAAACGTAAAAGATACGATTTTCCGAAGATTTACTATAGAAAAATTAATATAATAGTAACTCGAAATTTTAAAAGTGACAAACTCACTGTACAGTGGTACAAATACATAGAGCTCGCAAAAACGAATCTAACGCAATTTTTATCAACTCAAACGGATTTAAAATGGAGAAAATACGGCCTAAACAAAACCAATGGCAAAACTGAAATATATGAAAGCGTATTTTGCAAACCACAGCAGGGGAATACGCTTTCCAGGTTGGAAAAACACAAAGCCTGCAAGGCGCTTTGGACGGCGGCGCAAATAGCTGAAAGTACATGGGCTCTTTAAAGATTTTACCCACAAAGGGGTATGGAGGATCATGGGCCGTCGGATCCACCACGGATGGATGCGATTAGATCTCTGTTAGAGGGCTGCGGTTCAATCCATTAAAACCCGTAGGGGGGGGTTTCGGAAAATGGCCAGTTCGCCGGAGAGGATGAACCGGACGGCGGCGCCATTGCCGGATGTTCGCCGGAAAACGTGAACTTGCGTTTGGATCCATAACATGGCACGGAAATTGATTGGGAAGGTCAAGAACTCGATCGGGAATCGATCTAGGGCATTGGAACGGGTGCGAGTGGCCTAGAGAGGGAGCAGCGAGCGGAGCAGCGGTTCGGACACGTCGGCGTTCGTGGCCACGGACCTTGAGGCCATTGCCTGCCAAAATCGAAGTACGGGGATCACCAGGGGGTCTTGGAGAACTCACCGAGGGTTTGAATTTGCCTGAGATTGATGGAGATGGGCTGGCCACGTGCACGGGTGGATTCGGTTTTGCTGTAGAAACGATGACAAGAAATTAGCGGATAGAACAAGAGTTGGAAAGGTTCCGCACCTATGCAAACCCAAAGATGCTCGCGGACTACCTCGTGACGACGATGGCGCTTCACAGAGAAGGAATCGCTGTGGCGGCTTCGATCTAGCTCTGTTCTTCCTTCGCGGCGGCGGGCGGCTCTGTTCTTGGCGGCTGCGAGAGGGGCGGTGCTGCGCTAAGTAGATGGGAAAAAGAAATTAGGGCGGTGGAGGCTCTTGATGTTATATAGGGTGTCGATGAAACACAGGGAAAGAAATCCCAGGGCCAGGGCTTCCGATTCGGTTGGTCGCTGCAGCTAGAGCTCGAGTCGAGTTCGGACGCAGTTGCTGTGTGGGTCCTGCTGGGCAGACATACAGAACAAGGGGCAGA
The DNA here is from genome assembly GCA_038502445.1 of Eremochloa ophiuroides. Taxonomy (NCBI): domain Eukaryota; kingdom Viridiplantae; phylum Streptophyta; class Magnoliopsida; order Poales; family Poaceae; genus Eremochloa; species Eremochloa ophiuroides. The sequence continues at coordinate 90,388,518 of JAHLJS010000007.1, read as the reverse complement.
GCGCTGGCTTGCTGGGCTCAGCCCCAAGCAGCAAGGAGGAGGGGTAGGCCGGCAGTGGCCTGGCTGCTAGCTGGGTTCAGGTGCTACCGGCAAGGAGAGGAAGTCGGCAGGGAGCTGGGAGCTCTCGGCCAAAACAGAAGGGGGATGAGGCCAACTTGGGCCTCTCGGCCAACACAGGATCTAAGGAGATTTTCTTTTTTAAAAAAAACAATTGCCATCAATTTGTTTTTCCAAACTGAGTTTCTCAGATAATAACTTGAATAATTAGCAATACAGAAATAAAATCCCAACATTCAAAATAATGTGCAGCAGCATGTATGCAACAATACATGGTTCACGACTTTCATAATTCATTTTGATTCAAAAATTATTATTTTTCCTACAAAACAATTAGCTAAAAGAAAATGCCTTTAAAAACAATTAAATTTTCCATGTTTTAAATAGATCCAAAATTAGGGTGTTACAGAAACACTATCATGTGGCCCTTTTGCTGCCAATAACGATAGTTGTCGACCATAACATGCATGCACTCTTCTGGCTTTGACTTAGTAATCATAGTCATACTTGGTAAACATCATCTACTATTTGCCTTGTTCCCATCGAGACAGATAGTTGAATGCTCCTCATAGTTGACACAGCTGTGACTCAAGCTGTACATGTTTAAGCATAAACATGTATACACGTGGTCTAGGATGTAGTACGTGACAATAAACAAGTATGTTGAAGTAACACGCATGTATATATGCATTCATAATGTACATATCCGATGGACTTACTAGACAAGCTTGTGTGTTAAAAATCATTTCTATCTCTCTAGCGGTAGAGATCCATTGCAGCTGATTGAAGTAGCCTGCCATGATCTGTGAACGAAGCTAATGTGTCCTGACTGGTTATGGCGCAACACGAGTGTAGACACTTCACCTATACCAAACCCTTGATAGCTCACGTGTGTAACCCTTTAAGATGTCGTTGTTTACAACACCTTGCCTATATCTCATATTAGTGGCTAGAAGACCTAGTTTTTGAGCCGCTCGGAATGGTTGACATTACCAGGATATGCCACATGCCACCACCATTATATTTTCTCGAATTCCACCACTTTTCTGGAATACGGAAATATGGCTTACTTTAATCATCTAAAATTTTAAGGAATTCCATACAAGCTAAGAAAAATACTCCATCCGATTACAAAACATAAGACACTTTGACATTTCTAGAACATTGTTTTTCAGGTATCTAGACATACTGTATATATACATATCTGGTAAAACTCAAAACGTCTTATAATATGGAATGAAGGGGGTGTGCATCTTTCACTTCAAACTTACAGTTACTAATTAGATGCTGCAACATATATTCTTATTAGATGTGAGAGAAAAAGGATAATTCAAAAATTCCAACAACAATAGAATACATTTAGGCTTTTAATTTTTAGTCGTTAACCATTGTTGTCGTTATCAACCATTGGAACTTTTTTGTTTTACAAAGAAAGATTAACCACCTTCATCGTTATAAAATTACAAAAAGAGACACCATAAATTTGTATATAAACTAGATGATTGCCAACACATTGAAACAAGAAGAAGAAATAATTATATAAAATGTAGTTTGATAAGTCAAAATTAAGAGCCCGACAACATCCCCTGAAGAGAAGGCGACTAGAAACAATGCACAACTAAACAAAGAGAGATAGGAAAGCTAAATTACAAGGCATCAAGCGAAAACCAAAACAGATATCTTTGAGCTTTTGTAACACCCCAAATTTTGCTAATTTTGAAATAATCTTAAATTGAATTAATTTTGTATTTTTGTGTTCATGAAAGCTTAGGAAAAAAAATTATTAAGTGAAAATTCAACTAAGGTTAGACACATGTATGATGCATACATGCTGCTGCATATTGTTTTGGTTGGTCTGGGTCTTATTTTATTTGCTGGTTTTTCAAGTTATTTTTGGGAAGTTTTATTTGGAAAAAATCAGTTTATGTTAAAAAAATATATTTCTCTTCCAGGTGCTGGCCGAGAGCCTGCCTTTCCTTGCCCTCTCTATTCATCGAACAGAGGGGATGGCTTCAGGGCACCAGGCCACATCGCCTCCCCTTCCGATTTCTCTCCCTGGCCGTAACAGCTAAGCCACCCTTTCTGCTGATCCTTGCGCAAGCCAGCAAGCTCCTATCTCATTCTGTTCGGCTGACCAGCGGGTCCCACACGGCAGCCTTCCCGCGTCGTGAGTAAGTCGGGCAGCGCCGCAGGCACCAAATCGTTCGATTCTGTCTCGGGGCTGGGTCTTGCGACCCACGTACGTCCTATAAGGCCTATAGGGTCTTCTCTGCTCTATTCTTTTCCCATCTAATCTTCTGCACGCCGCCTAGTAAAGCAGCAGCCGCCGCATTGCTCGCCGTGGGGTTCACAGCAAGGCGAGATCCTCCTCAACGTCGACTCCGTATCTCCGACACACCTCCGCCACAATTGAACTTTCCCGAAGCGTCATTGCAAGGTGAGAAAGCCCCCGGCCACGCCAATTTGGCGTAATCGCCCCCCTGGTATACCCGCGACCTCACCCGCGACTCGAAGCCGCCATGGATCGCACGGCTCTCTCTGTAGATCGTCGCGGCCCTTCCTGATGCCCTAGATAGGTTTCTGGCAGGAGCCTTGAACTCCAAGACCTTTTCCCTTGCGAAACTATGGCCGATAGGGTTGGATTACAATTTTCCGGCGAGGTTTGCTCGCCGCCGGCAATGGAGCAGCCGGCCTGCTCTGTTTCCCGGCCGGCCAGCCGGTTTTGCAGGAAACCCCCTGCGAGTTTCCAAAGTCCTAACCATCAGCCCTTGTGGTGGATCTATTTTGGGCCGTCCATTTTAAATCCAACGATCCTCATCCCTAGATACCCTTTCGATTGGTAAAATCTGTAAAGAGCCCCTCCGTTTCTTCAATATCAACCCGCCATCCTTAGCGCCCTCAGCTCAGGGTGTTTCACGGTCGGGAAAGCGTATTGTTGCGGCTGCAGTCCAAAAGACGTTTTCATATATTTACAGATTTGCCATTGTAGTATGTTTTGCCCATAAAAACTTCATTTCAAATCGGTTTGAATTGATTCAAATTGCGTTAGATTCATATTTTCAAACTCTACGTGTTTATGCCACTGTTCAGTGAGTTTTGACACTTTTAAAATTTCGAGTTACTATTATATTAATTATTTTTCTATAGCAAATCTTCGGAAAATCATATCTTCTGCGTTTTAAATCCGTTTTTCGTGATTTTTATATCGATGTGATCATTGGAACGAGTAGAATAATTTTATGTCATTTTTAAACTGTATTTATTCTGTTGGTGCACTGTTCTAATTATTTTATCTTATTTGCTTCATGTATGATTGCCCGATTGATTGTGTGGTGATGTGATGATCATGTGAGTAGACGGTGAGCAGTTCGTGGACAATCAAGAGTACTTCTACGAGCAGGACCAACAAGAACTCTTTGATCAAGGCAAGTATAACATGGACCATCCATGTTGTCCTATTCACAATAATCACATTCATATATGCATGTGTCCACCTTGACAACCTTAGAGATTATAACTTAGTTATTGAATTCCTGATTCCTTGTTCACCTATTGGGATGTGCATTGGGTAGCTTTTGCTAGTGCTTATTTAATGCCAATGATCTCGTGATATGATTAATGGATTATGCAATGAAGATTTAATATGATTTTATTACTACTCAAAAGGGGGCTGGAGCCTTGGGTTGGATGGTTTGGCTCTAGTTTCTCTCCATAGGATTTCTGTAAGTGTTTAATCCGGGACATACGTACAACTGTGAGGACTATATGGCTCTGGCTCTAGTTGTTTAAAAGATCTTTTCTAGCTTGTTAGTGGTTACCCGAAAGGGCGCGAAAGGGGTTTGCCACCTTGGGTGTAGTACAGCTTCTAGTCTTATGAGTATAGCCGTGAAGGAATGTGCCATATTAAAAAGGGGGATTCTACACCTGGCTGCCATTGAAACCTTACGGCCCTAACTTGTTAGACGAACTTTTAAATAGCTTTATATGGTTAGCTAGTGTGTGGGTGTCATGAACTCATGCATTAGAAAATCATGACTCACAGGTAAAGTGTACACCTCTGCGCAGAGTTTAATAATCTATCATGATAGCCGTGCTCACGGTCACGAGCGGCCTTGGAACTTTTACAGCTAGATGGTTACTATTACATTCATGCTATGTTTATTATTGTTGTTAATGCCTTTGCTATTTATTAACCTTATTACAATTGATCATTGGATTAAGTATGGGTTTGGGATCTTGATGCTACTCAACTGCTAAAATGAATATGAATATTAAAGCTAAATGCAGTCAAACAGTGTCTAGCCTTTTGAGCCTCATGAACCCGTGTTGTACTTGCTGAGTACGAAATGTGCTCACCCTTGCAATTCACCACCACAAATGAAGATTGGAGTGAAGACTATCGCAATGAGTATTAGGCTTGGTGTCTCCCAGTCGACCTTGTCCCTGTGATGGAGCTTTCGCGAGTGTGACGTCTTAGTTATTATTTATATTTGTTCCAGACTCTGTAATAAATGCTTATTCGTTATGTAAACACTGTGATGATACTATTTATAATTTGTCGGCTTATATGTGTGACTATTCCTGCGACACATATGAGTTATTTATGCATCCTATTTTATTCTTAAAATACGGGTGTGACAGATTGGTATCAGAGCTTTATTGACTGTAGGACGCAAGCCTAGTTAGCACTAATTGATTTGCAAACCTTATTTTGCTAGAAAACTATTTTTCTATCTCCTTGCTCATTCGTTTGACTAATTCTCATCCTTGTCATATTATTGTCTCTCCCCTTGATAGCTTCCTTTGAGCTACTTCTGCTTATTTCCATAATCTATTGTTTTTAGTTGTTTTACAAAATTTTCTATACTCATCTTGCTCAAAATATCGATGGCCTATCATCATATATACCCTTTAGGATGTCTACCAATTGAGGAGAAGCACGTGTAGTTTCGAAGTTGTGAACTCGTGTGTGCTTGGATGAATTGTTATTGTGATAATGTGTGATTTGGATCTTTGTGATGATTGCTGGAACTTTGTGGACATGTCTACAAGTTTCTTATACACTAATATTGAGTTATATTCATAATTATAATGTGGATTCAGTTGCAACCTGTTTCTGTCCTTGCTGTTTTTTTTGTTGGAGCAGCCTGTGATAATTCTGTTATATCTCCAAATATAGTAATGCAAAAATCATAAACATTTTTTGGGAATAACTAGACTTCTATATCTTTTCAACCCCACAAGTTTTACCTTTTTATCAATTTTGAGCTGCGAGATATACCTGTTCTAAGACGAGGTTCTGTGCAGTCTGGAAATCTTAGAACAGTTTCGGTTTTGCTCTATTTTGGTAAATATAACGTCAGAATATGGAAAATTGGTCTGAATAAAAGTTGTAGAAAATTTTATATTCTTTCCAACCGTGTATGGTACACATCAATTGGATTTCAGGAACTCCAGATATATCCGTTTTACTGAACTGTTACAGATGTATCTCGCCAGAAAATTTTAGATGCACTTATATATTGCTATTTTTGAGTTAATGAATAATTCTAAAGAATTTTTCACTTAACTTGCAATGCAGATGCCTAGAGGAAGGCCTGCTGGAGCTAACCAACCCCCACCTCCTCCACCGCCACCAATGACGGCGGAACAGCTGATGGAGATGCAGGGACAGCTGATGCAGACGATGATGCAATTCGTCCAGAACCAACCTGCTGGAGGCAATGCACCTGCTCCACCCCCAGTGAACAAGAGGAGGGAATTCATGCAGGGTCACCCTCCCGTGTTTTCCCATGCTGCTGATCCTTTGGAGGCCAATGACTGGCTTCGTGCTGTGGGGAAACAGCTCAATATCTGTCAGTGTGATGACCAGCAGAAGGTGCTCTACGCTTCTGGACAGCTTCAGGGCGCCGCCCAGACTTGGTGGGAATCATATCAAGCTGCACATCCTAACAATGCTCCTCCCATCACTTGGGCTGAGTTTGTTAGGGACTTCAGGGCTCGACACATTCTAGAAGGCGTGATTGAGCTCAAACAGGAAGAGTTCAGGAATCTCAGGATGGGACAGATGACTGTCAGTGAATATCATGATCAATTCTCTCACCTCGCTCGCTATGCCCCGAATGAAGTTAGAGAGGATGCGGACAAGCAGCGAATGTTTCTGAAGGGCATCTACTATGATCTCAGGCTACAGCTGAAGGGCAACACATATCCAAACTTCCAAGCTTTGGTGAATCGCGCTATTGTACTTGACAATGAGAGCAGGGAGATGGATAGAAAGAGGAAGTTGAGGGGTCAGCCCTCGGGAAGCAACAGGCGTCAGCGCACTAATTCTCAGCATGGTTTCCATCAAAAGTACCAAGGACCTATCAGCCAGTGGAACCGCAACAACAACCAGCAAGGCAATCAATCCGAGCAGCGCTCTCAGTTTCAGCAGCGCCCACAGTACCAGCAGCAGAGTGGTCAGCAGACTCCACGTCAAGGAACTCCAAACACCACCCCCATGAAGACCAGTGCACCCAGTACTCCCAACGTGTGCTATCACTGTGGAGAGCCCGGTCATTATGCCAACAATTGCCCTAAGAAGAGAAACCCGCAGACCCCTCAGAACCAGAATAGTGGACAGAAGTCATCTGGAAGGGTGAATCATGTGTTCGCCGACACAGCTCAAGAAGCGCCAGAAGTAATGATGGGTACGTTCAGCGTCAACTCCACCCCTGCTACTGTTCTATTTGATTCTGGTGCTTCGCATTCTTTCATCTCACAAAATTTTGTTAAGATGCATGCCATCCCCATAATACCAATGATGAACCCACTTCTAGTAAATTCACCGGGTGGGGCTTTACAAGCTTCATTTTATAGTCCGGCAACTAGCATTATTTTAAGGGGGGTAGAGTTCAAAGAAAAGCTTACAGTATTGCGGACTGCTGGTATTGATGTTATCCTGGGATTGGATTGGATGAAGAAACACAAGGTAGAGATTAAATGTGCACAGAAGATAGTTGAATTGACTGCACCCAATGGGGATAAACTCAGTGTTGATGTGATTGTGCAAAAACCACCGACAGCGGCTGTGAACTAACTGGATGAAGATGGGAATCAGCAGGATCGTGTTGTGGATGAGTTTCCGGATGTCTTTCCAGATGAACTGCCAGGTATGCCACCTGACCGAGACATTGAATTTCTTATTGAGTTGTTACCTGGAACTGCACCTATAGCTAAACGACCATATAGAATGGGATCTAAAGAACTAGAAGAACTTAAGAAACAAATTAAGGAATTACTAGAAAAGGGTTTCATTAGGCCTAGTTCATCACCATGGGGTGCACCAGATATTTTTGTTGATAAGAAAGATGGTGGTCAGAGGATGTGTGTTGATTATCGGTCACTTAATGAAGTTACCATTAAGAATAAATATCCATTGCCTAGGATTCATGATCTGTTTGACCAGTTGAGAGGTGCTTGTGTGTTCTCTAAGATTGATTTGCGTTCTGGTTATCATCAACTGAAGATTCGTGCTTCTAATATTCCAAAGACAGCCTTTACTACTAGGTACGGCTTATATGAGTATACTGTCATGTCTTTTGGTTTGACCAATGCACCAGCCTACTTTATGTATATGATGAATCAGGTGTTTATGGAGTATCTGGATAAGTTTGTGGTAGTGTTTATTGATGATATACTGGTATTCTCCAAAACTGAAGATGAACATGCTGAACATTTGAGGCTAGTATTGCAAAAACTTAGAGAGCATAAGCTATATGCTAAACGGAGTAAATGTGAATTCTGGTTAAAGGAAGTTGTTTTTCTTGGTCATATTGTGTCCAATGGTGGGATATCTGTAGATCCAGGCAAGGTGAAGGATGTGTTGAATTGGCAACCACCTACTGATGTGAGTCAGATTCGTAGTTTCTTGGGATTGGCTGGTTACTACAGAAGATTTATTGAGGGGTTCTCTAAACTTGCTAAACCTATGACAGCTTTATTAGAGAAGAATGCCAAGTTTGTTTGGTCTCATGCCTGGCAGTCCAGTTTTGAAGAATTGAAGAAGAGATTGACTACTGCACCTGTGTTGGTATTACCAGATCTGAGCAAGAAGTTCTCTATCTATTGTGATGCATCTCGTCAAGGTTTGGGATGTGTTCTTTTGCAAGAAGGTAGAGTTGTTGCTTATGCATCTAGGCAATTGAGGAAACATGAACTAAACTATCCTACTCATGATTTAGAGTTAGCAGCTGTGGTTCATGCTTTGAAGATCTGGAGACATTATTTAGTTGGACATAAGAGTGATGTATACACCGATCATAAGAGTTTGAAGTATATTTTCACTCATTCTGACTTGAATTTGAGGCAGCGTAGATGGTTAGAGTTGATTAAAGATTATGATTTGGATGTGCATTATCACCCAGGAAAGGCTAATGTTGTTGCAGATGCTCTTAGTCGGAAGAGCTATGCTAATGAGATGCAGTTGTTGCCTACGTCGAGTCAGTTATGTGCTGAATTTGAACGTCTTAACTTGGGAATTGTCGTTAATGCAGCAGAATTGGTGATAGAACCTACACTTGAGCAAGAGATTCGCGAACGACAATTGAAAGATGAGAAGTTGAAGGAGATAGCAGAAAATATAGTGATTGGTAAGTCACCTGGTTTTAGAATGGATGATAATGGAACTCTGTGGCATGGCAAAAGGTTGTGTGTACCTAAGGATCCAGCAATAAGACAGAAAATTCTGCGAGAAGCACATGAGTCAGCTTATTCTATACATCCTGGTAGTACTAAGATGTATCTTGATCTTAAAGAGAAGTATTGGTGGATTGGTTTAAAGCGAGATGTTGCTGAATATGTGGCAGTATGTGATGTTTGTCAACGGGTAAAAGCTGAACACCAGAGACCTGCAGGATTGTTGCAACCAATGAAGATTCCTGAATGGAAGTGGGAAGAAGTTAGAATGGATTTCATAGTGGGATTACCTCGTACACAGAGAGGTTATGATTCTATTTGGGTGATAGTAGACAGGTTAACCAAAGTTGCTCACTTTATACCAGTTAAGACTACGTATACAGGGCCTCATTTAGCTACATTGTATGTGGAGAAGATAGTATGTCTGCATGGGGTACCCAAGAGGATTGTGTCTGATAGAGGTACTCAATTCACATCTCACTTCTGGCGCAGGATACATGAATCATTAGGGACCAAATTGAATTTTAGTACAGCATATCATCCACAGACAGATGGGCAGACTGAAAGAGTTAATCAGATATTAGAAGATATGTTGAGAGCTTGTGCATTGCAGTCTAGTACCAGTTGGGATAAAAGTTTACCATATGCGGAGTTTTCATATAACAATAGTTATCAGCAAAGTCTTAAGATGGCACCGTTCGAAGCTTTGTATGGGCGTAAGTGCAGAACTCCTTTGTTTTGGAATCAAACTGGTGAAACTCAGGTGTTTGGATCAGATGTGCTGAGAGACACAGAAGAACGAGTGCAGGTAATCCGGGAGAACTTGAGAATAGCACAATCCCGTCAGAAGAGCTATGCTGATAATCGGAGAAGAGATTTGGCTTTTGAAGTAGGAGATTATGTCTACTTGAAGGTGTCACCAATGAAGGGTGTGAAGAGATTCACTATGAAAGGGAAGTTAGCACCAAGATATGTTGGACCGTTTAAAATTATAGCTAGACGTGGTGAAGTTGCTTATGAATTAGAGTTGCCTGAAAATGTAGCCGCTGTGCATAATGTGTTTCATGTCTCTCAACTGAAGAAGTGTTTACGTATGCCGGAAGAGCAAATACCTTTGGAAGAATTAAAGATTAAAGATAATCTCAGGTATGAGGAGTATCCGATTAAGATTTTGGAGACAGCAGAGAGAATTACCAGGAGTAGAGTTATTAAAATGTGTAAAGTTTAGTGGAACCGTTATTCAGAGGCAGAGACAACATGGGAAAGGGAAGATGATCTCAGGAAGTCATACCCGTAGTTATTTGAGTAAGCAACTCAATCTCGAGGACGAGATTATTTTAAGGGGGGTAGAATTATAACACCCCAAATTTTGCTAATTTTGAAATAATCTTAAATTGAATTAATTTTTTATTTTTGTGTTCATGAAAGCATAGGAAAAAAAATTATTAAGTGAAAATTCAACTAAGGTTAGACACATGTATGATGCATACATGCTGCTGCATATTGTTTTGGTTGGTCTGGGTCTTATTTTATTTGCTGGTTTTTCAAGTTATTTCTGGGAAGTTTTATTTGGAAAAAATCAGTTTATGTTAAAAAAATATATTTCTCTTCCAGGTGCTGGCCGAGAGCCTGCCTTTCCTTGCCCTCTCTATTCATGGAACAGAGGGGATGGCTTCAGGGCACCAGGCCACATCGCCACCCCTTCTGATTTCTCTCCCTGGCCGTAACAGCTAAGCCGCCCTTTCTGCTGATCCTTGCGCAAGCCAGCAAGCTCCTATCTCATTCTGTTCGGCTGACCAGCGGGTCCCACACGGCAGCCTTCTCGCGTCGTGAGCAAGTCGAGCAGCGCCGCAGGCACCAAATCGTTCGATTCCGTCTCGGGGCTGGGTCTTGCGACCCACGTACGTCCTATAAGGCCTATAGGGTCCTCTCTGCTCTATTCTTTTCCCATCTAATCTTCTGCACGCCGCCTAGTAAAGCAGCAGCCGCCGCATTGCTCGCCATGGGCTTCACAGCAAGGCGAGATCCTCCTCAACGTCGACTCCGTATCTCCGACGCACCTCCGCCACAATTGAACTTTCCCGAAGCGTAATTGCAAGGTGAGAAAGCCCCCGGCCACGCCAATTTGGCGTAATCGCCCCCCTGGTATACCCGCGACCTCACCCGTGACTCGAAGCCACCATGGCTCGCACGGCTCTCTCTGTAGATCGTCGTGGCCCTTCCTGATGCCCTAGATAGGTTTCTGGCAGGAGCCTTGAACTCCAGGACCTTTTCCCTTGCGAAACTATGGCCGATAGGGCTGGATTACAATTTTCCGGCGAGGTTTGCTCGCCCCCGGCAATGGAGCAGCCGGCCTGCTCTGTTTCCTGGCCGGCCAGCCAGTTTTGCAGGAAACCCCCTGTGAGTTTCCAAAGTCCTAACCATCAGCCCTTGTGGTGGATCTATTTTGGGCCGTCCATTTTAAATCCGACGATCCTCATCCCTAGATACCCTTTCGATTGGTAAAATCTGTAAAGAGCCCCTCCGTTTCTTCAATATCAACCCGCCATCCTTAGCGCCCTCAGCTCAGGGTGTTTCGCGGTTGGGAAAGCGTATTGTTGCGGCTGCAGTCCAAAAGGTTTTCATATAGTTACAGATTTGCCATTGTAGTATGTTTTGCCCATAAAAACTTCATGTCAAATCGGTTTGAATTGATTCAAATTGCGTTAGATTCGTATTTTCAAACTCTACGTGTTTATGCCACTGTTCAGTGAGTTTTGACACTTTTAAAATTTCGAGTTACTATTATATTAATTATTTTTCTATAGCAAATCTTCGGAAAATCATATCTTCTGCGTTTTAAATCCGTTTTTCGTGATCTTTATATCGATGTGATCGTTGGAACGAGTAGAATAATTTTATGTCATTTTTAAACTGTATTTATTCTGTTGGTGTAATGTTCTAATTATTTTATCTTGTTTGCTTCATGTATGATTGCCCGATTGATTGTGTGGTGATGTGATGATCATGTGAGTAGACGGTGAGCAGTTCATGGACAATCAAGAGTACTTCTACGAGTAGGACCAGCAAGAATTCTTTGATCAAGGCAAGTATAACATGGACCATCCTTATTGTCCTATTCACAATAATCACATTCATATATGCATGTGTCCACCTTGACAACCTTAGAGATTATAACTTAGTTATTGAATTCCTGATTCCTTGTTCACCTATTGGGATGTGCATTGGGTAGCTTTTGCTAGTGCTTATTTAATGCCAATGATCTCGTGATATGATTAATGGATTATGCAATGAACATTTAATATGATTTTATTACTGCTCAAAAGGGGGCTAGAGCCTTGGGTTGGATGGTTTGGCTCTAGTTTCTCTCCATAGGATTTCTGTAAGTGTTTAATCCGGGACATACGTACAACTGTGAGAGCTATATGGCTCTGGCTCTAGTTGTTTAAAAGATCTTTTCTAGCTTGTTAGTGGTTACCCGAAAGGGCGCGAAAGGGGTTTGCCACCTTGGGTGTAGTACAGCTTCTAGTCTTATGAGTATAGCCGTGAAGGAATGTGCCATATTGAAAAGGGGGGATTCTACACCTGGCTGCCATTGAAACCTTGCGGCCCTAACTTGTTAGACAAACTTTTAAATAGCTTTATATGGTTAGCTAGTGTGTGGGCGTCATGAACTCATGCATTAGAAAATCATGACTCACAGGTAAAGTGTACACCTCTGCGCAGAGTTTAATAATCTATCATGATAGCCGTGCTCACGGTCACGAGCGGCCTTGGAACTTTTACAGCTAGATGGTTACTATTACATTCATGCTATGTTTATTATTGTTGTTAATGCCTTTGCTATTTATTAACCTTATTACAATTGATCATTGGATTAATTATGGGTTTGGGATCTTGATGCTACTCAACTGCTAAAATGAATATGAATATTAAAGCTAAATGCAGTCAAACAGTGTCTAGCCTTTTGAGCCTCATGAACCCGTGTTGTACTTGCTGAGTACGAAATGTGCTCACCCTTGCAATTCACCACCACAGATGAAGATTGGAGTGAAGACTATCGCAATGAGTATTAGGCTTGGTGTCTCCCAGTCGACCTTGTCCCTGTGATGGAGCTTCCGCGAGTGTGACGTCTTAGTTATTATTTATATTTGTTCCAGACTCTGTAATAAATGCTTATTCGTTATGTAAACACTGTGATGGTACTATTTATAATTTGTCGGCTTATATGTGTGACTATTCCTGGGACACATATGAGTTATTTATGCATCCTATTTTATTCTTAAAATACGGGTGTGACAGCTTTCCAAGGTGCACTGAAGTTGAGGATCCCTCTTACAAAGGTGTTCGGAATACTATCAAAGATGAATCTGTTCCTTAGTTTTTAGAGTTCCCAGGGAGCAATAAAATAATATTTCAACGATGACGGGAAGCCCAGTCCAGGCTCTACAAAGTGACAATTCTTCTATGAATATTGGGAGCCATTAAACCAAGTAATGTTGGGGGTCAATAACAGGGAGCAATGGAACAACCTTCTCAATCCTTGGTTCTGCCTTCCTAATGGAACGCCTAAGTATGTGAACGGGAGAGATCCAATTTCACAAACAGAACTACCCACAAGAATCTTCATTTTTTTTCTTCGGAGACACTAATTGGGACGAAAACGCACTTATCATAGTGTACTACTAGCCTTGTTGATGATGCAAAAGGTTTAAATCATATATTCGAGATCACACTCTCAAGGTGTTTGAGTTATGATATGTACATATAACAATTTTTGTTAGAAAAGTTCTTGTATGTAATTAATGAAGTGTGTTGAAATATTTTTGTTGAAAGCTTTGACATATTTATACATATCAAATTTGCACATAAAATTTGTATGTGTAAAAAGAGAAGGGACACCGATTGCTACGTGGTGCTGCACATCTCTGCTGTTTGATCGTTATGGCAACATGAAGGTGACCCTAAGCAAGCATGGGCTCATCCCCAACCAGGGCGATTTCTATGGGACACCCTTTGTAACAACCCTAAAAATCCACACAACCTAAAATCCCAACCAATTAAAATTTTTCATTTATTTATTATAAAAACCCATTTTTCTCGTGCAAGCATATAGGTTTCATTATGAATTTGGTAAATAAAGGAGTATAGTTTGCATTTGAATTCCATTCACATAGAATAATAACTTATGCATCACATTTGGGATTTATTGCAATTTATGTTTGTATTTACTTAGTATTTAAAATGGGCAATATATGTATATATACACTAAAATGAAAATAGAAAAAGAAAAAGAAAATAAAAAGGGAGAGAGAGTTAGGCCAGCCATTCGGCCCAGCCGGTCTGCTAAGCCAGCCCAAACCAGCCCGGCCTTCTTCTCCTCACCTCACCCGCGCGCGCGCTCCACCCCGCCTTCCCGCACTGGGCCGGCCCAACACCGCGCACGCGCGATGCCGACCGCACGCGCGCGACCGTTTCACCCGCTCCCCCGCAGCCGCTGACCACCCGGCCCCGCCTGTCAGCCGCTCTCGCCCCCCCCCACTGTTCTTCTTCCTCGCAGAGACGACAGGGACGAGTGCACGCAATTCGCGTGACCCCGGTCCCACAGCCGACAGCGCCACGCTCCGTCAGGTTTGTCCCCTGCCTGTCGCGCTGTCTTGCCCGCCAAGAACCGCCGCGGCCGCAACCAAAGCCCTAGCATCGAGCGCCCGTAGCCCTTTGATCTACCGAGATCAATCGCGGCCGTCCGCCATGGGAACCTGCCAAGCTCGCCTATAAATGAGACCCGCTCCGAAGCCCTAGCCCTCATCCCACTCGCCGCCGCCGCGGCACAAGCCACCGCACCCCACCGCATAGTCGAGAGAGAGGGAGAAGGGCGGAGCAGAGGAGGAGGAGCTGCCGGAGCGCCGCCGCCGCGGAGCACGCCGAGCCGGACACGGAGGAGAAGCCGGAGCCCCGTCGCGGTTCGGCACGGCACTGCGTATGCTCTGCACGGCTCCAACTCGCCACTGCACCGCCATCCTAGCTTCACCGACACCACGGTGAGCCACCGCACGCCATGTCCGAACCTCGCCCTGCTTTTGCCATGGCGTTCCGCCCATGGAACGCGCAGGCACGAGCCTTTACCGGCTCAGGAAGATCACCTGCACCATGCACTCATGCGACCGGCTGAAACCCCCGGACTACAAGCTTTGCTAGACCGAGAACGCAGCACGACGCGTTCTCGGCGGAGCGCGCTCGCTACCGACGCGTTCCGACGCCGAATCACTCGTTCCGAGCAATCCGACTAGCACCCGTATAGGTTAGAGCGTCGAGGAGCACCGCCACGACCCCTTGAGCTAGCTACGCGGATCTAAGCGCTAGAGGAAGCCTCGTCCGCCCTGCTCGAGTGCGCCGCGACCTCGCCGGAGCTCCGCCGCGTGCCGAAGCCAGGAGGAGACCCTGCTGTGACACCAAGTTGCCACCAACGACCCGAGGGCCTTACTGACTATGTCAATAGAAGGGAACCACACCCGTTCGTGCCAAAACCGAACCCCGGCCACCACACCGCCGCCCGCCTCGCCGGAGAAGCGCCTGTGCCGTGGCCGAGCACCAAAAGGGACCCTGTTGGCCAAATTGGGTCCCTTAGAAACGAATATTGGGCCCGGAGGGGAGAAATCGCCTCGCTGTGGGCTGCAACGTAGCCTACCGGAGCTTTAGCCCTGCGGCAGCTCGCCGCCGGCAGCCATGGCACGCCGAATGGTCGGCCAAGGTCACAAACCACCCCCGACCATCGCCGAGCTACGCCGAGCTCGCCCGACCACCGCCGAGCTACGCCGACGCCCCCCGACCAACGTCGAGCTCGCCCGACCACCGCCGAGCTACGCCGACGCCGGCGACTCTCTGGGAACCAGCATCGAACACCTGGTGGGCGACCATCGGGTCTGTGTTCTGTTGAGGCGCCACATGCCGCACTACTGGACCCCCGCGCCACGTGGACCAATCCCGAGCTACCATCCCCTGATTAATCGGCCATTTTCCATTTTCAGAAAATAGGATAATCTTCGGAAATTCATAACTTATTCATACGATGTCCAAAAATTGCGCACCATATATCAAAATTCTTAGAAAAATGAGATCTACAATCTAAGACTATGTTTGTGTGCATTTGGCTCTTTATTTTATTAGATTTTTCTGAAATACTCTATAGGAGTCGCTAACGCGACTATTTCGTGTTCGATTTCAGAGCCGGAGGAGGATCTGACTAAGGAAGATGACCACGAGTACCTTCAGGAGCTAGGAGACGACTACGAAGGTGCCACGTCTCACCAAATCCTTAGATCCTATTTACGCATTGCAAATGACATTGTTGCTATTACTTTACGATTATGTATGGATTGGTTGCATGATAGTATATTTGAATTCCCTACCTTGATAAGACTTTACCCTGCTATCCGCTGCTAGGTTAGCTGCTGCTTAATTTACTGTTACTCTTCCACTACTCACTACTTGCTATATGCTATGTGGTAGAATTGGGACGGTGTATATCTGATTATAACCACTGGGAGAGAGTGCTGCGTGCGTCTTGGGTGCGTAGTAAGGGTTGATGTCGACCAAGTGGGATGTGAGACAAGCCCGTGGGGCAAGTCGTGCCGGGGGTGCAACCTGGGCATCCCCAAGCGAGATACCTGTGGCGGGTAAAGTTGTTGAGGAGGTTCCGGGTGGGATTACCTTGGTGGTTTGAAGCCCGTGGACGGAGGTGCTGTGATGGCACAGGGAGAGTATCCCCTAAGTGAAGATGCCTGCTTGGTCAAACCTAGGACAGACTAGTTTCAGGTTCATGGGAATCCTTTTCTACTCACTCGCTTCTGATGGGCGGGAGACGGCTGGACTACTTGGTAGGACGGTGCCACTATTGCTAGGTTGAGAGGTGATAAGGGTGGGCGGAGACGGTCGATGGGTTCCCGTTCCGTTCTAGATGCGCAGTACCACTGGATGGGCCCGGTACTGTGTCTCCCAGTCTCAGCATAACGGTGTAGGATCCGGAATATCCCAGGGCTGAGTGGTAGGGTGGCATCGACCTAGGCAAGCAAGCACCCGGAATTCTGCCTAGGTGTTTGCGCAACACCTATGATGGCTAATCTTGTGGGTAGTGAAACCTCTGCAGAGTGTACGGTTGATCGATCGATACATATGCCAACTTGTTGGCTATGGATCTTTCCTGTGAAGCTTCTACTAGTGTAGTGAGTATTCTCTTCTCCCCCTGGATGACATTTTCCAGCAGTGTACCCGCTGTGGTAGTGTGCCGCTGAGATAGGCCCGAGAGGGAGTTGGGCCTGTCGAATGAGAGTGAGGTGTGGGTATGTGAGATGTGGTGATGGGAAAAGGGATGATGGTGTTAACTGGAGATAAAACTTGACTAATCAAACATTGTTTACAGCTGCATAGGAAACCTCAGCCTATAGGTCTGCTTGTATAGCCTTGCATCCACTTTCCACAAAGCAAATGCTGCATAGGTGGGCTCCGTGGCCAGTACATATCGTACTGATAAATTTGCTGTCAGGTGACGAGAATGAGTACGACTTCGAGGAAGACGATGGCGAGGAATAGGGTCACGTGCTACACTCAAGTTGGCTGTGAAGGATGAAACGTTTCCGCATCTTCTAAAGCTTCTCTGAATGTTGATTCCGCCAGTGTGGCGATGTAATAAATGTTTATGTAAGACTTAATTACCGTTGTATGGATCCTGGTGTCAACTGAGATATGGGTAATTTATTGATTATCCCAAGCAATCTGTTGAATTACAATTCGAGCCTGTGGATTTCCCTTCGCGGAAATCGAGGTCGTTTCAGTTGGTATCAGAGCCATAATTGACTGTAAGACGAGACCCATAGAGAATGGACGTTAGAATAGGAAGCCAGACTCTCTTTCGGTTATATTACCGACCTTGCATTTACTTTTTATGCAATGGCTTATCTAATACAAGGACCTGCTAATCCGTTTCTTGGAAAATTTGCAGATGACCAGCTTTGGACCACCACTTCGTCCACTGCACGATGGCACTATTGAGATCCCAATCAATGGGAGGAACCACGGCGGATTTGCCATGGTGTTACACCAGGTGTTGGAGGAGCTGGGAGCACCGTCTGACCAGATCCAGTACTTCAGCCAGGGAAGCTTGTCGAGGCTGAGAGGTTTGAAGGACCTGTCACTACCAGAGTTGAGACACCCGTCAGCCCGACCCTTCCAGGGATGCCGGTTTTTACTGACTACACTGCTGGAGAGACTGTGCAGGATGGAGTACAGTCTGTCTCCCGCAAGGTACTACGCGCAGTTGTGTACACCGCCTATGAGTACCTCAAGGGGACCCATTTTCGTCTGCTACCTCAGGCTTTGGAGCTGCACCCTGACCCCATCCAGAGGATTCTGTACACCAGCCAGATCGTTCAGGCCGAGACTGACCCTTGCCTACGCACAGTGGCACACCACCTCCAGGAGCAGGATGAGTTCATCAGCTCATTGGAGCAAAGGAGGCAGCGTGACCGAGCACGCATGGCAGAGGTCGAGGACAGTTTGCAGAAAGGGACTCAGACCCTGGAGAGTTTGAGCAGAGCAGTCACTGACTTGCAGCTGGAGATGCAGCGCCGTGATGAGTTACACCGAACCGAGATCGCCGACTTGCGAGACAAGATCGGGGATTTTGGGCTTCGCAATGACTACCTGAACAGCAGAGTATTGGGATTACAGAGGAGGCTGGACGACAAGGAGAGAGCGCTTGCTGAGAGGGAGCAGAGGAGCAGAGACAGAGGAGTCGAGATGAGCACGTTGCGCTCCAGGATCAGGGAGTTGGAGAAGCAGTTGGAGAAAGCCGTGGAGAAGTCCACCCGCAACCAAGGGATTCTGATCGACCGCGTGAAGATGGTGGAGTTCTTAAAGGACAAGCTACGGAGGACAGAGACAGCTTGGAAGCAGTCCGATGCCAAGAGAGCTATTGAGGTCCGGAAGGTGCAGAGTTCGCTTCCCCCACTGGAGATGGTGAAGCCCCGGGAGGGAGACTTCCGCGTACCACCCACTACGCTCAACCTGGGAGCGTGTCCGTCTCTAAGGATGCAGGAGATTGAGGCCACTCCAGAGCTAGCTGTAGCGCTCGACTACGTCAAGCGCCTGACCATGACTGATGACGAGATCGAGGCAGAGGACAGCTTGCATACCCGACGCCGTACTCGACCTTATGCACCAGTAGCTTATGGGACCCTGCGTGGCCCTTAGACTAGTGATACCATGAATTGTCCTGTCATTGGCTATCTGCGCATAGCACGATCTTCTTAGCAACTAGGAACATCCTTTATGTAATAATAACCATGTGATGAGTGGCATTTGGATCTTATGCTTCTTATGGTCCTCTATGCTTCTTTGGTTGAGTGTAGGATAGCATGAAAAATGTTTTAATTCATTTAAATCATTGAAAACATCTAACTCCTACTTAAACCACTACAAGATTATTACTGCACTGAGCACGTACCTAATAAATTCAGATGTCGATGAGACGTTCCGCGCGTCTGGAAAACTGCCAGCACTCTCCCGCACCTGCGCCAGGACGCGGGCATGGTCGCAACCGTGGACGCCCAGCTGGCAGACGTGCTGGAGTTAACCTGGAAGAAGAGCTGCGCCGGGCAGAGGATGCACCGCCGGAGAACGATCCGCCACCACAGGGCGAGAACGTGCCTCCGCCACCGCCACCGTCGCCGCCACCGACGTTGGCGGAAGTGATGGCATAGCAGACCCAGCTGCTGAATGCCATAGCTACTGGGATGAACAGGCACCACGGGCCACTCCAGAATGACTTCCAAAGGAAACTGGAGGGTTTCCTGAAGCTGAGGCCACCTACCTTCGACGGGACCGACAGCGATCCCCTCGCTGCCGACGATTGGCTTAAGGAGATGGAGAAGAAGCTGGACCTGACCACTTGCTCCGACGAGGAGTGTGTTGGGATTGCTAGCCACCAGCTGACCGGTGCTGCACGAGCATGGTGGGACAACTACACCAGCGCTCACGAGGACCCAGCCCGCGTTGACTGGGATGAGTTCATCGAGGCTTTCCGTGACCACCACATTCCTGAGGGAGTCATGGAGGCCAAGGAGAACGAGTTTCGCAACATCTCCCAGGGAGCTGACCGGATCCACGAGTACACCACCCGCTTCAACTGCTTGCTCCGCTACGCACCTGCGTCTTGCGTGAGTTCCGAGAAGGAAAAGATGTACTAGTACAGGAAGGGACTTCAGACCAAGATCAGGTTGGCTCTGTCAGGGAACAAGAGCTACACTCTGCGTGAGCTGATTGACCGCTGTATTGAGATCGAGAAGGATCACATGGAAGCACGTCTGGAGTTCGAGGCCCAGAACAAGGGAAAGAAGCGCCGCTCTGAGGGACCCGCTCGCGCTGCTCCACCCCAGAGACAGCGAACGGGTGCACCCCCGCCTTTCCGGACTCGCCAGGGACCTTCTTCGAGAACGAGCCGTGGTGGTGGTACCAACAACAGCAACTATCACCGCCCCGCTCAGACCTACCCTACGCCGACTCGAGCTGTGCAGAACACACCCGCCCCCGCTACCAACACACCAAGGACAAGCAATTGGAAGGCTCCTGCAACAGCTACAGCAGGCAGTGCGTCCTTCACTTGCTTCGGATGCGGAAAGCCTGGACACCGTGTGGCTGTGTGCCCCGACCTCAACCGTGCACCAGCAGCTGCACAGGGTACACCGAACCGGGGATCTACTACCCGAGGAAGACTGAACCACATGACCGCTGAGGAAGCTGAAACTGCACCTGATGCTGTGTACGGTACGTTCCTAGTTCAGGGTAACATGGCTACAGTTCTGTTCGATTCGGGAGCTACATGTTCATACATTTCATCTGCATATGCACGTAAGCATAACATACCTATAACCCCGAGAGCAAACCCCATCCTAACTAGCTCGCCCTTAGGAACCTTCAGAAGCGTTCACATATGTAGGGGAGTGATAATCACAATCGAGGGACTTGACTTTCGAGCTGACCTAACCCTACTACCCTCCAATAGCTTAGATATCATCTTAGGCATGAACTGGCTAACCAAACACCGGGGAGTGATATCTTGTTCACCTAGATATGTTCAGGTAACCCACCCTTGGGGAACAGCCATCCGATGTATACCCCAAACCAGGAGAATCCAAGCCCTCCTATGTGCTCTGGAGACTAAGGCAGATAAAATAGAGCTGACATTCAGAGATGTGCCAGTAGTCTGTGAATTCAATGACGTATTTCCAGAGGAGTTGCCAGGAATGCCACCAGATAGAGATGTGGAGTTTGTTATAGAGCTGATGCCAGGAACTGCACCGATTGCTAAAAGACCCTACAGAATGTCGGCTGATGAGTTGAAGGAACTCAAGAAGCAGCTAGGAGAATTACTGGAGAAGGGCTTCATTAGGCCTAGCGCCTCGCCCTGGGGATCTCCCATTTTGTTTGTCAAGAAGAAGGATGGCACGATGAGGATGTGCATTGACTACCGGAATCTGAATGCGGTTACAGTCAAGAATAAGTACCCATTGCCCCGCATCGATGATCTGTTAGATCAATTGAGTAAGGCCAAGTACTTCTCAAAGATTGATCTCCGATCAGGGTACCATCAGATGAAGATCAGGGAAGAGGATATCCCGAAGACTGCATTTGTCACTAGATATGGACAGTATGAGTGCACAGTAGTCTCATTTGGACTCACTAATGCTCCAGCATACTTCATGAACATGATAAACAAGATCTTCATGAACGAGCTAGACAAGTTTGTAGTGGTATTTATTGATGATATATTGGTTTACTCAGCCACAAAAGAGGAACATGAACATCATCTGAGGACCGTATTTGAGAGGTTGTCTCGCAACCAGCTATACGCCAAATTCTCCAAGTGTGAATTCTGGCTAGAGGAAGTTGCTTTCCTTGGACACGTACTGTCAGGAGAAGGAGTTGCAGTAGACCCAACCAAGATTGAAGCTGTGAAAGAATGGGAACAACCCCGTAATGTGTCAGAAATCAGAAGCTTTTTAGGACTTGCAGGATACTATCACAGATTTATTGAGAACTTCTCCAAGATTGCAAGACCCATGACCAACTTGCTGAAGAAAGAGAACAAGTTTATATGGACTCCTAAATGTGAGAAGAGTTTTCAGACCTTGAAGGAGAAGCTCACTACTACACCTGTACTAGCCCTACCTAATATTCACAAAGATTTTGTTGTATATTGTGATGCCTCTCGGCAAGGTTTGGGCTGTGTACTAATGCAAGAAGGAAGGGTGATAGCTTATGCCTCAAGACAGTTGAAGGAACATGAGCAGCGATACCCGACTCATGACCTAGAACTTGCAGCCGTGGTACATGCACTCAAGATTTGGAGACACTATCTAATAAGCAACAAGTGTGACATCTACACTGACCACAAGAGCCTGAAGTACTTCTTCACTCAAGAAGATCTGAATATGAGGCAGCGCAGATGGCTAGAACTCATCAAGGACTATGATCTTGAGATCCATTACCACCCAGGAAAGGCTAATGTTGTCGCTGATGCACTTAGCCGCAAAAGCTACTGCCATACCCTCATCACCAACTCTATGCCGCATGAGCTCAGGAGAGAGTTCGACGCATTCCAGCTCGAGGTAGTCTCCTATGGCATGCTAAATGAGCTTCGCGTCGAGTACAAACTCACCTCACGGATCCGTGAAGCACAAAGAAACTGTCCTGAGATAGACTATATCCGTGGTTTGATGAAGCTGGGAAGAGGCCCCGAATACCGAGAAGATGAGCGGGGAACTGTATGGTACAAAGATAGAATCTGCGTACCGACGGATTCAGCGATACGAGAAGAGATCCTGTTGGAAGGGCATGACTCCAAATATAGCGTTCACCCAGGGTCAGCCAAGATGTACCATGATCTAAGTAAGCACTTCTGGTGGGAGAATATAAAGACAGGACATTGCAGGGTAAGTAGCCCGATGTGATACATGCAATAGAATCAAGGCCGAACATCAGAGACCAGCAGGGTTGCTACAACCAGTTGAGATACCAGAATGGAAGTGGGAGTGCATATCCATGGACTTCATATTAGGACTGCCCCGATCCGAACATGGATATGATTCTATATGGGTAATAGTGGACCGTCTAACCAAAGTCGCACATTTTATACCGGTCAAAAGGAAGTATAGAGTTGAAAAGCTAGCAGATCTGTACGTATCAAACATTTTGAAGTTACATGGGGCACCTCTGAGTATTATATCTGACCGAGGATCACAGTTTGTATCACAGTTCTAGGAAATCCTTGCACAAGTCCATCGGGACCAAGCTCGACTACAGCACAGCATACCACCCGCAAACAGACGAGCAAACAGAAAGAGTGAACCAGATTCTTGAGGACATGTTACGTGCTTGTGTATTGAGGTACAAGGAAGGATGGGAGAGCTGTCTACCCCATGCCGAGTTCTCATACAACAACAGTTATCAGACAAGCATTAAAATGTCGCCATTTGAAGCATTGTATGGAAGACCGTGCAGAACACCTGCTAATGTGGTCGGAACCAGGTGAAAGGACATTCTTCGGTCCTGCTAAGATTGTGGAAGCAGAAGAAGGTGTTGCCCAAGTAAGAGAGAATTTGAGGATTGCACAAAGTAGGCAAAAGAGCTATGCAGATAGAAGACGTAGAGAGCTTGAGTTCAAAGTTGGGGATTATGTCTACCTCAAGGTATCTTCGCTTCGTGGCACCGTCAGATTCCATGTGAAAGGGAAATTGGCACCAAGATATGTTGGGCCATACAAGATCTGTAAAAGGGTTGGAAAGCTTGCTTACAAGCTGGAACTACCGGAGGAATTATCTGGAGTACACCCCGTGTTCCATGTCTCGCAATTAAGGAAGTGTTTGAAGCTTCCCGAGGAGCAAGTTCCTACGGAGGCATTAGACCTACAAGACACACTTGAATACAAGGAACATCCGATCAAGATCTTGGCACGGGATACCAAGGAGACGCGGAACAAGACAATTCCAATGTGCAAGGTACAATGGAGCAATCACACCGAAAGGGAAGCTACGTGGGAGAAAGAATCGGACTTGCGGATTATGTTTCCTTACCTCTTCGAAGGGTACGTTATCTCTGAATCTCGAGGTCGAGATCCTAATGAGGGGGGAGGACTGTAACAACCCTAAAAATCCACACAACCTAAAATCCCAACCAATTAAAATTTTTCATTTATTTATTATGAAAACCTATTTTTCTTGTGCAAGCATATAGGTTTCATTATGAATTTGGTAAATAAAGGAGTATAGTTTGCATTTGAATTCCATTCACATAGAATAATAACTTATGCATCACATTTGGGATTTATTGCAATTTATGTTTGTATTTACTCAATATTTAAAATGGGCAATATATGTATATATACACTAAAATAAAAATAGAAAAAGAAAAAGAAAATAAAAAGGGAGAGAGAGTTAGGCCAGCCATTCGGCCCAGCCGGTCTGCTAAGCCAGCCCAATCCAGCTCGGCCTTCTTCTCCTCACCTCACCCACGCGCGCTCCACCCCGCCTTCCCGCACTGGGCCGGCCCAACACCGCGCGCACGCGCGATGCCGACCGCACGCGCGCGACCATTTCACCCGCTCCCCCGCAGCCGCTGACCACCCGGCCCCGCCTGTCAGCCGCTCTCGCCCCCCCACTGTTCTTCTTCCTCGCAGAGACGACGGGGACGAGTGCACGCAATTCGCGTGACCCCGGTCCCACAGCCGACAGCGTCACGCTCCGTCAGGTTTGTCCCCTGCCTGTCGCGCTGTCTTGCCCGCCAAGAACCGCCGCGGCCGCAACCAAAGCCCTAGCATCGAGCGCCTGTAGCCCTTTGATCTACCGAGATCAATCGCGGCCGTCCGCCATGGGAACCTGCCAAGCTCGCCTATAAATGAGACCCGCTCCGAAGCCCTAGCCCTCATCCCACTCGCCGCCGCCGCGGCACAAGCACCGCACCCCACCGCATAGCAGAGAGAGAGGGAGAAGGGAGGAGCAGAGGAGGAGGAGCTGCCGGAGCGCCGCCGCCGCGGAGCACGCCGAGCTGGACACGGAGGAGAAGTCAGAGCCCCGTCGCGGTTCGGCACGGCACTGCGTACGCTCTGCACGGCTCCGACTCGCCACTACACCGCCATCCTAGCTTCACTGACACCACGGTGAGCCACCACACGCCATGTCCGAACCTCGCCCTGCTTTTGCCATGGCGTTCCGCCCACGGAACGCGCAGGCACGAGCCTTTACCGGCTCAGGAAGATCACCTGCACCATGCACTCATACGACCGGCCGAAACCCCCGGACTACAAGCTTTGCTAGACCGAGAACGCAGCACGACGCGTTCTCGGCAGAGCGCGCTCGCCACCGACGCGTTCCGACACCGAATCACCCGTTCCGAGCAATCCGACTAGCACCCGTATAGGTTAGAGCGTCGTGGAGCACCGCCACGACCCCTTGAGCTAGATACGCGGATCTAAGCGCTAGAGGAAGCCTCGTCCGCCCTGCTCGAGTGCGCCGCGACCTCGCCGGAGCTCCGCCGCGTGCCGAAGCTAGGAGGAGACCCTGCTGTGACACCAAGTTGCCACCAACGACCCGAGGGCCTTAATGACTATGTCAATAGAAGGGAACCACACCCGTTCGTGCCAAAACCGAACCCCGGCCACCACACCGCCGCTCGCCTCGCCGGAGAAGTGCCTGTGCCGTGGCCGAGCACCAAAAGGGACCCTGTTGGCCAAATTGGGTCCCTTAGAAACGAATATTGGGGCCCGAAGGGGAGAAATCGCCTCGCTGTGGGCTGCAACGTAGCCTACCGGAGCTTTAGCCCTGCGGCAGCTCGCCGCCGGCCACCATGGCACGCCGAATGGTCGGCCAAGGTCACAAACCACCCCCGACCATCGCCGAGCTACGCCGAGCTACGCCGAACTCGCCCGACCACCGCCGAGCTACGCCGACGCCCCCCGACCAATGTTGAGCTCGCCCGACCACCGCCGAGCTACGCCGACGCCCCCCGACCAACGTCGAGCTCGCCCGACCACCGCCGAGCTACGCCGACGCCGGCGACTCTCTGGGAACCAGCATCGAACACCTAGTGGGCGACCATCGGGTCTGTGTTCTATTGAGGCGCCACATGCCGCACTACTGGACCCGCGCGCCACGTGGACCAATTCTGAGCTACCATCCCCTGATTAATCGGCCATTTTCCATTTTCAGAAAATAGGATAATCTTCGGAAATTCATAACTTATTCATACGATGTCCAAAAATTGTGCACCATATATCAAAATTCTCAGAAAAATGAGATCTACAATCTAAGACTATGTTTGTGTGCATTTGGCTCTTTATTTTATTGGATTTTTCTGAAATACTCTATAGGAGTCGCTGACGCGACTATTTCGTGTTCGATTTTAGAGCCGGAGGAGGATCTGACTAAGGAAGACGACCACGAGTACCTTCAGGAGCTAGGAGACGACTACGAAGGTGTCACGTCCCACCAAATCCTTAGATCCTATTTACGCATTGCAAATAACATTGTTGCTATTGCTTTACGATTATGTATGGATTGGTTGCATGATAGTATATTTGAATTCCCTGCCTTGATAAGACTTTACCCTGCTATCCACTGCTAGGTTAGCTGCTGCTTAATTTACTGTTACTCTTCCACTACTCACTACTTGCTATATGCTATGTGGTGGAATTGGGACGGTGTATATCTGATTATAACCACTGGGAGAGAGTGCTGCGTGCGTCTTGGGTGCGTAGTATGGGTTGATGTCGACCAAGTGGGATGTGAGACAAGCCCGTGGGGCAAGTCGTGCCGGGGGTGCAACCTGGGCATCCCAAAGCGAGATAACAGTGGCGGGTAAAGTTGTTGAGGAGGTTCCGGGTGGGATAGCCTTGGTGGTTTGAAGCCCGTGGACGGAGGTGCTGTGATGGCACAGGGAGAGTATCCCCTAAGTGAAGATGCCTGCTTGGTCAAACCTAGGACGGACTAGTTTCAGGTTCATGGGAATCCTTTTCTACTCACTCGCTTCTGATGGGCGGGAGACGGCTGGACTACTTGGTAGGACGGTGCCACTACTGCTAGGTTGAGAGGTGATAAGGGTGGGCGGAGACGGTCGATGGGTTCCCGTTCCGTTCTAGATGCGCAGTACCACTGGATGGGCCCGGTACTGTGTCTCCCAGTCTCAGCATAACGGTGTAGGATCCGGAATATCCCAGGGCTGAGTGGTAGGGTGGCATCGACCTAGGCAAGCAAGCACCCGAAATTCTGCCTAGGTGTTTGCGCAACACCTATGATGGCTAATCTTGTGGGTAGTGAAACCTCTGCAGAGTGTACGGTTGATCGATCGATACATATGCCAACTTGTTGGCTATGGACCTTTCCTGTGAAGCTTCTAGTAGTGTAGTGAGTGTTCTCTTCTCCCCCTGGATGACATTTTCCGGCAGTATATCCCGCTGTGGTAGTGTGCCGCTGAGATAGGCCTGAGAGGGAGTTGGGCCTGTCGAATGAGAGTGAGGTGTGGGTATGTGAGATGTGGTGATGGGAAAAGGGATGATGGTGTTAACTGGAGATAAAACTTGACTAATCAAACATTGTTTACCGCTGCATAGGAAACCTCAGCCTATAGGTCTGCTTGTATAGCCTTGCATCCACTTTCCACAAAGCAAATGCTGCATAGGTGGGCTCCGTGGCCAGTACATATCGTACTGATAAATTTGCTGTCAGGTGACGAGAATGAGTACGACTTCGAGGAAGACGATGGCGAGGAATAGGGTCACGTGCTACACTCAAGTTGGCCGTGAAGGATGAAACGTTTCCGCATCTTCTAAAGCTTCTTTGAATGTTGATTCCGCCAGTGTGGCGATGTAATAAATGTTTATGTAAGACTTAATTACCGTTGTATGGATCCTGGTGTCAACTGAGATATGGGTAATTTCATGGATTATCCCAAGCAATCTGTTGAATTACAATTCGAGCCTGTGGATTTCCCTTCGCGGAAATCGAGGTCGTTTCACCCTTGACCATCGATGGCGAAGCATTCACAGCCACTACTAATTTTTGACTCTAATGCCACGCTTTTCTATCACGACGACAAGATTTGGTTGCAATAGTAGGTGTTATCGCAACCATTTGCACTGTAGGTTGCGATAGATGCATTTTTTTTGCCACGCAAATTTTTACGTGGCCTAAATATGGAGGACGTTGCGAAAAGTAAGTTGTATCGCAACCAATTATAGACGGTTGCAATAAGTAATCATTGTTGCTATGGTTTATTTTGCGTTGCGGTCATTATTATTGTCATTGCAATACGGATATTATATTGCGACCTTTTAATTGATGGTTGCGATGGCGCATCTATGTTGCAACAAATAAGTTTCATTGTATGCAAAGTGGTTCGTGTTGCAATAAGTTTCTACTTATAGCAACAAAACTTGAATCGTTGCAATAGGGTTTTTCATATTGCAATGATAATTTGATTGTTGCAGTAGGTTTGTACAAATAGGAACAAAAATTTGATCATTGCAATAGAAAAGCTAGCAAGAAAAAGGGAAGAAAAAGTTGCGGTATGAGGATTCAAACCAGGGATACCAGAGTCCAGAACATAGGTCCTTATCACTGAGCTATGCACGTGTTTGCATCACTAGTAATAGCCGAATGAGTCTATACAAATAAACATTGGGCGTGTCACATGAAGCAACTAATTAATCTGATACTATTATAGTGCCAGTGCATTGCAACGGGTTTTTTACAGGTGCGCGTGAAAACCTAACGACTATATTTATCGGTAGTTTATGTCTTAAACAATTGTATTTGTACATGTATATAATCTATAGGGTACTGAAATATAACAAGCCATTTCTCACATACTACAAATATATATTTGTCCGTGCTAACAATACGGGCCACGTTAAGTCCAAAGTTAATTCTATCAAATATGAAGTATGAGCCACATTAAGATACATAAAAAATAGACAGTTCAAAGATGTCGATAGGCATGGCCCGGCAATCTCAAAATTTTCTTTTATATTATCTGATATTTTGATAGAAAAGCAAATAAAAAAGAAGTATATTGCGATGCTAACGCTAAGGTAAAATACAAAATAAAATAAAACTTATAATTCTTGTGGCTACAAAAAAATATTTTTGTCACATAAAGAAATACGAAACACAAGACCATATATTCATAATATAATACCCGTGCTAATGCTACAGAATATTTTTTTAATGTAAATCAAACCACAAAGAATGCATTGATTTGGTAATCAATATGCCGATGACATACATTTAGGATTCAAAAAAAAGAAAAAGTACAAAGAGTTATTATATTGTTGATTACAAATCAAAATACACTTAACAAGTTGAAATTGGATCTACATTGCATACTATATGCTTGAGAATGCCAGTGCTGCCAAGGCTCTCACATGGGCCACCAGGCACCATACTAACCACAACATCAGAATGAATATTGCCATCAAATTTAGAAAAAAAATGATTTATGGCTCACCAGAATAGACAAGACACCCACCTCTTTCTGGTCTGTAATTGAACACTTGATGTGAACACCTTCCTAAAAAGAACAAAATTAGATTGACCCATGCCAGATTGCTAATCCATCATCGCACATATCGAACATATGTAGTCTAAAAGTGAAAAAGAGTACATTTTTTCTACCTTGTTCTTTACGAACAGGAGAATGTATAAAGTATAAACAAGTACTCCATCTCAAATAAATTGGCAATGCATACACAGATGGTAGTGGTAAACCAAGAAAAATAACATAATTCTTGTTGCAGTGGTAAACAAGTGCTGATTATTCCCTTTTTCATTTGCGTTACTGATGAGCAAGAACCAAACAACATGTAAATGGGATGATTATTCGATCAATTGAGAGGCAATTGTATTAAAAAAGAGAGCATACCTGGTGCCCAGTTTCCAGGGGAACGGTGTTGCCGTGTCTGCCATGCAAGAGAGCCGTAGGCAAGGGCAAGTTGGTGGGCAACAGAACCTCGTGTGCAAGGGAGATGGCTGGTGCAGATGAAGTGTCCGTGTGCAACAGCGGGCTACAAAGCTGTACCACATAAGTTGTATTCATTAAAATAGAGGCAAAATACATTTGACACGTCCTCGCAAATTTTGTCGGCTCCGACATGTAATCACATTTCACAATCTTGTCATCACAGAATAGAACATGGTAATTGCGAGCTTAAAAAGCTTTAAATTAGGATCTAAGCATGAAGGAAATATAAACCTATAATGTATAGCACCAAAACAATAATTAGAGTCTAAGTACGGAAGGGAATCACCACAACTAATCATTTGCTGCATATGTAGAACCTTACTGAAACCTGCAAAAAAAATATTCTGGTAGGGGATTTAATCTCTGAGGAGAAATGTGGAGGCTTTTTTTAACTGACAACCACTGTTGCTTACAACTGCAGTAGAAATATAGACAGCGATTATATTTATCACAGAGAATGGTCGCTGACATGTAATTAATTTGTGGGACATGAAGCAATGGTCCTTTCCCAAAATAAACATTGGAAAGACCTGAGGAAGCCCATCTTTGCAATGAAAAGAACATGAATTCATTGGTAGGGAGGAACATGAAGCTGTATGCAGAAACAGGAAATATACACATTAGGAGAGACCACTGAAGAAGCAACCATACCTTGAAATCCCTGTAACCGTTAGTTGCTGTAACCATTGCCATTCACAGCTTTTAAGACCTCTGCTGTAGCTTCCAGCAACCCGTAATGCAAATAACTGGGAAAAATGTTTTCAGCAATATGTCATGAAACGTTATGAGCAGGCATAATCACAGATGTAATTTCCAACAGACTACAAAAAATATACCAATGAGCAGTGCATGACTGTATGGCAGGAACGATACTAAAGTACTGTTTTTGTATTGCCATTAACCTGAGGTTGCTCTGCCCATGAGTAGTGTTCTCTTTCTGCTATTTTTTTCATTACAGTAAACATTAAGAAAAAAAAAAGAGTTTCAAAAAAACATCAAGAAAGAAGTCTTAAACACTCCTACAGTCCTACTTCACACAGGGCTGATAAAGTGGCATAGGTCCACTTCATAGTGCTTCCATACACTTAAAAACTCTCAAAAGGAGAGATCGAATGAAGGGACAGATAATATTGATCACCTGTCTCATTTTCAGTAAACATGTTTGAAACTGAAGTATCATCAGACAATAGGGTTCTCTCGAATAATGTTATACTGCTAACTCATTAGTAAATAAAATAATATATTATGCCCGGCAAGAATATTCAATAGAAACAATACTAAATCTTGCACTTCAGAAAACTTACCAACAATAACATAAAAGATCTGAAGCCTTTTAATAGGTTCATAAATCTGAATAAAATAGTGTGTATGCTTTGGTGTTTTATTAGAAAAATCATCGATCACATGTTTTAATATTAGAATAAAAAACATGATTCTGATGGCAACCTGATATACCAAATAAAGGTTACTTTGTATGGCAACAATGATATCAGAATATAGCGGATACATGCCAAAAATAAACTGATGCTTTTAAAAAAAAAGAAACAATATATAAAGGCAACATCTTAAAATGAAAAATTAGAATATAAAAACAGATCATGCTAAAAGAAAGACTGAACCTTGACATGGCAAATCAGTACATACGACCCAAACATTTGATGAATATTTACCACTACTGGTTCCAACGGCATAGGAATCTTACATGACAAAGTGAGTGCACAGGCAACCCATGGGGCACAAACTGAACAAGTAATACAAGCATGGCAAGTAATTTTGAATCTTAGCCAATGTCTAGCTGCTTAGACACCAGCAAGTGCTTTTTTTTAGCAAGTGATTTTTAGAAAGCAATTAAAATATTTATAACAATGCTTTATTTTTATATCCTGAGCTTTTTTAATCTAAGTCAACAAAAGCTTATACTTTATTGTAGAAAATATATTCGCTCCCTAAATCAACTAAAGATGCATTCAGGTTATTTTTACCCTTTTCAAGCTATGGCGATAGTGTAAGTTGCAACTTCAGGTTTGACATCAATCAAGCACCTTTTTTTTAAAAAAGAAGAGAAATACAATCGCAGGCCATGGAAAATACTGAATACAATGTGTCTTGTGAGGGACTAAAACTGAGATTACTCTATCATAAGCAGCTGTGAGCAATTAAAATGAGGCTAGGGTGCTATCTTTTGGTGGTTGTTCCGATTTTACATTTAGTAGTACATTTATCACAAGTTATTTTCTTTTGGAGCCAGGTGAGTGGACTGGCTTAAAAGATTTTTGTTTGTAATACATGCTGAATGAACTTTACTTGTATATCATATATTGGTCAAGATGGTGGGCTGAGTGCTCAGTTCATAACTACTTGATAAGATTTCCGAGCAAACTTGATGCCTTTTCTAGAGCGTCATGATCATTGCATGGTAATACTGTTGCTAATTGGATAAATAAAGAGAAAACGGAGGTACCTTCTTGCACTGCCTCTTGAGCTTGAGGTTCACGAGGTGACAAAACCCCTTTAGCTCATCCTGCATATATTTCAAAAAATAAAGAAATCGAGATTAAAAGCCCACCACCTAATCATCAGTCAATAGTTTCAATTAGAACCCAACAAGCTAAGGTAAAAGTTTAGGAATGGACCACATCACTCTCCTACATTATTTTTCTTGACCTCGGAGTGCAGACTCCCTGTCCATCATCCGGATGTTCTTGAATCCATCAGCCACCCACTACCAGTAGGTGCTCCTCATCCTCGGCGTCACCAACACTAAGCAACAGAAGAGGGAATCTTGAGCGCAATGGCCTGAAGAGTCCTATATTGCATTATCCTAGGCTGCATACAAATCCACGTGAGGGTGAAGGCCTCACCTTGGGGGCGTGCTGACGGCCTGCTGTACAGATCGACGACGAGCGGCCTTGCAGGGGCAGCACAGCGCGGCCTGATATGTGGATCGATAATGGGGACCTTTGCTAGGGGTGGTGTTGGTAGCATGGAGGAGCAGGGGGACGCGGTCAGCAGCTTATGGATCGATAACGGGGACCCCTTGCTTGTGGCACAGATTGATTTGAGGAAATTGGGGGCGAATTAGTCACTGCCTCATGGAGGGACAGCCGTGGACCTAAATGGGAAGACAACCTGGGCACCTGAGGGGCAGGGCGGGGCAGGGAGGGACAGCACGGGAGAAATGAAATTTTGGTGGGGTGTAGGGAGGAAGCGCGGAAGAGGAGATTTTCACCTGTGACATGGGTGGACATGCGGCGCCGGCGACATGTTGAGGGCCTGACACGTGGAACGATGGTCCGTTTAGTTCTCAAACTTCGTAGGAAGCTTGGAGGTTTTGTACTGGAGTACTTTCATTTATATTTGACAAATTTTGTCCAATTATGGTCTAAGTAGACTCAAAGGATTCGTCTTGACATGCACAGACAAACTGTATAATTAGATATTTTTTATCTATATTTAATGCTCTATGTATGTGCGGTAAAATTGTTGTGACGGGAAATCTTGGAAAAATTTTGAGAAGTTGGGGAACTAAACAAGGCCTGAAATCCAAAGAAAAATTATAGGAATCAAGAAACATAGAAAATGGTTTTTTAGAAAAAAAAATCTCGTATTATCGATGTGATTAAGATTACGGTTGCAACTGATATGTAAGGCTAATTTGTTGTGAAAAAACAACGTTCCATAGCTGAAAAGTAGAACCGACTGATAAACTAAAATGAACAGGTTCATATAGTGATGTGTTATAGGTTTATAGTTATCTATATATCTATACCTTTATACTAAAAATATATATGCCTAATAATAAAATGACAAAATTTCTGTCCTATATTTTTTCTAGCTCTTCATCCACTTGAGTATTTTTTATATTCTTGCCACCTCTGGTCCAAACTGGTTTTTTCATTATAGTCCATTGTAACCATATCTGATTCAAGTTCACACTCCGCTTCCACTCGCTTACTGCTTATCTGAGGTGGTGCCCTGCTTCCTGGCCTCACATGAGACGGCTCGAAACAGAGTCGGACTGACGTTCACGGTACGTACGAGAGTACGTTTGATTGCGAGGTAGGTATGTACTTTACCCAACGCACGGCCAGATCGGAGTAGGTCATCAATCACAAGTTTGGCTCGATTAATAGTTCTCATGCACGGCAGCAAATAAAAGCACGGCCTGGCCTCGTCACCCACCATCAACCAATTATCTACAATCAAGAATAATTAAAAAATTTATTAAAACTCTAAAAAATTTACCTTTACAACGTCGGAAAACAAGAAATTAAATATTAAAATGCATTGATACCAACGGCTCCTTTTTCCATAACAACCTTAATGTATACTACTATATTCTATTATCTATCTAATATTAAATATCAAAACATTTCTCAAAATTTCCTCGTGTCACATTTAGTGGTGCTAGAAAGTCAGAACTTTATGATGTATCGAGTTCTATTACAACGCACAAGCATGTTTGCTAGTCTTCTAAATTCGCAATATTCGTCGTGCTGAGATGCAAGATACTTTGTTGTTAGGTGTCTAGAAAGTACGTCAATTTTTCTTTGATAATGTGAATAGAATGATATTCATTGCTAAAGCTCTACCAACTAGCCATGTGTTTGGATTGGAGGATGATGATGATGAGATGGACGACCTTTGATGTAGGATTATTTGGTTGGGAGTCAAAGGAGATCGGCAGAGCTTTCACAATTTGAGTGATTGAATCACTCTCTTCTTGCTTCTGCACCAAACAAAGATGCAAGACAAATGTGGCGGGCCTTAGAATTTATTTGATATATTTAATGTTGGATTAAACCCAATTAATAAATTCAAAAATGGATAGTTTATTACTATTAGTATGAAAATCATACAATAAATATTGCGTCATGTTGTAACACATCGATTAGCTTCAATCTAAACATGCAGGTCATTCACGTTTTCTCCCACTAAGTGCCGCCTTATTTTTTTCAATAATTATTTAGTTAATTGCCACAACTATGATATGCCATGTTATCTGAGCATCCTGTCACACACATCGTAGATTTTATTTTCTTGCCAAACTTTAGCATAAATATTTTTTTTCTTTTTCTTGCCACACTTTATGGGATAGTAATAGTTTGCGGAAAGTTAGGCATGACAAATTAGGACACCAACCAAACAGATTCTTAGCATCATAAGGATTAGAGAAAAATTAAAAAATTGTATACTTCGTATCTTAGTTTACATCAACATCAATTTAATACAAAAATATGTACCCAGTGTGTGTACATATATATGCATACGTCCAAAAAAAATTTAGAGAAACTCCAAGAAGCACTAGAGAGATTCGATCATCAAGCAAACAGTTTGAAATTTTGGCATGGGCAGATAAAGGCCCGCCCGCAAATTAAAATGTTTCACCTGCTCTGTTTAGCGGTCTTCAAGACAAATCTAAACATGCAGCTCCTCGCCAAAACAAAATGAAACCCTAGCCCCTATCGCCGCTTCCACTCCAATTACGGTCGCCGCCACGCTAGTCTCTCTACCTCGCCCGTGGCTTAGAAAATTTTACCGTGTCTCCTCTTCGAGTGCCTCTTCCCCACCCCCTCTCTCTCTCTCTCTCTCTCTCTCTCTCTCTCTCTCAATGGCGCGGGCAGGCCCCAGTCGCGCGCTAGCCGGCGTCCCGGTGAGGGAGGCCCCTGCAACGACGGCTCTACGGCCGCCCCGGCGCGGGCGGCACCAGGTGCGGTGGCCTGGGCGTAGCAGCCCTGCACGGGCGGCCCTCCGGCGCGGCGGCCCTAGCACGAGCAGGCCGCGGCGCGACGGCAGCAAGGATTTCTTCTTCCCCTGGTGAATTTGGTTTGGATATTCATGGATTGGTGCTTTTGCTTTGGGATTTCTTGATTTCTAATTTGGTTGTGTACAGCACGGCTCCGGCAAGGAGGTTCCTTCCGCGGCGGCCCAGGCGAGAGTGACCCCCGGCGCGGCAACCTCGGCGCGGTGCCTGCGAAGACCTAGTGGCCATCCGTTGCGGTTTGCCAACGACCCTGTCCTCGCGTCTGCAGCACACAGCAATGACCCAAGCCTTACAAGAACACCGCTGCCGCCAACAGGTATATATCTACCTCTCTGCTCTGGTTTTCAACTTTCCATCCCTATTATTTTTGCAACATGTATATGCACGCAGCCCATTTGATTAAAGGTGTTAATGCTTTGGAAGCTTACTATCATGTCCGAATACAGGACGTCGGTGTGAGGCAGCCATATCAGGTACGCTGCGCTGCTGATGTCCAATTAAATGGTAGTGTACATGTGAGTGTAATCAATTTAAATATACTTTTATGCTATGTTGTTGCCAAATAAATGGACAAAATAGAGGATTGGTTTGGATACCTTTATGAAATAAAAGGCCAGTTAAACTTATACTGAATAAATGTATTGTTTCCTTTTACAGAAGATTGGTTTGCAAACCTTTATGAAATAAAAACGCCAGTTAAACTTATAATGCATAAATGCATAAATGTATTGTATCCTTTTACAAAATCTATTTGGATACTCCCAAATTGTTCTGTTCCCAGGATAATAAAAAAGGATATCTGAACCCTGAAGATTTTTTATGTTCTGATTTCTATGTACAACTGTACACCAATTACCAAGTCTAATAAATATTCTCTGTTTTTGTATTTATTCTGAAAAACCCTGATAACAGATTCTTTAAGCTTAAACTTTGGAAAAGAATTTCATGGCCATTTTCTGCGTGTCCCTTATCCTGTAATATATTGGTATAGCTTATAAACATACTGCCTTTTTGTATCTCAGTTTTTAGTTTGTGACTAGGAATGATTGTTGAGCTCCAATGAATTAGAGTGATTTTTGTTTTACTAATGACTATGGAACTGCAGGAATTACACAAGGCTATGCCCCCAGTGTGCAGTGACTTGGGAGATCATCTTGTCTTCCTTTGGAGAATGAGAGGTTGCTTTCGTATTTCTTTCACTAATGACCCAAATTTATATCCATGTGCTATATGTTTGCCTATTACGATTAATGGGTTCGTTCTTAATTATTCTGTTTTTTTAGAAAAATTGAGATCTAGAATGTTGATATGGCGTCTGCAACAGTCCCATCATACATAACTGCAATGTAATTTTGATGCTGACCTCAACTTACATGCCATGCCAAGCTGCCCTAGAGCAGCCAGACAGGAGATGATTGATATGCATATTACATTCTGGATTTAGTGCAGTTCTATTTTTTACCTTCTGGAATAAGTAATTTGCAATTCAAAATATCCTAGCCCCGTTTAGAGTGTTATTCCATCAAGTGCATGTAAGAGGTTGCTTGTCTGATTCATTGACTTTTTTTTTGGGTGTCCTACCTGTTCTCAAGTAAAATTTATTTGTCTTATGCAACTTCTAATTTAAATGGAGTTACATGGTTGATTGGTTAACTCTATGCAAGCCTTTTTCATGCTATACCATATGGTTTTGACAAAGATTGCTGCTGCATTGATCATGTTGCCATCTACTGATTGACCATAAACTTTTGTTGTGCCATGGAGTTTTTAACAAGGCTCGTTACTTTTGGTTCGGTAATCATAAAACCGTAATCAGTTGCTGCTGTTGACCTGCTTATGTTCACTTGCTTGTGTTCCAAAATACAACAGCAACTAGGCTCATTTCCTTGCTTGGTTCTTCTGTTGACCTGCTGCCTATAAATTGTTGCTTCTGTTGCTCATTTCCAGAGTCAAGCCTGGATGCAAAGAGCATAAGTAAAATCATGAACCTTATTATTTGTGTCATTCTTTACTAATCTGGACATAATTCATAACTTGATTGCCAGGAAACAATATAATATAATTAAGGTTTCCTGCCCAGTCACATCCATTACTTGTTAATCTTCTAATTTGAATCATAGTATCACAATTTTCTTAAGATAGCACTGTAGCCATTTACCCAATGCATGGAAATTTCTGGTCCACTAGAGATGCAATTGTTTCCAATTATACTGAGATTGCATCCTGAAGTTCCGTTCCTTGTCGTTTTTGCAATGAATTACAGAATGTTCTATTTGAATCTTATTCACATCCTATGCAAGAACTAGGACACCTAATATATCACACTCTTATTGTTTTTGTCAGTAGGTGGACAAGGTTTGAGTGCGAGGCTTATAATGAAGCGAGGTGACAGCCAAGATGATAACATGTTGCGCTGCTAGGAAACCCTCCAAGTGTTGTGTATATGTTAGGAAGTCTTGTATTGCTACAAGTTTTAAAAAGTTGTGAAGGCATGAGTGAACTATACTCTTTTGTGGTTTTAGATAATATTTCAATGGCTTGATAACTTTTTAGGGATTGATTATAATTAATTATGAGTGCAATTGCTATTGTTATGGATTATTGTTTGTGCAATGATGATTTATTAAACCACAAATCAAATGAAATTATGTGGTAAATTATACTATTGCCACAACATGACGGTCATGACAACAAGAAATTTACCCCGCAACTAATAAAATAGCGTGGCCAATGGATACTGCTGCCACGGCAAGAATGTTGTGGCAATAACATATAACTTAGGCAACGAATGAAATGTGGCAAATGGGTATTGTTGCCACAACATGACGGTCGTGGCAATAACATTAACTCCTACAACGAATAAAATAGCATGGCAAATGATAATATTGCAATGACAAGATGGTTGTGTGAATAACCTATAAGTCTCACAACGAATAAAATAGCGTGATAAATAGCACTATTGCCACGGCAAAACGGTGGTGGCAACAACACCTTTTGCAATAAAATTATAGCGTCGAACCAAGTCTTTCTTGCCACGTGATCGATGGTTGCATGTAACACCAGTTGCAACGGAGACACGCGTGGCAACTCCTTATATTGCCAGAACCATGAAGGTTGCAGCAATTTCCTATTGCCATGCTTAGTAACGAACCACTATGGTTGCAAAAAAGACCAGTAGTTGCAACGACAAACTAGTAACGGTTGCAATACCTTATTGCAACGCAACTTATTGCAACAATTGGCAACGAACGTGATTTGGTTGTAACATGCATCTTTTGCAACCAAATTGGGCCTATTGCCACGTTTTCTCGTCGTTGCGCAAGGGTCAAAAGTTAGTAGTGAGCGGACCTCATCGTGTTTCCCCTAGTCTGATATGACGCCATGTTAGGACACAATGGGTCACTTCGTTGGCGTCAATCCTAATGGATTTAACCACCATCACCATTTTATGTCATTAGGACCGCCTTGTTAGATAGCGTGCCTTGGCAGGTCCTCCATGTAGCCAAGATTTTACAAGCCTGCACGAGCAATAACATCCTGGAGCCACTGCTCGCCGAGTCATCGACCAACTTTGCCGAGCCACATGGCCTCCTAGCTCCTCACACTCGTGACTAGAACATCAGCTTGGTGGTGGGCTCGTATCCGGTAGACGTATGGCCAAACCGATACCCGATGGATTACAAGGATCAGCCAGAGCGCCAGTGTGCCGCCATGGATGCATTTGAAACTATTGGAGTATATATGCATTATTAATTTTACCTTAATATAAGTGGAGGGCATGTATATGTAGGAACCAAGCAGTGACACCCATAATCAATAGATATAACTAGTGGTTCAATATAGTATATGGTAAAAGCATCTCGTTCATTTTTTATTATCTTGTCTTAAAAATGACGTCCATCACTAGGATGGCATTAATCCATGATCAGAATGCTTTGATGCCAATATTGGAAACCATCCATAGGTTTTTCAAGTATTGCTCGCTAATTTATCATGACATAATTGCTCCTAAAAGGACTATATATAAATATGCCACTGGGCATACA
This sequence comes from Eremochloa ophiuroides, assembly GCA_038502445.1. Classification (NCBI taxonomy): domain Eukaryota; kingdom Viridiplantae; phylum Streptophyta; class Magnoliopsida; order Poales; family Poaceae; genus Eremochloa; species Eremochloa ophiuroides. The sequence continues at coordinate 90,348,906 of JAHLJS010000007.1, read as the reverse complement.
TTACTCATCCACACAACACATCACATTGTTTATTATTACATATATTGAGTAGGAAACTACTCAATAGGTTCATCACAGACACACACATATATGAAATCAATGTTGAAAGCAAGTTCAGAAGTTACACTCGCTCACAATATTTAATTAGTGCCAATATACGGAGTCGGGTTGGTAATGTACTTAACACCATGAACGACGATGTAGGTGATATAAACAGTTATGGGCGGGCCATCACCTTGGACTTTCAGATATTGTTGTGCATTCTTCTGTTCTTTCTGGCTGACCATCTTCTACTTCACATATCTCATTTATATCAGTCCGATCTGTACAGATACTGTCAACTGCACTTTCAATTTCAGAACCAAGAAGATCGGGCCACGAAGTCCTATCTGGAGCAGCCTTGATCACGTACTAGCCTTAGCTTTTCTCTCTTCTGAAACTGTTATAGTACCAACAGTAATCAATAATTGGATATAATCAATAGAAACATAACATGTTGTTTCGAACTACTGATATACTATCAAACTAAGCAGACATCTTAATTGAGTGCACTACATACCAACCAAGCAACAAACCGTAACACCCCAGCCCATCGTAGTCGTGAAGTTGGCCCATGTGGCCCAAGTGGCACATGTAGAGTTGTGTCGGTGGGTTTAATACCACCTTGGTAGTCTAGGAGGTTGAGAGCCAGCTTATAAGCGCCGTTGTTCCAAACGTAGCACCTCCAGGTTAACCCTTTTCACTACAACAAGCCTGTGATTTTTTGACATTTATTTACGTCAAAATATATGGAATTAATGTCATAATATATAGTTTAAGACATCAAGTTGACGAAAATCCGAACGTCAAGAAATCATTGTCATAAAATGATTATATGACATTTGTATATTTCATGTCACAGTATATGACATTGGATTTTAATGTCATAAAGATATATGACATAGGTTTATTGTCACAAGTCCTTGCACAACGCCATGTAGCCAGATGACATGGCCCTGGCGTGGCTGCTCAATGAACGTCATAATATTGAAATAGAACCTGTTAAGGCCCATATAGCAAGCAAGCTTATAATGGGCGACAAAGATTAATTGGGCTGATTTTTCATCCAATCACGTTATTCATTTTTCAAATTTAACCTTTTTGTTATTTTAATACAACCCAGCCCATACTTCTTGCTGCAGCCCATGCCACATTTCTGTTGGGCCAGCCCATAACACATTTTTGTTGGACCAGCACAGGGCACACATTACTGGGCCATAAGAAAAAAAGTCGTTTCATCATATATACAACGCCCATTTTATAACAAAATTCATTCATTACACCCCAAATCGTAAACCAGAATTGATCCATTACAGCCCAAATCAGAAACCAAAATAAGTGCATTACAGCAGTCAGCACATAAACATACATATTCACCATATATTGTTCAAGTTCACAAAGAAATAATACTATACTCAGGTCATAGTCACAGAACTTCACTTCCAGAAGCTTGTCAGCTAGACCTGTTCATACATAAAACAAGTGATGGATTAATGAATAAACAAGTTAATGTGGATACTACTATGTTTCACGCATCAACAAGTCAATATTCAGCAGAATATATGTTCCCTATTATATATTTGCATTGGACATACAATGGGCAGATTTAATGCACAATATAAATTGTTTTCAAATTAAGCATAATGTTTGTGAATAAGTAGGGGAGCATAATGTTTGAACTATTTTCTTAAATTATGCTACAGTCTCTACTGAGCCATCATAACAAGAACGAAACTGTATAGAAAGCAAAGCATGTCTCCTGAGGTTACCAGCTTATACATGACCAAAAAAGTGGCAAGTGCCAGAGCAAGAGCAGCAAAGTCCATGCCCACATAACAGAAGAAATAGACTGTAGAAATAACGAAGTGGCTGTGTTCAGGAATATAGTTTATTTACAACACAAGTTGTTCAATCACTTGTCAAATGGGTGGTTCAAATGAAATATGCGATATAAATATTAGAACCTACACTAAATATTAAACAACTAGTTGTGTTATCCTTCGTAAGGTTGCTAAACACTAACAGCCAAATCACACGCATCAGGCAAGTGAGAAGCACAGATACAGCATAGTAGAACATGCTGATAGTAGAAAATTTATAAAAACAGATGGCGAGTCCAATTAATAAAAAAAAAAGATCATACCACTTATATCTGCTGAATCAAAGGAACAACTCCCTAGCTGTCTCCTGTTAATTTGGGGAAACTATCAACTCCCCATGTAAACTTTCCATAAATTTCAGAAGGCCGAAGTCCTACATAAGACAGTGGAATTTACAGGTCAAGCACCAACTAATGGCAAAAACTAAAATATTGCGACAGATTGTGCACAAATCAGTTTATCATAAACATCATAAACATGTTTTTAAAGGCAAAGGTAATCATCATCTCCAAATTACATGCCAATTTTATAAAATAACAAGTGAGTCCTGTACATACACCATACAAGAAGCTGCATAGTTTATAATTTAAAACTCTTTTTTGAAATGAGCAATGCCTAGGTCCCAGCCTTTTAGAACAGTGAATTATAATGCTAAAGGCTTCTTGAATGCAAGAGAACAATCTAGCTGTGTAACAAATGAAATAGGGCTGAAAAATAAAGCTTCTGGTACTCTAAAAAAGTTTAACATGAACGACACTTTAGTTATCAACTTCTTTGTGGATTTGTAGTCATTCTGTTCTTGACCACACCAAACCAGTGATTGATGCATTGGTACAATGCTCCAGCAATGGTGCGGTTTTTATCAGACAACTGCAGTGACCTACTAAACACCTGAAGGTATTATATCTAAGTCAGCATCCTTCTTATTGCATCTTGCAGTAATTATTAAGATTGTTTGAGCCACTGAATCATGCATGTGCTTGGTTTAACTAGTAGCATAACTAACTCAGTTTAATTAAAATCTTTGTCGAACAATTTCAGGACAGGGCATTATGTTCGCATGGTTTCAGGAATACTGCCTAGACCTTAGTAGCTAAGTTACTATTTACTAACGTAAAATGTCTGATTCCCAAAGCATTAGTGCAGTGTCACGGGAACAGCAAGCCTCGGCAGGAGCAGATCAAACCATTAGGATTATTTTTATAAATGCACTTGCATGCCAAACCATCATGGAACACGAAATAGGACATCCTTGTCGCTGGAGACTAACCCAACCCAATATAGGCGCAAAATGGTACAGTTGTCACGAGGAAGAAGAGGGAGGAAACGACCTTGACATGTTGCTGCCTGCTGCAATGCTTCTGACAGCTAAAAGGTCACTGCTTGTTGGTGAAGCAGGAGGGGGGAGCGCTGGGCGCCGCCGCACCACCCGCTGCGTTGATGGCTACTGCTGGATGAGTGGATCTGGGTGGCGCGCATAAGAGCTGCCAGAAAGGGACGAGCCTAGATGGAAGGCGTGGCCGTAGAGGCTGTGGCTCGAGTGCAGCGCCCTCCACGCCGGGGCCAAGCCCGCTGCGCCGTGGCACCGCACGCCGGGGTGTCCGCCACGCCAGTGAGACCCCATTCAAGGGCACGGCGTGCCCCTTCTCCATGCCGCACGCCGAGAGAGATGCGAGCGCCGATAAGGTACCATTGTCATCCTTCCTAAGCATACTATTTGCATTAATTGAAATAGGCTTAGGAGTGTTGAGTAGGGGACATGAATTAGCCATGTGTCCCCTTTCCCGGCATGAGTAGCACTTTTGCTTTGCTTGAGCCTTCTCTTTCTTGCTCATTTGGTGCTCCTCCTTGCCTTGCCTCTTGTGGGTTGCTTGAGCCTTCTTCTCAAGCTTGTTAGGACACTTCAAGGCAAAGTGACCCATATCCCCACATTTGTAGCACTTGATGTGAGCCATCTTGTTCTTCTCTTGAATCTTGCTCATCATCAACTTGGCATCATGAATGTGAGTTGGATTCCTTCCTCTTCCACTGCCCCTTCTTGTCTTCTTCTTCAAGTCACCTTGGCTTGCTTCATGATTGGTCTTGACTTGATCTTGGGGTGTGTTATCTTGAGGCTTCACAAATCTCTTGTATAGGCTATGTGAGCGTGTGAGCCTCTTTTCTTCCTTCTTCAACTTGAGCTTCTCTTGGTTGGGGCATGATGAAGCTAAGTAACCCATCTCATGGCATGTGAAGCACATGAAATGAGCAAGCCGTTCTTGCTCTAACTTCTTCATCTCTCTCTTATATGTTCTCTTGCCCTATCTCTTGCCTTTGATCTTGCTCTTGTTGAAGTGTATGCCACTTGTATCTTGGTTTCTTTGTATGTTGACTTTACTTGCCTTGAAGCCAAGACCACTCATGTCGCCCACCATTTTTGTGTTCTTCAACATATGGTTGAGGACGGCACTTGAGTTGTTCCATCTCTCTATTGTGTTGCTCAAATTCTTCACTTGACTTTTGAGCTCATTGTTCTTGTAACACCCTACTATCTAAGATATAATATTTTATTAGGAATACAAATTTGGACAGCAACTCATTTGAAACAAAGCGAGAACAATGATTACATATCGCTGGCATTATTAAGAGAACATCAACAAAAAAGGTAAACTAAATAAACCTCTAATCCATGGGTTAAACCATATAATTATAAATTCTCAATAATATAATTAAGTTCACTTCAACAATACTTTGACTAAGACCAAGTGTCATAATGTAAATTGAATTAGAACATAAATATTTATTCTGGCAGTGATAAAGTGACACGTGCATGCATCTATATCCCAAGGCCATCATGCTTGATAAAGGTTTGAACACCTGTAAAGAATTAAAGGGGTGAGATAAACTCAGCAAGCAACGGCTATCAATATAAACGCATCTCACACGTGTTAAATTATTAATTTCAAAATCCACATGACATCCATAATGATAATGGAAAAAAAATGAACAAACAGAGTGCGCAACTCCATATTATGGTGACTTCATACTTTACCATAGGACTAGAGAATCACATCATCCAGCTATTGATAATCTCCAAACATCAAATAATTAATTAATTAATGTATGCATGCTATGATGCAACTCCACTGAGAGTTTTACGTTAGGGATGCCAACCTCTCATGTAACTCCATGTACCGGTACTAGTCACTGCGCGATGGCGGTGACTGGCCTTTTAACGACATATGAAATGCGTAGATATGCATATGAATGATCATGTATGCATAACTCCATAATTGAACAATTAAAATACATTAATATGCAACCACAATCTCATAGCGACAAGCGGCATCGACATTATTAATAAATTGATAAACAGTGTATATATAAACAAGAAGGAAAAATCACGTTATTAACCTTGCGATATTTTATTTAAAAAATACAAGATATGAATATAAACGTAGCATTAGCCACACCCCTACGTTACTTGCCTTTTCACCGAAGAAAGCAACCCCGACAAGCACGTCGACCAAGAACGGTTATGAGACCCACTTCCTGATAGAAATAGATATATGGAACTACTCAATAAATCATACATAACAAATAAACAGTAAATACACGTTCCTATACTTAGTCGAACACTCCCCATTTTCCCTAATTGCCTAAGAACCATTAAAATAATAAATATTGCCATCCAGATACATGTCTATTTCAGGCAGAATAATTGTTATTTTCATAAATATTCTTATATGACAGTAAAACTAGGATTTGAGGACGGCATAAACATCTATATAACATTTCCTACAACTTTGGTATTCATCACAAAATTTATTTCGGACTTCTACCATTTCAAATTGGAGCAACAGACTGACCTCCTATATCTGCAGGTTCTGAAACTGCACAACTTCGAAATTTTAGATGTCCAAACGTACTCATCCTTGACCAACTATGTTTGGACAGTGACAGAACAGAAAAGAAATATTTATTAATCAGCCTCTTGCGATCAGTAGCTCCATAGCTAAGAAACAAATACTCCGATCGGTTCAACTATATCGAGAACCTAACGTACAGCCTAGCTTCTGCCACCTACAGGTTTTCCTGATTTCACTTTATCCTAAATCTCACTTGTAGAAACAATGACAACTGGGAGGGAAACTACACAAGGAGCCGATTTGTTTATTACCTGATCCTGATCACCTGACCTGCTATCTCCCTTCCTACAGCCGACAGGGGCAAGATGAGAGAAGTAGCAAGAATTCCCTTCTCTCTTGCGCTGAATTGGGGAAGAAGATTACGGTCAAGAACCTTGAATACAGGGCCCTAACGCAGGGAAGCAGAGCGCCGCCGCAGCTCCTCACGAAGCCAGGAAGAACGGATCTACCTATAGGAACGTGACGGGCTACCATAGAATTTCTGTGGTTGTTACCTAACAGCGTGACTTCCCTACGTGGACTCCAATTAGGCCTTTCTTTTCTCCTACTCCAAGCCCATTAGGCTAAAGGACAAGTTAATTATGTTTAATTTTTTTCTGGATATTACAGTTCTCCTTCAAAAGGTTAGTCTCACAATACATAGAAGTAGAACAAGAGTCTAATTTTGAAGAATAAGGCATAGCGAGTAAACCATCACAAGAAGTGGATACATTCTTCTTTCCTACATCACAAGGGTTAGTAGCAATATGTGATTGATCATTTGACCCAAGTGATGAGCTTTCACTAGTTTTAGATTTTTCATTAGAAAGCTCATTAGTGGGAAAATATGGTCTTTTACCAAATTCTCATGAGCAACACTAAGCTCCTGATGAGTCAATTTTAGCTCCTCATGTGAACAACTCATGACATAAAGTAGATGCTTTTGTTGTTCACATGTGTCCTTTAGAAATGAGTTTTCATTTGTCAAATTCTTTGTTTTATTCATCTCATTTGTTAAAGCATTAACGAGTTTGCATACAAGCTTAAAATTTGGATCATCACAATCAACAATCATATTACCAAGTGATACCTTTCCGCCACCGAGTGACGTGTAGCTATGTGATGAGGATGATGAGCTTGTTGATGCATCACTCTCGTAGCCGTTGTCAAGTGAGCTTGAGGTAGAGACATTGTCTTCCTCACTTGTCCTTGAGGAGGTGCACTCCTCCAAAATCACCGAGTTGTGGATGTGCTCAACTTCCTCAACTCCATCACCAAGCTTTTGCTCTTTGGCTTCATCATTATTATCGGAGAGCTTGCCATACTTCTCAATGAGAAACACCCAAATCTCATGGGACGTCTCAAAGTCCATGATCTCTCCAAAGATGCTATCATCCAAAGATCTATAACACATTTTAATTTCTTGGCGATCTAGATGTAAGCATTTCTCTTGCGCTTTGGTTGTGTTCTTTTGATCGACCGCATGAGAAAAGCGAACATCTACCATCCACCACAATTGGGGAGAAATGAACTTATATTGCATTGCATCCGATTTCTCCACCGTGCAAAGTGTGTGCCGTCAAAAATGTGTGGACACTCAACATCTAGCCCATAGCACGCCATCCTCTCGGGTCGGTGAAGACCACAAACGAGAGACCAAGCTTTGATACTACGTGTAGGGTCGAGATGGCGGACTAGAGGGGGTGAATAGTCCTTTTTAACAACTAATCGCAGCGGAATAAAACCTATTCGGTTCTACCAACGATTCACCCCTCTAACTATAACTCTAAGCACGTTGTCAAAGATCCTAACAAGAAACAAAGGTGCAAGCCTAGCTTGAGCTTCCCTAAACCCTTCTAGTGCAAGGTCACATAAACCTAAACACTAGTACTTTAAGCACCGGAGAGCTCCTTTCAACTAGCAAGCAAAAGCGCACTAAGCACCTAACCTCACTACGTGCTCAATGACAAGGATACACAATCGTAATCAAGGAGCGCAGCTCACTTAGCTACAGAAACTAAGTGAGACACTACTTCAAAGCTACACAAGCTAAGAAGGTGAGTGGCAAGCTACACAAGCTAACCGATCTCACAAGAGCAACTACAACTACACAAGTAAAGTAATGCACAAAGTAAATGACTTGTGTAGAAGGAAGCAAACCACCGCGAAGGATGGGAAGATGTTGACACGGTGATTTATTTCTCGGAGGTTCACTTGTCGCCACAAGCTACGTCCTCCGTTGAGACAAGCTCCAAGGTTCCCGCCAATCCTCTAGCAAGAGATGACCCACCAAAAGTCACCACCCCACGTGGGGCGCCCGCAAGCACTTGCTCTTCGATACAGCCGGACCACTTGTCGCTCTTCACGTCTCGCTCAACTAGCGATGCTCTTTGCGACTCCAGCAAAGTGAGCTCCAACCCCTCACAAGCTTGCTCTGGAGCTAAGCACAATCTCCATGCTTGCTTCCACGGAGCCTCTCGCCACCAAGCCGTCTAGGAGGTGGCGACTTCCAAGAGTAACAAGCACCACCGGCTTGCAACTGGATCACCTAGTGCCACTCGAAGCAATCCTCACGATACAACGCACTAGCGATCGATCTCTCACTCTCGAATGCGATGTCAATTAACACAAGTGAGTAGAAGGGCACCGAGCCAAGCACTAGCAAGGAAAACACATTTCCAAGGTGCTCAACCCTTTGCCTTTACTGGCCCTTAGCTCTATTTATAGCCCACAAGACAAATAGAGCCGTTACCCATTCACTCCACTGAAAAACGCCCACACCGGACGCGCAGACAGGAGCACCAGACGCGTCAGGTGCCCAGCGTCCGGTGCACCACAGAACGCCACGTCAGCTAGCCATTTGAAAATTACCGTTACGCGCCAACTTCACCGAGTCACCGGACGCGTCCGCTGTCACACCGGACGCGCGGGCTCCAGCATCCGGTGCGCGACCAGAGAGCTCTCGAGTGCACCCAAGTGCCACCGGACGCGTCTGGTGCGCACCCACCGGACAGACCTCAGCGCCTGGTGCGCCTCTGCTCTCTTGCGCGCTGCCACGTCACAGCCACCGGACGCGGGAATAGTAACTACTCCGCGTCCGGTCCAACGAACCCGCGTCCGGTGCAACTGCACCGAAACACGTTGTCCTCGGCCACCTTCACCGAACGCGCGCCTCAGCGTCCGGTGCAGCGTCCGGTGCATGTTTCTCAACTGAAACACCACCGAAAAGCTCTGAATCCTGCCTCGCAAGCTCAGCAGGAGGAAGAGAGAACCCAAAACCTCTCAACCTTCACCTCCTTTGGCAAATATGCTAACACCACCAAGTGTACAACTCATGTGCATGTGTGTTAGCCTTTCACAAACAATTTCACAAAGGATTTTCTCTCTTTTCACCGCGCCACTCGATCCTAACAACGTATGCAAAGTTAGATTGCTCAAGTGGCACTAGATGACCATTATGTAAACAAGTTTGCCCCTCTTGATAGTACGGCCATCTATCTAAATCCAGTCAAGCACTTCTTTACTCAACCTTAGACCGGTGAAATGGAAACGCCCTAGGTTATACCTTTGCCTTTCGCTTTCCATTCCAATCACCGTCTTCATCACCTTCTCCGACACCATCGATGCCGGTGCAACACATGCACCAACACCTCATGAATGATATGATCCACATCATATCATCATGTGGCTTTTGGTCCATCGATCCTTGACTTGCTTGCTCTTCACCATTGCGTTGGTCCATCGGCACCAAGCCATCACCCGACTTGCCCTTCACACGTGCAACCGGTCCGTCGATGCGAAGGCTTGTCTTTATTTTCTTCACATAGCCACATGACTCCATGTCATGTCTCATGCGTTTAACGCTCCTTCATCATCATATGTGTGAGCTAAGCATCATATCCAAGCCATTTCTACCTAAATGGCAAAGATGCTCACACAGATGTATCTGTGGAGTAATCACCTATGTAATCAACACTTAAACACATATTAGTCCACCTAAGTTGTCACTCAATTACCAAAACCAAACAAGGACCTTTCAACATGTATATACGTGGTCTAGGATGTAGTACGTGACAATAAACAAGTATGTTAAAGTAGCACGCATGTATATATGCATTCATAATGTACATATCCGATGGACTTACCAGACAATCTTGTGTGTTAAAAACCATTTCTATCTCTCTAGTGGTAGAGATCCATTGCAGCTGATTGAAGCAGTCTGCTGGCCATCATCTGTGAACGAAGTGAATGTGCCGTGACCGGTTATGGCACAACACGAGTGTAGACGCTTCACCTATACCAACCCTTGATAGCTCACGTGTCTGACCCTTTAAGATGTCGTTGTTTACAACACCTTTCCTATATCTCACATTAGTGGCTAGAAGACCTAGTTTTTGAGCCACTCGGAATGGTTGACACTACCGGGATATGCCACATGCCACCACCATTATCTTTTCGCGAATTCCAACCCTTTTCTAGAATATGGAAATATGTCTTACTTTAATCATATAAAATTTTAATGAACTCCATACAAGCTAAAAAAATGCTCCAGCCGATTACAGAACATAAGACACTTTGGCATTTCTAGATACATTGTTTTTCAGGTATCTAGACATACTGTATATCTACATATCTGGAAAAACTCAAAACATCTTATAATATGGAATGAAGGGGGGTTTGTATCTTTCACTTCAAACATACAGTTACTAATTAGATGCTGCAACATAAATTCTTATTAGATGCGAGAGAAAAAGGACAATTCAAAAATTCCAACAACAATAGAATACATTTAGGCTTTTAATTTTTAGTCTTTAACCATTGTTGCCGTTATCAACCATTGGAACTTTTCTGTTTCACAAAGAAAGATTAACCAGCTTCATCGTTACGAAATTACAAAAAAAAAAGACACCATAAATTTGTGTATAAACTAGATGATTGCCAACAGATTGCAACAAGAAGACATAATTATATAAAATGTAGTTTGATAAGTCAAAATTAAGAGCCCGACAACATCCCCAGAAGAGAAGGAGACTAGAAACATTGCACAACTAAACAAAGAGAGATAGGAAAGCTAAATTAGAAGGCATCAAGCGAAAAACGAAATAGATATCTTTCAGCTTTCCAAGTTGCACTGAAGTTGAGGATCGCTCTTACAAAGGTGTCCGGAATACTATCAAAGATGAGTCTGTTCCTTAGTTTTTAGAGCTCTCAGGGAGCAATAAAAGAATATTTCAACAATGATGGGAAGCCCATTCCAGGCTCTACAAGTGACAATTCTTCTATGAATATTGGGGGCCATTAAACCAAGTAATGTTGGGGGTCATTAACAGGGACCAATGGAACAACCTTCTCAATCCTTTGTTCTGCCTTCCTAATGGAACGCCTAAGTATGAGAACAGGAGAGATCCAATTTCGCAAACAGAACTACCCACAAGAATCTTCATTTTTTTTCTTCGGAGACACTAATTGGGACAAAAACGTACTTATCAAAGTGTACTACTAGCCTTGTTGATGACGCAAAAGGTTTAAATCATATATTCGAGATCACACTCTCAAGGTGTTTGTGCTATTATATATCCATATAACAGTTTTTGTTAGAAAAGTTCTTGTATGTAATTAATGAAGTGTGTTCAAATATTTTTGTTGAAAGTTTTGACATGTTTGTACATATCAAATTTGCACGTAAAATTTGTATGTGTAAAAAGAGAAGAGACACCGATTGCTACGTGATGCTGCACATCTCTTCTGTTTGAACGTTATGGCAACATTAAGGTGACCCTAGGCAACCATGGGCTCATCCCCAACTAGGGCGAGTTCTATTGGACACCCTTGACCATCGATGGTGTTGACGGTAATTATATTATGATTTTACCCGTCAACTAAATATGAAATAAGGATATAAATGCAAACACCACCATAAAATAGGGCTTTAACTAACAGAATTCCACAGTTTTGATGAATCAGTGTTTTGCAGTGGGTTATCCATAAAAGAACCAAGGGAGACCCACATGTCGGATTAAATAACGAATTCCGCCGCGCAAGGAGATCCAGAATATTCCAGAGAACACCAGAGACACGCCTGACGAAGCGGGTCCCAGTTGGCAGTGAGAGAGGGTCAGCCGACCTGTTAGAGCACCATCTCCGTGTGCGCTTCGACGTGGACCCACATCCCAAAATTTCACGTAATCTCAGCCGCCCGTCGAAGTCGGTTTGATCCAAGGGCTACGGTTCATCCCACCGGTCTATATAAGGACCCCCAGACCCCCCAGGGTTTCATATCAATTCAGTCATCAATAAGTTCAACCCAGTTGTAGAGAGCCAGAAACCCTAGAATCATTAGAGCTTCACCATCTAGAGAATAGCTACATAGGTTAGAAGTAGAAGGAGGCGAGTTCTACTTGAGTTCCAGATCTGTTTGGAGCTAGAAGGCTTCCTAGAGCCATTGTAAGCTCTCTCTTGTATATTAAACCTCTTTTGAGCGCTTGAGATAAAGTTGATTGACATTGTTCTACTATTGATTATGTTCTCAATTATGCTATTCATTGCTTATCTATATTGTATACTTTGCATAGTTAGGATGCATTCATATTCATACATAGGTTTGTATAGCGCTCATTCATTGATATCATGGGTGGGTGATGAATAGCATGTAAGCATAGTGCTTAGATGTGGTTTGTCTGCAAATGCATCTTATATTCTCGGTTCTATGGTAGATCACGGATTTGACACTCCCGTTGAGTCCTTTGTAGTCCACACTCCAAATATAACGAGAGTAGGAAGTTATTATTACTTTAGAAGGATGGCTATGATCTTGATCTTCCTTAGTAATATTCCCTTTAGTATGAATATGAAGTGTCTTCACCATGATTACTAGTATAATTACACCAATCTAATATGTCTTTGATAGTATAGTTAGAATGACTTAGGATATCCTTATACTTTAACCTAATCCAAGCTAGTGCCTAGAAAGGAAGTGCTCTAAGTGATCATTTTTATATACTGATTGATTGGATTGATCATTATGCTTATCATATATATGTCATTATTATTGTGACATAACCCCTGTTCTGAGAATATGGCTCATGTATGGTTATCTCCATATTTGCGTATGCATATGATATCTATCTATTTACTTACATCCCATTTATTGCCAACCCTTCCCAGTGGTAAAATATAAATGACAAATCAGAATACTCCTGAGTAAAATTCTACAATGGTATAATTAATCTGTGCGCTTGCAGATACTTTGAACTTAATATTTTATATCCTCTTTAGTCACATGCATTCATAGCAACTGCTTTGTATTATTCTGCGTAGTTTCCATTCATGTAGCTTATATTCATGTTAGGGATGACAACTTAGTTATTGTAAGAGATATATGTTTAAAAGAGGTGGCTAAGTAATTTACCAAGTGACACTTAATTAATACCAACAGATGGCGAAGGATTCACAACGGACCTCATCGAGTTTCCCCTAGTTTAATATGACGCCATGTTGGGACACAATGGGTCACATCGTTGGCGTCAATCCTAACGGATTTTACCAGCAGCATTGATTATGGCATTAGGACCACCTTGTCAGATAGCGTGGCATGGCGAGTCCTCCAAGTAGCCTAGATTTTACAAGCCTGCACCAGCAATACCATCCTGGAGCTACAGCTCGCCGAGTCATCGACCAACTTTGCCGAGCCACATGGCCTCCTGCCTCCTCACACTCGTCACTAGAACATCAGCTTGCTGGTGGGCTCGTATCTGGTAGACGTATGGCCAAACCGATACCCGATGGCTTACAAGGATGAGCCGGAGCGCCAGTGTGCCGCCATGGATGCATTTGAAACTATTTTAGTATATATGCATTATTAATTTTACCTTAATATAAGTGGAGGGCATGTATATGTAGGAACCAAGCAGTGACACCCATAATCAAAGGATATAACTAGTGGTTCAATATAGTATATGGTAAAACCATCCCATTCATTTTATTATTGTCAAGTCTTAAAAATGACGTCCATCACTAGGATGGCATTAATCCATGATCAGAATGCTTTGATGCCAATATTCGAAAACATCCATAAATTTTTCATGTATTGCTCGCTAATTTCTCATGACATAATTGCTCCTAAAAGGACTTTATATAAATATGCCATCGGGCATACATTACTCATCAACACAACACATCACATTGTTTATTATTACATATATTGAGTAGGACACTACTCAATAGGTTCATCACAGACACACACATATATGAAATCAACCTTGAAAGAAAGTTCCGAAGTCACACTCGCTCATAATATTTAATTAGTGCCAATATACGGAGTCGGTTGGTAATGTACTTAACACCATCAACGATGACGTAGGTGATATAAACAGTTATGGGCGGGCCATCACCTTGGACTTCAGATATTGTTGTGCATTCTTCTGTACTTTCTGGCTGACCATCTTCTACTTCACATATCTCATTTATATCAGTCCGATCTGTATAGATACTGTCAACTGCACTTTCAATTTCAGAACCAAGAAGATCAGGACACGAAGTCCTGTCCGGAGCAGCCATGATCACGTACTAGCCTTAGCTTTTCTCTCTTCTGAAACTGTTATTGTACGAACAATAATCAATAATCTGATATAATCAATAGAAACATAACATGTTGTTTCGAACTACTGCTATACTATCAAACTAAGCAGACGTCTTAATCGAGTGCACTACGTACCAACCAAGCAACAAATGGTCTACTAAAATGTTTTTAAAGCAAAAAATAACAAAGAAATACATGACAACCTTTGGAGAAGATGTAGAATGAAGTAGCTAGCCTATGGCGATGATAGTGCTCTCTCTCTATATATATATATATGTGTGTATATATGCACACTGACATTTGTATAGTAGCGTGGGTCTTCTCGGTGAGAACAATGTAAGCCTTTAGGCCATCGCTAATTACGAAACACTATCATGTTGCCCATTTGCTGCCAAAAATGATAGTTGTCGACCATAACATGCATGCACTCTGCTGGCTTTGACTTAGTAATCATAGTCATACTTGGTAAACATCGTCTACTCTTCATCTTGTTCCCATCGAGACAGATAGTTGAATGCTCCTCATAGTTGACACAGCTGTGACTCAAGCTGTACATGTTTAAGCATAAACATGTATATATGTGGTCTAGGATGTAGTACGTGACCATAATAAACAAGTATGTTGAAGTAGCAAGCATGTATACATGCATTGTACATGTCCGATGGACTTACTAGACAAGCTTGTGTGTAAAAACCATTTCTATCTCTCTAGCGGTAGAGGTCCACTGCAGCTGATTGAAGCAGCCTGCCATGATCTGTGAACGAAGCGAGTGTGTCGTGACTGGTTATGGCGCAACACGAGTGTAAACGCTTCACCTATACCAACCCTTGATTGCTCACGTGTCTAACCCTTTAAGATGTCGTTGTTTACAACACCTTGCCTATATCTCATATTAGTGGCTAGAAGACCTAGTTTTTGAGCCACTCGGAATGGTTGACACTACCGGGATATGCCACATGTCACCACCATTATCTTTTCTCGAATTCCACCACTTTACTGGAATACGGGAATATGGCTTACTTTAATCATCTAAAATTTTAATGAATTCCATACAAGCTAAAAAAATGCTCCATCCGATTACGGAACATAAAACACTTTGGCATTTCTAGATACATTGTTTTTCAGGTATCTAGACAAACTGTATATCTACATATCTGGAAAAACTCAAAACATCTTATAATATGGAATGAAGGGGGTGTGTATCTTGCACTTCAAACTTACAGTTACTAATTAGATGCTACAACATAAATTCTTATTAGATGCGAGAGAAAAAGGACAATTCCAAAATTCCAACAACAATAGAATACATTTAGGCTTTTAATTTTTAGTCTTTAACCATTGTTGCCGTTATCAACCACTGGAACTTTTCTATTTTACAAAGAAAGATTAACCACCATCATCATTATAAAATTACAAAAAAAGACACCATATATTTGTATATAAACTAGATGATTGCCAACACATTGCAACAGCAAGAAGAAATAATTATATAAAATGTAGTTTGATAAGTCAAAACTAAGAGCCCGACAACATCCCCTGAAGAGAAGGCGACTAGAAACAATGCACAACTAAACAAAGAGAGATAGGAAAGATAAATTACAAGGCATCAAGCGAAAACCGAAACAGATATCTTTCAGCTTTCCAAGTTGCACTGAAGTTGAGGATCCCTCTTACAAAGGTGTCTGGAATACTATCGAAGATGAGTCCGTTCCTTAGTTTTTAGAACTCTCAGAAGCCCAGTCCAGGCTATACAAGTGACAATTCTTCTATGAATATTGGGGGCCATTAAACCAAGTAATATTGGGGGTCATTAAAAGGGACCAATGGAACAACCTTCTCAATCCTTGGTTCCGACTTCCTAATGGAACGCCTAAGTATGTGAATCGGAGAGATCCAGTTTGGCAAACAGAACTACCCACAAGAATCTTCATTTTTTTCATCGGAGACACTAATTGGGACGAAAAGGTACTTATCAAAGTGCACTACTAGCCTTGTTGATGACGCAAAACGTTTAAATCATATATTCGATATCTCACTCTCAAGGTGTTTGAGCTATGATATGTACGTAGTACAGTTTTTGTTAGAAAAGTTCTTGTATGTAATTAACGAAGTGTGTCCAAATATTTTTGTTGAAAGTTTTGACATATTTGTACATATCAAATTTGCACGTAAAATTTGTATGCGTAAAAAGAGAAGAGGCACCGATTGTTACGTGGTGCTGCACATCTCTGCTGTTTGAACGCTATGGCAACATGAAGGTGACCCTAGGCAACCATGGGCTCATCCCCAACTAGGGCGAGTTCTATGGGACACCCCTGACCATCGATGGCGAAGCATTCACAACGGAACTTATCGAGTTTCCCCTAGTCTGATATGACGCCATGTTGGGACACAATGGGTCACATCGTTGGCGTCAATCCTAACGGATTTTACCACCATCAGCTTTGATTATGACATTAGGACCACCTTGTCAGATAGCGTGGCTTGGTGGGACCTCCGTGTAGCCTAGATTTTACAAGCCTGCACCAGCAATAACATCCTGGAGCCACTGCTCGCCGAGTCATCGACCAACTTTGCCGAGCCACATGGCCTCCTGCCTCCTCACACTCGTGACTAGAACATCAGCTTGGTGGTGGGCTATTATCCGTTAGACGTATGGCCAAACCGATACCCGACGGATTACAAGGATGAGCCAGAGCGCCAGTGTGCCGCCATGGACGCATTTGAAACTATTGGAGTATATATGCATTATTAATTTTACCTTAATATAAGTGGAGGGCATGTATATGTAGGAACCAAGCAGTGACACCCATAATCAATGGATACAACTAGTGGTTCAATATAGTATATGATAAAAGCATCTCGTTCATTTTTTTATGATCATGTCTTAAAAATGACGTCCGTCACTAGGATGGCATTAATCCATGATCCGAATGCTTTGATGCCAATATTGGAAAAACCATCCATAAGTTTTTCAAGTATTGCTCGCTAATTTCTCATGACATAATAGCTCCTAAAAGGACTATATATAAATACGCCACCGGGCATACATTACTCATCAACACAACACCTCACATTGTTTATTATTACATATATTGAGTATGACACTACTCAATAGGTTCATCACAGACACACACATATATGAAATCAACCTTGAAAGCAAGTTCAGAAGTCACACTCGCTCACAATATTTAATTAGTGCCAATATACGGAGTCGGGTTGGTAATGTACTTAACACCATCAACGACGACGTAGGTGATATAAACAGTTATGGGCGGGCCATCACCTTGGACTTCAGATATTGTTGTGCATTCTTCTGTACTTTCTGGCTGACCATCTTCTACTTCACATATCTCATTTATATCAGTCCGATCTGTACAGATACTGTCAACTGCACTTTCAATTTCAGAACCAAGAAGATCAGGCCACGAAGTCCTGTCCGGAGCAGCCATGCTCACGTGCTAGCCTCGGCTTTTCTCTCTTCTGAAACTGTTATTGTACCAACAATAATCAATAATCGGATATAATCAATAGAAACATAACATGTTGTTTCGAACTACTGCTATACTATCAAACTAAGCAGACGTCTTAATCGAGTGCACTACATACCAACCAAACAGCAAACGGTATACTAATATGCTTTTAAAGCAATAAATAACAAAGAAATACATGACAACCTTTGGAGAAGATGTAGAATGAAGTAGCTAGCCTATGGCGATGATAGTGCTCTATGTATATATGTGTATATATACACACTGACATTTGTATAGTAGCGTGGGTCTTCTCGGTGAAAACAATGTAAGCCTTTTGGCCAGCGCTAATTAGGAAACACTATCATGTTGCCCTTTTGCTGCCAATAACGATAGTTGTCGACCATAACACGCATGCACTTTGCTGGCTTTGACTTAGTAATCATAGTCATACTTGGTAAACATCGTCTACTCTTCGCCTTGTTCCCATCGAGACAGATAGTTGAATGCTCCTCATAGTTGACACAGCTGTGACTCAAGCTGTACATGTTTAAGCATAAACATGTATATATGTGGTCTAGGATGTAGTACGTGACCATAATAAACAAGTATGTTGAAGTAGCAAGCATGTATACATGCATTGTACATGTCCGATGGACTTACTAGACAAGCTTGTGTGTAAAAACCATTTCTATCTCTCTAGCGGTAGAGGTCCATTGCAGCCGATTGAAGCAGCCTGCCATGATCTGTGAACGAAGCGAATGTGTCGTGACTGGTTATGGCGCAACACGAGTGTAGACGCTTCACCTATACCAACCCTTGATAGCTCACGTGTCTGACCGATTAAGATGTCGTTGTTTACAACACATTGCCTATATCTCATATTAGTGGCTAGAAGACCTAGTTTTTGAGCCACTCGGAATGGTTGACACTACTGGGATATGCCACATGCCACCACCATTATCTTTTCTCGAATTCCATCACTTTTCTGGAATACGGAAATATGGCTTACTTTAATCATCTAAAATTTTAAAGAATTCCATACAAGCTAAAAATAATGCTCCATCCGATTACGGAACATAAGACACTTTGGCATTTCTAGATACATTGTTTTTCAGGTATCTAGACATACTGTATATCTACATATCTGGAAAAACTCAAAACATCTTATAATATGGAATGAAGGGGGTGTGTATCTTTCACTTCAAACTTACAGTTACTAATTAGATGCTGCAACATAAATTCTTATTAGATGCGAGAGGAAAGGACAATTCAAAAATTCCAACAACAATAGAATACATTTAGGATTTTAATTTTTACTCTTTAACCATTGTTGCCGTTATCAACCATTGGAACTTTTCTGTTTTACAAAGAAAGATTAACCACATTCATCATTATAAAATTACAAAAAAAGACACCATATATTTGTATATAAACTAGATGATTGCCAACACATTGCAACAACAAGAAGACATAATTATATAAAATGTAGTTTGATAAGTCAAAATTAAGAGCCCGACAACATCCCCTGAAGAGATGGCGACTAGAAACATTGCGCAACTAAACAAAGAGAGATAGGAAAGATAAATTACAAGGCATCAGGCGAAAACCGAAACAGATATCTTTCAGCTTTCCTAGTTGCACTGAAGTTGAGGATCCCTCTTACAAAGGTGTCTGGAATACTATCGAAGATGAGTCCGTTCCTTAGTTTTTAGAACTCTCAGGGAGCAATAAAAGAATATTTCAATGATGACGGGAAGCCCAGTCCAGGCTCTACAAGCGACAATTCTTCTATGAATATTGGGGGCATTAAACCAAGTAATATTGGGGGTCATTAAAAGGGACCAATGGAACAACCTTCTCAATCCTTGGTTCCGACTTCCTAATGGAACGACTAAGTATGTGAACCGGAGAGTTCCAATTTGGCAAACAGAACTACCCACAGGAATCTTCATTTTTTTCATCGGAGACACTAATTGGGACGAAAAGGAACTTATCAAAGTGTACTACTAGCCTTGTTGATGACGCAAAAGGTTTAAATCATATATTCGAGATCTCACTCTCAAGGTGTTTGAGCTATGATATGTACATAGTACAGTTTTTGTTAGAAAAGTTCTTGTGTGTAATTAACGAAGTGTGTCCAAATATTTTTGTTGAAAGTTTTGACATATTTGTACATGTCAAATTTGCACGTAAAATTTGTATGTGTATGAAACGTCCTCGATTTCCACGAAGGGAAATCCACAGGCGCGCATTGTAATTAAATAGATTGTATCGAACAATCCATAAAATTACCCAAACCTCAGTTGATACCATGATCCATACAACGAGTTCATAACAGAGTCTTATATAAATTATTACATCGCCACACTGGCGGGATCAACAATTTAGCGAAGCTGATAAGATGCGGAAGCGATTCATCCTTCACGACCAACTTGAGTGTAGCACGCGACCCTACTCTTCCCAATCGTCTCCATCAAAGTCACTCTTTCTCGTCACCTGACAGCAAATTTATCAGTACGATTTGTACTGGCCACGGAGCCCACCTATGATAGCAGTAGCTTTGTGGAAAGTGGATGCAAAGCTGTATAAGTAGACCTATAGGCTGGGGTTTCCTATGCAGGTGTAATCAATATTTTAATAGTCAAGTTTTTATCTCATTCAACTCCACCCATTCACCCAAATCCATTCCATCCCATACACCACATCTCACACACACCTCGCACTCATTCGGCAGGCCCAACTCGCTCTCAGGCCTGTCTCAGCGGCACACTGCCACATTGGGCACACTGCCAGAAAGTGTCAACCAGGGGGAAGAAAAAAACACTCACTACACTAGTAGAAGCTTCACAGGAAAGGTCCATAGCCGACGAGTCGGCATATGTATCGATCGATCAACCACACACTCTGCAGAGGTTTCACTACTCACAAGATTAGCCATCATAGGTGTTGCGCAAATACCTAGGCAGAATTTCGGGTGCTTGCTTGCCTAGGTTGATGCCACCCTACCACTCAGCCCTACAATAATCAGGTTCCAACACCATCATGCTAAGACTGGGAGACGCAGTACCGGGCCCAATCAGTGGTACTGCGCATCTAGAATGGGACGGGATCTCATCGACCCTCTCCGCCCACCCTTATCACCTCACAACCTGGTAGTAGTGGCACCGTCCTACCAAGTAGTCCAGCCGTTCCCCGCCCATCGAAGACGAGTGAGCAGTAAAGGATTCCCATGAACCTGAAACTAGTCCGTCCTATGTTTGACCAAGCAGGCATCTTCTCTTAGGGGATACTCTCCCCGTGCCATCACAGCACCTCTGTTCATGGGCTCCAAACCACACAGGCCGTCCTTCCCGGAACCACCTCGTAACCCATTACCCGCCACAGGTATCTCTCGTAGGGATGCCCAGGTTGCACCCCCGGCACGACTTGCCCTTCTGGCTCCTCTCATAGCCCACTTGGTCGACTTGACTCTCACCACGCACCCAAGACTCACGCAGCACGCTCCCCCGTTTAATTAAGTTTAGTTCACATATGTCAAACCGTTCCCGATTCCCCACATATGTGTAATAATCGTTAAGTAGTAGAAGAGCAAATAAGCATATAACAGTGAGCACCTATCCTATCAGCGGATAGCAGGGTGATAGTTTAAACAAGGCAGGGTAATCAATTATTCTAACATGCAACCTAAACAGTTCATATCATATGATCATAAAGCAATGGCATGAGCGTTATTTAGCAATGCGTAATAGGTGCTAAGGATTTGGTGGGACGTGGCACCTTCGTAGTCATCTCCTAGCTCCTGAAGGTACTCGTGGTCGTCTTCCTCAGTCAGATTCTCCTCCGGCTCTGAAAATGGAAACGAAATAGTCGCGTCAGCGACTCCTATAGATCATTCAGAAAAATCCAATAAAAATAGAATAATCAAATGCACTCAATCATGGGCTCAAGTTGTAGATCTCATTTTTCTGAGAATTTTGATATATGGTGCGCAATTTTTGGACATCGTATGAATAAGTTATGAATTTTCGAAGTTTATCTTATTTTCTGAAAATGGAAAAAGGCTAATTACTCCGGGGGTGACACGTGGCAGGCTCTCGGTGTGACATGTGGCTGCTGATGTCAGCATGACGTCACTGCTGACGTCATCGTTGACTTGGTCAACGGTGGGGTTACTGGTGGGGCCGGCTGATGTCAGCATGACGTCACTGGGCTTGACACGTGTCGGCGTCAGGGCACGCCACGTGGCAGCACTGGAGCGTTTTGGCCTCGGTCCACAGGAGGTCGGTGTACGGTGAACCGCGTGTGCGCTGGTCTGTAGACCGCACACTTGGCTCATGGTGAACCGGGTGCACCACTCCCCTCTTCTCTGCGGTCTATGGTGGTCCGAGCCTATCCTCCACCTGCTGTGTGGCTCATTAGCTCGTAGGCGCGGTGTACAGTGGGTCACGGTTGTGGGACATAGCACAGGGACACGGTCCTCCTGAACCAGGTCTACCTCGACTTCCTCCTTCCTTTCCCCTTCTCCTTTCGAACCCGACACGGCGGAGCACTTCACCGCCGGCGAGCTCGCGCGGAATCGGTGCTGTCATGGTCTTCGAGTTCTCCCCAAGGGTCGATAACCTTCGGCGGGCGGGCAAGGCTCTGGCTAGATCATAGTTTCATTAGGTAGGGCAGTCCGGTGAGCTCGTTGCATCGGTGGTTGGGAGCTAGCAGCGGCGGACGACGATGGGGTGGGGGCGGCCGTGTTTTCGTGCAATTCGGTGCAGAAATCCTCGATTGGCTTCGTCTGAGAGGCCTACAACCTTACGGCTTCGGTGGAGGGTCACGGTGGTGCCCTCCCCGCGGAGAGGTCAATCGGCGGCGCTCCGGCGAGGCATGGGGCTCAAGGTCGGTGCGCGTGCGGCGGCTTTGGCTCACCCATACCTTGTGTCCAAGTCGTTACAGGCAGCGCGAAGGTCATCAGGCGGTTGGATAGTGGTGGGTGCTACTCATCGGCGCTTGGTCCATGCGGCGGCACAACGCGACCGGCCCTCGCGACGGCGAGGCTAGCCCCGGGTATCCAGAGCACTCCTACTCGGGTGTCAGAGTAGGATCTAGCGGTAGCGCCCGCCGAGCTCCATAGCCATAGCCTACGGTTCCAACGGAGCTCGTGTCGCGGCGATGCCCGCGACAGAACCCCGGCGATCTCACGGTGAAGGTGCATCACGCTGAGTGTAGGTTCTAGGGCCTCTCCTAGTCCTTGATTCGGGTTCGCGGATTCACTATGAAGCTCGATGGCCCACAGTTAGCGCTCGGTTTGGTCGCAGTCTCCCGGAACAGGTGGTCGCCATGGTGCAGAGTATCCATAGCGAGTGCGCTTCCTGTGAACGCGTCTTGCTGCGATCTGGGGTTTCAAGGACTCGGCTTGCCGGTGGTTTGCTTGTTCGTGGTGACCGAGAGGGTAGCGGATAGCTCTACTAGGTTAGGTTCCCCTACATCCCTTCCAGATAGATGGAACGCGATAAGGTGCTGTCGCGGGTGCTCCTATGGCGTGTCGCGTGGTGATCCAGCCGCGCCGGTGAACTCTCATCACCTGCGAATCCGTTGGGTCAAAAAGGCTAGTCGTGTCCATGCGTGCAAACGTGTTCCAGAGCCGGTGGTGGCTCGTGCCTGCACGTCCCAGAGGCGAGACGCCATGGCATGGCGCACGGGCGAGGTTGGAGAGGAGGCACGGGCGGCTCACCGTGGTGTCGTTGGAGTGTCGATAGCGACGCAGTGAAGGGTCGTGGCCGTGCCGAGAGTTCGCAGTGCCGTGCCGACCCGCAACGGTGGCGCCAGCTCCATCTTCGGCTCCGGCGGGTTCCGTGGCGGCAGCACCTCGGTGCCTCCTTCCTTCACTCTCCCTCCTTCTCTAACGTGCGGTGTGATGAGGTGATCTGTGCCGCGGCGCGGCGGCGGGGACACGGGATTGCTCAAGGGTTGGTGACCCGCTCCCTTAAATAGGCGAGCTCGGTGTGCTTCCTATGGCGGACGGCTCCGATTTCGTCCGGTGGATCGGAGGGCTGTGGCTCGAGCCAGTCTAGGGTTCCAGGCGTGCTCGGGTTTCCTTGGCGGCCAAGGCGAGGGAACAAGCGGGGAACAGTGGTGTCAGCGCGTGGCCTTGTCGGGGTAGTGCGCGCGGTCACGCGATTTGCGTGGGCTTCTCCGCGAGGAAGAAGAACAGGGCGCTGGGAGTGGCTGGCAAGCGGGCCCGATTTGGCAGCGAGCGAGGGCGCGGGGTATGCGTGCATTTGGCTGTGGCGACAGTGCGCACGAGGTTGGGCCGGCCCAACTGCGGGGCGGTGGGGTGATGCGTGCGGGATGGGAAGAAAAGGCCGGTTTGGGCCAGGCCGGTCCGGTAGCTGGCTGGCTTTCCTCTATTCCCTTTTCTTTTTCCTTTCTAATTTCTGGTGTTCAAATCTATACACATGTATATGCTTTAATACTTGTATGAGTACTCAAACCACACATGAAATGCAAATAAAATCCACATATGCATATAGCTAGTGAAATAACTAAAAAACAAGTTGGGGTGCTATGGCACATATTTGTAGCTTGTAGATTTTAATTCCTATATGCATGCACATGAAGTATGTTTTAGTGTAATAAAGATGAAAATTTTAATTGGTTGGTATTTTTGGGTTGTGTGGATTTTTAGGGTTGTCACAGTGTAAAAAGAGAAGGGACACCGATTGTTACATGGTGACGCACATCTCTGCTGTTTGAACGCTATGGCAACATGAAGGTGACCCTAGGCAACCATGGGCTCATCCCCAACTAGGGCGAGTTCTATGGGACACCCCTGACCATCGATAACGAAGCATTCACTACGGACCTCATCAAGTTTCCCCTAGTCTGATATGACGCCATGTTGGGACACAATGGGTCACATCGTTGGCGTCAATCCTAACGGATTTTACCACCATCAGCATTGATTATGGCATTAGGACCACCTTGTCAGATAACGTGGCTTGGTGGGTCCTCCGTGTAGCCAAGATTTTACAAGCCTGCACCAGCAATAACATCCTGGAGCCACTGCTCGCCGAGTCATCGACCAACTTTGCCGAGCCACATGGCCTCCTGCCTCCTCACACTCGTGACTAGAACATCAGCTTGGTGGTGGGCTCGTATCCGGTAGACGTATGGCCAACCTGATACCCGACGGATTACAAGGATGAGCCAGAGCGCCAGTGTGCCGCCATGGATGCATTTGAAACTATTGGAGTATATATGCATTATTAATTTTACCTTAATATAAGTGGAGGGCATGTATATGTAGGAACCAAGCAGTGACACCCGTAATCAATGGATATAACTAGTGGTTCAATATAGTATATGATAAAAGCATCTCGTTCATTTTTTTATGATCATGTCTTAAAAATGACGTCCATCACTAGGATGGCATTAATCCATGATCAGAATGCTTTGATGCCAATATTGGAAAAACCATCCATAAGTTTTTCAAGTATTGCTCGCTAATTTCTCATGACATAAATGCTCCTAAAAGGGCTATATATAAATACGCCACCGGGCATACATTACTCATCAACACAACACATCACATTGTTTATTATTACATATATTGAGTATGACACTACTCAATAGGTTCATCACAGACACACACACATATGAAATCAACCTTGAAAGCAAGTTCAGAAGTCACACTCGCTCACAATATTTAATTAGTGCCAATATACGGAGTCGGGTTGGTAATGTACTTAACACCATCAACGACGACGTAGGTGATATAAACAGTTATGGGCGGGCCATCACCTTGGACTTCAGATATTGTTGTGCATTCTTCTGTACTTTCTGGCTGACCATCTTCTACTTCACATATCTCGTTTATATCAGTCCGATCTGTGCAGATACTGTCAACTGCACTTTCAATTTCAGAACCAAGAAGATCAGGCCACGAAGTCCTGTCCGGAGCAGCCATGCTCACGTGCTAGCCTTAGCTTTTCTCTCTTCTGAAACTGTTATTGTACCAACAATAATCAATAATCAGATATAATCAATGGAAACATAACATGTTGTTTCGAACTACTGCTATACTATCAAACTAAGCAGACGTCTTAATCGAGTGCACTACATACCAACCAAGCAACAAACGGTATACTAATATGTTTTTAAAGCAATAAATAACAAAGAAATACATGACAACCTTTGGAGAAGATGTAGAATGAAGTAGCTAGCCTATGGCGATGATAGTGCTCTATGTATATATGTGTATATATACACACTGACATTTGTATAGTAGCGTGGGTCTTCTCGGTGAAAACAATGTAAGCCTTTTGGCCAGCGCTAATTAGGAAACACCATCATGTTGCCCTTTTGCTGCCAATAACGATAGTTGTCGACCATAACACGCATGCACTCTGCTTGCTTTGACTTAGTAATCATAGTCATACTTGGTAAACATCCTACTCTTCGCCTTGTTCCCATCGAGACAGATAGTTGAATGCTCCTCATAGTTGACACAGCTGTGACTCAAGCTGTACATGTTCAAGCATAAACATGTATATACGTGGTCTATGATGTAGTACGTGACAGTAATAAACAAGTATGTTGAAGTAGCACGCATGTATATATGCACTCGTAATGTACATGTCCGATGGACTTACTAGACAAGCTTGTGTGTAAAAACCATTTCTATCTCTCTAGCGGTAGAGGTCCATTGCAGCCGATTGAAGCAGCCTGCCATGATCTGTGAACGAAGTGAATGTGTCGTGACTGGTTATGGCGCAACACGAGTGTAGATGCTTCACCTATAGGGGAAATTATTTCCTCAGCCCTGAAAAAAGTTCGACTTAGTTTCTTGACCCTATTTTCATCGAACTTTGTTATTTGGCCCTAAAACGAAATTTGCTTATTTTCTTGACCCTTTCGTCCACTTTGAAAGATCATAACTCTTTAATATGACATCGGATGAAGATGATTTTTATATGAAAATTGTAGGTCTCGATGAGATCTACAGCTTTATAGTTTTGAGTTTTTTCATTTGAGTAAGTTCAAATGCCCAAAAACATCAATATATTATATTAATGTTTTGGGCATCTGAAATTTCTCAAATGAAAAAACTTAAAACTATAAAGTTATAGATCTCATCGAGACCTACAATTTTCATATAAAAATCATCTTCATCTGATGTCGTATCGAAGAGTTATGATCTTTTAAAGTGGAAGGAAGAGCCGAGAAAATCAGCAAATTTCGTTTTAGGGCTAAATAACAAAGTTTGATGAAAACAGGGCCAAGAAACTGAGTCGAACTTTTTTTAGGGCTGAGGAAATAATTTTCTCTCACCTATACCAACCCTTGATAGCTCACGTGTCTGACCGTTTAAGATGTCGTTGTTTACAACACCTTGCCTATATCTCATATTAGTGGCTAGAAGACCTAGTTTTTGAGCCACTCGGAATGGTTGACACTACCGGGATATGCCACATGCCACCACCATTATCTTTTCTCGAATTCCATCACTTTTTTGGAATACGGAAATATGGCCTACTTTAATCATCTAAAAAGCACCTGACTTCACCATCCATCTTCTAGGAAAAAGCATACACAACAAGGATAGTGTATATGGTAAAGCACTACCATGGAAAATGATCTCCTCCCCAGATGGAGACAACAAGGTAACTGTCTTCCAGAAACAAGAGATAACAGCATGATACTGAGAAAGCCAATCCATACCCAAAATAACATCAAAGGGCTCTAAACTAATCATCACGAGGTTAGCAATGAACACCTCATCACCAATAGATATGGAACAACCCGGGCAAACAGAAGATCTAGAAATAATCCCACTAGGAGAACTGACTACAACTGACTATCTAATTCTTTGCACTGATAAACTGGCCTTTCTAGCAAAGTCAAATGACACAAAAGAAAAACTAGCTCCAGAATCAAATAAAATGCGAGCATCATGAGAATCCACGGGTAAGATACCTGTCACCACGTTGTTGCGCTCTCCAGACTCAGTGGAAGGCAAAGTGTATAACCCAGATGGTGCACGTGAAGTAGAAGCCCCAACATCCTGTGTAGAAGTCCCAACCATTGATATTGTTGATGCTATAGGCCACTGCTGAGGTAATGCTGGGGGATGAGCCATTGGAACAGCTGGTGAAGTCAACCAATAAGCTCCAATAGGTGCCGGAAGGTACTGTTGGGGTGGAGCAACAGGAGCTGGTAAGAGTTGCTGAGTTGGAGTAGAAGCCAACATGTGTGCAGAACCCCTAGCAGAAGAACCAACAGAAGCAGTCACCTTCTCCCACTTAATTTTACCATTGGGATTCTTGCGACATACCACATCCTTATGGCCAAGGTGACCACAAATTGCACGGTTCCCTTTCCATGAGTACTCACTCTGCATATGCAAATCACCACACCTAAAGCACACCAGGCCAAAACCTGGCTTAACCACAGCATGAAACTGAGCACCAGTACCCGTAGAACGCCCTTGGGAAGATCCACCTTGATATGGATGATGGCGCTGCTAGTTCTTGTGCTTGTTATGGATAGGACCACTAGACTAGCCTTTCTTCTCAACTTGTGTCTTATGCTGATCTGTTCCTGATGCCTTGCGAATATCATCAGTATAGGTCTGTTGTAGCTCAACTCCTGAAGCCTGCTCAACCATGGTGCGAAAATCAGTAACTGGAAAAGCACCAAGCATATGACGAATGAAAAGCCTCAAACCTTGCCTGAACCGTCTAGCCTTCTCAGCATCATTAGTGGCAACATGAGGGACAAAGCGAACAATCCTATTAAATCCCACCTCATACTCTGCTATGGTCATCTTGTCTTGTTTGTAATTATTTAGATCAATCTGCATCTTATCTAAGAAAGTAGCTGAGTAGAATCTCCTCTTAAATTGTGTAACAAAATTAGGCCATGTGAGAACACCATGAGCAGCAGTCCTAGCTGACTGTACACCTTGCCACCAAATTTGAGCCTCACCCTTCATGACTTGTACCACATAGCGAATCTTATCTTGAGGCAACACCTCAAAAGCATCAAGCTGCATCTCAATATAAGAAAGCCAATCCGCAGCCTGGATAGGAGTCCCATTGCCATCAAAATTGTCGAGCTTCAAGCGAACCCACTCCTTAAGTGACACTCCACTTCGATGACCATCATGTCCAGCAACAGGTTCTGCAGCACCCATAGATGCTGAGCCATCAGGGGAAACAGGTTGGGCAGCACCATCAGGGATAGCGCCATCAGGATTTATAGGCTGGGCAGCACCTCCACGATTAGCCTGCCTAAGAGTCCTCAACTCGTTCTGCAATGCCCACACTGTGGCTTGCAGCTCTGCCACGTCGCCCTCTGGCTGAGCGCCACCTGGCGGTCTACCTCGACCTCGCTTCTTAGGTGGCATGGCTGTAGCCGCCACAATAAGACAAACACATACATCAACTTCAAGAAATAAAGGGTATAAACACAAGGAACAAGCAAGATGCATAAAAGATATGCAAAACCCAACCCATCCTACATGTGCAGTGTGTCAAATTAAATATTACTTTACCAAGGACTAAACCACAGCTCTGATACCAACTGTAACACCCTACTATTTAAGATATAATATTTTATTAGGAATACAAATTTGGACAGCAACTCATTTGAAACAAAGCGAGAACAATGATTACATATCGCTGGCATTATTAAGAGAACATCAACAAAATAGGTAAACTAAATAAACCTCTAATCCATGGGTTAAACCATATAATTATAAATTCTCAATAATATAATTAAGTTCACTTCAACAATACTTTGAATAAGACCAAGTGTCATAATGTAAATTGAATTCTTAAAACATAAATATTTATTTTGGCAGTGATAAAGTGACACGTGCATGCATCTATATCCCAAGGCTATCATGCTTGATAAAGGTTTAAACACCTGTAAAGAATTAAAGGGGTGAGATAAACTCAGCAAGCAACGGCTATGAATATAAACGCATCTCACACGTGTTAAATTATTAATTTCAAAATCCACATGACATCCATAATGATAATGGAAAAAAATAAACAAATAGAGTGCGCAACTCCATATTATGGTGACTTCATACTTTACCATAGGACTAGAGAATCACATCATCCAGCTATTGATAATCTCCAAACATCAAATAATTAATTAATTAAAGTATGCATGCTATGATGCAACTCCATTGAGAGTTTTACGTTGGGGATGCCAACCTCTCATGCAACTCCATGTAGCGGTACTAGTCACTGCGCGATGGCGGTGACTGGCCTTTTAACGACATATGAAATGCGTAGATATGCATATGAATGATCATGTATGCATAACTCCATAATTGAACAATTAAAATACATTAATATGCAACCACAATCTCATAGCGACAAGCGGCATCGACATTATTAATAAATTGATAAACAATGTATATATAAACAAGAAGGAAAAATCACGTTATTAACCTTGCGATATTTTATTTAAAAAATACAAGATATGAATATAAACATAACATTAGCCACACCCCTACGTTACTTGCGTTTTCACCGAAGAAAGCAACCCCGACAAGCACGTTGATCAAGAACGGTTATGAGACCCACTTCCTGATAGAAATAGATATATGGAACTACTCAATAAATCATACATAACAAATAAACAGTAAATACACGTTCCTATACTTAGTCGAACACTCCCCATTTTCCCTAATTGCCTAAGAACATTAAAATAATAAATATTGCCATCCAGATACATGTCTATTTCAGGCAGAATAATTGTTATTTTCATAAATATTCTTATATGACAGTAAAACTAGGATTTGAGGACGGTATAAACATCTATATAACATTTCCTACAACTTTGGTATTCATCACAAAATTTATTTCGGACTTCTACTATTTCAAATTGGAGCAACAGACTGAACTCCTATATCTGCAGGTCCTGAAACTGCACAACTTCGAAATTTTAGATGTCCAACCGTACTCATCCTTGACCAACTATGTTTGGACAGTGACAGAGCAGAAAAGAAATATTTATTAATCAGCCTCTTGCGATCAGTAGCTCCATAGCTAAGAAACAAATACTCCGATCGGTTCAACTATATTGATGAGGGAAGCTACACAAGGAGCCGATTTGTTTATTACCTGATCCTGATCACCTGACCTGCTATCTCCCTTCCTACAGCCGACAGGGGCAAGATGAGAGAAGCAGCAAGAATTCCCTTCTCTCTTGCGCTGAATTGGGGAAGAAGATTAGGGTCAAGAACCTTGAATACAGGGCCCTAACGCAGGGAAGCAGAGCGCCGCCGCAGCTCCTCACGAAGCCAGGAAGAACGGATCTACCAATAGGAACGTGACGGGCTACCATAGAATTTCTGTGGTTGTTTCCTAACAGCGTGACTTCCCTACGTGGACTCCAATTAGGCCTTTCTTTTCTCCTACTCCAAGCCCATTAGGCTAAAGACAAGTTAATTATGTTTAATTTTTTTCTGGATATTACAGTTCTCCTTCAAAAGGTTAGTCTCACAATACATAGAAGTAGAACAAGAGTCTAATTTTGAAGAATAAGGCATAGCGAGTAAACCACCACAAGAAGTGGTTACATTCTTCTTTCCTACATCACAAGGGTTAGTAGCAATATGTGATTGATCATTTGACCCAAGTGATGAGCTTTTACTAGTTTTAGATTTTTCATTAGAAAGCTCATTAGTGGGAAAATATGGTCTTTTACCAAATTCTCATGAGCAACACTAAGCTCCTGATGAGTCAATTTTAGCTCCTCATGTGAACAACTCATGCCATAAAGTAGATGTTTTTGTTGTTCACATGTGTCCTTTAGAAATGAGTTTTCATTTGTCAAATTTTTTGTTTTATTCATCTCATTTGTTAAAGCATTAACGAGTTTGCATACAAGCTTAAAATTTGAATCATCACAATCAGCAATCACATTACCAAGTGATACCTTTCCGCCACCGAGAGACGTGTAACTATGTGATGAGGATGATGAGCTTGTTGATGCATCACTCTCGTAGCCGTTGTCAAGTGAGCTTGAGGTAGAGACATTGTCTTCCTCACTTGTCCTTGAGGAGGTGCACCCATCCACAATCACCGAGTTGTGGATGTGCTCAACTTCCTCAACTCCATCACCAAGCTTTTGCTCCTTGGCTTCATCATCATCATCGGAGAGCTTGCCATACTTCTCAATGAGAAACACCCAAATCTCATGGGACGTCTCAAAGTCCATGATCTCTCCAAAGATGCTATCATCCAAAGATCTATAACACATTTTAATTGCTTGGCGATCTAGATGTAAGCATTTCTCTTGCGCTTTGGTTGTGTTCTTTCGATCAATCGCATGAGAAAAGCCAACATCTACCATCCACCACAATTGGGGAGAAATGAACTTATATTGCATTGCATTCAATTTCTCCACCGTGCAAAGTGTGTGCCGTCAAAAATGTGTGGACACTCAACATCTAGCCCATAGCACGCCATCCTCTCAGGTCGGTGAAGACCACAAACGAGAGACCAAGCTTTGATACCACGTGTAGGGTCGAGATGGCGGACTAGAGGGGGGTGAATAGTCCTTTTAACAACTAATCGCAGCGGAATAAAACCTATTCGGTTCTACCAACGATTCACCCCTCTAACTATAACTCTAAGCAACTTGTCAAAGATCCTAGCAAGAAACAAAGGTGCAAGCCTAGCTTGAGCTTCCCTAAACCCTTCTAGTGCAAGGTCACATAAACCTAAGCACTAGTACTTTAAGCACCGGGGAGCTCTTTTCAACTAGCAAGCAAAAGCGCACTAAGCACCTAACCTCACTACGTGCTCAATGACAAGGATACACAATCCTAATCAAGGAGCGCAACTCGCTTAGCTACAGAAACTAAGTGAGACACTACTTCAAAGCTACACATGCTAAGAAGGTGAGTGGCAAGCTACACAAGCTAACCGATCTCACAAGAGCAACTACAACTACACAAGTAAAGTAATGCACAAAGTAAATGACTTGTGTAGAAGGGAGCAAACCACCGCGAAGGATGGGAAGATGTTGACACGGTGATTTATTTCTCGGAGGTTCACTTGTCGCCACAAGCTACGTCCTCCGTTGAGACAAGCTCCAAGGTTCCCGCCGATCCTCTAGCAAGAGATGACCCACCAAAAGTTACCACCCCCACGTGGGGCGCCCGCAAGCACTTGCTCTTCGATGCAGCCGGACCACTTGTCGCTCTTCACGTCTCGCTCGACTAGCGATGCTCTTTGCGACTCCAGCAAAGTGAGCTCCAACCCCTCACAAGCTTGCTCCGGAGCTAAGCACAATCTCCCTGCTTGCTTCCACGGAGCCTCTCGCCACCAAGCCGTCTAGGAGGTGGCGACCTCCAAGAGTAACAAGCACCACCGGCTTGCAACTAGATCACCTAGTGCCACTCGAAGCAATCCTCACGATACAACGCACTAGCGATCGATCTCTCACTCTCGAATGCGATGTCAATTAACAGAAGTGAGTAGGAGGGCACCGAGCCAAGCACTAGTAAGGAAAACACATTTCCAAGGTGCTCAACCCTTTGCCTTTGCCGGCCCTTAGCTCTATTTATAGCCCACACGACAAATAGAGCCGTTACCCTTTCACTCCACTGAAAAACGCCCACACCGGACGCGCAGACAGGAGCACCAGACGCGTCCGGTGCCCAGTGTCCGGTGCACCACAGAACGCCACGTCAGCTAGCCATTTGAAAATTACTGTTATGCACCAACTTCACCGAGTCACTGGACGCGTCCGCTGTCACACCAGACGCGCGGGCTCCGGCGTCCGGTGCACGACCAGAGAGCTCCCGAGTGCACCCAAGTGCCACCGGACGCGTCCGGTGCGCACCCACCGGACAGACCTCAGCGCCTGGTGCGCCTCTGCTCTCTTGCGCGCCGCCACGTCACAACCACCGGACGCGGGAACAGTAACTGCTCCGCGTCCAGTCCAACAAACCCGCGTCCGGTGCAACTGCACCGAAAGACGCTATCCTCGGCCACCTTTACCGAACGCGCGCCTCAGCGTCCGGTGCAGTGTCTGGTGCATGTTTCTCAACTGAAACACCACCGAAAAGCTCTGAATCCTGCCTCGCAAGCTCAGCAGGAGGAAGAGAGAACCCAAAACCTCTCAACCTTCACCTCCTTTGGCAAATATGCTAACACCACCAAGTGTACAACTCATGTGCATGTGTGTTAGCCTTTCACAAACAATTTCACAAAGGATTTTCTCTCTTTTCACCGCGCCACTCGATCCTAACAACGTATGCAAAGTTAGATTACTCAAGTGGCACCAGATGACCATTATGTAAACAAGTTTGCCCCTCTTGATAGTACGGCCATCTATCTAAATCCAGTCAAGCACTTCTCTACTCAACCTTAGACCGGTGAAATGGAAACGCCCTAGGTTATGCCTTTCGCTTTCCATTCCAATCACCGTCTTCATCACCGTCTCCGACACCATCGATGCCGGTACAACACATGCACCAACACCTCATGAATAATATGTTCCATATCATATCATCATGAGGCTTTTGGTCCATCGATCCTTGACTTGCTTGCTCTTCACCGTTGCGTTGGTCCATCGGCGCCAAGCCATCACCCGACTTGCCCTTCACACGTGCAACCGGTCCGTCGATGCGAAGGCTTGTCTTTATCTTCTTCACATAGCCACATGACTCCATGTCATGTCTCATGCGTTTAACGCTCCTTCATCATCATATGTGTGAGCTAAGCATCATCTCCAAGCCATTTCTACCTCAATGGCATAGATGCTCACACACATGTACCTGTGGAGTAATCACCTATGTAATCAACACCTAAACACATATTAGTCCACCTAAGTTGTCACTCAATTACCAAAACCAATCAAGGACCTTTCAACATGTATATACGTGGTCTAGGATGTAGTACGTGACAATAAACAACTATGTTGAAGTAGCACGCATGTATATATGCATTCTTAATGTACATATCTGATGGACTTACCAGACAATCTTGTGTGTTAAAAACCATTTCTATCTCTCTAGTGGTAGAGATCCATTGCAGTTGATTGAAGCAGTCTGCTGGCCATGATCTGTGAACGAAGCGAATGTGCCGTGACCGGTTATGGCGCAACACGAGTGTAAACGCTTCACCTATACCAACCCTTGATAGCTCACGTGTCTGACCCTTTAAGATGTCGTTGTTTACAACACCTTTCCTATATCTCACATTAGTGGCTAGAAGACCTAGTTTTTGAGCCACTCGGAATGGTTGACACTACCGGGATATTGTAACACCCGGAAATTTTCAATTTTTGAAATAGGAATTTAATTTGATTTATTTATGCAATTGATTGAGCATTTAATATATAGAATAATATTTTTTGTGAATTAAAATAAACCCTAGGGCATAGAAACATGTTATGTTGCATACATGCCGCTGCACATATTTATTTCCTGAGATTTGATTGGATTTTGCAAGGGTTCAAAACTTAGTTTGAAAAGCCATTTGGAAAACAAATTTGAAAATGAATTGAGAAAATTAGAAATGGGAAAACTCCCTCCCCTTCTCTGCAGGCCGAGCCGGCCCATCGGCCCATCCCCTCTCCTCAGCCCAGGGCGCTGCCCCTCTCCTCCTTCTCCGCATGGGCCGAGCCGGCCAGGCCGAAGCCCAGCTTCAGCGCAGCCCGCCTCCCCTCCTCTCGGTCTCGCTGACACGTCAGGACCACGGCTCAGCGTCGTCTCCCTCCTCAGGACGGAGTCCGAGCGGAGCACGAGCGCCGCCTCTAACAGAAGGCAACCGCCGGATTTTTCGGCCGAGTCCGTCCCAAGTACGCTCCCTCGCGCCCCTATATAGGTCGGCCGAGCCCTGCCGTCCCTCCCCACAAGTTCCCGAGCAAGGCACGCCCTCCAATCTTGCCCTAGCCGCCGCCCCGAGCTCCGCCGCCGCCGTCGATTTCTCCTCGGGAAGACTTCTCCGTCGAAATTGATTGTTCTCCAAGCTTCGCAGCAAGGTCAGGAACCTTCCCGACCCCTTCTCCCTCGGTTTTGTGCACTACAGCCATGATGCCGAGCTTCGCCGCCACCATAGTTCCGCCACCTAGCTCGCCGCATCCTCCCCGAGCTACCTCTGTGGCAACCGAAACCATAGATAGGTTTGGCTTGAACTCCTCTTGCTTCCCGACCAGGTCCCGAGGTGTGCCGAGCTTCCTAGCCCTGAAAACGCCGTCCCCGGCCATCTTCCGACGAGGAATCGGCCGGGCGCCGCCCGACTCCGGCGACCAGAGCCGCCCCTCTTTTCCCGAGCTACTTGCGCCGTCCACGGCCGATCCAACGGCTCACAGTGGGAGATACCTTTTCGACCGGCACTTTTGCAAAAGAGCCCCTGAGCTTTTTAATATTCTAACCCGCGGTCCTTTGGCGTATTTCTCAGATTACGCTTTCCTATTTAGAAAACGTATTTCCTCGGTTTTAATTCAAAAGGCGTTTTCAATATTTACAGATTTGCCACTCAGTCTATTTCGGCCATATTTTATTTGTTTTAGCTCCGATTTGATCCGTTCAAGTCTCGTTAGATTCGTAATTCCGTAATCTATCTAATAATACTACTGTTATTCATGTTTTGAACTTTTAAAATTCGAGATTAGATTTAATCTATTATTTTATTAAAGTAAAACTTGTTTATTTCCTAACTTTCCCGTTTGAACTCCGATTTGCATGAACTATATATCGTTGGAATCGTAGCGACGCGTAGATTACTTTTATACACTTTTCAATCTGTTTTTCCACTGTTGGTGTACTGTTTCTAATATAGATCTTGTTTGCTTCGTGTATGATTGTGTGGTGATTTTATGATCGAGTTCAGACGGCGAGCAATACGTAGGTGATCAAGAGTACACGGAGGATCCAAGTTCTCCAGAGCACTTTGATCAAGGCAAGTATAGCATGGACCATCCTTGTTGCCTGTTCACCTTAATCACTAAATTCATGATGCATGTGTCTACCTTGGCAACCATAGTGTTTAGTCCTAGTTTTGATGACTTGATCCTTGTTACCTATGAGATTGCATTTGAGTAGTGATGCTAGTGCTTGATGATGCCATGATCTTATGAACTTGATTAATTAATTATGAAATAAAGATTAAAAGATGCTTTTTAGCAACATGGACTAAGGACTTATCTGTAAGTATGACACCGGGACTTACAGCACAACCATGGGGCTATATGGCTCTGGCTTTAGTCAAGTATGGAGTTACTTTCTACCATGCTATTAATCTTGAAAGGTTCCTTGCCGAGCTGGTTGTTTTGCGGCTCCTATCCTTGTGTGTACTGCTGCGTGTGTGTGCCACTTGGAAGGAGGGCTCTACCGCCCCTTGCCATTGCGCCCGGATTGATTAGTGATATGTTAGGGAGGCTTTTGAAAGACTTCATAGTGAACCCCGCCGATCTACCTTGGTAGTGGATCGAGAGGCTGATCACCTCGAGAGAAAGGGTAAATCACGACTCATGGTAAAAGTGTGCAACCTCTGCAGAGTGTAAAACTGATATATCAGCCGTGCTCACGGTCACGAGCGGCCTTGGACGTCTCACAGGAATTTAACTAATTGAATATTGATTTATTTGGAGTTTCTATTGATGTTTATTCCATATTAATTATCATGTTTATATGATCATGCAAATCTTGTTCCTTGGTATATTCTATTGCTACTACTCAATTGCTAAAATATGATTAACTAAAAGCAACCGCTGTCAACCTATGTCTTGCCTTATTTGAGCCTCATAAACCCATGTTATTCTTGTTGAGTACGACATGTACTTACGCTTGCTTTATTTTTCATATTTGGATAAAAATCCCGGATGGGTAACAGATGACTATGAGGATTCTTCTGAGGATTATTAGGATTGTGTTCACCAGTCAACTATTCCCTGTGGAATGGAGATTCTGCGAGAGAGTTATCTATATTATTCCGCTGTTATTAATGTAAAGACTCTGTGATATTATTCATTATGTATTAAGCCTTGTGATGGTACTATGTAATTTGTCACTTATGTGTGTGATTGATCTCTGGGCGCACATAAGTTGGTTCATTCAATTTTATCCTTAAAATTGGGTGTGACAGATATGCCACATGCCACCACCGTTATCTTTTCACGAATTCCAACACTTTTCTGGAATATGGAAATATGGCTTACTTTAATCATATAAAATTTTAATGAATTCCATACAAGCTAAAAAATGCTCCATCCGATTACAGAACATAAGACACTTTGGCATTTCTAGATACATTGTTTTTCAGGTATCTAGACATACTGTATATCTACATATCTGGAAAAACTCAAAATGTCTTATAATATGGGATGAAGGGGGGTTTGTATCTTTCACTTCAAACATACAGTTACTAATTAGATGCTGCAACATAAATTCTTATTAGATGCGAGAGAAAAAGGACAATTCAAAAATTTCAACAACAATAGAATACATTTAGGCTTTTAATTTTTAGTTTTTAACCATTGTTGCCGTTATCAACCATTGGAACTTTTCTGTTTTACAAAGAAAGATTAACCAGCTTCATCGTTACAAAATTACAAAAAAAAAAGACACCATAAATTTGTATATAAACTAGATGATTGCCAACAGATTGCAACAAGAAGACATAATTATATAAAATGTAGTTTGATAAGTCAAAATTAAGAGCCCGACAACATCCCCTGAAGAGAAGGCGACTAGAAACATTGCACAACTAAACAAAGAGAGATAGGAAAGCTAAATTAGAAGGCATCAAGCGAAAAACGAAACAGATATCTTTCTGCTTTCCAAGTTGCACTGAAGTTGAGGATCCCTCTTACAAAGGTGTCCGGAATACTATCAAAGATGAGTCTGTTCCTTAGTTTTTAGAGCTGTCAGGGAGCAATAAAAGAATATTTCAACAATGATGGGAAGCCCATTCCGGATTCTACAAGTGACAATTCTTCTATGAATATTGGGGGCCGTTAAACCAAGTAATGTTGGGGGTCATTAACAGGGACCAATGGAACAACCTTCTCAATCCTTGGTTCCGCCTTCCTAATGGAATGCCTAAGTATGAGAATAGGAGAGATCCAATTTCGCAAACAGAACTACCCACAAGAATCTTCATTTTTTTCTTCAGAGACACTAATTAGGACAAAAACGTACTTATCAAAGTGTACTACTAGCCTTGTTGATGACGCAAAAGGTTTAAATCATATATTCGAGCTCACACTCTCAAGGTGTTTGTGCTATTGTATGTCCATATAACAGTTTTTGTTAGAAAAGTTCTTGTATGTAATTAATGAAGTGTGTTCAAACATTTTTGTTGAAAGTTTAGACATATTTGTACATATCAAATTTACACGTAAAATTTGTATGTGTAAAAAGAGAAGAGACACCGATTGCTACGTGATGCTGCACATCTCTTCTGTTTGAACGTTATGGCAACATTAAGGTGACCCTAGGCAACCATGGGCTCATCCCCAACTAGGGCGAGTTCTATGGGACACCCTTGACCATCGATGGTGTTGACGGTAATTATATTATGATTTTACCCATCAACTAAATATAAAATAAGGATATAAATTCAAACACCACCATAAAATAGGGCTTTAACTAACAGAATTCCACAGTTTTGGTGAATCAGTGTTTTGCAGTGGGTTATCCATAAAAGAACCAAGGGAGACCCACATGTCGGATTAAAATAACGAATTCCGCCGCGAAAGGAGATCCAGAATATTCCAGAGAACACCAGAGACACGCCTGACGAAGCGGGGCCTAGTTGGCAGTGAGAGAGGGTCGGCCGACCTGTTAGAGCACCATCTCCGCGTGCGCTTCGACGTGGACTCACATCCCAAAATTTCACGTAATCTCAGCCGCCCGTCGAAGTCGGTTTAATCCAAGGGCTACGGTTCATCCCACCGGCCTATATAAGGACCCCCAGACCCCCCAGGGTTTCATATCAATTCAGTCATCAATAAGTTCAACCCAGTTGTAGAGAGCCAGAAACCCTAGAATCATTAGAGCTTCACCATCTAGAGAATAGCTACATAGGTTAGAAGTAGAAGGAGGCGAGTTCTACTTGAGTTCCGAATCTGTCTGGAGCTAGAAGGCTTCCTAGAACCATTGTAAGCTCTCTCTTGTATCTTAAACCTCTTTTGAGCGCTTGAGGTAAAGTTGATTGACATTGTTCTACTATTGATTATGTTCTCAATTATGCTATTCATTGCTCATCTATATTGTATACTTTGCATAGTTAGGATGCATTCATATTCATATATAGGTTTGTATAGCGCTCATTCATTGATATCATGGGTGGGTGATGAACAGCATTTAAGCATGGTGCTTAGATGTGGTTTGTCTGCAAATGCATCTTATATTCTCGGTTCTATGGTAGATCACGGATTTGACACTCTCGTTGAGTCCTTTGTAGTCCACACTCCAAATATAACGAGAGTAGGAAGTTATTATTACTTTAGAAGGATGGCTATGATCTTGATCTTCCTTAGTAATATTCCCTTAAGTATGAATATGAAGTGTCTTCACCATGATTACTAGTATAATTACACCAATCTAATATGTCTTTGATAGTATAGTTAGAATGACTTAGGATATCCTTATACTTTAACCTAATCCAAGCTAGTGCCTAGAAAGGAAGTGCTCTAAGTGATCATTTTTATATACTGATTGATTGGATTGATCATTATGCTTATCATATATATGTCATTATTATTGTGACATAACCCCTGTTCTGAGAATATGGCTCATGTATGGTTATCTCCATATTTGCGTATGCATATGATATCTATCTATTTACTTACATCCCATTTATTGCCAACCCTTCCCAGTGGTAAAATATAAATGACAAATCAGAATACTCCCGAGTAAAATGCTACAATGGTATAATTAATCTGTGCGCTTGCAGATACTTTGAACTTAATATTTTATATCCTCTTTAGTCACATGCATTCATAGCAACTGCTTAGTATTATTCTGCGTAGTTTCCATTCATGTAGCTTATATTCATGTTAGGGATGACAACTTAGTTATTGTAAGAGATATATGTTTAAAAGAGGTGGCTAAGTAATTTACCAAGTGACACTTAATTAATACCAACAGATGGCGAAGGATTCACAACGGACCTCATCGAGTTTCCCCTAGTCTAATATGACGCCATGTTGGGACACAATGGGTCACATCGTTGGCGTCAATCCTAACGGATTTTACCAGCAGCATTGATTATGGCATTAGGACCACCTTGTCAGATAGCGTGGCATGGCGAGTCCTCCAAGTAGCCTAGATTTTACAAGCCTGCACCAGCAATAACATCCTGGAGCTACAGCTCGCCGAGTCATCGACCAACTTTGCCGAGCCACATGGCCTCCTGGCTCCTCACACTCGTCACTAGAACATCAGCTTGCTGGTGGGCTCGTATCTGGTAGACGTATGGCCAAACCGATACCCGATGGCTTACAAGGATGAGCCAGAGCGCCAGTGTGCCGCCATGGATGCATTTGAAACTATTGGAGTATATATGCATTATTAATTTTACCTTAATATAAGTGGAGGGCATGTATATGTAGGAACCAAGCAGTGACACCCATAATCAAAGGATATAACTAGTGGTTCAATATAGTATATGGTAAAACCATCCCATTCATTTTTTTATTGTCAAGTCTTAAAAATGACGTCCATCACTAGGATGGCATTAATCCATGATCAGAATGCTTTGATGCCAATATTC
This sequence comes from Eremochloa ophiuroides, assembly GCA_038502445.1. NCBI lineage: Eukaryota > Viridiplantae > Streptophyta > Magnoliopsida > Poales > Poaceae > Eremochloa > Eremochloa ophiuroides. The sequence continues at coordinate 90,307,305 of JAHLJS010000007.1, read as the reverse complement.
GAAAACATCCATAAATTTTTCATGTATTGCTCGCTAATTTCTCATGACATAATTGCTCCTAAAAGGACTATATATAAATATGCCATCGGGCATACATTACTCATCAACACAACACATCACATTGTTTATTATTACATATATTGAGTAGGACACTACTCAATAGGTTCATCACAGACACACATATATGAAATCAACCTTGAAAGAAAGTTCCGAAGTCACACTCGCTTATAATATTTAATTAGTGCCAATATACGGAGTCGGTTGGTAATGTACTTAACACCATCAACGACGACGTAGGTGATATAAACAGTTATGGGCGGGCCATCACCTTGGACTTCAGATATTGTTGTGCATTCTTCTGTACTTTCTGGCTGACCATCTTCTACTTCACATATCTCATTTATATCAGTCCGATCTGTATAGATACTGTCAACTGCACTTTCAATTTCAGAACCAAGAAGATCAGGACACGAAGTCCTGTCCGGAGCAGCCATGATCACGTACTAGCCTTAGCTTTTCTCTCTTCTGAAACTGTTATTGTACGAACAATAATCAATAATCTGATATAATCAATAGAAACATAACATGTTGTTTCGAACTACTGCTATACTATCAAACTAAGCAGACGTCTTAATCGAGTGCACTACGTACCAACCAAGCAACAAATGGTCTACTAAAATGTTTTTAAAGCAATAAATAACAAAGAAATACATGACAACCTTTGGAGAAGATGTAGAATGAAGTAGCTAGCCTATGGCGATGATAGTGCTCTCTCTCTCTCTCTCTCTCTCTCTCTCTCTCTCTCTGTATATATATATATATATATATATATATATATATATGTGTGTGTGTGTGTGTGTGTATATATGCACACTGACATTTGTATAGTAGCGTGGGTCTTCTCGGTGAAAACAATGTAAGCCTTTTGGCCATCGCTAATTACGAAACACTATCATGTTGCCCATTTGCTGCCAAAAATGATAGTTGTCGACCATAACATGCATGCACTCTGCTGGCTTTGACTTAGTAATCATAGTCATACTTGGTAAACATCGTCTACTCTTCATCTTGTTCCCATCGAGACAGATAGTTGAATGCTCCTCATAGTTGACACAGCTGTGACTCAAGCTGTACATGTTTAAGCATAAACATGTATATATGTAGTCTAGGATGTAGTACGTGACCATAATAAACAAGTATGTTGAAGTAGCAAGCATGTATACATGCATTGTACATGTCCGATGGACTTACTAGACAAGCTTGTGTGTAAAAACCATTTCTATTTCTCTAGCGGTAGAGGTCCACTGCAGCTGATTGAAGCAGCCTGCCATGATCTGCGAACGAAGCGAGTGTGTCGTGACTGGTTATGGCGCAACACGAGTGTAAACGCTTCACCTATACCAACCCTTGATTGCTCACGTGTCTAACCCTTTAAGATGTCGTTGTTTACAACACCTTGCCTATATCTCATATTAGTGGCTAGAAGACCTAGTTTTTGAGCCACTCGGAATGGTTGACACTACCGGGATATGCCACATGTCACCACCATTATCTTTTCTCGAATTCCACCACTTTACTGGAATACGGGAATATGGCTTACTTTAATCATCTAAAATTTTAATGAATTCCATACATGCTAAAAAAATGCTCCATCCGATTACAAAACAAAAGACACTTTGGCATTTCTAGATACATTGTTTTGAGGTATCTAGACATACTGTATATCTACATATCTGGAAAAACTCAAAATGTCTTATAATATGGAATAAAGGGGGTGTGTATCTTTCACTTCAAACTTACAGTTACTAATTAGATGTGGCAACATAAAGTCTTATTAGATGCGAGAGAAAAAGGACAATTCAAAAATTCCAACAACAATAGAATACATTTAGGCTTTTAATTTTTAGTCTTTAACCATTGTTGCCGTTATCAACCATTGGAACTTTTCTGTTTTACAAAGAAAGATTGACCACCTCCATCATTATAAAAATACAAAAAAAGACACCATAAACTTGTATATAAACTAGATGATTGCCAACACATTTCAACAAGAAAAAGAAATAATTATATAAAATGTAGTTTGATAAGTCAAAATTAAGAGCCCGACAACATCCCCTGACGAGAAAGGGACTAGAAACATTGCACAACTAAACAAAGAGAGATAGGAAAGATAAATTACAAGGCATCAAGCAAAAACCGAAACAGATATCTTTCAGCTTTCCTAGCTGCACTGAAGATGAGGATCCCTCTTACAAAGGTGTCCGGAATTGTATCAAAGATGAGTGTGTTCTTTAGTTTTCAGAGCTCTCAGGGAGCAATAAAAGAATATTTCAACGATGACGGGAAGCCCAGTCCAGGCTGTACAAGTGACAATTCTTCTATGAATATTGGGGGCCAATAAACCAAGTAATATTGGGGGTCATTAACAGGGACCAATGGAACAACCTTCTCAACCCTTGGTTCTGACTTCCGAATGGAACTCCTAAGTATGTGAATGTGAGAGATCCAATTTGGCAAACAGAACTACCCACAAGAATCTTCTTTTTTTTTCTTCGCAGACACTAATTGGGACGAAAAGGTACTTATCAAAGTGTACTACTAGCCTTGTTGATGACGCAAAAGGTTTAAATCATATATTTGAGATCACACTCTCAAGGTGTTTGAGCTATGATATGTACATATAACAATTTTTGTTAGAAAAGTTCTTGTATGTAATTAACGAAGTGTGTTCAAATATTTTTGTTGAAAGTTTTGACATATTTGTACATATCAAATTTGCACGTAAATTTTGTATGTGTAAAAAGAGAAGAGACACCGATTGCTACGTGATGCTGCACATCTCTGCTGTTTGAACGCTATGACAATATGAAGGTGACCCTAAGCAACCTTGGGCTCATCCCCAACCAGGGCGAGTTCTATGGGACACCCTTGACCATCGATGGCAAAGCATTCACAGCGGACCTCATCGAGTTTCCCCTAGTCTGATACGACGCCATGTTGGGACACAATGGGTCACATCGTTGGCGTCAGTCCTAACGGATTTTACAACCGTCAGCATTGATTATGGCACAAGGACCACCTTGTCAGATAGCGTGGCATTGCGGGTCCTCCATGTAGCCTAGATTTTACAAGCCTGCACCAGTAATAACATCCTGGAGCTACTGCTCGCCGAGTCATCGACCAACTTTGCCGAGCCATATGGCCTCCTGCCTCCTCACACTCATGACTAGAACATCAGCTTCGTGGTGGGTTCGTATCCGGTAGACGTATGGCCAAACCGATACCCGACGGCTTACAAGGATGAGCCGGAGCGCCAGTGTGCCGCCATGGATGCATTTGAAACTATTGGAGTATATATGCATTATTAATTTTACCATAATATAAGTGGAGGGCACGTATATGTAGGAACCAAGCAGTGACACCCATAATCAATGGATATAACTGGTGGTTCAATATAGTATACGGCAAAAGCATCTCGTTCATTTTTATTATAATGTCTTAAAAATGACGTCCATCACTAGGATGGCATTAATCCATGATCAGAATGCTTTGATGCCAATATTGGAAACCATCCATAAGTTTTTCAAGTATTGCTCGCTAATTTCTCATGACATAATTGCTCCTAAAAGGACTATATACAAATACGCCACCGGGCATACATTACTCATCCACACAACACCTCACATTGTTTATTATTACATATATTGAGTAGGACACTACTCAATAGGTTCATCACAGACACACACATATATGAAATCAACCTACAAAGCAAGTTCAGAAGTCACACTCGCGCACAATATTTAATTAGTGCCAATATACGGAGTCGGGTTGGTAATGTACTTAACACCATCAACGACGACGTAGGTGATATAAACAGTTATGGGTGGGCCATCACCTTGGACTTCAGATATTGTTGTGCATTCTTCTGTACTTTCTGGCTGACCATCTTCTACTTCACATATCTCATTTATATCAGTCCGATCTGTACAGATACTGTCAACTGCACTTTCAATTTCAGAACCAAGCAGATCGGGCCACGAAGTCCTGTCCGGAGCAGCCATGACCACGTACTAGCCTTAGCTTTTCTCTCTTCTGAAACTGTTATTGTACCAACAATAATCAATAATCTGATATAATCAATAGAAACGTAACATGTTGTTTTGAACTACTGCTATACTATCAAACTAAGCAGACGTCTTAATCGAGTGCACTACATACCAACCAAGCAACAAATGGTCTACTAAAATGTTTTTAAAGCAATAAATAACAAAGAAATACATGACAACCTTTGGAGAAGATGTAGAATGAAGTAGCTAGCCTATGGCGATGAAAGTGCTGTATGTATATATGTGTATATATACACACTGACATTTGTATAGTAGCGTGGGTCTTCTCGGTGAAAACAATGTAAACCTTTTGGCCAGCGCTAATTAGGAAACACTATCATGATGCCCTTTTGCTACCAATAACGATAGTTGTCGACCATAACAGGCATGCACTCTGCTGGCTTTGACTTAGTAATCATAGTCGTACTTGGTAAACATCGTCTACTCTTCACCTTGTTTTCATCGAGACAGATAGTTGAATGCTCCTCATAGTTGACACAGCTGTGACTCAAGCTATACATGTTTAAGCATAAATATGTATATGCGTGGTCTAGGATGTACGTGACAATAATAAACAAGTATGTTGAAGTAGCACGCATGTATATATGCATTCATAATGTACATGTCCGATGGACTTACTAGACAAGCTTGTGTGTAAAAACCATTTCTATCTCTCTAGCCGTAGAGGTCCATTGCAGCTGGTTGAAGCAGCCTGCATGATCTGTGAATGAAGCGAATGTGTCGTGGCTGGTTATGGTGCAACACGACTGTAGACGCTTCACCTGTACCAAACCATGATAGCTCACGTGTCTAACCCTTTAAGATGTCGTTGTTTACAACACCTTGCCTATATCTCATATTAGTGGCTAGAAGACCTAGTTTTTGAGCCACTCGGAATGGTTGACACTACCGGGATATGCCACATGCCACCACCATTATCTTTTCTCGAATTCCACCGCTTTTCTGGAATACGGAAATATGGCTTACTTTAATCATCTAAAATTTTAAGGAATTCCATACAACCTAAAAAAATGCTCCATCCGATTACAGAACATAAGACACTTTGGCATTTCTAGATACATTGTTTTTTAGGTATCTGGACGTACTGTATATCTACATATCTGGAAAAACTCAGAATGTCTTATAATATAGAACGAAGGGGGTGTGTATCCTTCACTTCAAACTTACAGTTACTAATTAGATGCTGCAACAAAAATTCTTATTAGATGCGAGAGAAAAAGGACAATTCAAAAATTCCAACAACAATAGAATACATTTAGGCTTTTAATGTTTAGTCTTTAACCATTGTTGCCATTATCAACCATTGGAACTTTTCTGTTTTACATAGAAAGATTAACCACCTTCATCATTATAAAATTACAAAAAAGACCCCATATATTTGTATATAAAATAGATGATTGCCAACACATTGCAACAACAAGAAGAAATAATTGTATAAAATGTAGTTTGATAAGTCAAAATTAAGAGCCCGACAACATCCCCTGAAGAGAAGGCGACTAGAAACATTGCCCAACTAAACAAAGAGAGATAGGAAAGATAAATTACAAGGCATCAAGCGAAAACCGAAACAGATATCTTTCAGCTTTCCTAGTTGCACTGAAGTTGAGGATCCCTCTTACAAAGGTGTCTGGAATACTATCGAAGATGAGTCCGTTCCTTAGTTTTTAGAACTCTCAGGGAGCAATAAAACAATATTTCAATGATGACGGGAAGACCAGTCCAGGCTCTACAAGCGACAATTCTTCTATGAATATTGGGGGCCATTAAACCAAGTAATATTGGGGGTCATTAAAAGGGACCAATGGAACAACCTTCTTAATCCTTGGTTCCGACTTCCTAATGGAACGCCTAAGTATGTGAACCGGAGAGATCCAATTTGGCAAACAGAACTACCCACAAGAATCTTCATTTTTTTTCATCGGAGACACTAATTGGGACGAACAGGTACTTATCAAAGTGTACTACTTGCCTTTGATGATGCAAAAGGTTTAAATCATATATTCGAGATCTCACTCTCAAGGTGTTTGAGCTATGATATGTACATAGTACAGTTTTTGTTAGAAAAGTTCTCGTATGTAATTAATGAAGTATGTCCAAACATTTTTGTTGAAAGTTTTGACATATTTGTACATATCAAATTTGCACGTAAAATTTGTATGCGTAAAAAAAGGAGAGACACCGATTGTTACGTGGTGCTGCACATCTCTGCTGTTTGAACGCTATGGAAACATGAAGGTGACCCTAGGCAACCATGGGCTCATCCCCAACCAGGGCGAGTTCTATGGGACACCCTTGACCATCGATGGCAAAGCATTCACAACAGACCTTATCGAGTTTCCCCTAGTCTGATATGACGCCATGTTGGGACACAATGGGTCACATCGTTGGCGTCAATCCTAACGGATTTTACCACCATCAGCATTGATTATGGCATCAGGACCACCTTGTCAGATACCGTGGCTTGGTGGGACCTCCATGTAGCCTAGACTTTACAAGCCTGCACCAGCAATAACATCCTGGAGCCACTGCTCACCGAGTCATTGACCAACTTTACCGAGCCACATGGCCTCCAGCCTCCTCACACCCGTGACTAGAACATCAGCTTGGTGGTGGGCTCGTATCCGGTAGACGTATGGCCAAACCGATACCCGACGGATTACAAGGATGAGCCAGAGCGCCAGTGTGCCGCCATGGATGCATTTGAAACAATTGGAGTATATATGCATTATTAATTTTACCTTAATATAAGTGGAGGGCATGTATATGTAGGAACCAAGCAGTGACACCCATAATCAATGGATATAACTAGTGGTTCAATATAGCATATGATAAAAGCATCTCGTTCATTTTTCTATTATCATGTCTTAAAAATGACGTCCATCACTAGGATGGCATTAATCCATGATGAGAATGCTTTGATGCCAATATTGGAAAAACCATCCATAAGTTTTTCAAGTATTTCTCACTAATTTCTCATGACATAATTGCTCCTAAAAGGACTATATATAAATACGCCACCGGGCATACATTACTCATCGACACAACACATCACATGGTTTATTATTACATATATTGAGTATGACACTACTCAATAGTTCATCACAGACACACACATACATGAAATCAACCTTGAAAGCAAGTTTAGAAGTCACACTCGCTCACAATATTTAATTAGTGCCAATATACGGAGTCGGGTTGGTAATGTACTTGACACCATCAACGACGACGTAGGTGATATAAATAGTTATGGGCGGGCCATCACCTTGGACTTCAGATATTGTTGTGCATTCTTCTGTACTTTCTGGCTGACCATCTTCTACTTCACATATCTCATTTATATCAGTCCGATCTGTACAGATACTGTCAACTGCACTTTCAATTTCAGGACCAAGAAGATCAGGCCACGAAGTCCTGTCCGGAGCAGCCATGATCACGCACTAGCCTTAGCTTTTCTCTCTTCTGAAACTGTTATTGTACCAACAATAATCAATAATCGGATATAATCAATAGAAACATAACATGTTGTTTCGAACTACTGCTATACTATCAAACTAAGCAGACGTCTTAATCAAGTGCACTACATACCAAGCAAGCAACAAACGGTATACTAATATGTTTTTAAAGCAATAAATAACAAAGAAATACACGACAACCTTTGGAGAAGATGTAGAATGAAGTAGCTAGCCTATGGCGATGATAGTGCTCTATGTATATATGTGTATATATACACACTAACATTTGTATAGTAGTGTGGGTCTTCTCGGTGAAAACAATGTAAGCCTTTTGGCCAGCGCTAATTAGGAAACACTATCATGTTGCCCTTTTGCTGCCGATAACGATAGTTGTCGACCATAACACGCATGCACTCTGCTGGCTTTGACTTAGTAATCATAGTCATACTTGGTAAACATCATCTACTCTTCTGTCACACCCATATTTTAAGAATAAAATAGGATGCATAGATAACTCATATGTGCCCCAAGAATAGTCACACATATAAGCTGACAAATTATAAACAGTGTCATCACAGTGCGCACAATACGAATAGACATTTATTACATAGTCTTGAACATATATAGATCAAATCTAAAAATAATAACTAATGTCGAAACGCTCGCGGAAGCTCCAACACAGGGACACGTCGACTGGGAGACACCAAGCCTAATATTCATTGCGATAGTCTTCACTCCAATCTTCATCTGTGGTGGTGAATTGCAAGGGTGAGCACATTTCGTACTCAGCAAGTACAACACGGGTTCATGAGGCACAAAAGGCTAGACACTGTTTGACTGCATTTAGCTTTTATAATCATGTTCATTTTATAGCATTTGTGTAGCATCAAGATAAACCGTCTCCCAATATTAATCCAATGATCAATTGTAATAAGGTTAATAAATAGCAAAGGTATTAACAACAATAATAAACACATCATGAATGTAATAGTAACCATCTAGCTGTAAAAGTTCCAAGGCCGCTCGTGACCGTGAGCACGGCTATCATGATAGATTATTAAACTCTGCGAAGAGGTGTACAGTTTACCTGTGAGTCATAATAGATGCCCTTCAGAAACATTCGCTGCTTGTCCGCATCCTCTCTAACTTCATTCGGGGCATAGCGAGCTAGGTGAGAGAACTGATCATGATATTCACTGACAGTCATCTGTCCCATCCTGAGATTCCTGAATTCTTCCTGTTTGAGCTCAATCACGCCTTCTGGAATGTGTCGGGCCCTGAAGTCCCTAACAAACTCGGCCCAAGTGATGGGAGGAGCATTGTTAGGATGTGGAGCTTGATATGATTCCCACCAAGTCTGGGCTGCGCCCTGAAGCTGTCCAGAAGCATAGAGCACCTTCTGCTGGTCATCACACTGACAGATATTGAGCTGTTTCTCCACAGCACGAAACCAGTCATCGGCCTCCAAAGGATCAGCAGCATGGGAAAACACGGGAGGGTGACCCTGCATGAATTCCCTCCTCTTGTTCACTGGGGGTGGAGCAGGTGCATTGCCTCCAGCAGGTTGGTTCTGGATGAATTGCATCATCGTCTGCATCAGCTATCCCTGCATCTCCATCAGCTGTTTCGCCGTCATTGGCGGCGGTGGAGGAGGTGGGGGTTGGTTAGCTCCAGCAGGCCTTCCTCTAGGCATCTACATTGCAAGTTAAGTGAAAAATTCTTTAGAATTATTCATTAACTTAAAAATAGCAACATATAAGTGCATCTGAAATTTTCTAGCGAGATACATCTGTAACAGTTCAGTAAAACGGAGATATCTGGAGTTTCCGAAATCCAATTGATGTGTACCATATACGGTTGGAAAGCGTATAAAATTTCCTACAACTTTTATTCAGACCACTTTCCCAGATTCTGAAGTTAAATTTATCTAAACAGAGCAAAACCAAAACTGTTCTAGGATTTCCAGACTGCACAGAACCTCATCTTAGAACAGGTATATCTCTCAGCTCAAAATTGATAAAAAGGTAAAACTTGCGGGGTTGGAAAGATAGAGAAGTCTAGTTATTTCCAGAAAAATTTCATAATTTTTGGACAAATATTTTTAGATATATAACAGAAACATCACAGGCTGCTCTAGAAAAACATCAAGGGCAGAAACAGGTTGTAACTGAATCCATGATATAATTATGACTATAACTCAATATTATTATATAAGAAGCTTGTAGACATGTCCACAAAGTTCCCACAATCATCACAAAGATCCAAATCACACATTAACACCATAACAAATCATCCAAACACATAGTTCACAACTTCGAAACTACACGTGCTTCCAATTGGTGGACATGCTAAAGGGTATATATAATGATAGGCCTTCGATATTTTGAGTAAGATGAGTACAGAAAATTTTGTAAAACTACTAAGTTAATAGATCAAGGAGATAAGTAGAAGTAGCTCAAAGGAAGCTATCAAGGGGAGAGACATTAGTATGACAAGGATAAGAATTAATCAAGCGAATGAGCCAAGGAGGTAGAAAAATAGTTTTCTAGCAAAATAAGGTTTGTAAACTGATCAGTGCTAACAAGGCTTGCGTCCTACAGTCAACAAAGCTTTGATACCAATCTGTCACACCCATATTTTAAGAATAAAATATGATGCATAGATAACTCATATGTGCCCCAAGGATAGTCACACATATAAGCTGACAAATTATAAACAGTATCATCACAGTGCGCACAATACGAATAGACATTTATTACATAGTCTTGAACATATATAGATCAAATCTAAAAATAATAACTAATGTCGAAACGCTCGCGGAAGCTCCAACACAGGGACACGTCGACTGGGAGACACCAAGCCTAATATTCATTGCGATAGTCTTCACTCCAATCTTCATCTGTGGTGATGAATTGCAAGGGTGAGCACATTTCGTACTCAGCAAGTACAACACGGGTTCATAAGGCACAAAAGGCTAGACACTGTTTGACTGCATTTAGCTTTTATAATCATGTTCATTTTATAGCATTTGTGTAGCATCAAGATAAACCGTCTCCCAATATTAATCCAATGATCAATTGTAATAAGGTTAATAAATAGCAAAGGTATTAACAACAATAATAAACACATCATGAATGTAATAGTAACCATCTAGCTGTAAAAGTTCCAAGGCCGCTCGTGACCGTGAGCACGGCTATCATGACAGATTACTAAACTCTGCGCAGAGGTGTACACTTTACCTGTGAGTCATAATTTTCTAATGCATGGGTTAGCTAGACCCAAACATCAGAACCATATAAAGCCATTTAAAAGTTCGTCTAACAAGTTAGGGCCGCAAGGGTGAGTGGCAGCGAGATGTAGGAACCCCCCTTTTCATTATGGCACATTCCTTCTCGGCTATACACATAAGACTAGAAGCTGTACTACACCCAAGGTGGCAAACCCCCAACTGCGCCCTTTCGGGTAACCTCTAAAAAGCTAGAAAAGGTCTTTTAAATAACCAGAGCCAGGGCCATATAGCCTTCACAGCTGTACGTATGTCCCGCATTAAACACTTACAGAAATTCTATGGAGAGAAACTAGAGCCAAACCATCCAACCAAAGGCTCTAGCCCCCTTTTGAGCAATAATAAAATCACATTAAATGTTCATTGCATAATCCATTAATCATATCACAAGATCATTGGCATTAAATAAGCACTACCAAAAGCTACCCAATGCACATCCCAATAGGTGAACAAGGAATCAGGAATTCAATAACTAAGTTATAATCTCTAAGGTTGTCAAGGTGGACACATGCATATATGAATGTGATTATTGTGAATAGGACAACAAGGATAGTCCATGTTATACTTGCCTTGATCCGAGTATCCCTGCTGGTCCTGCTCGTAGAAGTATTCTTGATCACCCACGAACTGCTCACCGTCTATACTCGATCGATCAACACATCATCACACAAACATCGGGCAATCATACATGAAGCAAACAAAGAAAAATAATTAGAACAGTACACCAACAAAATAAAAACAGTTTGAAAATGGTATAAAACTATTCTACTCGCTCCAACGATCACATCAATATAAAGATCGTGAAAAACGGAGTTGAAACGTAAAAGATATGATTTTCCGAAGATTTACTATAGAAAAATAATTAATATAATAGTAACTCGAAATTTTAAAGGTGCCAAACCTACTGTACAGTGGCACCAACACTTAGAGTTCAAAAATACGAATCTAACGCAATTTGAATCAACTCAAACGGATTTAAAAGGAGCAAGATGCGGCCTAAAGAAAACTGGTGGCAAAACTGTAAAACATGAAAACGTATTTTGGAAACTACAGCACTCAAATACACTTTTTCAGATTGGAAAGCACAACTTCTTCAGGGCGTTTTGGACGGCGGGTTGGTTTGGAAAAACTACAGGGTCTCTTTAGCAAAATCGACCCCGAAGGGGTATGGATCAATCGGATTCATCCGATCACGTTTGGACGGCTGTGATTAAATGAAAGGAAGAGAGGGGAGGCTGCCCACCGGAGAAGAAGGGGTCACGGTGGCGCCATGGCCGGTCGTTCGCCGGAAAAACGCGTTTGGCGTTGTGATCCACCAATCGCTGCGGGAAAAGGCCAATAATGTCTAGGAGCTTGCCACGAACGCATCCGCGGCATCGGGATGAGGAGAAAATGCTCGGCTGCGAAGCAGCGAGCGCAGTGGCGGAAATAGAGCGGCGGCGAGCTTGCTGCTGTGGTAATAGTGCGAATAAGAGGAAAAGGAGGGGCCGGGAAGCTTTCTCACCTCGCGATGAAGCTTCAGGGCGGTTCAATTGAAGACAAGGGAGCTTTCGCGAACAAGTTCAACGGTGATGGGCGGACTGCAGGTTTCCCGGTGCAAAGCTCGTGATGGTTCAATTGGTGACGGGGGACGCCCTCACCGGGATTTCAACGGCGATGCGCGCTCTGCTGGTCGGGGCTTCACGCGAGCGGGGCTTGCAAAGCTAGGGCTCTAGGCGGCCCTGCGGCTAACAGATGGGAAATTTTTAGGGCTGTGCGACTCCATCCAGAGACTTTATAAGATGAACGAGGGGCGCTGATTGGTGGTCTCCGAGGAAACATTGACGATCGGCTGGAGGAGAACAGAGTCCGGCTTGTTCACGAACGAACTCTAGAGCTGGGGCTGGTCGGCAGAGAGAGAGGGAAGAAGGGCGCTGGCTGGGCGATTCAGCCTGCTGGGAATCGGCCCACACGGCAAGAAAACGAGGGGATCGACTTGCTACGGCTCAGCAAGGCATCGGCAGGTGGGGATTGGGCCTCACGGCCAAGAACAGAGAAAAGGAGCAACTCTCGGTCAGCAGAAGGAAAAGGGGATTTCCCTTTTTTTTTCTAAATAGTTTCCAAATGACCTTTCCAAAATATATTTTCAAACAACTAACAAAGGTAAAATATAAACCCAACAAACAAACACATATGTTCCAGCATACATGCACAGTACATAAATTCTAATTTTCAAATCTCATTTTAATTCAAAAATTATTTTTTTGCCTATAAATCAAATAGCTAAAAAAAATGCTATTAAAACATTTAAATTTTCCTATGCTTTAATTAAATCCAAATTTAGGGTGTTACATCTTCGCCTTGTTCCCATCGAGACAGATAGTTGAATGCTCCTCATAGTTGACACAGCTGTGACTCAAGCTGTACATGTTCAAGCATAAACATGTATACACGTGGTCTAGGATGTAGTACGTGACAATAATAAACAGGTATGTTGAACTAGCACACATGTTTATTTGCACTCGTAATGTACATGTCCGATAGAATTACTAGACAAGCTTGTGTGTAAAAACCATTTCTATCTCTCTAGCGGTAGAGGTCCATTGCAGCCGATTGAAGCAGCCAGCCATGATCTGTGAACGAAGCGAATGTGTCGTGACTGGTTATGGCGCAACACGAGTGTAGACGCTTCCCCAATACCAACCCTTGATAGCTCACGTGTCTGACCGTTTAAGATGTCATTGTTTACAACACCTTGCCTATATCTCATATTAGTGGCTAGAAGACCTAGTTTTTGAGCCACTCGGAATGGTTGACACTACCGGGATATGCCATATGCCACCACCATTATCTTTTCTTGAATTCCATCACTTTTCTGGAATACGGAAATATGGCTTACTTTAATCATCTAAAATTTTAATGAATTCCATACAAGCTAAAAAAAATGCTCCATCCGATTACGGAACATAAGACACTTTGGCATTTCTAGATACATTGTTTTTCAGGTATCTAGACAAACTGTATATCTACATATCTGGAAAAACTCAAAACATCTTATAATATGGAATGAAGGGGGTGTGTATCTTTCACTTCAAACTTACAGTTACTAATTAGAAGCTGCAACATAAATTCTTATTAGATGCAAGAGAAAAAGGACAATTCCAAAATTCCAACAACAATAGAATAAATTTAGGCTTTTAATTTTTAGTCTTTAACCATTGTTGCCGTTATCAACCATTGGAACTTTTCTATTTTACAAAGAAAGATTAACCACCTTCATCATTATAAAATTACAAAAAAAGACACCATATATTTGTATATAAACTAGATGATTGCCAACACATTGCAACAACAAGAAGAAATAATTATATAAAATGTAGTTTGATAAGTCAAAATTAAGAGCCCGACAACATCCCCTGAAGAGAAGGCGACTAGAAACATTGCACAACTAAACAAAGAGAGATAGGAAAGATAAATTACAAGGCATCAAGCGAAAACCGAAACAGATATCTTTCAGCTTTCCTAGTTGCACTGAAGTTGAGGATCCCTCTTACAAAGGTGTCTGGAACACTATCGAAGATGAGTCCGTTCCTTAGTTTTTAGAACTCTCAGGGAGCAATAAAAGAATATTTCAACGATGACGGGAAGCCCAGTCCAGGCTCTACAAGCGACAATTCTTCTATGAATATTGGGGGCCATGAAACCAAGTAATATTGGAGGTCATTAAAAGGGACCAATGGAACAACCTTCTTAATCCTTGGTTCCGACTTCCTAATGGAACGCCTAAGTATGTGAACCGGAGAGATCCAATTTGGCAAACAGAACTACCCACAAGAATCTTCATTTTTTTTCATTGGAGACACTAACTGGGACGAAAAGGTACTTATCAAAGTGTACTACTAGCCTTGTTGATGACGCAAAAGGTTTAAATCATATATTCGAGATCTCACTCTCAAGGTGTTTGAGCTATGATATGTACATAGTACAGTTTTTGTTAGAAAAGTTCCTGAATGTAATTAACGAAGTGTGTCCAAATATTTTTGTTGAAAGTTTTGACATATTTGTACATATCAAATTTGCACGTAAAATTTGTATGTGTAAAAAGAGAAGGGACACCAATTGTTACGTGGTGCTGCACATCTCTGCTGTTGGAATGCTGTGGCAACATGAAGGTGACCCTAGGCAACCATGGGCTCATCCCCAACTAGGGCGAGTTCTATGCGACCCCCCTGACCATCGATGACGAAGCATTCACAACAGACCTCATCGAGTTTCCCCTAGTCTGATATGACGCCATGTTGGGACACAATGGGTCACATCGTTGGCGTCAATCCTAACGGATTTTACCACCATCAGCATTGATTATGGCATTAGGACCACCTTGTCAGATAGCGTGGCTTGGTGGGTCCTCCGTGTAGCCTAGATTTTACAAGCCTGCACCAGCAATAACATCCTGGAGCCACTGCTCGCCGAGTCATCGACCAACTTTGCCGAGCCACATGGCCTCCTGCCTCCTCACACTCGTGACTAGAACATCAGCTTGGTGGTGGGCTCGTATCCGGTAGACGTATCGCCAAACCAATACCCGATGGATTACAAGGATGAGCCAGAGCGCCAGTGTGCCGCCATGGATGCATTTGAAACTATTGGAGTATATATGCATTATTAATTTTACCTTAATATAAGTGG
This sequence comes from Eremochloa ophiuroides, assembly GCA_038502445.1. Taxonomy (NCBI): domain Eukaryota; kingdom Viridiplantae; phylum Streptophyta; class Magnoliopsida; order Poales; family Poaceae; genus Eremochloa; species Eremochloa ophiuroides. The sequence continues at coordinate 90,291,772 of JAHLJS010000007.1, read as the reverse complement.
AGGGCATGTATATGTAGGAACCAACCAGTGACACCCATAATCAATGGATATAACTAGTGGTTCAATATAGTATATGATAAAAGCATCTCGTTCATTTTTTTATGATCATGTCTTAAAAATGACGTCCATCACTAGGATGGCATTAATCCATGATCAGAATGCTTTGATGCCAATATTGGAAAAACCATCCATAAGTTTTTCAAGTATTGCTCGCTAATTTCTCATGACATAATTGCTCCTAAAAGGACTATATATAAATACGCCACCGGGCATACATTACTCATCAACACAACACATCACATTGTTTATTATTACATATATTGAGTATGACACTACTCAATAGGTTCGTCACAGACACACACATATATGAAATCAACCTTGAAAGCAAGTTCAGAAGTCACACTCGCTCACAATATTTAATTAGTGCCAATATACGGAGTCGGGTTGGTAATGTACTTGACACCATCAACGACGACGTAGGTGATATAAACAGTTATGGGCGGGCCATCACCTTGGACTTCAGATATTGTTGTGCATTCTTCTGTACTTTCTGGCTGACCATCTTCTACTTCACATATCTCATTTATATCAGTCCGATCTGTACAGATACTGTCAACTGCACTTTCAATTTCAGAACCAAGAAGATCAGGCCACGAAGTCCTGTCCGGAGCAGCCATGCTCACGTGCTAGCCTTAGCTTTTCTCTCTTCTGAAACTGTTATTGTACCAATAGTAATCAATAATCGGATATAATCAATAGAAACATAACATGTTGTTTCGAACTACTGCTATACTATCAAACTAAGCAGACGTCTTAATCGAGTGCACTACATACCAACCAAGCAACAAACGGTATACTAATATGTTTTTAAAGCAATAAATAACAAAGAAATACATGACAACCTTTGGAGAAGATGTAGAATGAAGTAGCTAGCCTATGGCGATGATAGTGCTCTATGTATGTATGTGTATATATACACACTGACATTTGTATAGTAGCGTGGGTCTTCTCGGTGAAAACAATGTAAGCCTTTTGGCCAGCGCTAATTAGCAAACACTATCATGTTGCCCTTTTGCTGCCAATAACGATAGTTGTCGACCATAACACGCATGCACTCTGCTGGCTTTGACTTAGTAATCATAGTCATACTTGGTAAACATCGTCTACTCTTCGCCTTGTTCCCATCGAGACAGATAGTTGAATGCTCCTCATAGTTGACACAGCTGTGACTCAAGCTGTACATGTTCAAGCATAAACATGTATATACGTGGTCTAGGATGTAGTACGTGACAGTAATAAACAAGTATGTTGAAGTAGCACGCATGTATATATGCACTCGTAATGTACATGTCCGATGGACTTACTAGACAAGCTTGTGTGTAAAAACCATTTCTATCTCTCTAGCGGTAGAGGTCCATTGCAGCCGATTGAAGCAGCCTGCCATGATGTGTGAACGAAGCGAATGTGTCGTGACTGGTTATGGCGCAACACGAGTGTAGACGCTTCACCTATACCAACCCTTGATAGCTCACGTGTCTGACTGTTTAAGATGTCGTTGTTTACAACACCTTGCCTATATCACATATTAGTGGCTAGAAGACCTAGTTTTTGAGCCACTCGGAATGGTTGACACTACCGGGATATGCCACATGCCACCACCATTATCTTTTCTCGAATTCCATCACTTTTCTGGAATACGAAAATATGGCTTACTTTAATCATCTAAAATTTTAATGAATTCCATACAAGCTAAAAAAAATGCTCCATCCGATTACGGAACATAAGACACTTTGGCATTTCTAGATACATTGTTTTTCAGGTATCTAGACATACTGTATATCTACATATCTGGAAAAACTCAAAACATCTTATAATATGGAATGAAGGGGGTGTGTATCTTTCACTTCAAACTTACAGTTACTAATTAGATGCTGCAACATAAATTCTTATTAGATGCGAGAGGAAAAGGACAATTCAAAAAATCCAACAACAATAGAATAAATTTAGGCTTTTAATTTTTAGTCTTTAACCATTGTTGCCGTTATCAACCATTGGAACTTTTCTGTTTTACAAAGAAAGATTAACCACCTTCATCATTATAAAATTACAAAAAAAGACACCATATATTTGTATATAAACTAGATGATTGCCAACACATTGCAACAACAAGAAGAAATAATTATATAAAATGTAGTTTGATAAGTCAAAATTAAGAGCCCGACAACATCCCCTGAAGAGAAGGCGACTAGAAACATTGCACATCTAAACAAAGAGAGATAGCAAAGATAAATTACAAGGCATCAAGCGAAAACCGAAACAGATATCTTTCAGCTTTCCTAGTTGCACTGAAGTTGAGGGTCCCTCTTACAAAGGTGTCTGGAATACTATCGAAGATGAGTCTGTTCCTTAGTTTTTAGAACTCTCAGGGAGCAATAAAAGAATATTTCAACGATGACGGGAAGCCCAGTCCAGGCTCTACAAGCGAAAATTCTTCTATGAATATTGGGGGCCATTAAACCAAGTAATATTGGGGATCTTTAACAGGGACCAATGGAACAACCTTCTCAATCCTTGGTTCCGGCTTCCTAATGGAACGCCTAAGTATGTGAACCGGAGAGATCCAATTTGGCAAACAGAACTACACACAAGAATATTCATTTTTTTCATCGGAGACACTAATTGGGACGAAAATGTACTTACCAAAGTGTACTACTAGCCTTGTTGATGATGCAAAAGGTTTAAGTCATATATTCGAGATCTCACTCTCATGGTGTTTGAGCTATGATATGTACATAGTACAGTTTTTGTTAGAAAAGTTCTTGTATGTAATTAACGAAGTGTGTTCAAATATTTTTGTTGAAAGTTTTGACATATTTGTACATGTCAAATTTGCACATAAAATTTGTATGTGTATGAAACGTCCTCGATTTCCACGAAGGGAAATCCACAGGCACGCATTGTAATTAAATAGATTGTATCGAACAATCCATAAAATTACCCAAACCTCAGTTGATACCAGGATCCATACAACGAGTTCATAACAGAGTCTTACATAAATTATTACATCGCCACACTGGCGGGATCAACAATTCAGAGAAGCTGATAAGATGCGGAAGCGATTCATCCTTCACGGCCAACTTGAGTGTAGCACGCGACCCTACTCTTCCCAATCGTCTCCATCGAAGTCGTACTCTTTCTCATCACCTGACAGCAAATTTATCAGTACGATTTGTACTGACCACGGAGCCCACCTATGATAGCAATAGCTTTGTGGAAAGTGGATGCAAAGCTGTATAAGCAGACCTATAGGCTGGGGTTTCCTATGCAGGTGTAATCAATATTTTAATAGTCAAGTTTTTATCTCATTCAACTCCACCCATTCACCCAAATCCATTCCATCCCATACACCACATCTCACACACACCTCGCACTCATTATTATTGTGACATAACCCCTGTTCTGAGAATATGGCTCATGTATGGTTATCTCCATATTTGCGTATGCATATGATATCTATCTATTTACTTACATCCCATTTATTGCCAACCCTTCCCAGTGGTAAAATATAAATGACAAATCAGAATACTCCCGAGTAAAATGCTACAATGGTATAATTAATCTGTGCGCTTGCAGATACTTTGAACTTAATATTTTATATCCTCTTTAGTCACATGCATTCATAGCAACTGCTTAGTATTATTCTGCGTAGTTTCCATTCATGTAGCTTATATTCATGTTAGGGATGACAACTTAGTTATTGTAAGAGATATATGTTTAAAAGAGGTGGCTAAGTAATTTACCAAGTGACACTTAATTAATACCAACAGATGGCGAAGGATTCACAACGGACCTCATCGAGTTTCCCCTAGTCTAATATGACGCCATGTTGGGACACAATGGGTCACATCGTTGGCGTCAATCCTAACGGATTTTACCAGCAGCATTGATTATGGCATTAGGACCACCTTGTCAGATAGCGTGGCATGGCGAGTCCTCCAAGTAGCCTAGATTTTACAAGCCTGCACCAGCAATAACATCCTGGAGCTACAGCTCGCCGAGTCATCGACCAACTTTGCCGAGCCACATGGCCTCCTGGCTCCTCACACTCGTCACTAGAACATCAGCTTGCTGGTGGGCTCGTATCTGGTAGACGTATGGCCAAACCGATACCCGATGGCTTACAAGGATGAGCCGGAGCGCCAGTGTGCCGCCATGGATGCATTTGAAACTATTGGAGTATATATGCATTATTAATTTTACCTTAATATAAGTGGAGGGCATGTATATGTAGGAACCAAGCAGTGACACCCATAATCAAAGGATATAACTAGTGGTTCAATATAGTATATGGTAAAACCATCCCATTCATTTTTTTATTGTCAAGTCTTAAAAATGACGTCCATCACTAGGATGGCATTAATCCATGATCAGAATGCTTTGATGCCAATATTCGAAAACATCCATAAATTTTTCATGTATTGCTCGCTAATTTCTCATGACATAATTGCTCCTAAAAGGACTATATATAAATATGCCATCGGGCATACATTACTCATCAACACAACACATCACATTGTTTATTATTACATATATTGAGTAGGACACTACTCAATAGGTTCATCACAGACACACATATATGAAATCAACCTTGAAAGAAAGTTCCGAAGTCACACTCGCTTATAATATTTAATTAGTGCCAATATACGGAGTCGGTTGGTAATGTACTTAACACCATCAACGACGACGTAGGTGATATAAACAGTTATGGGCGGGCCATCACCTTGGACTTCAGATATTGTTGTGCATTCTTCTGTACTTTCTGGCTGACCATCTTCTACTTCACATATCTCATTTATATCAGTCCGATCTGTATAGATACTGTCAACTGCACTTTCAATTTCAGAACCAAGAAGATCAGGACACGAAGTCCTGTCCGGAGCAGCCATGATCACGTACTAGCCTTAGCTTTTCTCTCTTCTGAAACTGTTATTGTACGAACAATAATCAATAATCTGATATAATCAATAGAAACATAACATGTTGTTTCGAACTACTGCTATACTATCAAACTAAGCAGACGTCTTAATCGAGTGCACTACGTACCAACCAAGCAACAAATGGTCTACTAAAATGTTTTTAAAGCAATAAATAACAAAGAAATACATGACAACCTTTGGAGAAGATGTAGAATGAAGTAGCTAGCCTATGGCGATGATAGTGCTCTCTCTCTCTCTCTCTCTCTCTCTCTCCCTATGTATATATATATATATATATATATATATATATATATATATATATATATATATATATATATATATATATATATATATGTGTGTGTGTGTGTGTGTGTATATGCACACTGACATTTGTATAGTAGCGTGGGTCTTCTCGGTGAAAACAATGTAAGCCTTTTGGCCATCGCTAATTACGAAACACTATCATGTTGCCCATTTGCTGCCAAAAATGATAGTTGTCGACCATAACATGCATGCACTCTGCTGGCTTTGACTTAGTAATCATAGTCATACTTGGTAAACATCGTCTACTCTTCATCTTGTTCCCATCGAGACAGATAGTTGAATGCTCCTCATAGTTGACACAGCTGTGACTCAAGCTGTACATGTTTAAGCATAAACATGTATATATGTAGTCTAGGATGTAGTACGTGACCATAATAAACAAGTATGTTGAAGTAGCAAGCATGTATACATGCATTGTACATGTCCGATGGACTTACTAGACAAGCTTGTGTGTAAAAACCATTTCTATTTCTCTAGCGGTAGAGGTCCACTGCAGCTGATTGAAGCAGCCTGCCATGATCTGCGAACGAAGCGAGTGTGTCGTGACTGGTTATGGCGCAACACGAGTGTAAACGCTTCACCTATACCAACCCTTGATTGCTCACGTGTCTAACCCTTTAAGATGTCGTTGTTTACAACACCTTGCCTATATCTCATATTAGTGGCTAGAAGACCTAGTTTTTGAGCCACTCGGAATGGTTGACACTACCGGGATATGCCACATGTCACCACCATTATCTTTTCTCGAATTCCACCACTTTACTGGAATACGGGAATATGGCTTACTTTAATCATCTAAAATTTTAATGAATTCCATACATGCTAAAAAAATGCTCCATCCGATTACAAAACAAAAGACACTTTGGCATTTCTAGATACATTGTTTTGAGGTATCTAGACATACTGTATATCTACATATCTGGAAAAACTCAAAATGTCTTATAATATGGAATAAAGGGGGTGTGTATCTTTCACTTCAAACTTACAGTTACTAATTAGATGTGGCAACATAAAGTCTTATTAGATGCGAGAGAAAAAGGACAATTCAAAAATTCCAACAACAATAGAATACATTTAGGCTTTTAATTTTTAGTCTTTAACCATTGTTGCCGTTATCAACCATTGGAACTTTTCTGTTTTACAAAGAAAGATTGACCACCTCCATCATTATAAAAATACAAAAAAAGACACCATAAACTTGTATATAAACTAGATGATTGCCAACACATTTCAACAAGAAAAAGAAATAATTATATAAAATGTAGTTTGATAAGTCAAAATTAAGAGCCCGACAACATCCCCTGACGAGAAAGGGACTAGAAACATTGCACAACTAAACAAAGAGAGATAGGAAAGATAAATTACAAGGCATCAAGCAAAAACCGAAACAGATATCTTTCAGCTTTCCTAGCTGCACTGAAGATGAGGATCCCTCTTACAAAGGTGTCCGGAATTGTATCAAAGATGAGTGTGTTCTTTAGTTTTCAGAGCTCTCAGGGAGCAATAAAAGAATATTTCAACGATGACGGGAAGCCCAGTCCAGGCTGTACAAGTGACAATTCTTCTATGAATATTGGGGGCCAATAAACCAAGTAATATTGGGGGTCATTAACAGGGACCAATGGAACAACCTTCTCAACCCTTGGTTCTGACTTCCGAATGGAACTCCTAAGTATGTGAATGTGAGAGATCCAATTTGGCAAACAGAACTACCCACAAGAATCTTCTTTTTTTTTCTTCGCAGACACTAATTGGGACGAAAAGGTACTTATCAAAGTGTACTACTAGCCTTGTTGATGACGCAAAAGGTTTAAATCATATATTTGAGATCACACTCTCAAGGTGTTTGAGCTATGATATGTACATATAACAATTTTTGTTAGAAAAGTTCTTGTATGTAATTAACGAAGTGTGTTCAAATATTTTTGTTGAAAGTTTTGACATATTTGTACATATCAAATTTGCACGTAAATTTTGTATGTGTAAAAAGAGAAGAGACACCGATTGCTACGTGATGCTGCACATCTCTGCTGTTTGAACGCTATGACAATATGAAGGTGACCCTAAGCAACCTTGGGCTCATCCCCAACCAGGGCGAGTTCTATGGGACACCCTTGACCATCGATGGCAAAGCATTCACAGCGGACCTCATCGAGTTTCCCCTAGTCTGATACGACGCCATGTTGGGACACAATGGGTCACATCGTTGGCGTCAGTCCTAACGGATTTTACAACCGTCAGCATTGATTATGGCACAAGGACCACCTTGTCAGATAGCGTGGCATTGCGGGTCCTCCATGTAGCCTAGATTTTACAAGCCTGCACCAGTAATAACATCCTGGAGCTACTGCTCGCCGAGTCATCGACCAACTTTGCCGAGCCATATGGCCTCCTGCCTCCTCACACTCATGACTAGAACATCAGCTTCGTGGTGGGTTCGTATCCGGTAGACGTATGGCCAAACCGATACCCGACGGCTTACAAGGATGAGCCGGAGCGCCAGTGTGCCGCCATGGATGCATTTGAAACTATTGGAGTATATATGCATTATTAATTTTACCATAATATAAGTGGAGGGCACGTATATGTAGGAACCAAGCAGTGACACCCATAATCAATGGATATAACTGGTGGTTCAATATAGTATACGGCAAAAGCATCTCGTTCATTTTTATTATAATGTCTTAAAAATGACGTCCATCACTAGGATGGCATTAATCCATGATCAGAATGCTTTGATGCCAATATTGGAAACCATCCATAAGTTTTTCAAGTATTGCTCGCTAATTTCTCATGACATAATTGCTCCTAAAAGGACTATATACAAATACGCCACCGGGCATACATTACTCATCCACACAACACCTCACATTGTTTATTATTACATATATTGAGTAGGACACTACTCAATAGGTTCATCACAGACACACACATATATGAAATCAACCTACAAAGCAAGTTCAGAAGTCACACTCGCGCACAATATTTAATTAGTGCCAATATACGGAGTCGGGTTGGTAATGTACTTAACACCATCAACGACGACGTAGGTGATATAAACAGTTATGGGTGGGCCATCACCTTGGACTTCAGATATTGTTGTGCATTCTTCTGTACTTTCTGGCTGACCATCTTCTACTTCACATATCTCATTTATATCAGTCCGATCTGTACAGATACTGTCAACTGCACTTTCAATTTCAGAACCAAGCAGATCGGGCCACGAAGTCCTGTCCGGAGCAGCCATGACCACGTACTAGCCTTAGCTTTTCTCTCTTCTGAAACTGTTATTGTACCAACAATAATCAATAATCTGATATAATCAATAGAAACGTAACATGTTGTTTTGAACTACTGCTATACTATCAAACTAAGCAGACGTCTTAATCGAGTGCACTACATACCAACCAAGCAACAAATGGTCTACTAAAATGTTTTTAAAGCAATAAATAACAAAGAAATACATGACAACCTTTGGAGAAGATGTAGAATGAAGTAGCTAGCCTATGGCGATGAAAGTGCTGTATGTATATATGTGTATATATACACACTGACATTTGTATAGTAGCGTGGGTCTTCTCGGTGAAAACAATGTAAACCTTTTGGCCAGCGCTAATTAGGAAACACTATCATGATGCCCTTTTGCTACCAATAACGATAGTTGTCGACCATAACAGGCATGCACTCTGCTGGCTTTGACTTAGTAATCATAGTCGTACTTGGTAAACATCGTCTACTCTTCACCTTGTTTTCATCGAGACAGATAGTTGAATGCTCCTCATAGTTGACACAGCTGTGACTCAAGCTATACATGTTTAAGCATAAATATGTATATGCGTGGTCTAGGATGTACGTGACAATAATAAACAAGTATGTTGAAGTAGCACGCATGTATATATGCATTCATAATGTACATGTCCGATGGACTTACTAGACAAGCTTGTGTGTAAAAACCATTTCTATCTCTCTAGCCGTAGAGGTCCATTGCAGCTGGTTGAAGCAGCCTGCATGATCTGTGAATGAAGCGAATGTGTCGTGGCTGGTTATGGTGCAACACGACTGTAGACGCTTCACCTGTACCAAACCATGATAGCTCACGTGTCTAACCCTTTAAGATGTCGTTGTTTACAACACCTTGCCTATATCTCATATTAGTGGCTAGAAGACCTAGTTTTTGAGCCACTCGGAATGGTTGACACTACCGGGATATGCCACATGCCACCACCATTATCTTTTCTCGAATTCCACCGCTTTTCTGGAATACGGAAATATGGCTTACTTTAATCATCTAAAATTTTAAGGAATTCCATACAACCTAAAAAAATGCTCCATCCGATTACAGAACATAAGACACTTTGGCATTTCTAGATACATTGTTTTTTAGGTATCTGGACGTACTGTATATCTACATATCTGGAAAAACTCAGAATGTCTTATAATATAGAACGAAGGGGGTGTGTATCCTTCACTTCAAACTTACAGTTACTAATTAGATGCTGCAACAAAAATTCTTATTAGATGCGAGAGAAAAAGGACAATTCAAAAATTCCAACAACAATAGAATACATTTAGGCTTTTAATGTTTAGTCTTTAACCATTGTTGCCATTATCAACCATTGGAACTTTTCTGTTTTACATAGAAAGATTAACCACCTTCATCATTATAAAATTACAAAAAAGACCCCATATATTTGTATATAAAATAGATGATTGCCAACACATTGCAACAACAAGAAGAAATAATTGTATAAAATGTAGTTTGATAAGTCAAAATTAAGAGCCCGACAACATCCCCTGAAGAGAAGGCGACTAGAAACATTGCCCAACTAAACAAAGAGAGATAGGAAAGATAAATTACAAGGCATCAAGCGAAAACCGAAACAGATATCTTTCAGCTTTCCTAGTTGCACTGAAGTTGAGGATCCCTCTTACAAAGGTGTCTGGAATACTATCGAAGATGAGTCCGTTCCTTAGTTTTTAGAACTCTCAGGGAGCAATAAAACAATATTTCAATGATGACGGGAAGACCAGTCCAGGCTCTACAAGCGACAATTCTTCTATGAATATTGGGGGCCATTAAACCAAGTAATATTGGGGGTCATTAAAAGGGACCAATGGAACAACCTTCTTAATCCTTGGTTCCGACTTCCTAATGGAACGCCTAAGTATGTGAACCGGAGAGATCCAATTTGGCAAACAGAACTACCCACAAGAATCTTCATTTTTTTTCATCGGAGACACTAATTGGGACGAACAGGTACTTATCAAAGTGTACTACTTGCCTTTGATGATGCAAAAGGTTTAAATCATATATTCGAGATCTCACTCTCAAGGTGTTTGAGCTATGATATGTACATAGTACAGTTTTTGTTAGAAAAGTTCTCGTATGTAATTAATGAAGTATGTCCAAACATTTTTGTTGAAAGTTTTGACATATTTGTACATATCAAATTTGCACGTAAAATTTGTATGCGTAAAAAAAGGAGAGACACCGATTGTTACGTGGTGCTGCACATCTCTGCTGTTTGAACGCTATGGAAACATGAAGGTGACCCTAGGCAACCATGGGCTCATCCCCAACCAGGGCGAGTTCTATGGGACACCCTTGACCATCGATGGCAAAGCATTCACAACAGACCTTATCGAGTTTCCCCTAGTCTGATATGACGCCATGTTGGGACACAATGGGTCACATCGTTGGCGTCAATCCTAACGGATTTTACCACCATCAGCATTGATTATGGCATCAGGACCACCTTGTCAGATACCGTGGCTTGGTGGGACCTCCATGTAGCCTAGACTTTACAAGCCTGCACCAGCAATAACATCCTGGAGCCACTGCTCACCGAGTCATTGACCAACTTTACCGAGCCACATGGCCTCCAGCCTCCTCACACCCGTGACTAGAACATCAGCTTGGTGGTGGGCTCGTATCCGGTAGACGTATGGCCAAACCGATACCCGACGGATTACAAGGATGAGCCAGAGCGCCAGTGTGCCGCCATGGATGCATTTGAAACAATTGGAGTATATATGCATTATTAATTTTACCTTAATATAAGTGGAGGGCATGTATATGTAGGAACCAAGCAGTGACACCCATAATCAATGGATATAACTAGTGGTTCAATATAGCATATGATAAAAGCATCTCGTTCATTTTTCTATTATCATGTCTTAAAAATGACGTCCATCACTAGGATGGCATTAATCCATGATGAGAATGCTTTGATGCCAATATTGGAAAAACCATCCATAAGTTTTTCAAGTATTTCTCACTAATTTCTCATGACATAATTGCTCCTAAAAGGACTATATATAAATACGCCACCGGGCATACATTACTCATCGACACAACACATCACATGGTTTATTATTACATATATTGAGTATGACACTACTCAATAGTTCATCACAGACACACACATACATGAAATCAACCTTGAAAGCAAGTTTAGAAGTCACACTCGCTCACAATATTTAATTAGTGCCAATATACGGAGTCGGGTTGGTAATGTACTTGACACCATCAACGACGACGTAGGTGATATAAATAGTTATGGGCGGGCCATCACCTTGGACTTCAGATATTGTTGTGCATTCTTCTGTACTTTCTGGCTGACCATCTTCTACTTCACATATCTCATTTATATCAGTCCGATCTGTACAGATACTGTCAACTGCACTTTCAATTTCAGGACCAAGAAGATCAGGCCACGAAGTCCTGTCCGGAGCAGCCATGATCACGCACTAGCCTTAGCTTTTCTCTCTTCTGAAACTGTTATTGTACCAACAATAATCAATAATCGGATATAATCAATAGAAACATAACATGTTGTTTCGAACTACTGCTATACTATCAAACTAAGCAGACGTCTTAATCAAGTGCACTACATACCAAGCAAGCAACAAACGGTATACTAATATGTTTTTAAAGCAATAAATAACAAAGAAATACACGACAACCTTTGGAGAAGATGTAGAATGAAGTAGCTAGCCTATGGCGATGATAGTGCTCTATGTATATATGTGTATATATACACACTAACATTTGTATAGTAGTGTGGGTCTTCTCGGTGAAAACAATGTAAGCCTTTTGGCCAGCGCTAATTAGGAAACACTATCATGTTGCCCTTTTGCTGCCGATAACGATAGTTGTCGACCATAACACGCATGCACTCTGCTGGCTTTGACTTAGTAATCATAGTCATACTTGGTAAACATCATCTACTCTTCTGTCACACCCATATTTTAAGAATAAAATAGGATGCATAGATAACTCATATGTGCCCCAAGAATAGTCACACATATAAGCTGACAAATTATAAACAGTGTCATCACAGTGCGCACAATACGAATAGACATTTATTACATAGTCTTGAACATATATAGATCAAATCTAAAAATAATAACTAATGTCGAAACGCTCGCGGAAGCTCCAACACAGGGACACGTCGACTGGGAGACACCAAGCCTAATATTCATTGCGATAGTCTTCACTCCAATCTTCATCTGTGGTGGTGAATTGCAAGGGTGAGCACATTTCGTACTCAGCAAGTACAACACGGGTTCATGAGGCACAAAAGGCTAGACACTGTTTGACTGCATTTAGCTTTTATAATCATGTTCATTTTATAGCATTTGTGTAGCATCAAGATAAACCGTCTCCCAATATTAATCCAATGATCAATTGTAATAAGGTTAATAAATAGCAAAGGTATTAACAACAATAATAAACACATCATGAATGTAATAGTAACCATCTAGCTGTAAAAGTTCCAAGGCCGCTCGTGACCGTGAGCACGGCTATCATGATAGATTATTAAACTCTGCGAAGAGGTGTACAGTTTACCTGTGAGTCATAATAGATGCCCTTCAGAAACATTCGCTGCTTGTCCGCATCCTCTCTAACTTCATTCGGGGCATAGCGAGCTAGGTGAGAGAACTGATCATGATATTCACTGACAGTCATCTGTCCCATCCTGAGATTCCTGAATTCTTCCTGTTTGAGCTCAATCACGCCTTCTGGAATGTGTCGGGCCCTGAAGTCCCTAACAAACTCGGCCCAAGTGATGGGAGGAGCATTGTTAGGATGTGGAGCTTGATATGATTCCCACCAAGTCTGGGCTGCGCCCTGAAGCTGTCCAGAAGCATAGAGCACCTTCTGCTGGTCATCACACTGACAGATATTGAGCTGTTTCTCCACAGCACGAAACCAGTCATCGGCCTCCAAAGGATCAGCAGCATGGGAAAACACGGGAGGGTGACCCTGCATGAATTCCCTCCTCTTGTTCACTGGGGGTGGAGCAGGTGCATTGCCTCCAGCAGGTTGGTTCTGGATGAATTGCATCATCGTCTGCATCAGCTATCCCTGCATCTCCATCAGCTGTTTCGCCGTCATTGGCGGCGGTGGAGGAGGTGGGGGTTGGTTAGCTCCAGCAGGCCTTCCTCTAGGCATCTACATTGCAAGTTAAGTGAAAAATTCTTTAGAATTATTCATTAACTTAAAAATAGCAACATATAAGTGCATCTGAAATTTTCTGGCGAGATACATCTGTAACAGTTCAGTAAAACGGAGATATCTGGAGTTTCCGAAATCCAATTGATGTGTACCATACACGGTTGGAAAGCGTATAAAATTTCCTACAACTTTTATTCAGACCACTTTCCCAGATTCTGAAGTTAAATTTATCTAAACAGAGCAAAACCAAAACTGTTCTAGGATTTCCAAACTGCACAGAACCTCATCTTAGAACAGGTATATCTCTCAGCTCAAAATTGATAAAAAGGTAAAACTTGCGGGGTTGGAAAGATAGAGAAGTCTAGTTATTTCCAGAAAAATTTCATAATTTTTGGACAAATATTTTTAGATATATAACAGAAACATCACAGGCTGCTCTAGAAAAACATCAAGGGCAGAAACAGGTTGTAACTGAATCCATGATATAATTATGACTATAACTCAATATTATTATATAAGAAGCTTGTAGACATGTCCACAAAGTTCCCACAATCATCACAAAGATCCAAATCACACATTAACACCATAACAAATCATCCAAACACATAGTTCACAACTTCGAAACTACACGTGCTTCCAATTGGTGGACATGCTAAAGGGTATATATAATGATAGGTCTTCGATATTTTGAGTAAGATGAGTACAGAAAATTTTGTAAAACTACTAAGTTAATAGATCAAGGAGATAAGTAGAAGTAGCTCAAAGGAAGCTATCAAGGGGAGAGACATTAGTATGACAAGGATAAGAATTAATCAAGCGAATGAGCCAAGGAGGTAGAAAAATAGTTTTCTAGCAAAATAAGGTTTGTAAACTGACCAGTGCTAACAAGGCTTGCGTCCTACAGTCAACAAAGCTTTGATACCAATCTGTCACACCCATATTTTAAGAATAAAATATGATGCATAGATAACTCATATGTGCCCCAAGGATAGTCACACATATAAGCTGACAAATTATAAACAGTATCATCACAGTGCGCACAATACGAATAGACATTTATTACATAGTCTTGAACATATATAGATGAAATCTAAAAATAATAACTAATGTCGAAACGCTCGCGGAAGCTCCAACACAGGGACACGTCGACTGGGAGACACCAAGCCTAATATTCATTGCGATAATCTTCACTCCAATCTTCATCTGTGGTGATGAATTGCAAGGGTGAGCACATTTCGTACTCAGCAAGTACAACACGGGTTCATAAGGCACAAAAGGCTAGACACTGTTTGACTGCATTTAGCTTTTATAATCATGTTCATTTTATAGCATTTGTGTAGCATCAAGATAAACCGTCTCCCAATATTAATCCAATGATCAATTGTAATAAGGTTAATAAATAGCAAAGGTATTAACAACAATAATAAACACATCATGAATGTAATAGTAACCATCTAGCTGTAAAAGTTCCAAGGCCGCTCGTGACCGTGAGCACGGCTATCATGACAGATTACTAAACTCTGCGCAGAGGTGTACACTTTACCTGTGAGTCATAATTTTCTAATGCATGGGTTAGCTAGACCCAAACATCAGAACCATATAAAGCCATTTAAAAGTTCGTCTAACAAGTTAGGGCCGCAAGGGTGAGTGGCAGCGAGATGTAGGAACCCCCCTTTTCATTATGGCACATTCCTTCTCGGCTATACACATAAGACTAGAAGCTGTACTACACCCAAGATGGCAAACCCCCAACTGCGCCCTTTCGGGTAACCTCTAAAAAGCTAGAAAAGGTCTTTTAAATAACCAGAGCCAGGGCCATATAGCCCTCACAGCTGTACGTATGTCCCGCATTAAACACTTACAGAAATTCTATGGAGAGAAACTAGAGCCAAACCATCCAACCAAAGGCTCTAGCCCCCTTTTGAGCAATAATAAAATCACATTAAATGTTCATTGCATAATCCATTAATCATATCACAAGATCATTGGCATTAAATAAGCACTACCAAAAGCTACCCAATGCACATCCCAATAGGTGAACAAGGAATCAGGAATTCAATAACTAAGTTATAATCTCTAAGGTTGTCAAGGTGGACACATGCATATATGAATGTGATTATTGTGAATAGGACAACAAGGATAGTCCATGTTATACTTGCCTTGATCCGAGTATCCCTGCTGGTCCTGCTCGTAGAAGTATTCTTGATCACCCACGAACTGCTCACCGTCTATACTCGATCGATCAACACATCATCACACAAACATCGGGCAATCATACATGAAGCAAACAAAGAAAAATAATTAGAACAGTACACCAACAAAATAAAAACAGTTTGAAAATGGTATAAAACTATTCTACTCGCTCCAACGATCACATCAATATAAAGATCGTGAAAAACGGAGTTGAAACGTAAAAGATATGATTTTCCGAAGATTTACTATAGAAAAATAATTAATATAATAGTAACTCGAAATTTTAAAGGTGCCAAACCTACTGTACAGTGGCACCAACACTTAGAGTTCAAAAATACGAATCTAACGCAATTTGAATCAACTCAAACGGATTTAAAAGGAGCAAGATGCGGCCTAAAGAAAACTGGTGGCAAAACTGTAAAACATGAAAACGTATTTTGGAAACTACAGCACTCAAATACACTTTTTCAGATTGGAAAGCACAACTTCTTCAGGGCGTTTTGGACGGCGGGTTGGTTTGGAAAAACTACAGGGTCTCTTTAGCAAAATCGACCCCGAAGGGGTATGGATCAATCGGATTCATCCGATCACGTTTGGACGGCTGTGATTAAATGAAAGGAAGAGAGGGGAGACTGCCCACCGGAGAAGAAGGGGTCACGGTGGCGCCATGGCCGGTCGTTCGCCGGAAAAACGCGTTTGGCGTTGTGATCCACCAATCGCTGCGGGAAAAGGCCAATAATGTCTAGGAGCTTGCCACGAACGCATCCGCGGCATCGGGATGAGGAGAAAATGCTCGGCTGCGAAGCAGCGAGCGCAGTGGCGGAAATAGAGCGGCGGCGAGCTTGCTGCTGTGGTAATAGTGCGAATAAGAGGAAAAGGAGGGGCCGGGAAGCTTTCTCACCTCGCGATGAAGCTTCAGGGCGGTTCAATTGAAGACAAGGGAGCTTTCGCGAACAAGTTCAACGGTGATGGGCGGACTGCAGGTTTCCCGGTGCAAAGCTCGTGATGGTTCAATTGGTGACGGGGGACGCCCTCACCGGGATTTCAACGGCGATGCGCGCTCTGCTGGTCGGGGCTTCACGCGAGCGGGGCTTGCAAAGCTAGGGCTCTAGGCGGCCCTGCGGCTAACAGATGGGAAATTTTTAGGGCTGTGCGACTCCATCCAGAGACTTTATAAGATGAACGAGGGGCGCTGATTGGTGGTCTCCGAGGAAACATTGACGATCGGCTGGAGGAGAACAGAGTCCGGCTTGTTCACGAACGAACTCTAGAGCTGGGGCTGGTCGGCAGAGAGAGAGGGAAGAAGGGCGCTGGCTGGGCGATTCAGCCTGCTGGGAATCGGCCCACACGGCAAGAAAACGAGGGGATCGACTTGCTACGGCTCAGCAAGGCATCGGCAGGTGGGGATTGGGCCTCACGGCCAAGAACAGAGAAAAGGAGCAACTCTCGGTCAGCAGAAGGAAAAGGGGATTTCCCTTTTTTTTTCTAAATAGTTTCCAAATGACCTTTCCAAAATATATTTTCAAACAACTAACAAAGGTAAAATATAAACCCAACAAACAAACACATATGTTCCAGCATACATGCACAGTACATAAATTCTAATTTTCAAATCTCATTTTAATTCAAAAATTATTTTTTTGCCTATAAATCAAATAGCTAAAAAAATGCTATTAAAACATTTAAATTTTCCTATGCTTTAATTAAATCCAAATTTAGGGTGTTACATCTTCGCCTTGTTCCCATCGAGACAGATAGTTGAATGCTCCTCATAGTTGACACAGCTGTGACTCAAGCTGTACATGTTCAAGCATAAACATGTATACACGTGGTCTAGGATGTAGTACGTGACAATAATAAACAGGTATGTTGAACTAGCACACATGTTTATTTGCACTCGTAATGTACATGTCCGATAGAATTACTAGACAAGCTTGTGTGTAAAAAACCATTTCTATCTCTCTAGCGGTAGAGGTCCATTGCAGCCGATTGAAGCAGCCAGCCATGATCTGTGAACGAAGCGAATGTGTCGTGACTGGTTATGGCGCAACACGAGTGTAGACGCTTCCCCAATACCAACCCTTGATAGCTCACGTGTCTGACCGTTTAAGATGTCATTGTTTACAACACCTTGCCTATATCTCATATTAGTGGCTAGAAGACCTAGTTTTTGAGCCACTCGGAATGGTTGACACTACCGGGATATGCCATATGCCACCACCATTATCTTTTCTTGAATTCCACCACTTTTCTGGAATACGGAAATATGGCTTACTTTAATCATCTAAAATTTTAATGAATTCCATACAAGCTAAAAAAAATGCTCCATCCGATTACGGAACATAAGACACTTTGGCATTTCTAGATACATTGTTTTTCAGGTATCTAGACAAACTGTATATCTACATATCTGGAAAAACTCAAAACATCTTAAAATATGGAATGAAGGGGGTGTGTATCTTTCACTTCAAACTTACAGTTACTAATTAGAAGCTGCAACATAAATTCTTATTAGATGCAAGAGAAAAAGGACAATTCCAAAATTCCAACAACAATAGAATAAATTTAGGCTTTTAATTTT